>OU892285.1:20805512-21431086 GCA_917834065.1 Ceutorhynchus assimilis | reverse complement strand
CAGGAGCCAGACTGTCACCATAGACGAACCGCTCCATACCAATCGGTAACTCTGGTTAAGATACGGAACGCCGCCTAAGTTAGTTTTAGGCATACAGGGTGCGTCAAAAAAGTGCAGCAGTAAGAAGTTATATTTTTTTAAATGGAACACCCTGTATATTGTGCGCTTATTTGTTAGTCCCGTTACCAGTTCCAGCACCATACCAGATAATATGATTTCAACGATATACGGTTTGATGTTTATCTCTCTGTTTATCTTCAATAGTTATAGGGAAAAACGCGAAAATCCCTTGCTAGTTCTCTCATGTTATTTTTTCAAAAATAATAATAATAACTGGATTTATTATAATATAATATTTCACCTTGTATATTAATGAATAAAATTTGAGCAATAAACTGTTCATAAAAAAAATTCTCTAAAGCTTAAATGGTATAATTTTTCTTTTTTCAATATGAAACCTTGATAGCAGTTTTCATGTTTTTCCTTATAAATATCGAAGATAGACATCAAATCGTATATTGTTGAAATCATGTTAAAAGGGACTAACAAATAAGCGCACAATATGCAGGGTGTTCCATTTAAAAAAATATAACTTCACACTGCTTTTTTGACACACCCTGTATGTCTAAAACTGACTTGGTTAAAAACTTTCGACAATTTATTGAAACTTTTGTATTTGACACTTTTGTCAAAAATGTCAAATGAAAAAGGGGTGACATTTATAATAGATCACCCTGTACACCAAAATTCTAAAAAGGTTTCCCGCTCGAGGGAATCCACCTACCTAATTTTTTACACCAAAAATAATTCCAAAATTCTGAAAAATGCTAATTCTCGAAAAATTCTAAAAATTCAAAAAAAAATCCAAAAATCCCAACAGATTGCGCAGTGCGCAGGCTCTTAAGCATGCGCAATAGGTGGAAATTCTAAATTATTTCTAAAAAATTCTAATTCAATTCTAAACAATACTAAAAAATTCAAAATAATTCTAGAAAATGCTAGAAAATACTAAAAAATGCTAAAAAATACTGATAATTCTAAAAAATTCTAAGAAATTCTAAAAAATTCTATCAGTTTGTACACCAAAATTCTAAGGTGGTTTCCCCCTCGGGAAATGTTTTTCCTTGTGTTTTCGAGAAAATTCCATAACCTCATTTGAGACTATCGCCGGTAAGTTTGGTTTTGCAAATTTATCTAAGGCATCCTGCCTAATTTAACCTTGTATCTATTATAGCTTAAAGTGCATTTGGACGGCCTGGGAGATACCCTCTTTCAATATTTTCGTGGTTCAGCCACTCATTTTTTGTCCAGATCCTTGATTTTCAAGGTAAGCTTGCTTCGGCTATGATATTCGGATATTCCTTTAAATCACCATGCAAGGGTTGCTGTAAAATATAAATGTAATTATTAGGATCGATCTACCGAGGGGCCCCAACTTTAGTGGTGCCAGTCACCGAAAACCACAACACTTTGCCTACGTGAGTATGCAGCTCGCAGCCTCCCGCACCTTATTGCATTTCTTCAAGGTGGCTCTTGTGAGGGTTTTTTAATTGAACTCACCCTAGCTCAATTCGCAGAACATTGATCTAGTATCCTGAAGGACATGGATTGAACAGGTTTTTTTATATTTATAAGTTTAACTTTATATCTTGAAATCCTTGGATTTAAGTATTAAACTTCGGTCCTGATCAGGCCAAGGGTTATTTTGTACTGCTACATTGCACAGGGAGCAATGAATTATTAGGGAAATTTCAGCTCTTTTTTAGTTATAAGGATTTGGGGAAAATTTCAGCTTTTTAGGTTTTAGAGATTTATCGAGGGATATTTTTTTGCACTCAGGCTTTAAAAAACATCAAAGCTTCAATTTAATAAACAAAAATGCACTCATTTTTGTTTATTAAATTGAAGCTTGACAATTATTTCTGGATTACCTCTTTCTCAGATTTTAGTCTAAGAGCCAGCGCCGAAAAAATTCTCTGAATTTACTAAAGCTAGTTTTTGGACAGTTGATTACAGTATTTACGTACATAAACATACCGCGGTCAGTCAAGCGAAACTTGGGACAAGGACCCAGGGTGTCTTGTTAGGGCCGGTTCAACAATGCTAGTATAAATCTCAGTATTGTAATACCCCGAATATCTTATACCTTGATTTATCCCGAGTATATCTGACCGCCGGTTCGACAATAATTTTACAAGAGCCGTATAGTTATTCCGAGATTATCCGAGAAACGTGAAGTTAGTTACTCGAGGCAACCATTTTTTTGACAGATGCCGGTAAAATAGCAAGGGTTTAAGAAATGAGTTGTGAACTGAACCTACCTTTTTTGTTTTTGTTTATATTAATTTATTTGTGTTTGCGTCGTGTTTGCACTATGGAAAGACATGACTTATATTTTGGAATTTTGTATAATTTGTATTCGTATTATGGTAATTTTAGGTATTGAATTGTAAACCCAAGTATATACACCCTTTCAGCTTAGGTATAGAATAATTAATTAACATAAACTAGGTTTTTTGGATTTTCTCAGAAAAAAAATCATGATACCTTCTTACAAAGTTTCTACTTACTTATTAATTACCAATTTTAAAATTTAAAATAGTTTTTAGGTTATTATGCACGTTGACAAACGGAAAAACCGACAAACACTAACAGCTGATTATCAGTCAGCACAGATAATCACGCTCAACCGCGACCAATAGAAAGACAGTATAACTTTATTCCGAGTATATACGGTCGAGGACGGCCGGATAACTTATACCCTAATTTATTCTCCGAATATCGTTATACGGCAATTGTCGAACCCAATAATGAATTTTCATTCTAGGTATAGCCTATACTAGGGATATACCTGAATTGTCGACCCGGCCTGTTAGAGGTGTCGAGATAACTTGGGTAATGCAACGAATTTACTAAAGCTGAACATCGTTATACATATTATATCTAACATATAAATAACAGTAGTGTTAGTCAGTCACTTGAATAGCGGGACCGTCAGTCAGTCATCCTCAATAAATGTAAAAATCTGCAAAAAATATTAATATTACTGAACAAACCTATTAATTTAAACTTCAACCTACAATTTTGAATTGTCACTGTCACGCTGTCACTCTAAAAAAAAATAGATGACCTATTATTTTTTTACATAAATTGGGACTGAACCGGCTGAACTAACTCAATGGGGCTGAACAGAGATAAATACTATATAAACTGTCGAGAATGGAATCTCAGTGTAAATTTTGTTGTCAACAAAATTGAGCCAAGCCAGCGCCATCTACCACATCGGAAAATCACTATTTACTGGTTTTGCATCGATGCTACAGACACCTACTTTACATAGGACTTTTTATGATAGATGGCACCCTGTTCGCATTAGTGTCGGTCTGTTCAAATTCGTTTATTCTAGACTTTGGGGCATTAATGTTTGCCTAAATTAATTGATAATTTGTTAATTAGATCAAAAGACAGTTTCTTTATCGATGGTTAAGGGATCCTTAACATATTTATTCAAAGTTCTGATTGATGTTTAATTGATCCTGTCATTTATCTAATCAACAAAGATAAAAATAGATCTTCCAATCTATAAAGTTTGAAGTTCTTCTTGAAACACACAAAACAACTTTGAAATCACTTAAGAACACTTGACAACACAAAGAAAGATGAAATGCAAGACCGGCGAAAAAAAACATTATGAATTATTAGTTATGATCAAATGAATATTTTGGCATATTGTCATATGTTGACATGTCAATCTCATGTCAATGTTATCGACATCGGACGTGTTCTTGATGTACTGGTATTTTCCAATTTTGACAATTCTGTGGTTGTTAGCGACATCTAGAAAAACGGAAAAGAGTTATTATGTGGTTTATAACTGGCAATGAGAGATCGCAGGGCCTGGGGCTGAATGACCGGCCCAGTTCCGCTACTCAACTGACTGACAAATATCACTGTTATTTATGTGTTATATGTAATATGTAGGTATAGCGATTTTCAGCCTTAGTAAATTCGTTGCATTACCAATGACAACTTTAACCAGACACCCTGGGTCCTTGTCCCAAGTTTCGCTTGACTGACCGAGGTATGTTTATGTACGTAAATACTGTAATCAACTGACCAAAAACTAGCTTTAGTAAATTCAGAGAATTTTTTCGGCGCTGGCTCTCCGGCTATTTTACATTTTTTTGATAAAATTCACTTGAGGATTTGTAACTTAAAAATTAAATCTTCTGGCGCCCACTATAGACACTCCTTACTCACCCTAATATTGCTCTCTGGCGAACAGCGGCCCCTGTAGTATACTTTTTGTTAAAAAAGAGGCTACATAACTTGACGCCCAACTTATGGGGCTCGAGTGTCTTAAAAAAAAATCTGAAAATTATAACAACGGTCTCTACTTGTTCTCTAGTTTCTTGGACTAAATTATTGGGGAAGTCCTCAGAGGAATAGTCCGAGTTGGGTCCCAATTCTAGCAGGTATATTTAATTATGGTCGAGTTAGGTCCGGCCTAGGGCCTAATTGGGTCCACAATAATATCCAAATAATTGAATAAAACTGAATTTTAATAGGACAATGTTGCCGATTTAGGATGGTTTCTTAGATTTCATGGTAGGTGCCCCAAGTAATTAATTGGAAGTTCGGGAGGGTGCTATTACAGGTATATTTCTTATTGTTATAAAGTTGGTACCCCATGGTTATTAAGTTCACTCGCTAATTAAATTCGTTTGTTGTTAATTGAGCTGTTTAAAGTGTTGTTAGTGAGAGCAGATAAGTTAGACAAATGGAATGCACGCTACTTTCAAGTGAGAAAGGAAAATCGCTGTTACTGATCAACGGGTACAAATTTTGCTTCCAAAAAGATTTGGAAGTTGGTGTAAAAAGGTGGATATGTACATGCAAAAAATAATTTTGCAAAGCCTTTGTGAAAACAACTGGGGAAAACCTCATAATCGAATCAACGTTGGAACATAATCATGAAAAACAACCAAATCATCTCTTAACTCGCCAAGTCTTGTCTCAATCCGTCAAGAGAGCAGCTGTGGATAACCCTACGGAGAAACCCATGAAGCTGATAAGTCAAGAATTATATAAATCCGATCTTGAATCAGTAACAACACATAACATTACCAGATCAAGAAAACATGCTTATCATGCCAGAACATCGATTTTGTGTAAACTTCACAAAAACGTCCAAGAGTTTCAAGAAATGATAGAAGGCAACGAGGTAAAAACAAACCAAAATGAACATTTTCTTTTGCTAAACGACAAAGTTGATCATATTATTATTTTTTCAACGAACACTTAACATAAAATTTCTAACTGGTGTTCTATGTTGGTGGAACCTTTCAATATTGTCCAAAATTTTTTGTAGGTACAACTTTTCACAATTCACGGCTTAAAGAATGGCCATTATACCCCATTAGTATCCCACTATATTTTGTTAGGAATTTAGAAGTGCGGCAACAAGGCCATTTTTTCCCATTTTTTTCTTAGAATCTAAGATATATTCTTCGGTCCCAATTCGGCCCACACCTTTTTAAGGGCAGGTAAGTGGATAAGATTTGGGACCCAACTCGGATGCGTCCAAATTATTATAGCATACTTATGCCTATCTACCATTGTTCTTTCAATTGGTTTACGTAGATGACTATTTTTTACCTGCACTCTAGTTTTTGAATTTTTTTTAAATTGAAAGTTCAACTTATTATTGAAATAGTCGGGAATCAGCGTACCGAAATTCGATCACGTAAATACTGTGCACTCGAGGATATACTTTTTAAAAAATATGTACAATATGGAGAATGACCTTGCGGATGAAAATCCGGAGGGCTCCATTTAATTCGTAATTGCAATTAAGAATAAAAAAATATTTTTATGTCATACCAATACATTATTGTGTTTTTATACCTTAGATACCATCTACATAATTCATTACTTTATGCCCGTGCGGGCATAAAGTACACATTATGGCCCGCGCGGGCATAAAGACGCAAAAAACAAGTTTTCAATTAACTGATTCTTTATTGACAAAATATAAATTTACGCTTATAAACATATTATTTTTGTCAAAAAATTATGATGTTTGCACATTGATGACAATTTGCGAAGTGACACTTTTTTCCCAGGTATTTATTATTCACAACCAACTGGTATAACATAAAAGTTTGTATGCACCACGGGTACTAATAGATATATATACCCTCGGGCGACTTACGAACCCTCGGGCCAGAGGCCCTCGGCTTTGTAAGACTGTCGCCCTCAGGGCATAATCATCTACTTAGTACCCTTGATACATAAATATCTATTCGACTTTTTTGAATTATTCGAAAAATAATATTTTTTGTGTTTAACTCGCGATTGTGAAGCTATTTTTCAATATTTTTCCAAAATTCTTGCACCAAATGAAAGCCTAGTCATTGTAGAGTTCAACTGTATATGCAAAAAATTATTTTTCATTAAACTGAATTTACCAGATTACGTAAAAGGAGTTGCGGTACCAAAACTGAAGTCAAAAAGGTTTATTACCCTTTCAGCAAAAAGAGCTGAACAGCTCCTAAGCATGAGCAGACCAGACATCAGATTGGTGGTGGGACTGCTCACAGGACACTGCCCAGTAAAATACCATTTAAGGTAAATGGACAGAGCAGAGGACGATCTCTGCAGATTCTGCTCAGACGCAATAGAAACCGCAGAGCACCTGCTCTGCGAATATCCAGCCCAATTCTGCAAGAGGCTCAAATTCCTCGAGGGGGCAACACTGTCACCAGAAGAAGTGGGCCAACTGACACCCAGGAAAATATCTTCCTTCGGCAGAAGTCTACGCTTCCTGGAGACAAATTAAGATGTAGAGTCACGCACAAAATATCTGCAAAGGTAGCAGTGCTGAGCGGCTGAAAAGCCGAAACGACTCCCCCGAAATCTACAATCTACAATCTTCCAAAACTGAAGTGTAAATTTCAGCATCGAGAAAATTTTTGAACGGTTAAAGATAGATATATGATCAATCGACGAAAAATGTGCCTAAATGAGTGAGGAAGTTTTTGGTGAAAAGAGATTTCGACTAGTGATAACGGTTTCCGAGATATGATTTTTTTTTGAAACGATGCGCACCAGCCGCTGCCACATTGATCTCAACGGACGCCTTGCGACAGTACATTTATTTATTCTATAAGGACAGAAATTACTATAAAACCTAATTAGGTAATAGTTATTTGTGTACCAAGGCCGTAAAGTTGATCTTTTTTGCGGCCGAGGCGTAGCCGAGGCCAAGCAAATTTCAGGTGAGGCCAAAAAAGATCATTCGGCCGAGGTGCACACAAAATTTTTTAGGCGAGTGTTTTTTCTTGAAAAAAGACGGAAATTCAACAGGAGCTTTAACTTTTTATTGATTAGATAAATAATCCAGCAAAGATAGGTAGATACATAATTATTAGTAACAAAAACTACAATAAAGGAAGTGTGATTATAGAAAATTGCCGACTTTTTCGCATGGTATCCTATATTGTGCTTTTTTGAAAAAGTAATAGGATAGGGCTAAAATCAAAAATTTGGTTCCATTGTGGTTGCTAACTATTTATTGGTTGTGTTTATAGTTACGGACCGCGTTTCCGATTGTCTGTTTATATATTTTCACCAAAGTATATAGCGGCCGTAAAGTAAAAGCGGCCGTAAAGTAAAAGCGGCCGTAAAGTAAAAGCGGCCGTGAAGTAAAAGCGGCCGTAAAGTAATAAAGCAAATGCGGCCGTGAAGTAAATGCGGCCGTAAAGTAAATGCGGCCAAAAAAGATATACTTTAGGGATGATATTGAATCCGTAAAACTAATCTTTTTGTGACAGTCGCCTAAAAAGTATGTTTTTTTTTAAAGATAAACGTCAAAATGACATTATGTTGGCAATACAATGTAAAATTGTCAATGCTCTCAAATTTTTTATGTGGAAAAGGCTTGTGTTGCCAACATAGTTACTAAATTTATGACTTAGGGAATTATCTTTAAAAAAAAGAACAGGCTTTAACTAAAACTTACTTAATTTTAATTTAAATAAAACCCGCCTCCAGAATAGCAACCTCTTATTCCATCCAGCCCTGCTTTTAAACAACTACCTACAGTTTAGTTTTTAGTGCATATCTGGAGTTTGTATTTGCGGCACCATTTTCGAATCTTACATCGATACCTACCTATGGATACTTATTGTAGTTAATTTTATTATCTTTCAGATACCAACCAAAGTTGGGAATTTCTGGATTTATTAAAATCGCACTTTTTCACACAATTATTTCATAGGCAGTTCTTTCTTAATAGTAGGCACATGCTGATTTTGCTAATGAAATGCATTCTCTGTGGGTGGTAAATTCCTTATATCAGATTTATAGGTATGAAATAGATGTGCGCATGACATATTGTTTATTTGAAACGCCTGTAAATGATGGTCTACCATACAAAATTTTGAAAAAATATCTAGCTGCGTTTTCGAAACTCATTAAATTATTGTAGTAGAGAAATCTAGAAGTGTCTTTATAGTACGGGATACGAGGCCTATTTCATCAAATCATTTTACACCGTCTTGCATTGTAATCATCAGTTAAATAACATGGTACTGAAACGCACTTGTGCAGGGAAATAGATTGGAGTGGGGGATTTCGCTGAAAAAAATGTTTCAGAAAATGTCATCATAAACGAAAAAAATATTTAATTATACACCGTCTTGCATTTATTTATTGAGTTAATTTGTACACAAACAAAATTGGATTAACACATGCAAGACGTTTTCATGGGGGTTTTGGGGTTGTAATATAAAATACAATTGTCAATTTTTGAGAGGGGTGAAATATCATTTTACACCACTCCATTATTGATTTATATCAAATCATGTAGAATAGCCACTGGATACTGATACAAGACGTCCTGTAGAGGGATAACGGGCTGCAAGATGGATGTCAATGTTGTCTCATGAGGGAGTGAAAAATTATTTTATACCACTTCATGCTTATGTCCGCCGAAAGAATCTATGTTAAGAAATGGTATTACATCAGTCCAAGACGTTTTTTCGGAGAAAAAACTTCAAAAATCCATTTTTTTTTTGACTGAACTGTTGAGTTATTTACTGAACCGTTCAATGTTTATTCTTTTTTAAATCATAAAAATGAAAAAGGACAGTTGACATAGGGGAGTCTATTGAATACAGGAATTATAATTTCTATTTCCAATTTCAGACAGATCATTTATTGTGTAATTTTTTTGCTGCTTTAAAATCAAATTCTTCAAATTTTATGCTTACAATCTGTTATGTGTTATGGGATATCCATCTCAAAGAGAACGTAAATGATTAAAAGCCGTCAGACAAAGAACAATTTTCAATCTTTTTTTATTTGATGTCCGTAGAGACATTCAAATATTCATGTTATTAAGAAAATTTTGCAAAATAGAAACATTCTACTTGGTAAAGAGCAAAAATATTTAAAATTAATGTGCGTAATTTGTAATTTGGAGTAGTATTCACCTTTGTACCTGAAGGATTGACCCCCGTCAAAATTAGTAAACTTCATCATCGTCTTGCAGTCCTTTCTTCCCATCTAGAACGTCTTGTATTTTCAAAAATGTTATCAATGTGTTCCATTTTTCCCATGAGTACCAGTGCAAGACGGTGTAAAATGATTTCTCCCTCCCTCATAAAATAACACATTGACCTCCGTCTTGCAGCCCGTTATTCCCTCATAGGACGTCTTGCATCAGTATCCAATGGCTATTCTACATTCAAGCTTTAATATAAATCAAAAATTGAGTGGTGTGAAATGATTTTTCACCCCTTTGAAAAATTAACAATTTCTATCTAATATTACAACCCGAAAACCCCCATGAAAATGTCTTGCATAGGGTATTTCAATTTTGTTTGTGTACAAATTAACTTAATAAGTAAATGCAAGACGGTGTAAAATTATATATTCTCCTCGATTATAACGACATTTTCTCAAAAATTTTTGTCAGCGAAATTCCCCACTCCCATATATTTCACTGCGCAAGTGCGTTTCAGCATTATGTTATCTAACTGATGATAACAATGCAAGACGGTGTAAAATGATTTGATGAAATAGGCCTCGTATCCCGTACTATTAATTCTATATCGTAACTCAACTCCATTCGAACAAGATTTATCCGTAGATAATTCTTTTATGATGTGGTGCACAGGTATTATGTGTCAAATTTGTGTAGCCATAATTCCTGAATGGCTAACCTTTGTAATAAAGTAGAGAGACAGAACAAATATGTCGGTATCGGCCGACTCTATTATTATTTGATGGTACTGTTGGTTTGAAAAGTATTGGGTTATTGGATACTGGCAAATATTCTAGTGCAAGCCTTATTGTGGTGGGAAAAGGGTAGTTCAGGAAATATTTTAGAAGTATTTGCTGAGGTATCTATACCATATAATTTGTAAAGTCTGTTTTTTTTTTAAACAAAACCCTAAGTCAAAAATTTGAGTTACATTGTATTGCTATCATTATGTAATGTTGACTCTTATCTTTAATAAAAAAAACAGATTTACTTAAAAGCTTAGAACTTTGTTGTTAATAAATTGAAATTGAAGATAGTGAAGTAGTGTAAGTATTTTCTGCCATTTCAGCGGTGATTATGATGATATTCTTGAGAAATGAGATGGCGGTTATATTCGGTCCATTTCCATTGCGTATTTTAAAGAAACAATTATTAAAACGGAATAAATAGTTAAATAGTTTTTCCATTTCTTACAGGTCGTGATCGAATGGCATCCTAATTTCTTTTAACCGAGTTATTGAAGTATTAGTCTAAGATCCGAATAGGAAAGGATTTGCACCCATCTATTTATTGGGTGAAAATTATTTTATATCAAAGTTAGTATGTTAAAAAATATATCAGGTGTGGGTTGGCTAAAAAATTCCTGGTCAGACTATTATTAATAAATAATTCAAAAATTATATTTGTTAAAGGCATTGCACTCATTTGTTTAACGAACAAATTCCATACTAATCGAAAGTATAGGGCCTATTAATGAATAAATCTTATATCAAAAAAAAAGTTATTTTATTGCGAACACGATGATATAGGGTTGTCTACGAAAAATCTGGCCTGAATGACGGTTGGCGAGCTTTGAAAAGCGAAATTTTGGTGCGGATGGAAATATGCGACAGAGGGGTGTAAGATTTATACATTAAACAGATGGGTATAAATTACTAGTATCGACTCACCTGTTCAAACCTGCCAACCCAATAGTTATGCCAGGAAAAAAATAGACACCCCAACGTTTCTATATTCTTTAGGCCCTATACTTTCGATTAGTATGGAATTTGTTCGTTAAACAAATGAGTGCAATGCCTTTAACAATTATAATTTTTGAATTATTGGGTCTGGTGAACATAAGGACCCACAGAATTTCACTTTTATGTTTTTTTTAGAGGAAACCTCTATTAGTATAGAACAGTTTAAAAGAAAAAAATCGCTGGATAACGCACTTTTGCAAGGAGGAAACGCATCAAAAAGAATAATAAAACAAGCCATTTACACAACATGTCAATGTTAAAACCCCACTAACATTACTAGGTACTTACAATGTTGCCAAGTTTTTCCATTAACGTGAATTTGAAGACTTGTTAATTATTTCGATTTCGCATATATAATTTTTTTTTAAATAAAGCGTTTCATTAACGGAAAATTAACCATAAACCAACTCAACTTTATTCACCTAAATCCATAAATGTTCCAATAATAATAACAAAAGAAAAATCAAAAAAAGAAAACAATTTTATCAAAATATGTATAAATACATAGGTAAGTGAAAAAAAAATTACACAAATGGATAATGCTGACCAGTGTGGTCCACAATATTGAAAAAATGCTCAGCAGCAGTGTCAATGTGATTTTTTATATTTAACAGAAATTATATATTTTTTTCATAAATTCATGTCCACGCACTTCAAAAATAGGCATTATGGTGATCCTCTTCTCAACATTTAACACAGATCAATGAATAACATCTGTTCTTATCAGCTTAATATCGCTCTGCATGCAAAAATTCGACATACTACAACAATTTCTATAAATTAAAAAATTATCTTTCGAGTTACCCTCTGGGACCACTGGATTAATCGAGCAACTTATTGTCTTTGATTTTATCAATTTTAAATATTTCTCACCATATAGAAACAAATCATCATTTTGAAGCAATTTGAATTGGTATCTCTGAAAAATCGATATTGTATAACGTACTTATTTTGGCAATTGCCTAATTATACTGCATACGGCTAGTCAGTATCAGTTCGGCGGCCATGGGTCTATGGGTTCCTTGTGTACATCTTACCTTTGGGCGCCACCAAGGTAATTGTGACTTAACTAGGAAGATAACTTAATGATGTTATAAACAAAACCTGTGCAATTGGAGAGCTTATCAATAAAATAACTAATTAGGTACAATAATGTATCTGGCTTCTTTATTAAAAAAATAATAACAATAATGAATAGGGATAGCCAGGGCGTTGTTGAAAATGTGTATACTATCAAAAGAATGAATGTAAATAATGCATATATAAATATGAATTCCAAGTAAACATGGCTAAAAACCTTTTGATATTTACACTTGTGGAAGATTAAAAAAACAGTATGGGTTACACTTTACCAACAGGCAAATTAAACACAGAAAGATGAAAGTTATTGTTAGGGCAACCTCAGGGTAAAATTCTAGAATTTTATTTAAGGGGCACTTACCGACGTAATTCGGTGTCAGATGATTTATATAAGATTTGCCTAAATAGTAAAGGTGCAACTTACATGTATACAAGTGAAATGTATGTGAAAATCCAGAAGTTTCCAAAGTGAGATTATCTACAGGTTTGGTCTCACTATAGATAGGCTAAGGTATGGTAAGTGAGTCATGAGTCCTATCCACGTTGTATCCGTTCAACGTAGAACTCGACGTGGTGGCACCAAGAGAGTTGCTGAAGAATGGCTACCAAAGCCCCAACTGAGAGCAATCTAGATCCAGTCTAGAATCTCTCTAAATACAGCTTAGCAACTGTCCAACTATAGTCTGAGACTAGGAGTAGGAGTAGGATTGTCCAACTATAGCCTGAGACTAGGATTGTCCAACGATAGCCTAAGAGTAGGACCCTATAGCGATGTTCGTATAAAAAAACAAATCGAGCCCCAAATATTAGAAATAATCTTACCTCAAATTGAGGGATCCTCTAGACCAAAGGTGAAGTCTTAAACTTCCAAAAGCTGCTCGGAACAGTCCTATTGAAGAAACGAAACACGTGTTGTAGGTTAATAATCCTGGAGAAAATCTCAAACTTACCGAAACAGAATCCAAAAATGACCAAGGGACGACTCTAGACAATTATCAGCAAGAAATTAGTCTACTTGAGCTCCCTGGCACAAAATTCCAAAAAGTCTCGCCCCAAAAACAATTAGGGCCGAGGCCCGAGGCCGGACGACTACTCAGCGTGAGGTCGCAGATCAAAAGGGCAGATTCTTCATTTAGAATTTAGATTTCGGAAGAAGACTTTGATCTGTCAAACTGCTAATTTTGACATTGAAGAAAATTATAGAAAAGGACGTGTTCAGTTTCACCCCAAAAGTACGAACTGAGAATCGGTTATGTAAAAAATAACTGGTGAATGTTGAAAAGTGCCTATAGAACATATATCAAAAGGTAGAACAGGTCTAAAGAAAACGCCTAGACAAAACAGCTGTTCAATGACATGATGGAAATGAAAAGTCAAAGATTAAACAACAATTATTATCATAACCTCAGATTACTGATTGGATTTGCAAACAGAGATGATGATGGTACTACCTCCTTTTCCTAAGATTCTAATCAATAACAGCGGGCCCTGCCGTACTGAATCAAACCTTCCTAGATCAATTAACAAAACTTGAAAACCTGCACCAAAAAAAACTTTCAGTAGAAGGCAGTACTCAAGGTAACAAAATCTGGGCACAGAAAAGATAGTTTTTTATCCATTTATTTCATTGTAGTTCTATATGAAATCATATCTACTAAAGCAAAACAAGGTAGCTAATAAGCTAATAAGCCAAGAAATTGAAAACGTTACAATTGTTGTATCACTGTTTTCTTAGAGACACCAGTAGATATAGCAGCACATCCCACTTTAACAAACAGAAAACGTGATACTCGTACAGGGACTTTCGTCTTTTCAATTTTTTTTTTGGCAAAAATCTCAGTTCATCCATCGTTTTTTTTGTTTTAATAAGTTCAAAATGCAATAATGTTTCTATTGCATATTCAAAAATTGTTAGATTCTGTGCTTAGCCAACCCACACCTGATATATTTTTTAACATACTAACTTTGATATAAAATAATTTTCACCCAATAAACGCCGGCGCGCATCGGCGTTTCACAAAAAAAAATCGAATCTCGGAAACCGTTATCACTAGTCGAAATCTCTTTTCACCAAAAACTTCCTCACTTATTTAGGCACATTTCTCGTCGATTGATCACATTATATTTATCTTCAACCGTTCAAAAATTTTCTCGATGCTGAAAATTTCACTTCAGTTTTGGTACCGCATCTTCTTTTACGTAATCTGACAAATTCAGTTTGAAAAAAAATAGTTTTTTGCACATGCAGGTGGAATCTACAATAACTAGACTTTCAATTGGTTCAAGAATTTTGAAAAAATATTGAAAAATGGCGTCACAATCGTGAGTTAAACACAAAAAATAGCTTTTTTACGATAATTCAAAATTGTCGGAAAATATTTTTTTTTTCTTAATTGCAATTAGGAATTTAATGGAGCCCTCCGAATTCAGATCCGCAAGGTCATTCTACACACTGTACATATTTTTTAAAACGTATATCTTCGAGTGCACAGTTCGATGTGTAGGAGACGTCTTTTCGGCAGTCTGCTCCCCGACTAAAATGATCCTTTAACTGCGGTTGATTTTAAATTCCAAGTTATTACCTTACATGTTTACTTCACCCATATATTTGCCTTTTTGCTATTAGTAGTTTTTAGGTATTTTGATAGCTTTGCTATTTAAGCCGGTCCTACACGATGCGTCCAACGTTGGCTCCAACGTTGGATCCAATGTTGGAGCCAATGTTTTGACACACTACAATTGGCAAGTGTGTCTCCCACACGATGGGGTGAATTTTCAGTTTCAACCTCGGTTTCAACATTGGACGCATGTTGGTGCCAACGTTGTCAATCTATGTTCATTGTCGGAGTCGTATTTCGCGTAAAAATTGTTCAACAGAAAAAAAAAATAAAAAAATAAAAATGGAAGATGAAGACATACTATTCTTGTATCCCTGATGTTTGGGATTCCATAAAATAGGATGTTTCTCATATACAGTTGAATAAATTCAAGAATAAGTTCATTATTCCGCTCCATTATTAATCTACAATCTACAATGAGAAAAATATAGGTATAGCAAAACAAATCAAAAAATTAAATAAAATCTTTGGTGCTACACTGATTCTGTACTAAATGCGACAAACACATGATCGCTCCGTGTAGAGGTGTGATGAACGATAGTTCCAACGTTGGAAGTTCCTTTGAGGCGGGAAAATTTTACCGACATGAGCCCGAACATGTCATGTAGCCAACGTTGGACACATGGAATTCCCAAGTGCGCGCCCACACAGTGTGTCAAATGGCGATGTGTCCAACGTTGGAAGGCATTCGCCACATCGTGTGGGACCGGCTTTACCTGATTTTGACCATGAATATTTTCTTCTATTTTTTTTGCCTGCAAAACACTTTTATCTTGAATACCGGTTCCCTGGAATTTTTGATATAAATATCTACAGTCATTACACTGATTATTTCTCTCAATTGAATTTTTCAATTTATCTTTCTTACTCAGTTATTTTTCTATCTATTACTATTGTTTCTCTATCAAGATGGCTTTCTTTTCTGTCAATCATCTCTTGGATTATGAACTCGATTACGAGCTAGCCATAAAGTGCGTTGAAACCAGCGCCGTAGCAAGGCGTAATTGTAATTTTTTAGATAATTTAGGTTTTTAGGGTGGGTATAAAGAAAATTACGAAAAATTCGAAGTTAAAAATGTATTCAGGTAAAAAAAAAAATATATGTTTGAAATATTGAAAATCAACTTTTCTAGCTTTTTTAGCTGCGAACACTTTTATCAACTCATTTAAATTCAATGAACGTGCTACCTCATTTTCAATCGAAATCAGTGCAAGTGAAGACAGTCTTTTTTTGTTCCATGGAATTTCTGAGGTAGGTTTTTATTAAATTCAATATCGAAAATGAACGCTCTGCAGAGGTCACGGTTATCGGTATCGTTGAAAATATATAACATGCTGCTATAATCTCTGTGAAGCTTGTACTTGAAGAAGTGTTTTTTATCAATATGAATTCCAGCAAGTCCTTTACAGAACTAATATAGTCATCCTTCAATTCCTTTGAAAAGTAATGGCGAAACAATAACAACTAGTATAGAAAAAGTGTTGAATTATTGGCAACTTGTTGATTGTTTCCTCAGGTATATGGATTCTTCCAATTAGGCACTAGCTGACGCCACACACAACCTCACATTCGACATTCGATGGGGGACAAACAAAGCGCTTGAACGTCTATTTCTACACGTAGACGCTAGCTATTAGACTATCCAAGATGCTGTCAAGCTTAAATTAAAATGTCCGCAAAGAGGCACACAAACCGTTTGTTTGCTTGTCAAAGTGACGTGTTTTAGATAGACTAGACTGACTATTCAAGGTGCTGCCAAACTTAAATTAATATGTCCGCCAAGAGGCACACAAACCCTTTGTTTGTTTGTCAAAGTCACGTGTTTTGAATAAGCTAATTACTTCAAAAATCAGTCAAAAATCATATGTCACTTTCGATAGGGGGACAAAAATGTCATTGAGAGATTATATGTGTAACATCAGCTAGTGCGTAATTGGGCTATCTTCTTTCTTTTTGCTGCACAAGATTGGTGCTTCTTATTTAAACTACTCATCGGAAAGAAACTCTATCACCAATTCATTACAGCAGAATAAAAATATTAAACAATAGTGTTCGCGAGTCTTTGAAGTTACCAAGTTTATACCAAATAAACTTCTAGCTACGTCATCACGGTCAGCCAGCACAGCGTTGCCGTCAACGGGCAGCTAACCTCTAAAGGTAGGCAGGCGCTCACTGATCCGCGCCGAACGAGCCGCACGCGTCGCACGAATCGCAAGACAAGAAAACACCGTTTGGGCGTTTGCATTTCAGATTTTGAGATTTTTAACATGATGCAATCAAATTAAAATAATTGAGTTCAAGTCAGTGATTATCCTGCTATTAGTGGGCCCCCCAAGGTGTGGGCCCTGGCGCCATAGCGCCACCTGGCGCCATGGTTGCTACGGCGCTGGTTGAAACGGTTCGTAATGCGACTGATAAGCGTAAAATGCTTACTAAATTATTAAGGAAAGAAAGAAATGCTAAAGATCCTGGGTCTCAAATTCATTTTGAAGACTATGACTATGCTTTTAGAACTGAAGAAGCAGCTATAACAAGAGTATTTTGTGAATTACTGATCTAATTATCGATTTTGAGAGAACTGAGAGTGACTCTTCATAAACCCGAGTTAAATCTAGGTTGATTCATTTAACTGGTAAGTGGTACTAGTGGTAGGGTAAATTGTTTGATAATACCTGAGCCGGATGATCATGCTGTTGAACATTTTAAGAAGGAATCTTATGCTACTCGTATTTTGTTGGAATCTGACTTGGATGATAAAGTGACTCAAACTCCGGGAACAGCTAACTTCAGTTTTGTACCTCAACAGGCAGCGCCAGTTGTTAATGTGAGCGTGTGCGTATTCTGTAATGCCATAGACATAGAAAATTCTTTCTAGGCAAGAAATTTCTTTCTATTATCACAAAACCTTATTCTGTATGCCAGTTCGGCAGTACTCGAGTCCCGTTCGGTGTTTGGTCGGCATAGAGAAATAGAAAGACCCGTTTAGGTCTTTCTGTAATGGAAAAATTATTTCTATCTTTTTCTAACACATTATCGTGAAACGTTCCATTTCTGTGAGAGTTTATGTTTTGTTTATTAGTGGTTATGTTTTGTAGTTTTGTCAAAGTCTATGGTCAAAGGTTTTGTCATATTTTGAATAGTTCTGTTTTGAATATTTCCCAGAGATATTTCCAAATTTCGTGTTTGGGAAGTAAAATAACCGCCTTTAATATCCCCCTTTCCTTGAAATGTTATTTTAGCCTTAGCATTTAGTAAAAATACTGTGGTAAAATAGCGCAAATCACAAAAGGGTAAGTGGTACCGTATCACTCCCGGAAATCCGAATTGGGCCATGAATCCTCTTTCTTAAGCTGCTTCTCAGCCTCGGTTAGGAGAAATTTAACCCACTGAGGAGCAATGGACTCTAGAGCCAAACATACTTCCTCACTTGATGCCCTGCTAAATGTGGATTGAGACATACATGTATTAAACTTATTGAAGAATGAAGTCGTCTCCTACCGCCTTCTGATAGGAGCCTTGAGCAAAAAATCTTAGAGCACCCAATACTCTTATTTGAATTGAGATTCTTCCGGCTCTAACCACAGGAGCCATGTGTAAAATGAGGTGGAAATACCTCCGGAATTCCCTTTGGGGCCTATGGAAGGCATTATACTCATCTCGCCAAGAATTCCTTTCCAATCTTAATTGTTCTTGACGCTCTTCTTCTTCCTTCTCGTCCACAAAATGCATAAATATAGGGTCCATAATGGCTTATAGATTGCGAGGGCGTGATAGGTTTCACCTACTGATTTTATCCCGCATGCCTTTTTAATGATTGATAATTAACCCAGAAACAGTAAGAAAAAATATGATTTCCACCGCCGCTCGCAGCCGCTATATAGGGAAAATCGAATTTTCATTTGTGAAAAACTTTTGTGGTTTTTGGTGATCTGTAACTGCATGCCATTTAAACATAGGGTAAAACTAATGAATTGAAAGTCTTGCAATGAGAGGCATGCACCCCGCAGTATCGCAAATGCTTCAGAGTCACCTGAAGATGAAAAAAATAATGCTGATTTTTAATGTTTTGAAATTGCATGCCAATGGAAATATTTAATTTTCATCCAAATAACAGCCTTAAAAATAAATGGCATGCGCCGCTCGATGCGGAAAATCTTGTGAACATTTTTAGTATACTTTTGGTGATTTAAAATCGTTCAAACAATGTTCAGTAATGATTTTGTAATGAAATAATTATATAGCCCGAAAGGCATGCATCCAGCTTTGGAGCATCGTATTGTAAACAATAATCAAAGTTATAATAAATAATAAAAATAAATAATGATTTCTTTTTGCATGCCACTTGGCAATTTATTGAAAAATGTCATTTCACGTCCAAAAACAAAATGGCATGTATGAATCGCCAATGCAAGTATTGTTTGTCGATTTTAATCTGATACTCGGACGGAATGTGAGCTGGTGGCTCCCTACAAACGCCAATGGTTACCTGACGTCACACCTGTTTTTCCCATATGAAACACCCCCTCGCTCTTCATACCGCAAGTATCAGTTAAAAATCGACGAACATTATAGTTTTTGTAGGTTTTATGTAAAAAAAATAGCTGACCCAAAACAGTGTTGTCGCGTCCCCATCCTTTAACGCAAAAATAGTCGGTACATGCTTTTTGAAAAATCGGCAAATCTTTAAAATATTGCTTATTTTTATTTAATGTTTAGGGTCGTAACATGTTCTATAATAAAAGCAAGTTCCTAAAGTTATTTGAGTAAATTTGTAAAATTCATCAATAAATTAAACCACCCAAGTAGTAGATCTACCCCAAAATTGTTAGCAATGGCAACCTAGGCTCAGTACGGTGAGTGCGCGGACTGCTCGGTCGGTGGCAAGGTTCCTAAACTTCATAGGTTGTCTGGTAATGAGTAACTTGATGATGCGTCTGCGGTGCCTTATGGAGATTTGCATTATGTTGAGGCACCCAAGATGACGTCATAAAGTTATCAGGCAACCTACCTCCCTCAAACAACCTTGGGTCAATGGCGCCCAAGTATTTTATTGGTAATTTTCATCAAATTACTCTGAAACAGGTAGAAATAACACACATTTATATGGAAGCAATGTTCAACCTCAATGGTTTGTTTACATTCGTGCCGCATCGCCATCTTGACTTATCAGCTGATTCGAATCGCCTAACTTGCTAATGTCCAATGTAGACACTACGGTACGGTACGTACCTATACATTTCCGTAAAATAAGGTTCATACAAATACATATTAGAAAATTCGCTTTTTACGGAAATGTACTTAACG
Organism: Ceutorhynchus assimilis; assembly: GCA_917834065.1. Classification (NCBI taxonomy): domain Eukaryota; kingdom Metazoa; phylum Arthropoda; class Insecta; order Coleoptera; family Curculionidae; genus Ceutorhynchus; species Ceutorhynchus assimilis. The sequence goes on along the minus strand of OU892285.1, from coordinate 21,410,791 downwards.
TGATTTTTACGTTGGACGAAGGTAATGGGTATAGGCATTGTATAAAGCCTAAGGCGAGCGCAGGCATTACGGGAAAAGTTTGTGGAAAAACAAAGAAAATTGGTTTTTTATTTTGTTTTTTGTTCATTTTGTCATTTTTAATAAACGACATTTTTTTACCACTCTGTACTACTTTGTCTCTCCCATATTTCCCATAATTCTTGAGCAAAACAAAAATGGTAGGATCAACAAAAATGGTAGGATCTGTACAGTGTGTCCCATTTTGGTTGTCCATAAGGGATAACTCGAGTGCTATTGGATTGGAGTTTAAAGGATGGGGTTTCCGCGGACGTTGGCTACTTTTTTATGAAACAAAAGATGGTGCCAACAGAATTGTCATTGCTCTTTTTGTTTTTCAGATACAAGGTGTTTTTGAGAAAGTTGCATTTTGGGAGACCCCTCGTATCGCGGTTTTGTCACAAGTGATCAAAAAGGTGACAACAGTTTCTTATAGATATTTTTACGTAGCTTCCAGTGGCGTAGTCAGTTTTCCTCTAGAAGTGATATTTTTGAAATTATGAACCGAACATACGTTTTTTCAAATGGGACACCCTATATATTATAAAATCATTGGATAGCTCTGCTATTGCTTATTTCAATTATATAAAATTCGATAGGTTTATCTCTAATAGTTTTCAAGCAAAAAATTTTTTTCTGTTTTTGTCATAAGAAACAATGTGTTAGAAAGAGACCTTTCTCATTTTCCTTCCAGATGCAAAGTCCTTTTCTGATATATTTTTTCTCATTACAAATACAGAATGATCAGTGGCGCACACAGAAAATATATTTGGAGGGCCCTACATAGGTTGTGACTTGTGACTTGTGACTAAAAACCTAAAAAAAATAATTAGGTGTCAGGGTGCCACGTCTTAATGTTGCTACATTTTATATACGTAAAAATACAGTTTTAGAAGGGTGGCCTGGGGGGAATCTGTCCCGATGGTTCCCCCCCTGGGTGTGCCCCTGGATATGATGGAGATAAACCTATCGAACTTTATATCATTGAAATCAGGAAAAGCAGAGGTATCCAATGAGCTATCAATATACAGGGTGTCTTTTGAAAAAACGTATGTTTAGTTCATAATTTGAAAGATATCACTCCTAGAGAAAAACTAATTACGCCACTGGAAGCGACGTAAAAATATGTATAAGAAACCTTTGACACCGATCGCCTATGAGAGAACCGAGATACAAGGGATGTCCCAAAATGCAACTTTTTCAAAAACACCTTTTATCTGAAAAACAAAAAGAGCGATGACAATTCTGTCAGCGCCATCTTTCGTTTGACAAAAAAGTAGCCGACGTCCGCGGAAACCGCATCCTTCTAACTTCAGTAGCAACCGAGTTATTCCTTATGAACAACCAAAATAGGACACACTGTACATATACTTTACACTACATTCCAGTTACCTCAGAATAAGCACTATTTGAATGCATAGGAAAATAGGGGTCACTGTTTCAGATGCCTTAAAATTAAGGTAACTGGAACAGAACAAAAAATAAAAAAATCTGTAAATCTGTGTAGGACATTCCAAAATGAAGTCTGTTTTTGCATAACATTAGCTAACCCTTCAAAGCGGATTACCACAATTTTTCAAAATAATTCTTCTTAAAATTACTCCTTTGCAAATATATTTTTTCAGACAGTTGTAAAATTGCGTCCCAGTTAACCAAGTCGACCTTAAGAGTATTTGGAATGTGTTCGATGATTTATTTACACAATAAATCTCAGGATTGAGATCCAAATATAAATTAAAACGTAATCCAATAGAGCTGATTGAATGATTTAACCTTATTAATTGAAAAAAACAACTTACAGTCATCAGGGTCATCAACTCCAGGACGGGGTCGTCTCGGGGGCCGTTGATCATCTAAAAATGCATGAGCCATATTGAAAAAACGGGGTGTTTATATTACCAGAATGAATTCTCTGGTTTAATGTTAAATGTGGAATGCTATTGAACACATGCCCATTGTACTAGAAGTATTTGGAATGTGTTCGATGATTTTTTACGCATTAAATTTCAGGATTGAGATCGATTTATAAATCAAAACATAATCCAATATGGCTAGTGAAATGATTTAATCTTAATAATAAAAGAAAAATACTCGCCGTCATCGGGGTCATATTCTTCAGAATGGGGCAGCTGATCATCTAAAAATGCATGAGCCAAATTAAAAAAATGAGGAGTTCTTATGATAATGGATGCTCCGATTTAATGTTAAATCTGGAATGCATGAGCCAAATTAAGAAAATGAAGTGTTCATATTATCAATAAATCTCAGGATTAAGATCCATATCTGTACCCCAGAGCCAGACAATGGCTACGTTCACCAGAACCAAAACGGATTGTAAACAGTTTACAAATACCAACAGAATATGTTGGGTAAACTTTTGATTCTGCTGAACGATTCAACTTTTCAATGATAGAACGTCACCTTTCTGAATGACAGGTCAGCACACAAAACATAGTGTTGAAAATTATAAAAACTCTGAAATTATGCTTGCAAAAATGGCGACCGTTTGCAAAACATGTTTGGTTTTAACACAAATTCAACGTAGCGTTCAGCAGAACAATCACAAACCGTTTACCAACGTTTGTATCTGGTGAACGCGACCTATGTTAAGGCCAAATTTTAGCTAAATGCATTGAGTGACTTGAAATTTTGCGGCGCATCGTTTGGTATTTTCCATTTTGACGTATCTTTCAAAATAACGAAAATAGCTCATTTTAAACTACGTTAAGTCCAGAGCTCTTCTTGAGGCAAACAATGTTAAGTAGCGCTAAACTCATTTGTCTCTGGATTTGCTTTTAGTTTGAAATGTTAACTCCACCAGTCAACATGCCTTGCGAGTTTTTTGTTCGGTAAAATTTAAAATGCCTTATACAAGACGTGTTCCGTGGTCTTCTAGGACAAGTCAAATAATGAAAAACTCGCAAAACGCCAAAAATGTTCAAACCGCAGAAGCCAGGACTAGAGAAGAATCAAGTAAGTTAACTTTCAGTGTTCATTACTGTTACCATTACGTTCTTACAAGTTTTAGGTAGTAAATAAATCATAATAATATAGTTTATTTGCAACCATGTATGTAATCTTGACATTACTGACTTTTTAAAAATTTGGAAGAGTCACTTTACCTGTGTCACTTCCCTCTTCGATTTCCCTCACCGATTTCCCTATTCGACTTCCCTCACCGATTTCCCTCACTCTAATTTATTTACCTTTGCTGGCAACAATGAGAACATGTCAGGTGAAAACTTCAAAACAGTGAATGACACATTTTGGTATGTTTGTTTTATTTTTTTAATAATAAAAAAATTAAATAACTAATCATAATTAATGGTGTGCTTACAAATAAAATAGTATACAAACCTCGGAGGAAAGTTTTCATTTCTGTCTCGAGATTAATAGTCAATCTCAACGCTTCGCGTCTCGATTGACAATATAAATCTCTCGATAGTAATGAAACACTTCCCTACTCGGTATGTAATATACTATTATTTGCAATCATATATGTAATCTCGTCATTACTGACTTTTTAAAAATTTGGAAGTGACACTTTACCTGTGTCACTTCCCTCTTCGATTTCCCTCACCGATTTCCCTATTCGACTTCCCTCACCGATTTCCCTCACTCTTATTTATTTACCTTTGCTGGCAACGATGAAAACATGTCAGGTAATAACGTCAAAGCAGCGAATGACACATTTTGGCATGTTTGTTCTATTTTTTTAATATTAAAAAAAATTGATTGACTAATCATAATTAATGGTGTGCTTGCAAATAAAATAGTATACAAACCTCGGAGGGAAGTTTTCATTTCTGTCTCGAGATTATTAGTCAATCTCTCGACAGTAATGAAACACTTCCCTACTCGGTATGTAATATACTATTTACTAGTTGAGAAAGCATACAATAATTACATTTTTTTTTAAATTCTTGTAATGAATTTGACATAGTTTACTACTAGCATTATTATCTACACTTTATTTTTTCCCAAGATAGATTTTGACATCGAAAACTTTGAAACATAAACAAGAATGCTTGACCCTGATCGGTCGAAAAATTAGGTGTTTCTGCAGGTTGACATCAGTTTTACAAAAGCGACCAATAAGCGGCATTAGCGGCATTGTTTATGTTTCAAAGTTGACAATGCCAAAATCTATCTTGGAAAAAAAAAACGTAATAATGGTGACTTAATATACCTGTATTTTTTTTTTTTTTTCAGGAGATGAAATTAAAACTACCATGAGATGTCTTATTCCGCCATTAAGTGATTTATGTAATCAAATACTAAAACAGTTGCGGCTCATGCCCGAACTAGTGGATGAGGAAGCCTTGTTAAAAAGTAATAACGAAAAATCAGTACAAAATATTGATGGGGAAGCAATACAAAATGCTGAAAACGAAAAAGTAGCACAAAGTGCTAACGAAGAGGGGTTACAGAAAATGAGCGGATCTGAAAGCGAAGATCCCATACAAATTCCCGATAAAGAAGTACAGTACCTATATTTCCCAAGAACCTTTGCATATTACGGCTGACTATCAGGAGCAGCTTCATAGAAAACCTGAAAGAGAATTTATAAATTTTGACAGTGACGAGAGTGTGGCAGACCCCGACTATTCAGATGAACACGAGTCTGACGATGAATTAGACCCAAATGAAGTAGCAGAAAAGAAATTAACGAGAAGAAGAAAAGCAAACCAAATGAATTGGAAAAAAAAATGTTACAAAAAAGAAACGGTACTCAGGATTAGAATACAAAACTGACAGTGGAAGTCGTATTATGAACCCAAAATTGTTAAAAGAACCTTGCGGTGATACTTGTAAAATCTCTTGTAAAAATCGAATTTCTGAAGAATGTCGGCAGATTATACATTCTAATTTTTGGAATCCAGCGAAAACAGTAGATATGAGAAGACAGTACATAGCATCCAGTGTTGCACAGGTACCAATAAAAAGACGCAGAGAAATAACCGGCCAAATACAAGGAAAAAGAAACTTCACCAATTTTTACAGCTTTGAAACAGAAGGAAAAAAAAAAACAGTTTGTAAGAAGTTTTTTTTTTAAATACTCTAAGCATTTCCCAGCAAACAATAGATACGTACTGCAGTTAAAAAGAAAAAAGAAGGGAGTATTGTAACACCTGACAAAAGAGGTAGACAGCAACCTGTAAACAAGATCTCAGAAGAAGTTCGAAGAAATGTTCGAAATCACATCTCAAAATTTTCAACATACAAGTCGCATTACTCTAGGGAACGAAGGAAAAAGAAATACCTAGGAAATCATCTAAATATAAGTAGAATGTACCGACTTTACTTAGAAGAATGCAACGAAAGTGGTTTTGGGCCCGAAAGTATTGCAAAGGAGTGGCTTTACTCGGAGATATTCAACTATGAATATAATAACTCGTTTAAGAGTCCAGACAACGACAGCTGCGATTTATGCGATGAACTTCAGTCTCAGATTCATGAGTCGGAATCCCTTGAATCAAGAAAGAGTCTACAAACTGAATACGATGAACATCTTGCAGATACGAGCAATAGATATAAAATGAAATCGGAAGATAAAAAAAAATATAGAGAAAATGTATTACTTATTATGGAAAAGTAATAATGATAGACCTCCAGAAATGTTCACCGACCCCAGATTTGCATAATTCACAAAGCTTTTATTCCCTAAAGCTATGGACATATAACCTAACTATCCAAGATGCAACTTGTGAAAAAAGCTTTTGTATGATGTGGGATGAAAGCGTAGCTGGACGGGGAGGAAATGAAGTCGCAGCATGTTTAATAAAAGCAAAAGCACGTTTCAGATGAAGTCACTAGAGTCTAGCCATCACATGTGGAGCAACTACGATTGTAGCCGAAAGCCGAGCCGAGCGCCTTGAATTCGAAGAAAGGTATATATTCGGTTGCAGCAAAAGGTTGTTGACTGGATCAATGTAATACACTGCTTAAAAAATGTTGATCTTAAAAACTCCTTAAATTGGAAATCAGGAGGAACCCAACAATAAAAATAACCTTAAAATCAATATTAATTATTACCTCTGTGGAGTAGGTAATTGGTACCTTTTTTCGCTCATTTGTAAAGTAAGGAGAGTAGTTCGGATGAGTAGTTCATTTAGTTTTCGTTTTAAAGTGCTCAATACTGGGTTCATAGGCAGTTTGTTCTACCGCCCTAGCGCTCTATAACTTTCCACATTATTAACGTTCATTAAGATTGAATCGAATTTTTGAACGCGATTATACGCCGGCTGATACCTCTCTAAAAATATTAAAGTTATAGGACAAAAACTTTTTTTTTGTTTTTTTCTATGTTACTATCCTGAATCCGAGCTACAAAAAATGTAATATTTTAACAAATAATTATTTGATCATGTATTCGCCGATCTCTACCGGGCGGGCTTGTTAGCTCAGTTGGTAGAGTGTCGTACTAGCAATGCGGAGGTCGCAGGTTCAAATCCTGCACAAACCCCAACTTTTTCAATTTTCCTTTGACTTTAATTTCCACAAATTTTCTTTGTAAAACTAGTTTCGGTACCTATAACCGACAAAAATTCTCCCTTTGTTTAACTTTGCTTACGTCGCATGGCGTACATAGGAAATTTTAACACATCGTGGACGAAACCTGCATAGTGGTATAGGTGACTTACCCGAGCAGGACCGATGCCATATTCGTGAGCCATTGGAAAATTGAAAAACGTTTGGAGTGAGTAGGAGGAGAACGAAAGTGATCATGTATTCGCCGATCTCTACCGGGCGGGCTTGTTAGCTCAGTTGGTAGAGTGTCGTACTAGCAATGCGGAGGTCGCAGGTTCAAATCCTGCACAAACCCCAACTTTTTCAATTTTCCTTTGACTTTAATTTCCACAAATTTTCTTTGTAAAACTAGTTTCGGTACCTATAACCGACAAAAATTCTCCCTTTGTTTAAATAATTATTTATTGTAAAATGGACGTGTAATTTTGTTTTGATAAAAATAGGAATGGTTAAAGACACGATAGAAATAACAATTAAATTCTGTTCTCGATTTTCTATGCACGGCTCCGGCTGTGACGGCTAGACTCTAGTGATGAAGTCAAGGAACTAACCATTTGGTCGGATAACTGTCCGAGCCAAAATCGAAACATTTTAATGGTAATGTGTTATTTTTTTATTCTGCGGATGAAGCCAAACATTACTGCTGTAAATCACAAGTTTCTAACAAGAGGACATACACACTTGGAGGCGGATGCCGTTCACTCGGCGATAGAGCGCAAAAGAAAGAAAATTCCTGTTATCATCTATGAAACATTGATGGACCCGCTATATTCGGGGCTGGTGATTCATGGGTTGATGGATTATGACAAGACACAGAAAAAAAGGGATAGAATAAACACTGACGAAAAAAGATCGGGGGACGTAACTCACGAACAAAGGATGAGACATTGAGTTCGAAGCGGTGGTTGAGAGCGCTCGAGATTTATTAAATATTATATTCTTTTTATTTTTTCGTTTTGTTAAGAAAGTTGTTATAAATTATTTCATAGTATTTTGTAAATTTGTAAATTATAAAATAAAATAACGGAGTTGATAACATTCCCCAGTTTCAAATAATTGCCCCTTGGGATTGGCAGCAGATGGTCAGATTGTGTGAAACAAAAAAATAGTTCACTGTAGTAAACATGGAATACTCCAATTTTAAAGAATTTAAACATCTTTTTGAGGGAACAACAACACCCTATATCAACAAGAAAAAAATATATCGCAGGCAACGATTTTCTGATATCTCTAGCAGTTCACTTGCAAGTTAGGAGAACTAACCCTGGAATTCTCTATTACAAAACCGATTTTGGTACAGATTTTTTCGAAGTCGACTTCCACAGAAGAAATAAGCCAAATGACTACACTCCTCTTTCGATCCCACCGATTAGGAAGGGGCATCTTTTTGGACTTGACATAATATGATAAATCCAAAATAGCTATTTTCCTAATGAGCGCGGGAAGAGCACCCTCGTGCCGGAAATTTCATCCCGCAAGAGTTAGGAACTATATTTTTTCTACGAGCATACTAAAGCTGATGTTAGGAGAAATTTAATTTAAATCAAATGCGATTGTGCAGAAGGTAGAATTAAAAATGCATTGGAAGGTATTTATAAAAAAAAGGTAAAGGTATTAATGGTAAAGGTGTAGGTGTATCAACAATACAAACAATTCCATGTCACAATGGTTATTTCAAACAAAAGAAATCTCTTCTCGCATCGGTACGGGAAGAAAGTCTTCACGCACAGTGCGGGAAGAGCCATTTCCCGCACGCTCGTAGAAAAATTAGTTTTTTTGCATATGTCAAACTATTTTAAGTCATCAAAATCAAAAACAAAAAACAAATTCAAAAATTTGGCATTAGGATCCTTGTTCGTATTCCTAAATAATCTAATTATGGAATGTTGTCGAGGATTAGAAAAAACAGTGTTTCATAATTTGAAAAAGTCTAAAATGAAGATATTTAAACTGCTGTCCTGAAAAATTAAGTTTGCGGACTTAACATACTCTGGCTTTGGGGTACAGATATATAAATCGAAACATAATCCATTATAGCTGATTGAATGATTTAACCTGAATAATTGATAAAAATACTAACCGTCATCAGGGTCATGACCTCCAGGACGGGGTCGTCTCGGGGGCCGTTGATCATCTAAAAATGCATGAGTCAAATTAACAAGATTTAGTGCCGATACTTCTGCTCTCTTTTAACAGCCGTTAAAAATAATCAGGGGTTAGAATGTGCTATAACCACATAATACTTATAGACCTTGGCCCACGCAAAACTTTAACAACGTATCAAATTCGTTAATCGAGAGCAAAAGTATCGGCCCTTAGTGTTTATATAACAAAATGGATGCTCTAGTTTAATGTTAAATCTGGAATGCTATTGAACACATAACGAATGTACTGAAAGTATATGGAATGTGTTCGATGATTTGTCTACACAATAAATCTCAGGATTGAGATCCATATGTAAATCAAAACATAATCCAATATAGCTAGTGAAATGATTCAACCTTGATAATAATTTAAAAGAATACTCACCATCATCCGGGTCATATTCCTCAGAATGGGGCAGTTGATCATCTAAAAATGCATGAGCCAAATTAAAAAAATGAGGAGTTTAGATGATAATGGATGCTCTGATTTAATGTTAAATCTGGAATGCATGAGCCAAATTAAGAAAATTAAGTGTTTATGTCGCAGGCTTAATGTAAAATCAGTCCTATTATAATACGCCTAGGCTTTTTCAATACGACTAGGCTTATTGTAATACTATCCAAATACTTAAGAATTTCACAATAACACTAGTTATTTCAGTCGCATTATAATACGCCTGCTGCGTTTTAGTCTTCTTCTTAAAATGAGCCTGCGTTAGAATCTGACTAGATGAAATCCGTCGTATTATAATACGACTAATGGCGCATCAGGCGAATTGTATTGAATAAAACTTTCAATGCACCTTTTGGCCGATATATTGTGCTGAATACTAACTTTCTTATTCCTTATGCTAAATAGACATTTAAATTACCAAAGTTTAAGTATTTTGTCCAAATTTCATCTCTGTCGCATAAATAATAGGAAAGCTAGCCTTCAGCGCAACATGTATCTGTGAACACCCAGTAATTTAACATAAATTTAAAAGAGTTTAAACTATATAAAATACAAATTATAGATTTGAATTATTTATTACAGCATGATCCGCTTTCATGGCATTTGCTACTACATTTCATATGAGCTTTAAAACATAAACATTTATTGTTATGACACTGAGCTTTGCTTGTCGTGCAAAAACACTTCTAAGATCCCTATCATTCGAATTTTCAAAACTTTCTTATTAGAGCTTCTCCTAAGGAAATTGTTTTTCCTTGTGGAATGCAATCTATATTTCCTTACTTTGGCAGTCAGTGATTTCTTCTCTTAAAAACCATCGATTCAACAAGCCATGTATGGTACCAATTTCATAAACTCCATTCGTAATACTCACTACAGTTCCTAATATATTTTTGGGGTCCAGTGGTCCTCTATCTACTCTAGGAACTTCAATCTTCAATTGCAATATTTTGGCCTTTATCAAGAGTTCTTAATTTTTCAACAGTAATAATTATTATTATTCGACTTATGGCCCTTTGCACGGCTATCACTTAAAGGATATTAAATCCAAGTGGGGCTTTGAATGTGACTTTTGTTTCTACAAAAGTCACATTCAAAGCTCCACTTGGATTTAATATCCCTTAAGTTAGAGCGGTGCAATAGGCCGTGACACACTGTCAGTCGTATTATAATACGACGAATTTTATCTAGTTGGATTGGAAAATAATCGCTTGCAGGTTGATTTTAATTATAAGACTAGCGAGCGGCAGGCGTATTACAATAAGCCTGAAATTATCAGTCAAATTGTATGACTCCTAATTATTTGGGTAGTATTGCAATATACCTAGTCGTATTGAAAAAGCCTAGGCGTATTATAATAAGACTGAAATCACATTAAGCCTGCGACATTTATATTATCAGAATGGGTGCTGTAGTTTGATGTTGAATCTGGAATGCTATTGAACACATAATGCACTAAAACTATTTGGAATATTTTCGATGATTTTCTTACACAATAAATCTCAGGATTGAGATCCATATATATAAATTGAAACCTAATCCATTATAGCTGACTGAATAATTTAACCTAAATAATTGAGAAAAATACTAACCGTCATCGGGGTCATGACCTCCAGGACGAGGTCTTCTCGGGGGCCGTTGATCATCTAAAAATGCATGAGCCAAATTAACAAAATTCAGTTTTTATATAACAAAATGGATGCTCTGGTTTAATGTTAACTGGAATGCTATTGAACACATACCGAATGTACTGAAAGTATTTGGAATGTGTTCGATGATTTGTTCACACATAAAATCTCAGGATTGAGATCCATATATAAATCAAAACATAATCCAATATAGCTAGTAAAATGATTTAGGGGAACCCGGGGCAGAACGGCATACCTAAGCTTCAAGAGGCCTTTTCTTCAAGGTATTTTGAAATTTCGAAACCAACTTAGGACATGTCCTTCTTTATTGTTTAAATAACATCCAAGAAAAGTTTGAGACGAATATTATCAGAAAAAAAATAAATAAAAAATTGTCAAAAATGACCATTCTGGCCCGACTATGGGGCAGAATGGCTCTATCTTGGGGCCGAATGGTCATTATTGTAAAATAATGAAGCAACCATATTTTTGGGAACAAATGAAACACTCAAATATTAAATACACAATTTAATAGAAATTTTAAACTTATTGCCAGATTTCGCAAACAAGCACAGTCTCATCGTCGTCGCTATCGCTATCGCAAGTATTACGAGTCCATTTTTTGTAGATTGAGCATGATATCTAATAAGATTCTATAGATTTTCAGTGAAAGTCTCCACAGTAGAGCTTTTGGGAATCATCACTTTCACTTTGGCTGGAAGAACTTGTTTCGATGTTTACAGGAATCCTTGTGTTTTGTTTTTTTTTTATTATTATTATTATTATTCTTCGAGCGAATAACTTTTTTATTTTTGGGTTTTTTATTTATTGCCAATTTATATTCTGCTATTGATTCAGCTAGACTGCATTCTATTAAAGATGACATGCGTGAATCTCTTCTTATAATTGAAAAAATTCATATGACTGTTTGCTAATTTTATGCGGAGCAGAATGGAACCCTAGACTATTCCGCCCCCTAATTTCATGAGGGGCAGAATGGTACCTACCCTAGACCATTCCGCCCCGATTCGTTCTGCCCCGAATTTGGTTTAAAAATATTTTCAAAAAAATAAAACAATATCGTAGAGGAAAAATATCAACACTACCACCACTAATGCTTGACATCATGTACTACGTGAAAAATATAATAACAATGACTTATTATTTATGTACAATACTTACTTTGTCATTAAGTTTCGCAAAAAAATTATAAAATTTATTCACAAATATGGACATGCATGAATTCCGTTAGACTGAAGTTATTTTTGCACTGGCATTTATCAAAACATAATAGAGTATAGTCTGTGGTATGGTTATAACGCGATTTCGATTTACTATTTTGGTTGCGGCTGGTGTTAGGAGGCCTATTCGATTGTGCCCCGGTATGCCGTTCTGCCCCGGGTTCCCCTAATCTTATTAATTAAAAAAAAAATACTCACCGTCATCGGGGTCATATTCTTCAGAATGGGGCAGCTGATCATCTAGAAATGCATGAGCCAAATTTAAAAAATGAGGAGTTTATATGATAATGGATGCTCTGCTTTAATGTTAAATCTGGAATGCATGAGCCAAATAGGCTCGTACAGCATATTTTTTTTATTACATATTCTAAAAGAGCGTGTTGAGTTTAGCAGTTATGCAAAATTTCATAATTTTCTGAGCCCTTGTTCATCTATATATATAAAAATTAATGCCACTTTTCGTTGTAATTTTATAACTCAAGAACGGGCTCACCTAGCCAAACCAAATGTTTAGGCTTTGTTCGGACTATTTATTAGATGGTTTATGTGAAGTTTGCACAAAATCGGTCGACCGGTTCTTCATTTATCACATTTTTTGTGATAAATGAATTATTCAATAAATGGAGGATCATTTTGTTAATGGGAATTTTGCTATCAAATTGAAACTTTTTTCAGCGTTGACAGTACCAGCATGTCATTAACATAGCTCATTAATGTGGTCATTTCATTACTTATTTTATTTATTTATGAAAAAAATTTACTAAGCCCGCATACGGCGCCATCTCTTATAACCGATACCAAGTTTATTTTGTATTTTGTATTTTGTATACCGCGCCATCTCTGATACCTGGAACGAAGCTCGGCATTGCAGATACAGTAGAACAATGCTGCTCAGGAACTGGAGCTATTTCGAACAGAACTATTCCAGTATTCCGATCAGATAGAGTAGTGCAGATAGAGTAGAACAGATGGAGTAGTGCAGTGCATGCAGTGCAGATAGAGTGAAACAGGGCTGCGCTAGAGATTTTTTTTGTTTTCTTCATATCCTTTGAACATTCCTGTGCCTGAGTTTATTTATTTGGTGGTACACTTTACAAGAATAATGCCCACAAGCTGCCTTAACAGGGATGATGTAAAATTTTAATTTTAGGTGACTTCTGATCTAGAGAGAAAAGATTAATTTTCTTCAACCAAAGCCAAATTCACCATCGAAAAAATCTGGATTTAATTTTTTTTTTTTTTTATTTAATAGGTATTTTATAATTCAGAGGCGGTACGAAGTTCGCCGGGTCAGCTAGTATTTAAATAAATTATCAAAGTACTCCAAATTTGAAACACGCGATGACGTCACTGCATCTCTCACGTTGGTCCTTGTGGCTCTGGTACGCCAGTCACTTTGACAATACGGGCATTGTTTTGACAAGTTTTGGTTATGTTATGGTTTGGCATCGTTTAGACAAGTTTTAGTTTGGCATTTTATGTATCTGATAGAGGTTTGATGTTTTTCTTCCAAACCACATTTCGTATACTTGAATAATTCCCTGAGTTTCAGTATTTTATAAGCACAATTATGGAAGTAGTATGCAAAAAGAAAATTTTAAAATATTGTATAGTTTCGCAAACTGTGTTCCAAACTGTCAATAGAAAATCAGTTGACATTGCATTATGCAAAACCGTGTATGACGGCCCTTAGCCTGTCTCGACTCGAGAGATGCTATGACGTCACAGCAATGAATTTCCGAGGCATAACTGTTTTAATATTAAAAAACGCGTAACTTTTCTAATATTTATCCAATTCAGCTGATTTTTTTTTTATGTGTTATATGTGACTAATACTCCATAAAAATGTGAAAAACCGCGTTAAATTTTTTTTATTGAACGAGCCTTTTGAGAAAATGAAGTGTTCATATTATCAATAAATCTCAGGATTAAGATCCATATATAAATCGAAACATAATCCATTATAGCTGATTGAATGATTTAACCTAAATAATTGAGAAAAATACTAACCGTCATCAGGGTCATCACCTCCAGGACGGGGTCGTCTCGGGGGCCGTTGATCATCTAAAAATGCATGAGCCAAATTAACAAAATTTAGTGTTTATATAACAAAATGGATGCTCTGGTTTAATGTTAAATCTGCAATGCTATTGAACACATACCCAATGTACTAAAAGTATATGGAATGTGTTCGATGATTTATTTACACAATAAATCTCAGGATTGAGATCCATATGTAAATCAAAACATAATCCAATATAGCTAGTGAAATGATTCAACCTTGATAATAATTTAAAAAAATACTCACCATCATCCGGGTCATATTCCTCAGAATGGGGCAGTTGATCATCTATAAATGCATGAGCCAAATTAAAAAAATGAGGAGTTTAGATGATAATGGATGCTCTGATTTAATGTTAAATCTGGAATGCATGAGCCAAATTGAGAAAATGAAGTGTTCATTTTATCAATAAATCTCAGGATTAAGATCCATATATAAATCGAAACATAATCCATTATAGCTGATTGAATGATTTAACCTAAATAATTGAGAAAAATACTAACCGTCATCAGGGTCATCACCTCCAGGACGGGGTCGTCTCGGGGGCCGTTGATCATCTAAAAATGCATGAGTCAAATTAACAAAATTTAGTGTTTATATAACAAAATGGATGCTCTGGTTTAATGTTAAATCTGCAATGCTATTGAACACATACCCAATGTACTAAAAGTATTTGGAATGTGTTCGATGATTTATTTACACAATAAATCTCAGGATTGAGATCCATATATAAATCAAAACATAATCCAATATAACTAGTAAAATTATTTAATCTTAATAATTAAAAAAAACTCACCGTCATCCGGGTCATATTCTTCAGAATGGGGCAGCTGATCATCTAAAAATGAAGCGTTTATATTATCAGAATGGATGCTCTGGTTTAATGTTGAATCTGGAATGCTATTGAACACGTAATGCACTAAAAGTATTTGGAATGTTTTCGATGTTTTTTTTTACACACTAAATCTCAGGATTTAGATCCATACATAAATCGAAACATAATCCATTATAAATGATTGAATGATTTAACCTAAATAATTGAGAAAAATACTAACCGTCATCAGGGTCATCACCTCCAGGACGAGGTCGTCTCGGGGGCCGTTGATCATCTAAAAATACATGAGCCAAATTAACAAAATTTAGTGTTTATATAACAAAATGGATGCTCTGGTTTAATGTTAAATCTGCAATGCTATTGAACACATACCCAATGTACTAAAAGTATTTGGAATGTGTTCGATGATTTGTTTACACATCAAATCTCAGGATTGAGATCCATATATAAATCAAAACATAATCCAATATAGCTAGTAAAATGATTTAACCTTGATAATAAAAAAAAAATACTCACCGTCATCGGGGTCATATTCTTCAGAATGAGGCAGCTGATCATCTGAAAATGCGTGAGCCAAATTAAAAAAATGAGGAGTTGGGTTTAATATTAAAACACATATGCAAGTTTAGAGGAATCTTTTGTGCCTCTTTTATTCATAAATTATCAAAAAGTGTCCTTGTTGACATATGCTAAAATATTTGTTCAAACTTCACGATCAGGTAATACTAGCAAGGAAACTACATATACTTGCATACTTATAATAAGCTCTTTTCTTTCTTCAGACAATGGAATGTCATTTATCAAACTATGCACAACACATGCCATATCAGGGTCATCTTGAATATCATCTTAAATATAGGATCTAGACAAAGTATCTGCAATGACCATATCCTTGCCAGGTATACAAGTAAGTTTAATATTATATTTTAAAAGTTTTAAAAGTATTCTTTGAAGTCTGGTGACACTTTGTCTAAATGTTTGTCGAAATTGGAAATAAGGGGTTTATGATCTGTTTGAATTTCAATTTTGAATCCATAAATAAAATAATAAAGTTTTTCGGTAACAAAAACAATTGCACCCATTTCTTTCTCAATTTGAGCCCATTTGGTTAGACTACGCAGATTTGGTTAGACTACGAGAAGCATACATTATAGGATGCCTATTTTGAAGAAGACAACAACCAAAAGTTTCACTCGATGCATCACATTGAATCAATATTGAAGGAGAAGGATCCAAAATTTTTAGAACTGGTTCTTTTGAGACAATGGATTTCAAGATCAATAATTCATGTTCATGTTTTTCTGGTCCATTCAAAAGAAATATTCTTTTTAGTGAGATTTCGTAAATTAGTTGTTAGTTGGGAGAAATTGGGAATGAATCTTGCAAAAAAATTCAATAAACCCAAAATTCTTAAGACTTATTCTTAAGGGACTCTATTGCCTCAATGACTTTTATATTATTTTTGTCTGGTTTTGCACCTTCTTTTGAAATTTCTTGACCCAAAAATATCTTTATCTAATTTATATTGAATTTTTTTATAATTGAATTTTACATTATTTTTAGAAGCTCTCTTTAAAACTTCCCTCAAAGCATTATCTTGACTTATTTCATCTATTCCAGAAATAATTATATCGTCAAAATAAATTTCAACGCCTGGAATATCTCCAAAAATTTCCATACTTTTTTTTTGAAAAATTTCTGGTGCACCACAAATTCCAAAGGACACTCTATTAAAACGATATCTACCAAATGGTATGTTGAAAACACAAAAGTCTGCACTTTTATCGTCTACACCATTTCCACTTTTAGTTCAAAATAGATAAAGTTGATTCCAAAAAGCATCAAATGTATTTCAAAATGAAAACTTTGATTTAAAAAAATATCAAATGTATTTCAAAATCATCATTTGAATATCAAAAAGCGTAAATTTGATTTCAATCTTTATGAATTTTATTTCAAAATACATCAAGTGTATTTCAAAATTACCAAATTTATTTCGAAATACATCAAATGTATTTCAAATTAGTGAAATGTATTCCAAAAATGGTCAGTTTTATTTCAAAGATTACCATTTCGGTTAAAAAATAAAGTATGTGTTTATATCGTACAGTTGAAAAAATCAAATTATGACCAGCTCCCTTACAGTTTTTGATGATATAAGAAATGATGTAGTTGTTATTGCCAAAATCGATCTTTCATATCAATGACGCTATAAACAGTTTTTCTTGTCAATCTACAAAGAAAATTATTAGTTGTTGGTATATGAAAATTTTCCCTGCAAATAGATTTATTTATTGGCCTTGGATCAATACATAATCTCAAGGTTTTATTAGGTTTTTCAACAATCATAAGGCTCTTTACCCATTCTGTGGGATAGTCTACTTTATTAATTATTCTTTTTTCTTCAAGATTGTCTAGAGTTTCCTCCAGTTTTTCGTGTATAGAAACCGGTATTTTTTTTCGAGCTTGAATCACTGGTTTAGCATCACCAGATAATTTAATTGAACAAAGGCCAGGTATTGCGACAGTGTCTTCAAAAACATGTTTTTCTGCGATTGACAAGAAATGTCAGGATTTTTAACCGGTTGACAGGTCGCAAAACTCATTATTCTGGTATCTCAGTTATGTTTCAATAGTTGCTAAGGAATCAATGAATAACAATACAGGAAACACTTTTCCGGCCTAGGCCGGGAAAGTGATTCTTGTACTGCTGAATAATTGGAACTGAAAGACAAACATTTAACAGGTATTGAACCGATCGCAGAAAATATAGTATGTGTATTTCGGTGGAAAAGCACATTCTCGGCCTTCGGTGTTTGCCGGCCTCGGCTACGCCTCGCCCGTCAACTTACACCGTCGGCCGAGAATGTGTCACTTTTCCACCTAAATACACGATATACTATTATATAACTCATAAATTTGTTTTGTATCTCTTGGTAATATTTCAACGGTATTAACCCTTCCAAGAAGTTCAAACTTTAGACAATCTTTAAGTCCAAACAAAGGTTGAGTATTAGAATCTACTACAATAAACTTGATATTGTAAGTCAAATTTTTGTAACATTTTAAAACGACTTCAGCTTCTGGTTTTAACTTGCAATTTCCATAGGATATTAATGTTATTACACAATTATTTAATGGCTTAGAATTTGGAATTTTTGAATATACGTTTGAAGGTAAAATGCTACAATCAGAACCGGTATCAAGTTTAAAAATTACCTCTTTATTTTCAATTAAAAACTTGTCGGACCATGAATCTTTTTTCGGGCGCGTTTCACATGTATCCACATAAAAAGATCGTCATTATCACTGAAGCTAGTCTCATAATCTGGTTTGTAAACTTCTCTTACTTGTTTTCTCATTCCATGCTTCTGATTTGGAATTTTCTTATCTTCTTTTTTCTCTTTAGGAATTTCAAACATATTTGGATCTTCAGATTTGTTTTTGGAACTGGCTTTTGCAAAATGACCTTGGCGTTGGCATAAAGAACATGTTTTTCTATATACTGGACAAACATTAGAATAATGTTCATATAAGCATCTATTGCACTTGACTGTTTGACTAGATTTGTTCAATTCATTAACATCAGCTTCTTTAGGATTTAAAGTTTTGAGATGTTCTTTGCTTAAAGCAACAGATTTGCAATAATCTAAGACTGATTCCACTGTGAGATTCTTTTCTCGTATTAATCTAGCTTGGAGCTGTTTATCAGCCAGTCCAACTACCAATCTATCTCGTACCATTCTTTCTTCATAGCTTTCCGCGCAACCTTGCTTTTCACACTTGAAATTGCACACTTTGGCTTGCTTACGTAATTCAGTGAGAAAATTTTCAATAGTTTGGCCATCTTGTTGATGCAAATTAATAAATTTGAATGTTTCCAACGGTATTACTGTCTTTGGCAAGAAATAACTATCGAATGCTATGAGCAAATTTTCTAAAGTAGGTACTTCGCTTATCAACTTCAAATGTATTATAAACATCAATACCTTGATCTCCTAATGGCCGTTTCCACCAACGCAAATTTAAGTTTACTTAACGTTAAGTGCCGCTTATATTATAATTTCTTTTCCACCAGTCTAACCTAGTGTCATTGAGATAAACTTAACTAAGCCCAGGAATTTCTAGGCTTATTCTTCCCTTAACAGAGTGGCGATGATATATGCGCAAGCAATTTGCATCATGCCTTTGTTGACATAAGCAAACGTTAAAGTTGATGCTTCATAGAAAGTAGCAAAAATTGAATTGAGATAAAATTTTCTCAATTTTCTAATTTCTGGTAAAGTTTGCGTTCTGTTGTGTTTAAGAAAATCGTTGTTTGAAAAATGGATATACCTAAGATGATTTGGAAGTATTGGATTTGTTTGAAGATGTGGTACCTATCCCCAGAAAAATGTATGATAGAAATAATCATTTTGAGGAGATGGACAATCTAACGTTTTTTGAAGATTCAGATTCAGATTGACAAAACCCACTGTGTTGCAACTTCTAGAACAAATTGAATCATCCTTAGAATTTCCTATAGGTGAATTTGGAGTGATTGTGTTAAACTCATTGGCTAATTTTCGCCAAATTTTTGTTTTTTTCTGAAACCGATACTGCATCCGTTTTCTTGTTTTTTATTATATGTTTGTATATTGCCGAAAGGTTTATCAGAAGATCTTTTTTTTGGGCAGTACCTATAATTTCCCGAGTAATTTCCAGCTCTTATTTTTCCATTTTCATTCATTGTTGAACGGACGTGTTGTCGCTAGGTATTGTAAATCACAAATTAAAAGTGACCTATTTATTTTTATTTATTCAAACCACGAATCTATCGTCAATAATTTTAAAACATTATTTATTTTCTGGACTTCAAAATTCCATCAAACCACTACACAAAGCCGAGTTTGAGGTTATGATGGCGAACAAAAGCAAGGTTGCCAAAGCTAAACAACACTTAGTTAAGATTCATCAGAAAGGCGGTGGTGGAATGCAAATTTAATTAAGCGGTGCTTACGTTTTAAGGGACGCTTAAATATTCTCAGCTTAGAGCTTTATTGGTGGAAACGGCCATAAGTAACTTAACAAAATTGCTATTTTTATTTCTTCAGCTTCCTTGTGTTTCCCAGTAGCCTTCAAATAAAGATCAAATTTCTGCTTATAAAGGCTCCAATTCTTTGCATCATAGTCTGAAAAAGGTCCTGGCGGTTTAAAATTTTCCATTATATTGACACTCAACTAGGCAATTCAATGATTAGCTGGTACTTTGGTAGGTGTAATTTTTTACTAAAACTGGTACTTGATAGGTGTAATTTTTTTACTAAATTTTTTTTTTTTTTTAATCAATCAATACTTGGTCTGAAAATACTATTTCTGTGTTAATCTAGGGCCCTCTTTTTAGCTGTACTTACTAGGTACTTTATTTCTGCGCTTCTGTGCTAATCTAGGGCACTCTTCTTACTAATTGCACTTTTTATTCCCATTAAAAACTAGCATCCACACCTGACACCATGTTATAGTTGGGTTTAATATTAAAACACATATGCAAGTTTAGAGGAATCTTTTGTGCCTCTTTTATTGACAAATTATCAAAAACTGTCCCTGCCATGTCCCTGTTGACAATTGCTAAGGCATTTGTTCAAACCACAGATTAAGGAGTTTAGTGAATTAAATTATAAGGTTTATTGGTGCCAACACAGTTGTTAGAAGATGCTCTATCCAACTAGCTAAAAAGGTAGGTGGAAAAATTTCTGATCATACTAGAAAATGTTAATTTCCACACACACGTCACCACAAACATTGATAACATAAGGATCAAAATCGTACAACATACTCGATCTCCCACCTATCGGGTTTAGCAGACAGCGCGACGACACAGTTTTTGAAATCATTGAATCAGTACCGAGAATTGCGAGTTTGAGTAGGTACCATTCGATTTCATTTCAAGGCCTAATACATCGCGGCACCACTAATGGGGGAACCTACAACATTTGCGGAAATGTATAAACTGCTCTCTGAGCAAAATATTCATCAGACTCAGAAATTGACAGCGCAAATACAAGGCAGTGAGCTTAACGTTACCAAGCAGCTTAAGAGGTCGGAAAGAAAAATTGAGGAAATTCAGACTAAGAATATTGCCTTAGAACGGAGAATACGAAGAAATAACATTTTACTCCATGGCGTCAAAACTCAGAATGAATGCGATCTGATAAAAGAAACAATTGGCAAACTAAATGATCTTTTTTCTGTCAATGTGAAAAGATCAGACGTCAATAATATTTACAAACTTGGAAAATCACCTACTGCACCAGTCATCATTGAGTTTATTTCATTTTTAAAAAAGTCAGAGATATTTAAAAACCCACAAAAGCTAAGAGAACTAAAGGATACAGGTTTTTCTGTCTCCAATGATTTATGCGAGGAAGATAGAAAACAGTTGAAAATCTTAAGACAACATTTGAAAAAAGCTAAAGACGAGAAAAAAGAAGCTAAAATTAAAGGGTTCACTTTGGGAATCGATGGAAGGGTCTTCACAGCAAAAGATCTTGAGGAATCAGACTCAGACACCGATGTCAACGACACAGAAACTTTAAACTCTTCATCAGGGGAAGAGTCAGAATCAAAGCAAACACATTCTAAAAAGAGAAAAAACAGCAAAAAAACTCCCAGTCCATCAGGAAAAAACACCAGAATTAAGAAGAAGAAACGATAGATTTTAGACGTGGATATTATTCTGTATATTTCTATGATATAATAGGTATAGCTACAGCTACTGTATAAAAATAGTATTATTGAATGAATTACAGCATTTTGTTATTAGATTGATTAGGTTTGAATTTTCGTTTCGATTGATATATCACTGTTTCTTTTTTTGAACAGGGGAGGAAGAGAAAGGGTGGGATTATTGTGATGGATCAATATATTCAGGACTTTGAAATTAACAATATTCAAACAAAAGTATGCAAAACTCTTGCCAGTTGCAAAAACATTTTGTTGGAAGGTCAAAGGGAAAAAACGTTTGAGATATTCCATAATAACATTTCTAGTTTGATCAAGCATCACGACGAGCTGAAAGTTTCCTTGGCTGGTTTGGGTAGAAATTTTGACTGTGTAATTCTAACCGAAACACATAAGCTATGTAACTTGTCTCTACTTCAAATGGACGGATATGAAATGATTTACAATCATGGTGATTTTAACCAAAATGATGGGGTAGTTGTTTATGTTCTGAATAGTCTCAATTGCACATATGATGTGGTGGAATTTGCCCACACGAGGTTAATTAGGTTAAATATATTGAAAAACAATAAAAAATTACGTTTACTTGCTTTCTACAGGTCACCATCCACTGACGAAGCAGATTTTAACCAAAGCCTTTTTGCTTATCTCTCCGATCTTCAGAGGGACATTGTTGATTTTGATATCTTTGTTGGTGACATTAATATCGATCTGTTTGTATCAACATATTATCGTAATGAATATTTAAACATTCTGGAGGGATGGGGTTACTTATCTGCAATAAACGTGGCGACAAGAAAATCTGCTAGTAGAGAAACTTGCATCGACCATATATTTGTTAAATGTCGGGATATGCCGATAAACTCAATATGCTATCATTCTACTATTTCGGACCATTATTCACAAGTCTTACAGTTGGGAACCTCATTTAACAATCCGAATGTAGAATGTAAAGGACACCTCTATAAACAGTACTTAGACAAAAATTTACTGAAACATAAAATGAACGCGACAAATTGGGACCCCGTTTATACACAGCAAACTGTCGACGAATGCGTAACATTTTTTATTAGTATTTTAAAAGAAGCAATAAAGTCCAGCACCCAGCAAAAACGGTTAAAGAGATATGAGGTTCAAAGACGCGATTGGATAACTCCTGGTTTAATAAAGTCTACTGAAAAAAAAATATTTTGTATAAAAAATTGCAAAAACATCCGCAAAACACAGAATTGAGAGAAGAATTTAAATTATATCGAAACAACTTGACAAATTTATTAAAGCAGGCTAAAATAAATTACTATGGACACTACCTCGAGCAAAACAAAAACTGTGCAAATAAATTGTGGAATTGTATAAAAAAGATCAACAAGAAAAATACAGAAAAAAAGAACAGTGTGAAAGAGTTGAAGGGTACAAACAACATAACTATGCAAAACAAACAAAGTATTGCTAACCATTTCAATGATTATTTTTGTAGTGTTGGTCAGAATTTGTCCAAGAATATCAAGGCTGATAGAGGTGTCAATTTTGAAGAAACAGTATGTAGGAATAAAATTAAACTAAAACAAACCAATTCATTGGAGGTATTTGATATCATAAACACACTAAAGCTAAAAAAAGCTCCTGGGCCAGATGGACTAACTGCAGAAATTATAAGAGAAATCGCGATATATATAAAAGAGCCGCTAACGTTTATCATCAATAAATCGATTACTGACGGTGAATACCCATCAGCTTTTAAAGAAGCTGTTGTGAAACCATTGTACAAATCGGGGGAAAAATCAACAGTATCAAATTACAGACCTATATCCTTAATTAGTAATTTATCAAAGATATTTGAGAAAGTTTTAAAACAGCAAATTTTGTCGCATTTGGATGTAAACAATGTCCTCTCCGAGTATCAATATGGATTTCGAAAAGCGAGATCAACTGAGGATGCAGTGGCGAACTTAGTTTCAAAAGTAAATACTTCACTCGACAATGGCGTTCCTTCCATTTGCATCTTCGTTGATCTTGCAAAAGCATTCGACACCATTTCCCAACCAATTATGGTCAAGAAACTTCAAAACATTGGATTTACGGGCAATGACTTGAACCTAATGAAAAGTTACTTGGATGGCAGAAAGCAAAGAGTTGATGTTGATGGCGCACTTAGTGATTGTTTGAACGTGGAATGCGGCGTTCCTCAGGGAACCGTGCTCGGCCCACTTCTATTTATTATATATGTAAACGATCTTTTCAAAGTCAAGGGGGGGGGGCGAGGTAGCGGCGTTCGCTGATGATGCCGGGTTTTATTATACTGGAGATACCTGGGAGCAACTCAAAGAGAAAATAAAAAATAACTTTGGTAAATACATTGAGTGGTTTAATACGAACATGCTTACAGTTAATTTCAAAAAAACAACCTTTATGCCTTTCACATGTTATAGCAGCAAACTACCGCCATATGACTCAATCCAACTAAAGTTCAATTCAGAAAACGTTATCCTAGAAAGTTGCAATAAGTTTAAATACCTTGGAGTCTTTCTTGACAGTCATTTAAGGTGGGACTACCATACCGAATATGTTTCAAACAAATTAAGATCATTGTTGCACAACTTTCGTTTCTTCACTAAAATCTTTAATGTTGCACAGCTTAAAATATTATACTATGCACTTGCGCAGTCCCACTTAAATTATGGGATTTTAGCGTGGGGTGCTGTCACTAATAAGTATCTAGAGTCGGTTACTATAACGCAAAAATGGATAATTAAAATTATATTAAAAAAGGATAGACTGTATCCGACTCATTTGCTGTTTAGCGAATCCAGTATTTTCGATGCAAGACAACTCTACTTCCAAAAAATTGCACTGGGTCTTTTTCAGAATAAGATTCATGTGTCAAGTGTTGATCACTCATATGCAACAAGAAATCGTAGAAATCAGGCAGTTGCAAGGCCCAAAGTCTCAAAAACTATAGGTCAAAGATGTTTTCAGTTCATAGCTCCCACAGTTTATTCAAAAATCGTAATATTTCTTCATACTCCGTCCACACTAGCTTTTAAATACAAGCTAAAATTATTTCTTAGAACCCAGATAACTCGAGATGAGGTTCATAGCATAATAGATTTCAAAAATAATTAGAATCCATACGTTCTTTTTCCTCGCCTTCAAGATGGTAAAAATGTGTCCCATCAGGCTTGAAATTTTGCTATCATTGTTTTTGTTACTCTCCATCAAATTTTTCTTGGGTGGGTTTTAGGTTAGCTTTATATACAAATAATTCAAAAAAAAAAAAATATATATATATATATATATATATATATATATATATTTATATGAACTGATAGGTAGTTAATTGGTCATTTTCCTGGGTAATTGTTCGGGGGACCTTATATCCCATTCTGCGCGCGAGTTCCACTCTTGTAGAGGATTCCTAAGGTTGCCTGAATTTTTATTTGGTAAGAAATATCAGGAAATAGATTAATTTATTGTAATTATTGGGTTAAATTAGAATTATATTAGATATTGAATACTTATGTTGTATATATGTATATATTCCCACGTACGAGGATTCTCTTGTGGGAAAACCCTGTATTTATTGTTTAGGATAAGTCATAAATGTACAAATTGAAAGATTAACAACAATAAATGCTATATAATAATAATAATAATAACCCGTCCTAGAGATAGGAAACTTCCATGTAAAATGTTCGTTCGGAGCTGTCTAAAAAATAACACGTATTAGAGTTTCATGACTGCCAAAGCTATGCGGCGCTAGTATAGCAATGCCACAAGCAAATGACATCTGTGAGTGAATGTAATTTGTCATTATATTTGCCATAAGTCAGCCGTTTGATGTGTGTTATGCCCACTTGCACCGTAAGTTAAACAGTAGAGGTTTAAATTTTAACAAACGTTTATTTTTCGTAACTGACTTGCACCGCAAGTTAATCCTTTTTTAAGTACCTCTAAACTACTGTTAAGATAAACTCCCAATTTCGGTGGTTTAAAATCACAGTTAACGATTTTTGAGTCTAATGACTTAGGCATAGGTCCAAATAAAAACGGCATTTTTATTTATTTTTTTTCTAGAAAGATTCAAATCAAATAGAAACGTTGAAGCTATAAATAAAATATAAATGCGCAAAATGCATATTTTCCATCGGAAAATTATATTCAAAATTGATGATTTGCGGGTCAATGATGATTTGACACCTTTCGAAAATCAACTACGAAAATTCCCTACCTACTTTACTATCGGTCGCTATTAGCTGTGTATCAAAGATGAATTTCCCAGTGATATGCCTTTACTTTGACAGGTATTCCATAAAGAAACCACAAGGAAGGGGGACTGGCGAGACTGCATTACCCCTAACTTCCTTAAAGTAGGTACTTAAGGTATTCCTTGAATGACGACCAATAACCTTCAACGTAGTTGGTACGAACACAAGTACTTACAAGCTCCAATAAGTTATGGGATCTTGAAATTTAAATTATTTTTGAGTCTCGGATTCCTCGCTCCGTTCGCCAAACCTCAAAGAGAAGATTCTCGGAAATGTAAATCCACCAAAAACGTGAAAAACCTTTTGCAAATATAACACCTTTTCGTTTTTAATTATTTTTGAGTCTCCGATTGCTCGCTCCGCTCGCCAAATCTCAAAGAGAAGATCCTCGGAAACGTAAATCCACCAAAAAATATGGAAAACATTTTTTAAATACCTAACACTTTCTTGAATTTTATATTATGCGTGTTTGTAACTAAAACCTACCAAAACCTTTTCATATCATATACAGTAAGGGGCAGGCTACTAGGTATATAGAATCCAACTTGACGAATTTACGATCGTCCGCAGCCGTTTGAACACCTGTCGCTGTCGGTTCGCTGTCGTTTTTTCGATGACTTTGACGTTCGTTGAGTTTGTTCACAAGCCAGGTTCATATCAGTACGTTTTATGATTTTACAGACTTAAGCCCGGTCCAGACGCTACGTTACTGATTACTGATCACGTGTTGAATTGTGCAAACAAAACGTTATGCTAACGTAGTATTTGGACCGTGCTTTTAGATGTATCGATTCGTCGAGCTTCACTTACTTTTAATTAAAATTAAGCGTGTAGATAGATTTTTTTTCAAACCGAAACAATAATTTTTCATATTCTATGAAAATGAAACATGTATTTTAAAAAAGCTATTAAGGAAAAACTAAAAATTTATTCAACATAAAAAATAGAAGAAAAATTAGGTAAAATAAAAACAAAAGTCCTAAACAGATGATATTATGTAGCAAATGTTCAAACAGCCACCTTCTTGAGATAAATGACCTAAACAATCATAGAAGGCTCTACGAACATTATTAAGCATCACATAGGTGACAGTTACAAATATTTCTCGAATTTTGAAACGCTGCTGCTCAAGGTTCACGGCACGATCCTCCTGACCACCATACATTTTTGATTTGCAATAACTCCAGAAAAAATAATCGTTGATGGGTGCAAGATCGGGAGAGCGGGCTCGCCACAGTATTGTAGCTCTCGACCCAGTAATGAGACGGTTTGGAAAAGTATTATTCAAATGGTCCAGAATGAAACCCGTGTTTTGGGCTGGACATCAATCTTGTTGAAACCATATTTCATAAATTCTAGGACCAGATAATCTTCTTATTCCTGGAATTATCTGCCGTTGCGAAAAATCCAAATATACCAGCTAAGTTAGCGTCAATGGAGTACGGCCCAATAATATGTTCTCCATACAAACCGCTCTAGACAGTTACCTTCTGAGGACGCTGGGCTCTAAGTTCAAAATACCTGTGTAAATTCTCCGTAGACCTTAGACCAATAACGGGTGTGACTAGGATTATGTCGACAATGGAGTTGAAATGTCGTTTCATCTGTGAAGACAATTCTTCTAAGAAAATCTTCGATTTCATGTTTTTTTATTTCATCATTAATCAGTTTCACAAAACTCCATTCGCCTAATGTTGTCCTTGCATCAGGATCAATTTTTTGGGAGTTTCGTACTTTGTACGAACGATTCTTTTTTTTTCTGTGGCTTCCTCACCGTCCTTGTACTTGGAGTTTCGTTAACTAATGCCAACAACCAACGACATATTCGGCTTCTTGATCCTCATTATTTTACTGGACGTCATTTCGTTTATGGTTTCGGGGAGAAACACAACCATATTTTTTAAAATTATCAACAATCCAAGAAACTTTTTACCTGGTTGTCACCAGGTTAGCGCTAAATTGATTTGTCATTTTCTGACATGCGGACGCCTGCAAATTCGTCAGGTTACTTCCTATATACCTAGTAGCTTGCCCCTCACTGTATAAGTGAAATGCCTGCGAAATTATTCCATGGAATAGAAGTAGGGACCTAAAGTCACTAGAACATAGACTTTGGCTAGAACCTTAGAACCTCTTTTTAAGCACTCCTTCGTCTCCTTCGACCAGTAGCTTGTTACAGAGGAAGCGGAATCAAATTCTTTGGTAATTTTGTCCCATGCACTATGCAGCACTTTTTTCTTGATTTGTCGCCTTATCTGTCTCTTTATTCTCGATGGTACCTTTGTATCTGGTCACAATATTAATAAAATTTTATTTTTTGAAAAGTTTGAGGATCGACCCTTTTTTTGCTTCCTTTCCCTCCATAATAAAAAATGGAAAAATTGAAAGGAATATTGAAAGAAACCTAATTGCCACCATTAACCTCAAAATATTTGCGTCAGAAATGAGTGTGAAGTTAACTTGTACTCTACGACTAGTACCAATGTTCCCGATTTTTAATGAAATTCCCTAGATCCCTAGTAAAATTTTGAGCCTTACCTGAAAAATCACGGTGCAAGGCTTTAAAAATTGATCTGCTCTTAAATTTTAACTTGTCCGTTAATTTAACTGATCAGTTAGACAAAACGGTGCAAGTGGGCATTAGTGTTCTTTATTTGATTTTCTATCAACTTTGACTTCTTAATATGTTTTTAACAAAAGAGACCTTATGTGGAAATGGTTTTAGTGATGGTATTAATTTGCAATTTTTAACATTCACTTAAGGAGTCATTTTTGCACAAGACCTATTAACTTTTTAGTATTTTTTTTTTCAATACGGTTTTCTGTTGTTGTGTTAAAGGCTGTTCTGTTTAAGAAGAAGATAGTACTGAAATGTTGTTTTATTTTCAAAAAATAGGGCTTGATAATAAAATGAAATTGATTAGACAAATTATTTGAGAGAAGGCTATTGCCACAATACTGGACACACTGAAGTGCACACTAGCGCCAGCATGCTGTGGCAGTCATACAACTCGCTGCATGAGTAAGACAAGGATAGGGAAAAAGGCCTGAGTTTCCTATCTTTAGGACGGGTTAATCTGTGGTTCAAACTTCACGATCAGGTAATACTAGCAAGGCAACTAAATATACCTGCATACTTATAACAAGGATAAAGATCCATATATAAATCGAATTATAGCTGATTAAATTATAAAGTATGTTTTTTTTTTGTAAAGATAAAAGTCAAAATGACATTATGTTGGCAACACAATGTGAAATTGTCAATGCTTTCAAATTTTTTATGTAGAAAAGGCTTGCGTTACCAACAAAGTTATTAAATTTTTGACTTGGGGAATTATCTTAAAAAAAAAAACAGAGTTTATAACCTAAATAATCGAGAAAAATACTAACCGTCATCAGGGTCATCACCTCCAGGACGAGGTCGTCTCGGGGGCCGTTGATCATCTAAAAAATGAGTCGAATTAACAAAATTTAGTGTTTATACATATAACAAAATGGATGCTCTGGTTTAATGTTAAATCTGGAATGCTATTGAACGCATACCGAGTGTATTAAAAGTATCCGGAATGTGTTCGATGATTTGTTTACACAATAAATCTCAGGCTTGAGATCCATATATAAATCAAAACATAATCCAATATGGCTAGTGAAATGATTTTACCTTAATAATAAAAAAAAATACTCACCGTCATCGGGGTCATATTCTTCAGAATGGGGAAGCTGATCATCTAAAAATGCATGAGCCAAATTAAGAAAATAAGGAGTTTATATGATAATGGATGCTCTGATTTAATGTTAAATCTGGAATGCATGAGTCAAATTAAGAAAATGAAGAGTTTATATTATCAATAAATCTCAGGATTAAGATCCATATATAAATCGAAACATAATCCATTATAGCTGATTGAATGATTTAACCTAAATAATTGAGAAAAATACTAACCGTCATCAGGGTCATCACCTCCAGGACGGGGTCGTCTCGGGGGCCGTTGATCATCTAAAAATGCATGAGCCAAATTAACAAAATTTAGTGTTTATATAACAAAGTGGATGATCTGGTTTAATGTTAAATCTGGAATGCTATTGAACATATACCGAATGCACTGAGAGTATTTGGAATGTGTTCGATGATTTGTTAACACATTAAATCTCAGGATTGAGATCTATATATAAATCAAAACATAATCCAATTTAGCTAGTAAAATGATTTAATCTCAATTAAAAAAAAAAATACTCACCATCATCCGGGTCATATTCTTCAGAATCGGGCAGCTGATCATCTGAAAATGCAGAACAAATCAACAAATCACATAGAAACTTTGAACTCAACTAAGCTTACTCAACTTATAAAAAACGAAAGATGGGGTGATATTTATTGGGAGGACAATATCGATCAAATGGCTCGAAAAATGTTTTTGAAAATCAAATATTTTGTAAGTTTAAGTACTACAAAGAAATGTATGAGTGTACACAACAGAACCAACAACAAAAAGGATTGGATCTCTCCAGAAATGATACAACTTATGAAAGAACATGACAAACAACAAAAACGGATGCATAAAAATCCCAACAACATAGAAATTATTATAAAATTTTAAGAAACAAAATGGACACCTTAATAAAGAGAACAAAGAATAGCTTTTATAAAGACAGGATTTTTGCAACCAAGAGTAATATTAAACAAACGTGGGAAGTGATTAATGATGCAACAAATGTTCATAAAAACAATAAAAACGGAAAAAGATTGAAAAAGAAAACGAGACTCTCACGCAGAATAAAGATATAGCAAACGAATTCAAAAGATTTTTTACAAGTGTCGGCCTAAACATGGAAAAAAGATAAATAATGTCAACAATAACAACGTGATTCAACAAAGTAGCATATCTCAGTGTCTTATTCTAAAGCCAGTTACAGAAACGGAGATAAAAGAAACAATGATAAGTTTGAGAAATGGTGTTAGTGCGGGACCCGATGGAATAAGATCAACATAAACCGAATTTTTCCGACGAACTACTTCCTTGATTTCAAGAACACAAACGCTTTCGCGAGAAACTCATGACGTCATATTGAACGTACTTCGACGGAAGCATGGATGCAGCCTGTAGCCAGCGTCTCAACAGGAGACTCAATGCACATGTTGGTTTGCCATTTGCACGCTGCCTTGAACTCTGGTCAGAAGCCTATTGCTATTTTCCTGGATTTGGCAAAGGCTTGGCATACGGTTCCGTATGATAAGCTTATGACCGCCCTTAGCAACTATGGAGTTAGAGGGATAGCTGGAAATTTAATTGAGAACTACCTAGAAAATCGGGAACAGAGTGTCTTATATAACTCGGAAACTAGTGAACCTGGAGTTCTGCCCATGGGAATACCCCAAGGCACAATTTTGGGTCCTCGACTCTTTAAGGTCTACATCAACAGTCTATTAAACCTTAATAGTTCTGAGGTCCTGGTTGTTTCCTATTGCGATGACACAGTGGTGACAGTGGCTAAACCAACGTGGGCTGAAACAAAAGAAGCGGCAGAAGCCCAAATTAAACATATACACGGCTGGTTAAATTCGAATCTTTTGAGCTTAAACACTCAAATAACCAAATACATTTCCTTTTCATTGAAAAATAGTGGCCAACCAGATTTCAATGCTTTAACTATGCATACATGTCAAAACAACTCCATCTGTAACTGCAACTTGAAAATATTCAACATCTATGATATCAAATACCTGGGATTACAAATTGATCAGTGCCTAAAATGGGACCGTCACGTGGCTATTTTAGTTGACAAGTTGAGGAGAACCATGTACAAATTTAGGCAACTTAGAACTTTTTTAAGCATAACTGTACTTGAGCAGGCTTATAAAGCCTTGTTTGAATCATTAATTACTTATGGTCTTCCTATCTGGGGTGGGGGTTATGAATGCAAATATGAAAATCTGAAAATACTCCAGAAATGGGTTCTGAAAGTGATTCATGGAAAACCACAGAGATTTCCGACAAGTGAACTATTCAAAGAAACAGGTTTGCAGGACTTCGATACATTATATATAATGGCATGTGTACTCTTTGTTCATAAGAGGGGGGACATTAAAAAAATTAGTCATAATCACGCTACAAGATCAATTCAAAACCAAAACTACAGTACCCAACAACCTAAAAACTGTACATTTATCAAGTTTATTGACTACACGGGCATCAAGCTATACAATACTTTACCCTTGCAAATTAAAAGCATAAATAACTTGAGTAAATTTAAAAGTGAAAGCAGATTATATGTGATACAAAATATAGATATATTTAAGGGCATTTTGACATAAGTCTTTGTGGCATTTATGGCTTTACTTCCTGTACTCTTTAACTTCTGGTCTGTTGAGTTTATTCTATATTCTAGTGAGTTAGATTAACTTGTTATTGTATATTTTATTTTATTTTTTTGTTATATTGTGGCGTGGCGTTCGCCAGGCTGTCAAAAATTTCAGTTTCGATGGCGAAAATGCTAGAATCTAGCGGATTATTCTACTTTAATCTGGAAAATAGGATTATAATGTATATTCTAGATTTTACAGGAATAGATTTAGGGATATATAAGAAGGCCGGCATTGGTTTGTAAGTTAAATTAAAGTTTGACTGTGATACGATTTAAATAGTGATTATTGCGAGTTGTAAGAGTTTAATTGTTGAGTTAGTTATTAAAGTAATTAGTGACAGAGTGTATTGTTAAGTGTATAGCATTTTCAATTTCTTGGCTAATATGCTACTTTGTTTTGTTCTAGTGGATATGATTCTATATAGAACTGAAAGAAATAAATATATAAACAACTATCTTTTCTGCCTTGAGTACTGCCTTCTACTGAAAGTTTTTTGGTTCAGGTTTGCGATTGTGGTTAATTGAGCTAGGAAGGTTTGATTCAGTACGGCAGGGCCCGCTGTTATTGATTAGAATCTTAGGAAAAGGAGGTAGTACCATCATCATCTCTGTTCGCAAATCCAATCAAATAATCTGAGGTTATGATAATAATTGTTGTTCACTTTCTTGATTTTCCATTTCCATCATGTCATTGAACAGCTGTTTTGTCTAGGCATTTTCTTTGAACTGTTCTACTTTTTGATATGGGTTCTATAGGCATTTTTCACCATTCGCCAGTCATTTTTTACACAACCCACTTCCAGTTCGTATTCTTGTGACACTGAACACGCTTTTTTCTATAATTTTCTTCAATGTCAAAATTAGAAGTTTGACAAATGAAAGCCTTCTTCCGAAATCGAAATGAAGAATCAGCCTTTTTGATCTTGAGACCTCATACCAGAAGGTTGGTCTCGGCCCTAATTGATTTTGGGCGAAACTTTTTAGAATTTTGTGCCAGGGAACTCGAGTTTCAGACTAACTTCTTGTTGATAATTGTTTTGGATTTTGTTTCGGACTGTTCCGAGCAGCTTTTGGAAGTTTAAGACTTCGCCCTAGGCCTAGAACATCCCTCACTTTGAGGGTCTTAGGCTATATATAGTTGGACAGTTGCTATAGGCTATACCTAGACAGTGCTAAGCTATATCTAGAGAGAGTCTAGACTGATCTAGATTGCTCTTAATTGGGGCTTTGGTAGCCATTCTTCAGCAACCCTCTTGGTACCACTCTGACAGAACCATGTGGAGTTCTACGTTTAATGGATACAACGTGGATAGAGCTCCTATAGAGCTCACTTACCATACCTTAGTCTATCTACAGTGAGACCAAACCTGTAGATAACCTCGCTTTTGAAACTTCTGGATTTACACATACATTTGAAGATAACAAACACTTGTATCACATGTAAGTTACACCTTTTACTATTTAGGCAAATCCTATGTAAATCACTTGATACTGAATTAGGTTCGGTAAGTGCCCCTTGAATGAAATTCTAGAATTTTACCCTGAGGTTGCCCTAACAATAACTTTCACCTCTCTGTGTTTAATTTGCCTGTTGGTAAAATGTAACCCATACTGTATTTTTCTTATCACTCACAAGTGTAAATACCAAAAAGTTTATAGTCATGTTTACATTAAATCCATATTTATATACAGTGTGATTTTTTAAGTGTGCAACATATGGAAATTTTTTTTAGTAATAGCACAATCAAAATACAAACAAGGCGAAAAGTTGGCGCATGTCTGATAATCATATTAGGTGCACTCAGAATGGTTGCAAGAGAAACAGCATACAGGGTAGCTCAAACAATATCAAAGCTGTACTGTAAAGTACCCTTATTTTAGAAAATTCAGCAAAATGTTATAGAGAAAAGTTGTTTGGAATTAAAAGTTATGCCTAAAGACCAAAACATAGCCCCCTAAGATTTTTTTTTTATTTTCTTTCGAAAAAATTCCACAATGTCTCTATTTTTTTTATTTTTTATTTACGCCCTTGATATTTTCAAAAATTAATTAAAATCAAATCAATTTTACATAACTTTGTCCAAATTCAAGCATATTTGTAAAATTAACTTAGATTTTTAATTTTTCATGGAATCACTAAATTCATGTTTGTTGCAATGATATTAAACACAACTTCAAAATGTCGCATTTTTTTTTTTAACAAGTTAAAACATCACTAATGATAATATGCATATTAGAAAAACTCTCCTTAGAGTGCAAATGTTTTATTTTATTTAAGTGAATATAACTACAATTTTGATATTTTTTGAGCTACCCTGTTTGTTGTTTGACTTGCAACCATTCTAAGTGCACCTAATAGG
Source organism: Ceutorhynchus assimilis (assembly GCA_917834065.1). Taxonomy (NCBI): domain Eukaryota; kingdom Metazoa; phylum Arthropoda; class Insecta; order Coleoptera; family Curculionidae; genus Ceutorhynchus; species Ceutorhynchus assimilis. The sequence goes on along the minus strand of OU892285.1, from coordinate 21,376,131 downwards.
ATTATCAGAGATGCACCAACTTTTGGTCTTGTACGTATTTTGATTGAGCTATAACTAAAAAAAAATCCCATATGTTGCACACTTAAGTAATGACACTGTATATGCGTTATTTACATTCATTTTTTTATAATCAAATATTTATAAATTGGTACAAGCCATAATGTATACACATTTTTAACAACGTCCTGGCTATCCCTATTCATTATTGTTATTATTTTTTAATAAAGAAGCCAGATACATTATTGTACCTAATTAGTTGTTTTATTGATAAGCTCTCCAATTGCACAGGTTTTATTTATAACATCATTAAGTTATCTTCCTAGTTAAGTCACAATTAACTTGGTGGCGCCCAAAGGTAAGATGTATACAAGGAACCCATAGACCCATGGCCTCCGAACTGATACTGACTAGCCGTATGCAGTATAATTAGGCAATTGCCAAATAAATACGTTATAAGTGGAATAAATTATTGCTGTGTTAATTGGACTTTGATTTTTGGAATAAACGAAACGAACAACCAACGCAAGATTTCTGTCAGGCAACCCACAGCCGTGACATTGGTGTCAGGAGTGGGATATAAAGGACTGCAGAGTGAAATCCAATTGCGGAAGTGCGGGGACACTAGTGTAGTGTAAAAACTGAACACTAAGTGAACACTGGGACAGTTAGTGCAGTGCAAACAGTGACAATCACAAAAAGAGACTTAACCGATCGTGTGAATTACCCCGGAAGTGACTCTATACCCGATTTAGACTGTGATAGTGAATCTTCGAGTGAGTTCTAGAAAATTCTATTTGGAAACTAAGGGAGATATCGAATTTGTGACTTCGCCGACGTATTCGGAACATCAATCGTCATTCATAAGAGGTTTTTCGAGGAGTTTCGGGAAAATTCTAGAATATTCTATTTGGAAACCAAGGGAGATATCGAAATTGTGACTTCACCGACGTGTTTGCTGTATCAATCGACATCTAGAAAAAAAGTTTCAAGAAAATTCCAGAACATTCTATGCTAGAATAAAGCAAGTTATCCAATTTGTGACTTCACCGGCGTGTTTGGAACTTCGAGCAAGGGCCAGAAAAGATATTTGAAAAAAGCTCGAGGGAAATTCTATAGAATTTTTAATACCTATTTAGAAGTACCTGTCGTTTTAGTGACAAAACGTATGTCGCTTCTTGACACACAAATAAAATCAGGTTAGGAATTTCCTATTTGTAGATGAAATTGACGTATTAGCAATCGACGTTCGTTTTTGTTGGTAATTTTTTGTTTCATCTGATTCGTGACTGATAAATAAGGATGAGGTTATTCTAAATGGGTATTACAAATACTATAGAACATTCTGTATATGCCTATCACAAGACAACAAGCCAAAATGGACGAACAAAATGTTGAAGAACTCCTGCGCAAAATGTTGGAACTTCAAGAGACCAGACGACAACAAGAAAAACAAGACGAAGAAGCCAGACGACAACAAGAAAAACAAGACGAAGAAGCTAAACGACAACAAGAGAAACAAGACGAAGAGGCCAGACGACAAAAAGAAAAACAAGAAGAAGAAGCTAGACGACAACAAGAAGAGGCCAGACGACAATAAGAAAAACAAGAAGAAGAAGAAGAAGCTAGGCGACAACAAGAAGAAGCTAGGCGACAACAAGAAGAAGCTAAGCGAAAACAAGAACCGCAGGAGGACCTTGGAAGACTGCAGAAAATATTCCAAACCATACAAGGAACTGTCGCTAACCTAGACCAGAAGATTGAACAAGTTAAAGACGATGTGCAAGAAGTTAAACACGACGTTCAGGAAGTGAAAGCTGAAGTCAAAACCGATGTTCAAGAAGTTAAAGACGATGTTCAGCAATTAAGACAAGAAGTGGAGGACCAAGTTCAAGCACTTGAAGATAAGGTGCGTACATTAGAAATACAGTCCATCAATCCAGTTAGTGTTGGAGCATTCTCCGGTATGAAGATAAAACCACCAACTTTTGACGGTTCTACATCCTGGACCATGTATATTCGACAATTTGAAGCTGCTGCAAACACCAATGGATGGAACGACCAAGAAAAAGCTACAGCACTAATAGTGGCGCTACGAGGACCTGCCTTAGACCTTCTTCAGTCCATTCCTTCTGTCTACCAACAGAATTACCAGCATCTAAGTCAGACATTAGAATTGCGCTTCGGAGACCATTACAGGCAAGAGCTATTCAGAACTCAAGTCAAATCGAGAATTCAAAAACCCGGCGAGAGTTTACAAGAATTCGAATGGATGGCAGTATCTACGTTTATCGATGGTCTCTGGGATTCCAAGCTCCAGGAAAACCTAAGAATGTCCAAGTTCAGGAAAAGTAGCGAAGCCCTTGTCCGAGCATTAGAGCTGGAAGCAATCTTTGGTGCCTCAACACTCACAATACGAGCAGTGTCCATTCAAGACCCAAAGGATGAACAAACGTCAAAAGAAGATGGTAGCTTCAAGAATCTTATGAGTAAGTTCACGGAGAAGATGGAGAAACTATTGCTATCACTAGAAGGTAGACAACTGGGAAACGACTCCAAACAAACACCAACACCGAGAAACCGAGTAAAATGTTACCGGTGCCAAAAGCTTGGACACATGCAATGGGATTGTAGACCTCTCCATCGAGGGATCGTTCCCAAAGCCTTTGAAGGTCCAGAGACGCTAGTCCTAGATATCGACCTGAAAACCCGCATGAGAAGAACACCAGTCCAGCTGTGAGAAGAACGGGCCTGATCGTTGATGACAAGTGGACTACGAAACAAATGAGAGAAGATCAGGAAGCAGACCAAGATATCGGGCAGATTCTTCATCTTAAGGAAAATGATGAATGTAGGCCAGAATGGAGGGAAGTGTCAAACAAGAGCTTGATTTACAAAGCGGTGTGGGCCCAATGGAACTCTCTGGCCGTAGAAAATGGTTTGCTCAAAAGAGTTTGGGAAAGTGCCGATGGGAAATCCACTAAGAGCCAACTGGTTATCCCAAAAGACGGAGTGGAAGATGTATTTTAAAAAAGATACACGACGCAACTTCAGGGGCACATTTCGGAGTTAACAAGACTTTGGACAAAATTCGGGAACGCTTTTACTGGGTTCACTACCATGAAGACGTTAAAAACTGGTGCCGAAAATGCGACACCTGTGCTACCAGTAAAGGCCCTAAACTAGGATCTCGGGGGCCCATGAAACAGTATAACGTCGGTCTCCCATTTGAAAGAATAGCGATAGATGTTGATGTTGCTGGACCGTTCCCAGAGTCAGAGCGTGGTAACAAATACATCTTAGTTATCATGGATTACTTCAGTGAATGGCCAGAAGTTTTCGCTATTCCCAATCAAGAAGCTATCACTGTTGCCCAGGTGCTAGTCGACGAAGTTTTTAGTCGTCATGGTGTGCCACTAGAGTTACATTCAGACCAGGGACGAAACTTCGAATCTGCCATCTTCAATAAAATTTGTGAGATCATGGGAATCCGTAAGACCAGAACAACACCTTTACATCTACAGTCTGATGGCATGGTAGAACGATTTAATAAGACCATAGAGGAACACCAGACAAAAGTGGTCGCAAAGAACCAGCGTGAATGGGACAAATACTTGCCTCTGTTTTTAATGGCTTATAGAGCAGCTGTTCACGAGTCAACAGGTGAAAGTCCAGCCAGAATTGGAAGAGAACTCAGGTTACCTTGCGATCTGATGTTTGGGATACCTGAAGAAGAACGGAGAGAAATCCGAGATTATGCCGACGAAGTAAGGGCACGACTTCTGGGTATCCATGATTTTGCTCGGGTAGTATAATAGTGTGTATTCTAGATTTTGCAGGAATAGATTTAGGGATATATAAGAAGGCCGGCATTGGTTTGTAACTTAAATTAAAGTTTGACTGAGATACGATTTAAATAGTGATTACTGCAAGTTGTAAGAGTTTAATTGTTGAGTTAGTTATTGAAGTAATTAGTGACAGAGTGTATTGTTAAGTGGAATAAATTATTGCTGTGTTAATTGGACTTTGATTTTTGGAATAAACGAAACGAACAACGAACCCCAGATTTCTTTCAGGCAACCCAAAGCCGTGACAATATTTTACAATTGAACTCTGTTCAACTACCTACTTGTATTTGCTGCTCGACATCTTGAATTATTATACTGTAAATTGTGCTACCGTTGAATTACTTTTTTGCACAGACAAGTTCATTTGAACTTATGTGCTTTTTAGCTTTAAAATTATTGCAATTGTATTTTAAATCAATGAAAATAAAGAGCATTTATATTTGTATTTGTATTTGTATATTATCAGAATGGATGCTCTGGTTTAATGTCGAAACTGGAATGCTATTGTACACGTAATGCACTAAAAGTATTTGGAATATTTTCGATGTTTTTTTTTACACAATAAATCTCAGGATTAAAATCCATACATAAATCGAAACATAATCCATTATAGCTGATTGATAGTTATTTGCACGGCTATCACTTAGGGAATATTTAATCTGAGTGGAGCTTTGAATGTGTCTTTTGTTTCAAATGAAAGTCACATTCAAAGCTCCACTTGAATTAAATATCCCTTAAGTTGTAGCGATGCAAATAGCCGTGAATGATTTAACCTAAATAATTGAGAAAAATACTAACCGTCATCAGGATCATGACCTCCAGGACGGGGTCGTCTCGGGGGCCGTTGATCATCTAAAAATGCATGAGCCAAATAAACAAAATTTAGTATTTATACAACAAAATGGATGCTTTGGTTTATTGTTACATCTGGAATACTATTGAACACATACCCAATGTACCTACTGAAAGTATTTGGAATGTGTTCGATGATTTGTTTACACAATAAATTCCAGGATCGAGATCCATATATAAATCAAAACATAATCCAATATAGCTAGTAAAATGATTTAACCTTGATAATAAAGAAAAATACTCACCGTCATCGGGGTCATATTCTTCAGAATGGGGCAGCTGATCATCTAAAAATGCATGAGTCAAATTAAAAAAATAAATCGTTTTTATTATCAGAATGGATACTCTGGTTTAATGTTGAATCTGGAATGATATTTGAACACGCAATGTACTGGAATATTTTCGATGCTTACACAATAAATCTCAGGATTGAGATCCAAATATAAATCGAAACATAATCCAATATAGATGATTAAATGATTTAACCTTAATATTTGAAAAAATAAGCTCACCGTCATCAGGGTCATCACCTCCAGGACGGGGTCGTTTCGGGGGCCGTTGATCATCTAAAAATGCATGAGCCAAATCAGCAAAGTGTTTGTATTGTCAACTGGTCTTTAAATAAAAACCATCCTGTATATCAAAAACCCATTAATTAAAAGTAGAACTCGGTTTATCTACAATCAGCAGTTTAAGCAGGTTAACGCGTAAACTAATATTAACACGTTTAGGTGTAAACTAATGTTTACACGAAATAAATAAAAAAACCGATGCAACCCATGGTGTCGGCATCAATTGGAGTCTTTCTATTCTCAGGGTCTCCTTACCGCAGGAAGTAGCATTAGTCCCTTTTGGTTCGCATCTCTCTCCTCAGGGTCTCCTTACCCAGGAGCAGTCGCTACACGTCTCTTCAGGGTCACTACTAACTTTACCTCAAGAGTCTTGGAACAATGCCGTTTGCATTTATCCATTCCGTACATGTATATGGCACCTAGCACAATCCCATTGGTCAGATTTAAAATTTAAACCAATTAAACTTCGAGTGCCAAACGCGCATACGGAATGTAAATCACTGCCATATGCACTCACGTAATGTCATAGGTACCTAGTTAGTGCAGCAGAAAATTTTGTTAAGCGTCAATATATTTATTGAATAATATGACAAAACAAGAGAGCTTTAAACAAAATCAGTGAGATAATCCTTGTTTAATTGCATTGGGTTTATTTATTTTAACATTTCGAAAAGATCATATTTTTTATTTGGCCTTTTCTTGGCAGGCTCCCCAGTTGCTGGACGACAGACGGGCTTTTTTTTGCGGCCTCTTATTATTCCTACTTTTCTTCTATTCATAGCTGTAGACTGAACTTAAATGGTGGACTTTTGCCTATAGTGCTGGGCACACGAACTTCCCGCAGGACACAAAAAACTTTCTTTACCTGCGTTCAAACAATGTTCGAATAGTTGTACTAGAAGTGCCAAATAGGTTATTTTTAGAAAGCATTAGATCAACAACATTCTGAAAATCGATGTTCATGGTGAATTTGTCAAACTCACAAATTCTTCCACCCATCTTCTAGCCTCATTTTCAGCCATTAGGTTTGCTCCATATTCTCCAGCATTCTGTTCAAAATATTCATAATTCAAAGGTACGTAGCAACGTTTTCGCAGCATGCATGGCGATTTTAAACATCGAAATAAACACAAGAGATCTGATTAAAATAATGTAGGCGAAACAATAACTGCCAACATTTTTGAGAAAATCGAAAGAGAGGACGCAACGCCAAACTCCATAGAAGTACCTACCTACGTAAGCCGACAATCACAAAAATAAAACAGGATATTTGGACGCTGGAGACGTGAGACTATATTACAATCCGTAAGTGCATATGACACTCATTTACATTCCGTACGCGCGTATGGCACTCGAAGTTTAATTGGTATAAATTTTAAATCCGACCTTATTACGATAAATTTATCATTTACGTAACATGTTCCATCTCTTCTTATTTTCATTATAAAGTTGTTTTTTGCCATTTCAGAATCAGCAAAATAATAATTCATAATTTAAAGTAATCTAAAAATATACTCCTGGACAAAATTATCGCACCACTGCTTATGGTGGTGCTTGTGTGCAGTGGTGCGATAATTTTGTCCAGGAGTATATATACAAAAATCGAAATAATATCAGTACTGCCATCTATCCATCATGAGCATGAAATGCAAATATCTATTATCAATTTACCAGTACTGCCATCTAGTACCGGATGAATTTTATTTTATTTTTTAATTGTGATAGTTTCCCTTAGCTATTTTTATTTCTCATTGACAGTCATTGGTATTTTTATTTGAAGAAATTATATTTATCTCACGCTTAGCAAATAGATATATTTCTGTCTTTCTCTAACTTCTGATTCTGAAATAATTGACCTGTCTCGCATAAACAGAAAAAGAGAGCTCAATTGTAATAAATAGAAGTTAGAAAGTAATAAAAGATGACATGCGCGCGCAACTCGTAGGTGCAGTGTAGCCAGATTCTACTGTTGCAGAACAAATATAGATAATACAAATCGAACATTATAACATTAAAGAAGTGATATAGTGTCAAGTGTTTAACAATGCCTTAAATCAGACAAAAGAAGAGCTGAAAGAGTGTATGTTAACATCGTTTGCACTTTTATTTTGATAAATGTTTCATCCGGCAATATCGTACAATGAAATTGCAAAGGAATATGTCAAAAATAATTTAACATAACCTTAAACGACACTGTGGTGAGTTCAAGTAATATGTAAAATATTAGTTTGCTCTTTGTCGAATTACACGTTACAAAAAAAGAAAGAATGATTCATTTTGAACTGGCCCCTGAATAAGAATATGACGCAAGCCTGTAACAAACTTGCTTCTCATTGGACGCTTACCTGCAGCCTACAAGCGACGCGCGCAGTCCAGGTCATAGGAGATCGGTCTATTATTTTTTGGCTTAATGACCTAATTAATTAGGCAATCTAATGACCTGTCAAAAACGAAATTCAATATGGAAGTTCAGGTCAATCACTGTGTTGTTTATTCTGTATGTCATTGATTCTGTCACATTCTGGACAAACGTCAAGACACAGAACATATCACCTATAGAAAAATATCTCAAATGGGAGAATCGCGACGAAGGTTTTTAGTTAGGTTTTCATTCAACGATGGCGACACTGTCGGGAAATAAGAGAAATTTACAGGTATCTGTGGTGTGGACAGTGATTTGTGTTGGTTGGTTTTGTCATTTATTTTGTCATTTTAAAAGTCAAAATTTGAATTTTTAAATTGTGTTGTTGTAAACCATGGTCCCCACGCGCGTTAAAGTGAAAATTCAAAAAGTTTAGGTTGAAAAGAACCCCAATTTTTGTTCGTATTTTGTTGTATTTACTCGTTTGTTTCATTTCGTTCGTATTTGTATTTATAATTCGTATTTACTTTGCGATCTACCTATAGCTGCGTGTCTCTTGCTAACTTACTAACTCTTTTTGCACTATGTTCGACATCGGAAACTTCCAGCCAGTCATAGTTTTCAAAATAATGAGGCGAAAAGAGCTAAAAGGAGTCAGCAAGCCGAATGCAGTTGAACAATAAAAATTATTTAAAAATAATAAAAATATATGAAAAAAATCAATTTGCCTTTTTGTCAAGAATGCTCGATTAGTTGGGTTTTCAGTCAACGATGGCGCTGTAATTTATAACCGGTACATAACATTGCAGATACTTTTCTAGAGGTGATATGTTCTGTGCGTCAAGATTTGAATCATCGGATTCTGTGTTTTTTTGTGTGTTCAGGTATTGTGTTAATTAAAATGCCAGCGATTTGCATCGTAATTGGGTGTGGAGGTCGAGGTAACAGGGATAATGTGAAATTTTATTCAGTTCCTGCTATTTTAAATCATCGGCTTTTGATCTACAAAAATAAATTATCAAAACAACGCAGGGCTTTATGGATTGCTGCAATTAAAAGAAAGGATCTAACAGAGGCTCGATTTTCCCTTAATAATAATATCTTTCGATATTCACTCTCCATCTCAGAATTTATTATTAAATTAAAAAATACGTAGAAACACTATAAAATTTACTTTGAAAACAACAAGAGCCAGAATACGTAGAAATACTACAGACCATAAAATTCACTATGAAAACCACAATGACCAAAACCAAAACCAATGAAAAATACGTAGAAACACATAAAATTTACTTCGAAAGCAACAAGGTCCGAACACAAATGCTCTCCTTATGAACGTCACCGGCTTGTCACCGCAATATATTTGACCCATGATTTGACCTGAGGCAATTTCGCCCCAGATTTTCACCTGCTGTTTAGTAGGCGAATGGTTAACCAATTGGTAAGTAAGTGACGTAGCTCAACAATCTCATCCGAATTCAGCTGGTAGGTTGTTTGGTAAATTTTGACTTTGGCATGTTTATTTATACATAAAACAGAAAGGTACCAAACCTCCACTTCCCAGTCAAACCGCGGTATAGCATTTGACAGACCAAAACGCCTACCAAAGTTGCTCTGACGGCATCATTCTCCCATCCGAAATTGATTGGTACCTGTTTGACACACCAAACTGGGGTACCAAACTGAGGCGAAATCGCCTCTGAACGGCCATATAAAATCACGTGATTGAGATTGCCTAATTAGTGGTTTTGTGCTTCCAACATAACCCTAATTTAAATTATTGTAATTTGTGAACAATTAAAATAATTCTAATGTGTTTTTATCTATTCTTTTTCAAACAACGTGGTTTTTCATTTGTGAAGTGAGCACGCTCTTTTGGTGTATGTTGACTGTTGGCTTCTGATTGGTCGATCTGGTTAATAGGCAGTAAGTATTAAAAAAACACAAGATTGGTTTCCTGCAAGGTTCGGTTTCTAAAACGTCCTCTTTCTCTGGCAGAGCTATAGCAGGCAAGTCACTTTCAATTTTATAATTTTTCCATCGCATTTTTAGATTCTCCCTTATAATTTTTTCAGTTTATTTTGCAATCAGTGCATACTACCAGATCACTGTTGAGTTTTTACCTGATCTTATCATATCTATTTTTGAAATATAAATATTATATTTTATTTTTTTATCTAATTGTGGTCCTCCATTTTGTGTGAGTGCCGATTGGTAGTGCCACGTTTTTCTGAGGTAAGTCAATTCAGATTTTTGGGCTAATAAATAGGTACTGCTGCTCTGGTTTACAGAATCAATAATCCCACACTATTATTGGACCGTTTGCTCTAAATAGAGTCCGTGAAAACCAAATTTGTGTGTCCATCCCTATCAACTCTTTATTGAATCCAGGTAGAGGCCTATATAGCCATTTTCTCTTTGACTCCGTCAATAATTACCTTCTCGAGGCAAAGAGTGTTGAAAAAGGGTGTAATTTTCTAACATAGGAATCCAGACAAGTCAAAAAAACTCATTAAAAAAAGTTTTAATTAAAACATCTCAAGAATTTTTACACATTCTGGATTTGATTGATTTCACCCTCAGGTTTATCTTGTAGTATCTATAGTAACTACCTTAACTTAAAAGGAAAAATTTTCTATTTGGGGGAGAATCTAGAGATTTAATTTCTTATTTTTTATCTGATTTTGTTCTTATTTTTGCCTGTTATTGCTACTGCTAGAAAAGCAGCACTCTGCTCAATTTGTAACGAGCATTTTAATTTAATCTTGCTGTTATTACCTATACTATTATTTCAATTATTTAATGTTTTTTTTTTTATATTAAAAAACATTTTTTTTTTCTTTCAATTTGCAATAGTTGCTCATACCTGATACAAAATTTGCATATTGTTGTCAACAAAATAGTTAATAATTTTACTATTTAGACTGCGTATTTTGCAACCAAAAATGCGTCGACTCCTTTTCCAATCTATTATTGTTATGTACATAACTTCATTTTACTGAAAAGTGGTCTAAATTTGGAATAGAGCAGAGATTTGTGAAGGTCTGTAAATGACATTTTATTTAAACGCCCCTCTTAATTCAAATCGATAAAAACGGTTAAATTTACAATTCGGACTCTTAGTTGAACAAAATGTGCTCGTTTCTCACACCGAGAATTCAACAAAATGACGTAGATTTATGTCTTCAGAAAATACTGACTGGCTGTCTTACAAATACCTGGACTTACGAGCAAATCCAAGTTTTCACCCCAAAACCAATTAAGCCAGCTGCAACTTGAGTTCTAAAATCCCACAAAAGGTGGATGTTCCAAAGAACGCAGCAAAAGAGGACCGCCGGTAAAATCTGCCAACAACTTGTTGCTTGCTCAACGTGCGAAAAATTAAAGAGAACGACCCTATTTTGCAATTTACCATGTAAGCTCATATGAAAAATTTCCCAGAACTCTATGTTTTCCAAGATCCTCTCTGGTGCCAGATTTCCGATCTTGACCAGGAAAACGAGACAATCAGCTTGAAACGAACAACCCAAACCACATCGATGACAAACAAAACTCAAAGTTGTTATCTAATTTTGTCCCCCAACACTAATTATGTAATTAATTATTAATCATCATCTACCCGGTCTTTAGTCTAAAAACTATCAAAATGATCACTCGTTCAGTGATAGCAACGTAGTAGCAATGCCATAGCAACAATGGTCAAAAAACCTTGGCAACAGCGCTTCCTAAACGAGCGCAACAAGTGTCCCTGAACCTCACTTATTCGGGAAAATAAATAACCGGGAAAATGTAAATATCAGTGGAATTAAGGGTGAAACATTGATTTAAAGGGTGTGAAAGAGATCTGTGATATTGCAGAATTTTTAATAATGGAAAATATACGAGACTCGTAAGTGTTGACAATTGATAATTATTAGGAAGTAAAAAAAAGTTTCATTAACACTTAGGGCTTTTGAACAACTTTCGTAAGCTAAATAAAATAGATTTCCATCCTACTAGTAGGGCTTTATTATCCTAAAGCTACCCTGTCATCTGAATACAAAGGAAATAAGAAAGAAAGAAAGAAAGAAAGAAAGAAAGAAAGAAAGAAAGAAAGAAAGGAAGAAAGAAAGAAGAAAACTCAGAATTACCTCGGAAATATACAACTAGATATTGTTTCGCATTCAAACAAAAAGGCAGAAACCTAGTGAAATCCAATGACAAACCTATCATTCACTGAAAATTACTAAACCTCAGCTCATAAATTCCCTTACAAATACTTGAATTAAATAAATAGTGAATTTATTCGAAATCTCTAGTTACGTACTAAGGCAAAATTTGTACGTAACACACTCTATATATTTGCACCCCAGTACACAGAGCGAAGTAAGGAATATCATTACAGAATTAAAAAAAGGAAAAGCTCGCGGCATTGACGGGATTAAATCAGAAACATTACTAGAGTTGAAAAATGAAATATCTTTTACACTTGCATTATTAACGAGGACGCCAAACAAAATCAGTACGTAAATGTAGCTATTCCAATACACTAAATTGCGTCCTAAAAGCTTATTATTTAAGAGGGATAATTTTTGTTGTGAATTTTTGAATACCATCTCTGGTTTGGTGAAAAGTTATTTTTTGATTTTTTTTTATCTTTCGTTTAAAGTGTGTAAAGTCTGTTGTTTTTGCTTTTTCAAATTTTAAATTATTATTGTTGTGCTACGCAATTGTGTATTTTTTTTTTTTGATTATGTTTTCAAGAATCCTCTATACCTATGCGAATTTGTTAAATAACAATGACAAAGAAAGTCTAATTTAAATGTAAGTACTCAAGTCAATTTCTCTACCTTCTTTGTTGTTAACTATAAGTATTTGTTCTATGTTTTTATGATGCCACTCGCCCCACTTACAATATATATATATATATATATATTTATATATGTATAATTTATTTAGGAGTTTCATGTTTTTCTGCTATTTTCTTTCTGTTTTTATGAAATAATTATTCAAGAAATGTAGTGCGAAATCAGAAGATAGACAGACTTCTGCGTTTTTTTTTCTGATTCTACTCAAACAATTGAAAATACTACATATAGTCCATTTATCTAGGAAGTTGTCTAAATATCTGTTCTTGTTTCGTAATCTGGTGAAGGTCACCTCCAGGCAAACTGTTCTGATGGCGTATCATGGATATTTTCACTCAAACTTGTCTTATGCCATTTTATCATGGGGTCATTCATGTCATATTTTAAGTTGTCATTTTAACATGTGTGTAAAGATGGATTATGTAATATCAATTGTTAGCTATTAGTGAAAATTTAATATTAATAACTATAATTGTGAACGTATAAATATATTATATATAATATTTGGGTAATGTTGAGAGATATTCCGACATTCACCCTCACATTTACCTAGCTGTACTTTTGTCTTGACTTGTAAAAATGTGTTTTATACATATGTTATTACCAATAAATTATCTTATTGAGATTATTATTATTTCCTAGCTAGTAAGATTATTTAATAATTGAAAAAAAATAAAAATTACTCACCGTCATCTGGGTCATATTCTTCAGATTGGGGCAGTTGATCATCTAAAAATGCATGAACCAAATTAAAAAAATGAAGCGTTTATATTATCAGAATGGATGCTCTGGTTTAATGTTGAATCTGGAATGCTATTGAACCAAAAGTATTTGGAATGTTTTCGATGATTTGTTTACTGTTTACTCAATAAATCTCAGGATTGGGATCCAAATATAAATCGAAACATAATCCAATATAGATGATTAAATGATTTAACCGCAATATTTGGAAAAAAAAACTCACCGTCATCAGGATCATCACCTCCAGGACGGGGTCGTCTCGGGGGCCGTTTATCATCTAAAAATGCATGAGCCAAATTAACAAAATTTAGTGTTTATATAACAAAATGGATGCTCTGGTTTAATGGTAAATCTGGAATACTATTGAACACATATTGTACCAACAGTATTTGGAATGTGTACGATCATTTGTTTAAACAACAAAATCCCAGCATGTATAATCAATATCTATACAGTGTCATTACTCAAGTGAGCAACATATGGGATTTTTTTTTAGTAATAGCACATTCAAAATACAAACAAGGCCAAAAGTTGGTGCATGTCTGATAATCATATTAGGTGCACTTAGAATGGTTGCAAGTCAAACAGCATACAGGGTGGCTCAAAAAATATCAAAATTCTACTAATATTTACATAAATAAAATAAAACTTTTGCACTTTAAGGAGAGTTTTTCTAATATGGCTATTATCATAAGTAATGTTTTAACTTGTCAAAAAAAAAAATTGCGACATTTTAAAGTTGTGTTGAATATCATTGCAACAAACATGAATTTTGTGATTCCATAAAAAAATAAAAATCTATGTTAATTTTACAAGTATGCTTGAATTTGAACAAAGGTATGTAAAATTGATTTGATTTTAATTAATTTTTGAAAGTATTAAGGGCGGAAATAAAAAATAAAAAAAATATAGAAATTATAGATTTTTTTCGAAAGATCTTAGGAGGCTATGTTTTGGTATTTAGGCATAACTTTTAATTCCAAACAACTTTTCTCTATAACATTTTGCCTAATCTTCTAAAATAAGGGTACTTTACAGTACCAGCTTTGATATTGTTTGAGCGGCCCTGTATGCTGTTTGACTTGCAACCATTCTAAGTGCACCTAATATGATTATCAGACATGCACCAACTTTTGGCCTTGTTTGTATTTGGCTTGCGCTATCACTAAAAAAAATTCCCATATGTTGCACACTTAAAAAATCACACTGTATATATAAAATTCAAATGTTCGCGGGGTCTCCGGCTATGCGCTCCTACACCACTTATCCGATTACGATGAAACTTTGGTAGATTGTTATGACCATCCCAAGGATGGTTTGTGGATAGGTTACGCATCTCGAAGAAATAAATTAATTTTAAATTTATTATTAATTTATTTGTAAACAAACTCATTCACATTACATATATAACAACATAACCCAACTTTTTTTTGACAGCATGGAACAACGTTGCCATATTTCATTTATTTATGCTTGCCATCCAACCGACGTAACTTTAATATTTTTTAAATTCGATTTTTTTGTTGATGGGGGTGCACTGATCCAGCTTCAATCGAACACAGTGTGGTTCACTTAAATTGAACCAGATCGATCTAAACCGGTCAATCGAATTCGGCTAAAGAGGGGAGTGCTATAGGCTATTTTTTATCCCGAAAAAAAAGTTCGGTTGAGCAAAACTCTGATACACTGGAACGTCTATAAACAGCCCGGGGCGCTCTAGAACAGCTCCGGAGTGCTTGAAATGCGCCACTGAACTCACTGGCAAGCGACTCTGGTATAGGAAAAAAAATAAAAAAAAATAAATAGAAAATCAACAACAAAATTTGAAAAAAAGTGTATTATTTCAAAAGGTATTTTCACGCTGGCAACGCAGGGGGTCATTAGCTAGTATGTTATAAAAGAGAATGTACAATGTGCGTGCCGCTGAAACTCAGCAATGAGTCCCAGTATGATTGAGGAAGTTATATGGTGTGGTAACCCTCTATCTCCCGTCCATGAAGAAGGTTCACGTTTTTACCTGAAGGGCGTGCTTTTGAAGATAGAAGGGTTGGGACTTTCGCCCTCTAGAAACTTCTAGAACAGTCCAGAACATTTGAGAGTAGTCAAGAGCATTCGAAGACATTCTGGAATAATGTGGAATGTTCGGGAGCATTTCAGATCATTGTGGAAATTCCAGAACACTCTCGAATGTTGTGGTCCATTCGGAGCCTTTTATTGATTTTAAATTTATTGCACAATAAAGTAGATGTTATCTATTATGGCTATTTAAAAAGAATGATTGATTCAAAGAGTATTAGCAAACGCTTAGTTGGTAACAATATACTTTTTTTTTTCTAGAAAATTATACCTAAAATGTGTTTTTTTTTTTAAGATAGTTCCCCAAGTCAAAAATTTAATAACTTTGTTGGCAACACGAGCCTTTTCTACATAAAAAATTTGAAAGCATTGACAATTTTACATTGTATTGCCAACATAATGTCATTTTGACTTTTATCTTTAAAAAAAAGCAGACTTTATATATTTTATATGCAGTTCTGAGTTATTGGAATAAATTCAATTTTATATACCAGGTGTCTACGAGATCAGTTTCGCGCTGGCATTTGCTGTTTTTTTTTTTTTCGATGGCAAAGATTTTTGGTATAGAGTGTAGGTTTGAGAAATGTCATATTTTGACATGTGTGTCAATGTTTGGTAACTTCCGGTTTGACCGGTAATGGTCCTAACTCCGTAATTTTGAATGGCGTCCCAATGATTTTTTCGCATTTTTGGTATCTGCGGATCATGATGTGTACGAAAACGTCAAATTTGAACATTTTTGAAGAAGTTTTAGAACTCTGGATGAAAATTTATTTTTTAACAGAAAGTGACGGGGCGGTCTTAAAATTGTTATTTTCAACCCACACAATCGTAGAAAAATGCGAGTGCTAAGATATCCTTTGCTTGCTCTCCCAAGGCATCCAAAGTTGAAAAAATCACATTTTGCGTGATAATTCAATGAAATCAGTGATATCACCCAACTTTCACAACAAGAGTTTTTTACCTTTTTCAAAATAAAACGAACTATGCATTGAAACTTTTCATTTATGTTAGTTTTTAATTATTTTCTTATTATTTTTATAATGCACTACTATAAATGATAGAACTACTTATAAATGAACCCCTGTATGAAGAACGCTTCTCAAAAGGAGCTGGTGTTTTTTTTTTCTTGACAAGCCATTGACAAGATCTGTGGGCAAGATATGTTTATTTGTCATTGTTTGACATCTCGGGAATTTGTAAATACAAAGTTTGAATACAGGGGTTTATTTATAAGTAGTTTTATCAGTTATATATATTAATTTGGGCTTAGTCTCTTTATTACTTCTTATAGGATTTCTTGCCACCCGGCAACTACGTTGTCCGAGTTAGGAGAGAGGCACCACCACAGAGGTTTTCAAGCTTCAAGTTTTCAAGCTTCAAGATTTCAAGTTTTAAGTTTTTGAATCCACAAGTAATTTAGACGAGGGGCCAATCCACGTGACGCCCGTGTCGTCGTTTTGAATTCATATATCGAGCTTCAAGTAGGGGACTGCTGCAGCGAAGTCACAAGTTGCAATCCTCTTCCGCCAGGCCTATTCTGGCTTGAAACCCAGTCACGCAGTCACACACACACACACACAAGTAAACTAGAAGTAATTGTAAACGACGTATCAAGTAAGATAACTTTAGCTATTCTTCTTCTCGAATCAAGGGAAAATTCCAAAACTTCAAGTACTTGTCTAAGTTAGGTATTAACCGTAAGTGTACGGATCTTGTTTAATTGTTTTAAATATTTAAGTGGGAGCTTAGCCAAAGTTTTACATATTATATAAGTAGGTATTTTTGATTCCTAATTTATCATTATAGGAGTTGAACTTTAGGGTATTATTGATCTCACCGAGAGTGAATAATTTATTAAATCTATGGGGTGCACCTTTTAATTGAAGTAACAAGTTTTCTTATCAGTTTACATTAAATTGTAGGTATCAACTACTCTCACATTTCCTGTACTATGTACTATTTGATTCATATAATAATATATATCTACTTGAGTAAATGTTATTTCTGTCTTTCATTGAGGTGTTTACTATAATCCAACAGAACAAGAAATTACAGCCCTTAGAGTCTCATGCAATAACTTAGTAGGACTATTATATTTTTGAGCTACCCGGAGAATCCCTACTAAGTTAGATTATAACAACGAACGTTATAAGTTGGCGCCCAACGTGGGGCGCCAACTTATAACGTTCGTTGTTACAGTCTAACCTAGTAGGGATTCTCCGGCTAGTTCATGCAATAACTTAGTAGGACTATTCTATTTTTGAGCTAGCCGGAGAATCCCTACTAGGTTAGACTGTAACAACGAACGTTATAATATTTATTTAATAATAAATAATATTTAATGATAATATTTTATGTATTTTTTCTTTATATGTAGGTACTTATATGTTTATATAAAGTAATATAAGCATTAACTCATCCTTATAATTAAAGAACGTCGATAACCTATAAGAATTAAATTTCTTGAATGTTTGCCCCAACATTTTTGTCAGACAACTACATTTTTTATTTAAGAATATACTGGTAACCTTCTACTTTTGTCGGAAAAATATTTGTAAAAAAAGGGATAGCTGAACCCAGTATAGTTAAGAAATATCGATTACCAATAGAAATACATTTTTTGTCCGACTGTCGATATGCCCCAATATTTTTGTCCGACACTTAGATTTTTTGATTTAGAATATTATTACTTAGACCCTCCTATTTTTGTCGGAAAAATGGTTGTAAATAAAATTGTTGCAGAAAATTGACATCTTTGGCGCATCCGACTGCGCATATGCCCCGTGAAAATTGTCCGACAAGGTTACCACGTTATTGTAAAATATTTTTATGGCAGATTCTGTTCAAATCAGCCGTGTGGTAATAATTAAAAAAAAATCTATAAATTTGACATATTCAACGTGTCCGACGCGTCGAATGCCCCAATATTTTTGTCCGACACATTTTTTTTCGTTGTTTATGTGATAAAAACTATTGATTAAAAAAAAATTACTTGAAAAATTAGCTTGACAGACAAACGCCCCACTGCCATAATGCGCTGAGCTCAAAATTTGTCCGACTCCACCCAAATAGCAAATACAAAAAGTTTCGACGGTGTTGTCATAAATAATAAATTTAGATCTGGGCCCAAGAACTATAAATGACCCCAAAAAAAAAACATCACAACGTTATCATGAACCAGAGCAACAACACTGGTGGAATTATTTACTTGGACGCATCAGGCGGCACCGGAATAACGTTTCTAATAAATCTATTACTGGCAGAAATACGTTCTAAACAACTCATCGCACTTGAACTGGCATCATCTGGCAATTCCGCCACATTTATGTAAGGAAGACGAACTGTCCATTCCTCCCTGAACATAGCCGAAGAACAATTTTCGGAATCCAAAATCTCAAAAGCATCTCAACGAGGTGAATTTCTGGAACAAGCAAAAATTAACTTCTGGGACGAATGCGCGATGGCACATAAAAAATCACTCGAAGCCATGGACAGAACATTACAAGACTTGCGAGGAAATTCTGAAGTGATGGGAGGAGCTCTACCGATACTTTCAGGAGATTTTCGACAAACACTTATCCCAGAGTCAACACTAGCAGACGAAATCAACGCATGCCTTAAAAAAATCATATCTCTGGCTACACATACAAATACTGCGACTAACAAAAAATATAAGAGTGGAAGTATCAAAAAACGAAACTACAGTACATTTTTCTCGACAACTTTCACAAATAGGAGAAGGCACATATCCATATACTACTGACCAGATGACCGGCCTCATTGAACTCAACAGTGATTTCTCCAACATAGTTACTACTGAGAACTAACTCGTCGACCAAATTCATCCAAACATTGTTCATAACTATACCAATCCGGAGTTCCAACTATCACACCACACAATCTTATATCAACTCCCTGAGCGAAGCAATATAGCTGCTGAAATGATTTATCTAACCTTAATAATTGAAAAAAAAAAAAAAATACTCACCGCCTTCCTCTTCAGAAAGGGACACTCCTCCATCTGAAAATGCATGAAATAAATTAAAACAAAATTAAATATTTATAATATATCAAATCAAATCAAATCATTTTATTGGTGTCAATACAGACAATACACAAGAGTGTTTACACAAATCAGTAATAATATATCAATAATATATTGTCGGATCTGGGGGTTATGAGGGGGTGTGAATCAAAACTAAAGCCAAGTACAAAAATAGGAAAGTGTATTTTCAATAAAGCTTACCACAATAACATTTCAGATATGGGCATGGGCACTAATAATTATCACAGTACTGAAAGGCACTATTACTACTAACTAACTAACGCGGAAAATTCTTCATCTGTAGACTGATAACTCATCTTCCAGAACTACCTTATTTTATGCTAGTCGAGCCACCATGGTACCTGATTTCTAATTACAATAACTGGCGTCGACATTGACCTTCTATGGATTTCAGTTCCATGTCCGTACAAATTAATAATTTACTAATTCGTTCAACTTGCAATGTTATTTACATGTAACGTGACCGATGGTCTTCCTGTAATCCATGAACTTTTTTGGAAGACGAGTGAGTTTAATTTACCGTAGGGAGGTGCCCTATTATCCTAGATACGACATATCCCCCGGGATTAGAAAGCTGGGCCCCAGCTTTACAAAAAAAAAAGAAATCTTATACAATATTTTACACGATAAGGTTGAGAAAAAAAAAACTGATAGGTAAACTTCTGATGACATATATAGCCTTGCCAATCCTGGTTCCATAAACTGGTGTCCTTACGCTGAATTCGGGGATTTTTCTGGGGTTCTGCTGGAAAATCGGTGATTGTGGGGTATTGCTGGTTCTGGAACCATACCGGTCCTTGGTCAACTTGCCAGTGATGTGCGAAAACAGCATCTTTTTCGTGTGCGACCATTTGTATTTCACTTTGTATCCCGAGCTCCTTGTAGACCGGAAAGGTTGTGGTCTTTATTAGACCGCTCCAACCGTTAGGTGGGCGCTGCCTTGGCTTATACGAGTTAATCTGTAATTTCCGCAATCTTCAGCTATTCGCCCCTTTTTCAAAATTAATTTTGCACCAAAGGAATTGATTAGTCTGCGGCTATGTTTTTATCAACGTCAGTTCTGCTCTGTCATAGTACTCTAATTTTCTGGTTCCGGTATGGATATCTCCTGTCAATGTTCTTGCAACCTCTAATATAACAAATTTTACCAAAACAACTATTAATGGGGCCAGAAAATTTCCAATAACTATAATCTCTTTGCTTATGTAGTACCTTAAACTTATCCATCTATAAATTTGTTAGTGCCTATCCGCTTTAAAAAAAATCATTCATTATAACAATAATTAATTATTGTCCCAGTGACCTGATGTACTTGATGCTATACCGTAAGTATGCTTGCGTCGGCTGAAACAAAATACTTTTACTACAAATGGTTATTACATTGCTACGGCATCACATCGCACATTGTTTACTATTTTTTATCATTATTATCGATTATGTCTGACTGGGACTTCTTAAAAAAAAATAACAAAATAAAAATTAACACCTTAATTTCTTAATTAAAGAGGCCCGTCTTTCCTTCACATATTCTTTTCCCCGGTCTTAGATGGCTTGAAATAATACATTTATACTTAAATACGCAGCCTATATTAAATACTTAACTAATAATTACTTTTAATTAGGTGTTTTCTCCTGAATCACTACATTCTATAACTACATCTAGTTTTTCGCCGGGGTTTAAAGAAAGAAGGTCCTGATCATCATTTACATGCAAAGTAAACTTTTTCGATTATACGGTTAAGAACGTTTTCATTTCCTGTTCTGTCTGTTGTTTGAGCACTGCCCTTTGCCTTTTTTTAAACCAAATAATTAGGTAATAGGCTATTAGCGTCATAAGGATCCCAATGAAGATTATCCATGAAATACCAAAAATAATTTGATGCTCAACATCAATTATTCCTTCTTGTATGCTCGCATTCGATACCGGAACTGGTATTACAGCTAGCGCAAAATATTTATTTCTGTGGAAAATGACATATCCCAATATTGCCGACAGAGCTATATTCCAGCTCATGAAAAGTACGTGCGTGTGCATGCCGAAGGTAATGAAGGTATCGCTAAAAGTTGGGGTGTACCTCTGACTACTCATGAAACTTAAGACCTCCTGCATATTGTCCCTTGTCGAAGTTAAATTTAGATGTGGGATATGTAGGCTCCAGTTAGAATTGAGATATTCATTGAGATCCTTATACGTCGGGAGACTGTTGTCATTTTTTGGACTTAGTACAAATGATTTTAGGTTCGACCATGTAGCCGGAACAACATGTGTTATCTTTGGGATACTTCCTGCTCTTGGACATGGGAATTTGCTAGGAATTATGACTTCGTTATCAACTTCTAGTTGACAATGACATGGTACATGGAGCTTAACT
Organism: Ceutorhynchus assimilis; assembly: GCA_917834065.1. Classification (NCBI taxonomy): domain Eukaryota; kingdom Metazoa; phylum Arthropoda; class Insecta; order Coleoptera; family Curculionidae; genus Ceutorhynchus; species Ceutorhynchus assimilis. The sequence continues at coordinate 21,354,395 of OU892285.1, read as the reverse complement.
GCACCCTTATGGATGAAGCTTTCGTTGATTCCAACTGTTTTATTGCATCTGCACGTAATTAGGTTGTTTTTCCTAGGGTGCGTAATAACGTACTGCTCCTCTCTTATTTCCGAGAAAATCATAGAAGTCCCGGGGTGGCAGCTCATAGGACTCAACTCTGTAACAGTGGCACCTTCGTACAGCTTTTTCGCGCATTCCGGCCCTTGGAGTCTATCTGCGAAAAATCTGGGAATATAGCATAGTTTATTATAGTAGGGCTTGCACTGGTGCAGTCCTGTCCCTGAAATTTGCCTTATCTGGTCCTTTCCGGTCGCAAAGTTCGTGGAAACTGCGACCGGACGATTAACGATTGGTGCGGAATGGAGCAGGTCTGGTTATACCAGGCGAAGGGTGTCGTAACAAGCTCGAATAACTCCCACTTTTGAGTTGCTTGGTTAATAGGAATTTTAACATGGATGAATAATTTTGACTCCGTAAAGGAACAGTCACAAATGGGTAACTCAAAATACTTTGCCAAGTTCGTTTCCCCAACTGCCAGATCCCGATTTTCCCGAATTATTTCCATTCTTACAGTCTTGAGATCCTTTTCTAAAATTTTCGGATTGATGACTTCGATGGAAATTTAATGCTGTCTGCAGGATTCCACGATATTTTGTTTCCTGATTGTTCGACCGAGCATTATTAATCGTTTTAAATTTGAATATTGCGCATATAATAGGGACATGAATAGTGACTTGATCGGACACTTCGGAGGCAATCCTATTTTTTATGGTAAACATTCCTTTCTCGATTGATTTAATTTTGGCTTCCGTTTCCTTAAACGCCTCGGTTACAGCTTTTTCATAGTCCCGGAAATGTGCCGACTTTTGGCCAATAGCCTTTAGGCCTTCCACCCAGCCTTTGTTAATCACGCTCATTCTTTCCCACACAAGACCTTCATCGCGTGAAACCAAATCAAGCTTTTCTTGCGTGGCTACACCGCAACACCAATTAAAAGCATCCCCACGAAATTCAAAGCTCGCCTACCCCTTACTCGAACTTTGTTTTCCCTTGTAAATGCAGGGGTTTTACTACGTTCCTGTAATAGTCTGAACTCGTTTGTGAATTTAGAGGAAAGCTCGTTTATACCCCTCATCACGTTACACTGATCTGGACTTTCGGTACCATAACATGGAGTACTGAACGGAATTGGTTCTTTCAATACTTCTTCCTCCCATAAAGATTCGTACGTCAGAGGAATCGTTGCTTCGTAGGTTATTGTGTCGGGTGAGGGCTTCCAAAAAGCCCCTGTACCCACTTCCACATTATAGACGTCTTGACATCTCACGGATGATAATATTAGAAGACTTATCCTGAAGATAAAAAATATCATCTAACTCTCAGTGTTAATCTTAACTAAAAATATTGATCTACAAAAAATGAAACGAAAAAAAATTATCATTCTAAAAATTTGAAATTTTACCCATTAATTGGTTTGGCATATTTGCTTTGTATAATATATATTCGTTGGTATTTAATATTTAATTTTTTAACTTACTTTCTATTGCTCACCCGTTTCTAAGCTTCCTCCCTCACGAGGGTTGCTTCGGGGGTCCACTGGTCGTGATACGGTAAAATCCTGCTGACATGCACTACTTCCTTTTTCGCGTTTTTTGAATTTCATAATCCACTTCGGATTTCTTCTTAGTAATGTAGTAAGGCCCGAACCATCTAAGGAGTAATTTTTCGCTTCTTCCTATCTTTCTTACGGGGGTGAAGACTTTCACCTGTTCCCCTTCGTTGTATTCAATGTGCCGGTGTTTCGCGTCATAACGTAGTTTATCGATTTTCTGTTGTCGTAGTATATTTTCTACGGCTTTATTGCGGACTGCCAAAGCCTGGTCTCTTAATTGCAGGCTGTCTAGCTCACTAGGTCCATTAAGTTAGCTTCCGTGGGTAAGATGGGTTCTCGACCGTATACTAGCATGAAGGGTGAAAACCCCGTGGTTTTCTGTTTACATGTATTGTAGGCGAACGTAACGGCAGGTAATGCTTCGTCCCAAAGCAGCTGATTTGTGTCGGTATACATCGCTAACATGTCTGCCTGCGTTTTATTGAATATTTCCGTCAAACCGTTGGTGGATGGATGATATGCAGTTGTAAACGGTTTTATTGTTCCGACGCTTTTTAATAGTTCTGTAACGAATTCTGAGTGGAAAACTTTGCCCTGGTCACTCAGAAAGTATTTCGGGGCTCCGTGACGGGTAATTATTCTCTCCATGATAAACTTAGCCACAGGTCCCGCTTTTCCGCTAGGTAATGCTTGTGTTTCGGCCCACCGAGTCGCGTAGTCTGTTGCGACAACAATGCAATTTTTTCCCGACTTTGATTTCCTGAACGGACCTAAAAGATCTATTGCAACCTTTTCGAACGGGATACCCACTGGTATGGGGTGTAATAAGCCTATTGGTTTTCTATGCTGTTGCCCTTTTCGTGCTTGGCAATCCGGACATACTTTGATAAACTTCTTTATGTCTTTCTGTTGTCTATCCCAATAAAATCTTTCCTTTATTTTTGCGATGGTTTTTACTACTCCTAAATGTCCTCCTGTTGGTTCGGAGTGATGGGAATACATAATTTATCCGACAAGGTTTCTAGGTAGGACAAGAAGATATTTCCTTCCTGTTTGATTGTGATTTACTTTATGAAGGACTCCGTTGATCAGCCCAAAGGCTTTCGCTCTTTTTCGTAGTCCTATAGGGGCATTTTCTGGGTTTTCAAGTGCCTCGAATGATTTTGTAAATCTCCGTATCCTCCCGTTGGAATTTGCCGATTTCTTCTTGTTCCATGATGAATGTTGGAATCTCGCTTATTTCATCTCGCTCCGTTGGTTGTGAAACTGGGAAGCGACTCATGCAATCTGCGTCTTTGTGGGCTACACCACTTTTGTGAATTATTGTATAATCGAACTCCGATAACTTGATACTCCACCTTGCCCGTTTACAGAGAGTGAATTATCCGCGTTAGTAGTTAGTAGTAATAGTGCCTTTTATGCCAATTATTAGTGCCCATGCCCAGAACTGACATGTATTTGTGGTAAGCTTTATTTAAATATACTTTCCTATTTTTGTACTTGGCTCTAGCTTTGATTTACACCCCTCATAAACCCCAAGTCCGACATAATCACTATAAAAATTAGCTAAATTGGCCGCACTTATTGAGAAAAAAAAAGTAAGAAAATTATACTGGCACTCTTTTGATTCACGCATCACCCCAAAAAGAAAAAAAATAAAAACAAATTGCACAAAATAATTACACCAAATAGGAAGATTTGGTGAAAGGGAAAGAACCTGGTGCCTCCACCATATGTCGGACCTGGGGGTTATGGGGGGTGTGATTCAAAACTAGAGCCAAGTACAAAAATAGGAAAGTGTATTTACAATAAAGCTCACCACAATAAAATTTCAGATATAGGCATGGGCAATAATAAATTATCACAGGACTAAAAGGCACTAATACTACTAACTAACTGAAGCGGAAAATTCTCCATCTGTAGACTGATAACTCATCTTCCAAAACTACCTTATTTTATGCTAGTCGCCATGGTACGTGATTTCTAATTACAATTACTGCCGATGACCTGGCGTCGACATTGACCTTCTATGGATTCCAAATCCATGTCCGTAAAAATTAATAATTCAATAATTCGTTCAACTTGCAATGTTATTTACATGTAACGTGACCGATGGTCTTCCTGTAATCCATGAACTTATTTGGAAAACGAGTGAGTGTAATTTACCGAAGGTATGTGCCCTATTATCCTAGATACGACAATATCAAAATGGGTTATCTGGTTAAATGTTAAATCTGGAATACTATCGAATACATAATGTACTAACAGTATTTGGAATGTCTTCGATGATTTCTTTAAACAATAAATCTCAGCATTGAGATTAATATATAAATTAAAAAATACTCCAATATAGCTGATAAAATGATTACATCTGAGTAACTGAAAAAAAAAAAAAAAAAAATACTCACAGTCATCATCAGGATCCTCTTCTTCAGAAAGGGGCAGTTGATCTGAAAATGCATAAGCCAAATTAAAAAAATTAAGCGTTTATATTATCAGAATGGATGCTCTGGTTTAATGTTGAATCTGAAATGCTATTGAACACGTAATGTACTAAAAGTATTTGGAATGTTTTCGATTTACACAATAAATCTCATCAGGATTGGGATCCAAATATATATATCGAAACCTAATCCAATATAGCTGATTAAATGATTTAACCTTAATAATTAAAAAAAAAATACTCACCGTCATCAGGGTCATCATCTCCAGGACCTCCAGGACGGGGTCGTCTCGGGGGCCGTTGATCATCTAAAAATGCATGAGCCAAATTAATAAAATATAGTGTAATAGAATCGATGCTCTGATTTAATGTTAAATCTGGAATGATATTGAACACATAATGTATTAGAGTATTTCGAAAGTGTCCGATGATTGCGTTTGAAGTTTTTTGGTTGTCACCCTGAACTACATGAATAAGTACATGGAAAAATACACACATGTAATACGGGCATAATGACAATCACGTCTCACTTGTTCACATCAGACAACTTCCTTAATATATTCGACCGGTTAAATGTACAAAAAGAGTTAAACAAAGAGCTTCTGTTATTACCTCAACTCCAAAAAAAGAAGAGCAAAAAAAAAAAAAATTAGAAAAGGAAGTACGAGAAGAAAGGTTGATATTTTAAAAGTAAAGAAGAAATTCCAGGATAACAGTGAAAAGCAGTTTGAAAAAAAAAAAAGGAAAAACAAGAAGACATTTTTTGTCCACAATGTGAAACCTGCGAGAGTTGGTGACACGATTCATATACAGCGTATGAACAGAAAGACACTTTCACCTGTGATCTCTGTTTGTAATCGTCAACTGGCCCCCATAGTCTCCGGTACTGAGGCAAGTTGACGCAAATGCAGTTTTTTCTTTTTTCCATTTTATTTTCTTTAGAGATAATTTTTGTTGTGTTTTAAAAATTATATCCAATATCTCGATAAATATACTAATAGAAAAAAATAATTTCACTTTTGAAAACCAAATAGTTTCGTATTTGTCCTTCGTCAACTTGCTCCTTCCTTCCCCTACGGGCATCAACTTTATTTTTTAAATGGCACCTCCTGTATATTATGACATTTCTGAATTTTGCGGAAAGTTCTAAAGTCTGTTTTTTTTTTTAAAGAGAATTTCATACATCTGTCGAAACTGGTATTCCAACAATAAATTGACATGTTTTGATTGTTGATTTGAACCAATCAGATTGTAATTACGCGATAATTTGCACTAGTGCAAATTATCAGATAACTAGCTGACCCGGCGAACTTCGTACCGCCTCTGAATTATTAAATATACCTATTAAATGTTGTGTTAACGTATCTATTAGCTGAATTAAATTCAGTTTTTTTCGATGGTGAATTTGGCTTTGGTTGAAGAAAATTAATGTTTACTCTCTGGATCAGAAGGCACCTAAAATTAAAATTTTACATCATCCTTTTTTAGGCAGCCTGTGGGCATTATTCTTGTAAAGTGTACCACCAAATAAATAAACTCAGGCACAGGAATGTTCAAAGAATGTAAAGAAAACAAAAAAAATCTCTAGCGCAGCCCTATTTCACTCTATCTGCACTGCATGCACTGCACTACTCCATCTGTTCTACTCTATCTGCACTACTCTATCTGACCTACTCTTTCTGCACCACTCTATCTGGATCGGAATAGTTGAATAGTTCTGTGCAGCATTGTTCTACTGTATCTGCAATGCCGAGCTTCGTTCCAGGTATCAGAGATGGCGCGGTATACAAAATACAAAATAAACTTGGTATTGTCCTTCGATTTTAAACTGATACTCGGACGGAATGTGAGCTGTTGGTTCCCTACATTAGAACGCCAATGGTTACCTGACGTCACACCTGTTTTTGCCATATGAAACACCCTCTCGCTCCTCATACGGAAAGTGTCAGTTAAAAATCGACAAACAATATCGGTTATAGGACATGGCGCCGTATGCGGGAGTACATTTTTTTCATAAATAAATAAAATAAGTAATGAAATGACCACATTAATGAATGATTAATGATGGAAATATATTTATAATTTTCGACAAATTTGCACTCATGCGTTTTTAACTGAAAAAGGCACTCGTGCACTACGTGCACTCGTGCTCTTTTTCAACTAAAAATGCATTCGGGCAAATTTCTCAAAAACTATCAATAATTTCCATTGCACTAGTTATATTACTATTGATAATTCCCCATGTCAAAAATTTAGTAACTATGTTGTCAACACATGCCTTTCCTACATAAAAAATTTGGAAGCATTGACAATTTTACATTGTATTGCCAACATTATGTCATTTTGACTTTTATCTTTAAAAAAAAAACAGGCTTTAGACATATTTCATGTCCAATGTCCTATATCTACTTATCCTCAACTGTTTCGGAAATATTGATAGTTGAAAATTGATTTTTTTGCATCTTTGGAGTGACTGTAAAACCTAAACGGTCAATTTTACAGAAAAAAGTTCCTCATTTATTTATTATCGAGTTTATTCTATTTGGCTGATACACACTGTATAAATCAAAACTCAAAATATAATCCAATAAGCAGATAAAATGATTTAACCTTAATAATTGAAAAAAAGACTCACCGTTATCAGGGTCATATTCTTCAGAATGGGGCAGTTGATCCTCTAAAAATGAATGAGCCAAATTAGAGAATGATGTGTTTATATATCAGAATGGATATTCTTGTTTATTAATGTTAAATATGATACAGTTCAGTCATCCAAGGTTCAGAAACAGCGTTTTTAGGAAAAACATGTAGGAGTTTTTTCATCACCGAGTCTATATGTTTTCTGGGGTGCTGAATCCGAATGTGAGGTTTGCCACCTCGCCAGACGTCGGTTTCACACGAAAAATTGCAAAAAACCTGAAATTTTCAGCATTTTCTTCAGGTTTTTACCATAACTCGAAAACTAAGCGTTTTTTAATGATAACTATGATATAAATTGAAGTAGATAAAATTCCATACAAGTACGTATGATAACTCTCAAGTCTCCACAATCCATAATGTCATGGAAAAATGGTATTTCTTGATTTTCCATTAAAAAATTTGAAAACGTTATTCCAACTAAGATTTTGATAAAAGGAAACATATTTGGAACAAATTGGCATTTACGATTTACACAGAAAAAAAAGGCAAAATCACCATTATTTGATGATTTTCATATTCATTTCTCGCGTCCACATCTGTAGAATTATCACCTGAAATAATGAGAATGGACACTTTGAATAACTATATTAGAATCAATGTCGTTCATGTTCATTATGGAAAAATGTGTGAATACCTGCATAGAGCTCACGACAAAAGGTGCTCCAATATAGAAATACTGCTCAGTGATGATGATCAAGACGTTTGGCCTGAGAAGATCCAAGGTAATTTATAGTATTACAATTATTTCTGTGGTTTCAGGGTAAAAGTGCTTAAGTTATATTTTTGGTAATATGAGCTTTTGTCAGTAAACTACTCTGGACTCTGCTTTTTTGGCACCTCTTAAGTCGTTTCTTAGCCGTTGAAAGTCGAACAATAATTTGGATAATTCACACGTAAAATATCCTTAAGTGTACTTAAACTATATTTCTCTCTTAAAAATTATCAGAATTAATCTGGGCAAATTGAGCTATGTCAACTTAGTCAGTTCATCCCATTTTAAAAGCATAATGCTACATACATAAGTCGACATAAGAAGTTATACGCGTTACTAGATATACATTTTAGAAAAACTAAGTCCAGTTAGTCACTTTCATCCATTACGAAAGATGCTACTATTCCGTTGGCGCGATTTCGAGCAGGTTCAACAATAATGTCTTCAAGAAGCAAAAATATACTTGCTCTAGCAATTGCTCAAGCAGGTAAGGTAAGTGCAGCTTACTGGGTTCGAAACCTACCCATTTGAAGGTTAGGTATCCATACATACTGTAATGTAAACAAAAATCTACTCAAACCATGTGTGCAGTATTCAGCATCCCTTTTAGGGACAGTAGTTCTGGTAAAAACTATTTAATCTTTGCAGATGATTCTGGATTGATTGGAAATCATATAACTGAAGAACCAAGTACTGACCTACTGTCACCTGAATCATTTTCAATTCGACCTGTCGATGATTTTTCAGTTCATTATGGTGAGTTTTACCAGTGGCGGCTGGTGGGAGGAAAAGTTGGCGGTGCACAGATTCAGGGGAGAAGCCCCAGAAGCGCGCAATTTTTTTTAGATTGACCCAAACTAACTCAAATTTTGATCTAAAAGTTGTACAAAAAACACGCCTCAGAAAGTTTTTTCACTTATTCTCAATTCAAACGTGGGCATTTACCATTTCTACAAGATAATAAATAAAGCACGGGCGGAGTACACTTTTTAGTTCAATTTACTAAAAAAGCGTGTTTTTTAGTTTTTTTAAACCATATTTATTTCACTTTTTAGTTCGATGTATTATAAAAGCGTGTCAGCCCCAGAGATTTCCAGACTTTTCCAGACATTATCCAGACTTATTCAGAGCTTTCCAGAGTTTTCCAGATTTCATCCAGATTTATCCAGACTTGTACAGACTGATCCGGATTCTGGAAAATGATCCCCAGGTCTTTTGGGACCTTTTCCAGAATTTTTTCCGACCCTTTCAAGAAATTTCCAGGCCTTTTCCAGACGTTTCCAGAGATTTCCAGACATTATGCAGACTTATCCAGAGCTTTCCAGAGTTTTCCAATCCAGACTTGTTCAGACTGATCCGGATTCTGGAAAATGATCCCGAGGTCTTTTGGGACCTTTTTCAGAATTTTTCCAACCCTTTCCAGAAATTTCCAAGTCTTCTCCAGACGTTTCAAGAGATTTCCAGACTTTTCCAGACAATATCCAGACTTTTCCAGAGTTTTACAGACTTTATCCAGATTTATCCAGACCTTATCCAGACTCGTGAAGAATGATCCGGATTCTGGAAAATGATCCCCAGGTCTTTTGGGACCTTTTCCAGAATTTTTCCGACCCTTTCAAGAAATTTCCAGGCCTTTTCCGGACGTTTCCAGAGTTTTCCAGACATTATCCAGACCTATCCAGAGCTTTCCTGAGTTTTTCAGACTATCCAGATTAATTCAGACTTTATCCAGACTTATTCAGACTGATCCGGATTCTGGAAAATGATCCCGAGGTCTTTTGGGACCTTTTGCAGAATTTTTTCAACTCTTTCCAGAAATTTCCAAGTCTTTTCCAGACGTTTCAAGAGATTTCCATACTTTTCCAGACAATATCCAGACTTTTTCAGAGTTTTACAGACTTTATCCAGATTTATCCAGACCTTATCCAGACTTGTACAGACTGATTCGGATTCTGGAAAATGATCCACAGTTCTTTTGGGACCTTTTCCAGAATTTTTCCGATCCTTTCAAGAAATATCCAGGCCTTTTCCAGACGTTTCCAGAGATTTCCAGACATTATCCAGACTTATCCAGAGCTTTCCAGAGTTTTTCAGACTTCATCCAGATTAATCCAGACTTTATCCAGACTTGTTCAGACTGATCCGGATTCTGGAAAATGATCCCCAGGTCTTTTGGGACCTTTTTCAGAATTTTTCCAACCCTTTCCAGAAATTTCCAAGTCTTTTCCAGACGTTTCCAGAGATTTCCAGACTTTTCCAGACAATATCCAGACTTATCCAGAGTTTTACAGACTTTATCCAGATTTATCCAGACTTGTCCACACTGATTCGGATTCTGGAAAATGATCCCAAGGTCTTTTGGGTCCTTTGGCAGAATTTTTCCGACCCTTTCCAGAAATTTCCAGGCTCTTTTCAGACTTTTCCAGATATTTCCAGACTTTTCCAGACTTCATCCAGATTTTTCCAGACATTTTCCAGACTTGTTCCACCTCACTTGGCTTGTTCCAGGTTCTTGTTGTGTGTTGTGTATTAATTTAATTGCCGCAAAAACTAATCCGGGCCGTTCGATCAGGTGGCCCCGTTTATACGTATAAAAACAGCTGGTTACAGGGAGCGCGGCGTGACCTTCTCCAATGTAATTGCCGTGTTGCAGCGGGGCCGTTGTGAAATGAACCAGATCGTCCGTTCCAAAATTGACCGGAATGATCAGCTGTTTGAAACCGGTAAGGCACCGGATCCACCGGGAATTTTTGTCGGTTTTTTCGGTTGGAGATTTTTTGACGTACATCAATTACTTTGAATGGGCACTATTGGCAGTCATTCGTTAAATTGTCGCCACACAACCGTCACAACCAAACTTTAACTCACCAAAGCGTTCCAAAATGCATCAGTAAAATCTTGTAACCGGACTTACACCTAACTTTTACCGGAATTTTTTGACAGCTACCGGTCAATTTATCGGTGAAATTTGGAAAGTGCCCTACGTGGAAATGGTTTTAGTGATGGTATTTATTTGCAATTTTTAACATTCACTTAAGGAGTCATTTTTGCACAAGACCTATTAACTTTTTAGTGTTTTTTTTTCAATACGGTATTCTGTTGTTGTGTTAAAGGCTGTTCTGTTTAAGAAAAAGATAGTACTGAAATGTTGTTTTATTTTCAAAAAATAGGGCTTAATAATAAAATGAAATTGATTAGATAAATTATTTGAAAGAAGGCGGGAACCACGTGTCTATTGCGTGACTATTGCCACAATACTGGACACACTGAAGTGCACACTAGCGCCACCATGCTGTGGCAGTCATACAACTCGCTGCATGAGTAAGACAAGGATAGGGAAAAAAGGCCTGAGTTTCCTATCTTTAGGACGGGTTAATCTGTGGTTCAAACTTCACGATCAGGTAATACTAGCAAGGCAACTAAATATACCTGCATACTTATAACAAGGATTAAGATCCATATATAAATCGAATTATAGCTGATTAAATTATGAAGTATGTTTTTTTTTTGTGAAGATAAAAGTCAAAATGACATTATGTTGGCAACACAATGTGAAATTCTCAATGCTTTCAAATTTTTTATGTAGAAAAGGCTTGCGTTACCAACAAAGTTATTAAATTTTTGACTTGGGGAATTATCTTAAAAAAAAAAACAGAGTTTATAACCTAAATAATCGAGAAAAATACTAACCGTCATCAGGGTCATCACCTCCAGGACGAGGTCGTCTCGGGGGCCGTTGATCATCTAAAAAATGAGTCGAATTAACAAAATTTAGTGTTTATACATATAACAAATTGGATGCTCTGGTTTAATGTTAAATCTGGAATGCTATTGAACGCATACCGAGTGTATTAAAAGTATCCGGAATGTGTTCGATGATTTGTTTACACAATAAATCTCAGGCTTGAGATCCATATATAAATCAAAACATAATCCAATATGGCTAGTGAAATGATTTTACCTTAATAATAAAAAAAAATACTCACCGTCATCGGGGTCATATTCTTCAGAATGGGGAAGCTGATCATCTAAAAATGCATGAGCCAAATTAAGAAAATAAGGAGTTTATATGATAATGGATGCTCTGATTTAATGTTAAATCTGGAATGCATGAGCCAAATTAAGATAATGAAGAGTTTATATTATCAATAAATCTCATAATTAAGATCCATATACAGGGTGTCCCAAAAAGATACCGACAAACTTTAAGGAGCAGTGGGGACATCAAAACAAGCATTTTTGTTTATATAAACATATGTCCGCAAATGAGTCATTTGGGCTGTACAGCAAAAAAACTGTTTGGTACCTAGTTTTATTCTTCGCAATAATTAAATTACTGTTTACTTATTAATTTTGCTTCATCAACAAATAAATTATGATTTACAATAATTAATCAACTCGCGAACTCTTTGAAACATTCCGGGAATAGCTTCTACATGGGTATAACTCGCCAGTATCCTTGCTAACAGATCTTCCTCATTACGAATAATTGTTTCGTAGACTAAAATTTTCAGTCAATGACCCAACGGTGTAATCTTTGCATTGAAGTAAATGGTCAACATTTTGAACAATTATTGTAAACCGTAATTTATTTGATAATAAAGCAAAATTAATAAGTAAACAGTGATTTAATTATTGCGAAGAATAAAAGTATCAAACAGTTTTTTTGCTCTACAGCCCAAATGGCTCATTTGCGGACATATGTTTATATAAACAAAAATGCTTGTTTTGATGTCCCCTACTACCCCTTAAAGTTTGTCGGTATCTTTTTGGGACACCCTGTATAAATCGAAACATAATCCATTATAGCTGATTAAATGATTTAACCTAAATAATTGAGAAAAATACTAACCGTCATCAGGGTCATCACCTCCAGGACGGGGTCGTCTCGGGGGCCGTTGATCATCTAAAAATGCATGAGCCAAATTAACAAAATTTAGTGTTTATATAACAAAATGGATGCTCTGGTTTAATGTTAAAGCCCAATTTATAAACTCACCGTCGAGCGTTAACGTTTGCGTTTAGCACGCCGTTACCAAGTGGATATAGTGCAGGAAAAAGTCGCTTCCTTCATGAATTTTTTTTTGAGGTATAACCAAATAAAACCTTTATTACATCATTAGATACGTCATTGGACATCCGAAATGGCTGTTTTCAACTTTTTTTAACGGTACCGATTATTTCTAAATCAAAAAATATGTAAAATTTGTGAAAATAATTGTTTCGTACTTTTTTACACATAACTCGCAATATCTCGGAAACTAATTGAGATAATTGAACAATTTTTTTTTTAATCGATGGAGAAAATGTGGACGAACGTAACTGTGCTAATTCGGTTTCCTCGAAATACATAGTTTTTTCTGCATATTGGGAGGAAACTCGGACAGACAGTTTTTTGCAGCACTTTTTTCGGTAAGCGAGAAACTTTTTTGTTTTAAGGAATTTTGCCATACTATCTGCGTATGAATTAAATCTAAGGCTCCGAGGAAGTTTTTTTTAAAAAACCGCAGTACGATACGATGCCTACTGTTCAAGTTATCGGTACTTGAAGTTGAAAACATCTCTGGCCACGCTTCCCTTCTCCCTTGACGCGCCTCCTGTGCGAGTTTCCTCATAATATGCAGAAAAAACTATGTATTTCGAGGAAACCAAATTAGCACAGTTACGTTCGCTCATGTTTCCTCCATCGATTAAAAAAAATTGATTAATTATCTCAATTAGTTTCCGAGATATTGCGAGTTATGTGTAAAAAAGTACGAAACAATTATTTTCACAAATGTTACATATTTAACGATCTAGAAAAAATCGGTACCGTTAAAAAAAGTCAAAAGTCGGCAATTCCGTATGTCTAATGACGCATATAATGATATCATAAAGGTTTAATATGGTTTCACCTCAAAAAAAAAAAAAATTGAAACATTTTTCACCCTATTTCGCTGCACTAATATCAGAAATCCCTTAGACGCAAACGCAAACGGAATTTCGCCTGTGAGTTTATAAATTGGGCTTTAAATCTGGAATGCTATTGAACATATACCGAATGTACTGAGAGTATTTGGAATGTGTTCGATGATTTGTTTACACATTAAATCTCAGGATTGAGTTCCATATATAAATTAAAACATAATCCAATATAGGTAGTAAAATGATTTAATCTTAATATGTAATAAAAAAAAATACTCACCATCATCTGGGTCATATTCTTCAGAATGGGGCAGCTGATCGTCTAAAAATGAAGCGTTTATATTATCAGAATGGATGCTCTGGTTTAATGTTGAATCTGGAATGCTATTGAACACGTAATGCACTAAAAGTATTTGGAATGTTTTCGATGTTTTTTTTTTTACACACTAAATCTCAGGATTAAGATCCATACATGCATCGAAACATAATCCATTATAAATGATTGAATGATTTAACCTAAATAATTGAGAAAAATACTAACCGTCATCAGGGTCATCACCTCCAGGACGGGGTCGTCTCGGGGGCCGTTGATCATCTAAAAATGCATGAGCCAAATTAACAAAATTTAGTGTTTATATAACAAAGTGGATGATCTGGTTTAATGTTAAATCTGGAATGCTATTGAACATATACCGAATGCACTGAGAGTATTTGGAATGTGTTCGATGATTTGTTAACACATTAAATCTCAGGATTGAGATCTATATATAAATCAAAACATAACCCAATATAGCTAGTAAAATGATTTACTCTCAATTAAAAAAAAAAATACTCACCATCATCCGGGTCATATTCTTCAGAATCGGGCAGCTGATCATCTGAAAATGCAGAACAAATCAACAAATCACATAGAAACTTTGAACTCAACTAAGCTTACTCAACTTATAAAAAACGAAAGATGGGGTGATATTTATTGGGAGGAAAATATCGATCAAATGGCTCGAAAAATGTTTTTGAAAATCAAATATTTTGTAAGTTTAAGTACTACAAAGACATGTATGAGTGTACACAACAGAACCAACAACAAAAAGGATTGGATCTCTCCAGAAATGATACAACTTATGAAAGAACATGACAAACAACAAAAACGGATGCATAAAAATCCCAACAACATAGAAATTATTATAAAATTTTAAGAAACAAAATGGACACCTTAATAAAGAGAACAAAGGATAGCTTCTATAAAGACAGGGTTTTTGCAGCCAAGGGTAATATTAAACAAACGTGGGAAGTGATTAATGATGCAACAAATGTTCATAAAAACAATAAAAACAGAAAAAGATTGAAAAAGAAAACGAGACTCTCACGCAGAATAAAGATATAGCAAACGAATTCAAAAGATTTTTTACAAGTGTCGGCCTAAACATGGCAAAAAAGATAAATAATGTCAACAATAACAACGTGATTCAACAAAGTAGCATATCTCAGTGTCTTTTTCTAGCCAGTTACAGAAACGGAGATAAAAGAAACAATGATAAGTTTGAGAAATGGTGTTAGTGCGGGAACCGATGGAATAAGATCAACATAAACCGAATTTTTCCGACGAACTACTTCCTTGATTTCAAGAACACAAACGCTTTCGCGAGAAACTCATGACGTCATATTGAACGTACTTCGACGGAAGCATGGATGCAGCCTGTAGCCAGCGTCTCAACAGGAGACGCAATGCACATGTTGGTTTGCCATTTGCACGCTGCCTTGAACTCTGGTCAGAAGCCTATTGCTATTTTCCTGGATTTGGCAAAGGCTTGGGATACGGTTCCGTATGATAAGCTTATGACCGCCCTTAGCAACTATGGAGTTAGAGGGATAGCTGGAAATTTAATTGAGAACTACCTAGAAAATCGGGAACAGAGTGTCTTATATAACTCGGAAACTAGTGAACCTAGAGTTCTGCCCATGGGAATACCCCAAGGCACAATTTTGGGTCCTCGACTCTTTAAGGTCTACATCAACAGTCTATTAAACCTTAATAGTTCTGAGGTCCTGGTTGTTTCCTATTGCGATGACACAGTGGTGACAGTGGCTAAACCAACGTGGGGTGAAACAAAAGAAGCGGCAGAAGCCCAAATTAAACATATACACGGCTGGTTAAATTCGAATCTTTTGAGCTTAAACACTCAAATAACCAAATACATTTCCTTTTCATTGAAAAATAGTGGCCAACCAGATTTCAATGCTTTAACTATGCATACATGTCAAAACAACTCCATCTTTAACTGCAACTTGAAAATATTCAACATCTATGATATCAAATACCTGGGATTACAAATTGATCAGTGCCTAAAGTGGGACCGTCACGTGGCTATTTTAGTTGACAAGTTGAGGAGAACCATGTACAAATTTAGGCAACTTAGAACTTTTTTAAGCATAACTGTACTTGAGCAGGCTTATAAAGCCTTGCTTGAATCATTAATTACTTATGGTCTTCCTATCTGGGGTGGGGGTTATGAATGCAAATATGAAAATCTGAAAATACTCCAGAAATGGGTTCTGAAAGTGATTCATGGAAAACCACAGAGATTTCCGACAAGTGAACTATTCAAAGAAACAGGTTTGCAGGACTTCGATACATTATATATAATGGCATGTGTACTCTTTGTTCATAAGAGGGGGGACATTAAAAAAATTAGTCATAATCACGCTACAAGATCAATTCAAAACCAAAACTACAGTACCCAACAACCTAAAAACTGTACATTTATCAAGTTTATTGACTACACGGGCATCAAGCTATACAATACTTTACCCTTGCAAATTAAAAGCATAAATAACTTGAGTAAATTTAAAAGTGAAAGCAGATTATATGTGATACAAAATATAGATATATTTAAAGGCATTTTGACATAAGTCTTTGTGGCATTTATGGCTCTACTTCCTGTACTCTTTAACTTCTGGTCTGTTGAGTTTATTCTATATTCTAGTGAGTAAGATTAACTTGTTATTGTATATTTTATTTTATTTTTTTGTTATATTGTGGCGTGGCGTTCGCCAGGCTGTCAAAAATTTCAGTTTCGATGGCGAAAATGCTAGAATCTAGCGGATTATTCTACTTCAATCTGGAAAATAGGATTATAATGTATATTCTAGATTTTACAGGAATAGATTTAGGGATATATAAGAAGGCCGGCATTGGTTTGTAAGTTAAATTAAAGTTTGACTGTGATACGATTTAAATAGTGATTATTGCGAGTTGTAAGAGTTTAATTGTTGAGTTAGTTATTAAAGTAATTAGTGACAGAGTGTATTGTTAAGTGTATAGCATTTTCAATTTCTTGGCTAATATGCTACTTTGTTTTGTTCTAGTGGATATGATTCTATATAGAACTGAAAGAAATAAATATATAAACAACTATCTTTTCTGCCTTGAGTACTGCCTTCTACTGAAAGTTTTTTGGTTCAGGTTTGCGATTGTGGTTAATTGAGCTAGGAAGGTTTGATTCAGTACGGCAGGGCCCGCTGTTATTGATTAGAATCTTAGGAAAAGGAGGTAGTACCATCATCATCTCTGTTCGCAAATCCAATCAAATAATCTGAGGTTATGATAATAATTGTTGTTCACTTTCTTGATTTTCCATTTCCATCATGTCATTGAACAGCTATTTTGTCTAGGCGTTTTCTTTGACCTGTTCTACTTTTTGATATGGGTTCTATAGGCATTTTTCACCATTCACCAGTCATTTTTTACACAACCCACTTCCAGTTCGTATTCTTGTGACACTGAACACGCTTTTTTCTATAATTTTCTTCAATGTCAAAATTAGAAGTTTGACAAATGAAAGCCTTCTTCCGAAATTGAAATGAAGAATCAGCCTTTTTGATCTTGAGACCTCATAGCAGAAGGTTGGTCTCGGCCCTAATTGATTTTGGGCGAAACTTTTTGGAATTTTGTGCCAGGGAACTCGAGTTTCAGACTAACTTCTTGTTGATAATTGTTTTGGATTTTGTTTCGGACTGTTCCGAGCAGCTTTTGGAAGTTTAAGACTTCGCCTTAGGCCTAGAACATCCCTCACTTTGAGGGTCTTAGGCTATATATAGTTGGACAGTTGCTATAGGCTATACCTAGACAGTGCTAAGCTATATCTAGAGAGAGTCTAGACTGATCTAGATTGCTCTTAATTGGGGCTTTGGTAGCCATTCTTCAGCAACCCTCTTGGTACCACTCTGACAGAACCATGTGGAGTTCTACGTTTAATGGATACAACGTGGATAGAGCTCCTATAGAGCTCACTTACCATACCTTAGTCTATCTACAGTGAGACCAAACCTGTAGATAACCTCGCTTTTGAAACTTCTGGATTTACACATACATTTGAAGATAACAAACACTTGTATCACATGTAAGTTACACCTTTTACTATTTAGGCAAATCCTATGTAAATCGCTTGATACTGAATTAGGTTCGGTAAGTGCCCCTTGAATGAAATTCTAGAATTTTACCCTGAGGTTGCCCTAACAATAACTTTCACCTTTCTGTGTTTAATTTGCCTGTTGGTAAAATGTAACCCATACTGTATTTTTCTTATCACTCACAAGTGTAAATACCAAAAAGTTTATAGTCATGTTTACATTAAATCCATATTTATATACAGTGTGATTTTTTAAGTGTGCAACATATGGGGATTTTTTTTAGTAATAGCACAATCAAAATACAAACAAGGCGAAAAGTTGGCGCATGTCTGATAATCATATTAGGTGCACTCAGAATGGTTGCAAGACAAACAGCATACAGGGTAGCTCAAACAATATCAAAGCTGTACTGTAAAGTACCCTTATTGTAGAAAATTCAGCAAAATGTTATAGAGAAAAGTTGTTTGGAATTAAAAGTTATGCGTAAAGACCAAAACATAGCCCCCTAAGATTTTTTTTTATTTTCTTTCGAAAAAATTCCACAATGTCTCTATTTTTTTTATTCTTTATTTACGCCCTTGATATTTTCAAAAATTAATTAAAATCAAATCAATTTTACATAACTTTGTCCAAATTCAAGCATATTTGTAAAATTAACTTAGATTTTTAATTTTTCATGGAATCACAACATTCATGTTTGTTGCAATGATATTAAACACAACTTCAAAATGTCGCAATTTTTTTTTTTTAACAAGTTAAAACATCACTAATGATAATATGCATATTAGAAAAACTCTCCTTAAAGTGCAAATGTTTTATTTTATTTAAGTAAATATAACTACAATTTTGATATTTTTTGAGCTACCCTGTTTGTTGCTTGACTTGCAACCATTCTAAGTGCACCTAATATGATTATCAAACATGCACCAACTTTTGGTCTTGTACGTATTTTGATTGAGCTATTACTAAAAAAAAATCCCATATGTTGCACACTTAAGTAATGACACTGTATATGCGTTATTTACATTCATTTTTTTATAATCAAATATTTATAAATTGGTACAAGCCATAATGTATAACATTTTTAACAACGTCCTGGCTATCCCTATTCATTATTGTTATTATTTTTTAATAAAGAAGCCAGATACATTATTGTACCTAATTAGTTGTTTTATTGATAAGCTCTCGAATTGCACAGGTTTTATTTATAACATCATTAAGTTATCTTCCTAGTTAAGTCACAATTAACTTGGTGGCGCCCAAAGGTAAGATGTATACAAGGAACCCATAGACCCATGGCCTCCCAACTGATACTGACTAGCCGTATGCAGTATAATTAGGCAAGTGCCAAATAAATACGTTATAAGTGGAATAAATTATTGCTGTGTTAATTGGACTTTGATTTTTGGAATAAACGAAACGAACAACGAACGCAAGATTTCTGTCAGGCAACCCACAGCCGTGACATTGGTGTCAGGAGTGGGATATAAAGGACTGCAGAGCGAAATCCAATTGCGGAAGTGCGGGGACACTAGTGTAGTGTAAAAACTGAACACTAAGTGAACACTGGGACAGTTAGTGCAGTGCAAACAGTGACAATCACAAAAAGAGACTTAGCCGATCGTCTGAATTACCCCAGAAGTGACTCTATACCCGATTTAGACTGTGATAGTGAATCTTCGAGTGAGTTCCAGAAAATTCTATTTGGAAACTAAGGGAGATATCGAATTTGTGACTTCGCCGACGTATTCGGAACATCAATCGTCATTCATAAGAGGTTTTTAGAGGAGTTTCGGGAAAATTCTAGAACATTCTATTTGGAAACCAAGGGATATATCGAAATTGTGACTTCACCGACGTGTTTGCTGTATCAATCGACATCTAGAAAAAAAGTTTCAAGAAAATTCCAGAACATTCTATTCTAGAATAAAGCAAGTTATCCAATTTGTGACTTCACCGGCGTGTTTGGAACTTCGAGCAAGGGCCAGAAAAGATATTTGAAAAAAGCTCGAGGGAAATTCTAGAACATTCTGTAGATGCCTATCACAAGACAACAAGCCAAAATGGACGAACAAAATGTTGAAGAACTCCTGCGCAAAATGTTGGAACTTCAAGAGACCAGACGACAACAAGAAAAACAAGACGAAGAAGCCAGACGACAATAAGAAAAACAAGATGAAGAAGCTAAACGACAACAAGAGAAACAAGATGAAGGGGCCAGACGACAAAAAGAAAAACAAGAAGAAGAAGAAGAAGCTAGGCGACAACAAGAAGAAGCTAGGCGACAACAAGAAGAAGCTAAGCGACAACAAGAACGGCAGGAGGACCTTGGAAGGCTGCAGAAAATATTCCAAACCATACAAGGAACTGTCGCTAACCTAGACCAGAGGATTGAACAAGTTAAAGACGATGTGCAAGAAGTTAAACACGACGTTCAGGAAGTGAAAGCTGAAGTCAAAACCGATGTTCAAGAAGTTAAAGACGATGTTCAGCAATTAAGACAAGAAGTGGAGGACCAAGTTCAAGCACTCGAAGATAAGGTGCGTACATTAGAAATACAGTCCATCAATCCAGTTAGTGTTGGAGCATTCTCCAGTATGAAGATAAAACCACCAACTTTTGACGGTTCTACATCCTGGACCATGTATATTCGACAATTTGAAGCTGCTGCAAACACCAATGGATGGAACGACCAAGAAAAAGCTACAGCACTAATAGTGGCGCTACGAGGACCTGCCTTAGACCTTCTTCAGTCCATTCCTTCAGTCTACCAACAGAATTACCAGCATCTAAGTCAGACGTTAGAATTGCGCTTCGGAGACCATTACAGGCAAGAACTATTCAGAACTCAAGTCAAGTCGAGAATTCAAAAACCCGGCGAGAGTTTACAAGAATTCGAATCAGAAGTTAAAAGGCTAGTGAGTTTGGCGTTTCCTGCAGCTGGGGAAGACATACAAGAATGGATGGCAGTATCTACGTTTATCGATGGTCTCCGGGATTCCAAGCTCCAGGAAAACCTAAGAATGTCCAAGTTCAGGAAAAGTAGCGAACCCCTTGTCCGAGCATTAGAACTGGAAGCAATCTTTGGTGCCTCAACACTCAGAATACGAGCAGTGTCCATTCAAGACCCAAAGGATGAACAAACGTCAAAAGAAGATGGTAGCTTCAAGAATCTTATGAGTAAGTTCACGGAGAAGATGGAGAAACTATTGCTATCACTAGAAGGTAGACAACTGGGAAACGACTCCAAACAAACACCAACACCGAGAAACCGAGTAAAATGTTACCGGTGCCAAAAGCTTGGACACATGCAATGGGATTGTAGACTAAGAATGTCATCTCCATCGAGGGATCGTTCCCAAAGCCTTTGAAGGTCCAGAGACGCTAGTCCTAGATATCGACCTGAAAACCCGCATGAGAAGAACACCAGTCCAGCTGTGAGAAGAACGGGCCTGATCGTTGATGACAAGTGGACTACGAAACAAATGAGAGAAGATCAGGAAGCAGACCAAGATATCGGGCAGATTCTCCATCTTAAGGAAAATGATGAATGTAGGCCAGAATGGAGGGAAGTGTCAAACAAGAGCTTGATTTACAAAGCGTTGTGGGCCCAATGCTTGCCTCTGTTTTTAATGGCTTATAGAGCAGCTGTTCACGAGTCAACAGGTGAAAATCCAGCCAGAATCGTCTTTGGAAGAGAACTCAGGTTACCTTGCGATCTGATGTTTGGGATACCTGAAGAAGAACGGAGAGAAATCCGAGATTATGCCGACGAAGTATGGGCACGACTTCTGGGTATCCATGATTTTACTCGGGAGCATATTCAGCTAGCCAGTGACCGCATGAAGACCAGATACAACTTGAAAGCCAATTCGGCCGGATTTCAAGAAGGTGATTTAGTGTGGTTGTATAATCCAGCAAGAAAGAAAGGAGTGTCGCCGAAGTAATCTTCAGCATGGAGAGGACCCTACAAAGTGATCAAGAGGATCAATGATTTGGTTTATCGAGTTCAACGCAACACCGGGAGTAAGATGAAAGTTATACATCTGGACAGGTTAACGAAATATCATGGGCGTGAAGTTGATCGGGACGATCAACCTTAAGAGGAGGGCAATGTGGCGTGGCGTTCGCCAGGCTGTCAAGAATCTCAGTTTCGATGGGATTGGGGATATATAAGAAGGCCGACATTGGTTTGTAACTTAAATTAAAGTTTGACGGAGATACGATTTAAATAGTGATTATTGCGAGTTGTAAGAGTTTAATTGTTGAGTTAGTTATTGAAGTAATTAGTGACAGAGTGTATTGTTAAGTGGAATAAATTATTGCTGTGTTAATTGGACTTTGATTTTTGGAATAAACGAAACGAACAATGAACCCAAGATTTCTGTCAGGCAACCCAAAGCCATGACAATATTTTACAATTGAACTCTGTTCAACTACCTACTTGTATTTGCTGCTCGACATCTTGAATTATTATACTGTAAATTGTGCTACCGTTGAATTACTTTTTTGCACAGACAATTTCATTTGAACTTATGTGCTTTTTAGCTTTAAAATTATTGCAATTGTATTTTAAATCAATGAAAATAAAGAGCATTTATATTTGTATTTGTATTTGTATATTATCAGAATGGATGCTCTGGTTTAATGTCGAATCTGGAATGCTATTGAACACGTAATGCACTAAAAGTATTTGGAATATTTTCGATGTTTTTTTTACACAATAAACATCACATACATAAATCGAAACATAATCCCTTATAGCTGATTGATAGTTATTTGCACGGCTATCACTTAGGGAATATTTAATCTGAGTGGAGCTTTGAATGTGTCTTTTGTTTCAAATGAAAGTCACATTCAAAGCTCCACTTGAATTAAATATCCCTTAAGTTGTAGCGATGCAAATAGCCGTGAATGATTTAACCTAAATAATTGAGAAAAATACTAACCGTCATCAGGATCATGACCTCCAGGACGGCGTCGTCTCGGGGGCCGTTGATCATCTAAAAATGCATGAGCCAAATAAACAAAATTTAGTATTTATACAAGAAAATGGATGCTTTGGTTTATTGTTACATCTGGAATAGTATTGAACACATACCCAATGTACCTACTGAAAGTATTTGGAATGTGTTCGATGATTTGTTTACACAATAAATTCCAGGATCGAGATCCATATATAAATCAAAACATAATCCAATATAGCTAGTAATATGATTTAACCTTGATAATAAAGAAAAATACTCACCGTCATCGGGGTCATATTCTTCAGAATGGGGCAGCTGATCATCTAAAAATGCATGAGTCAAATTAAAAAAATAAAGCGTTTTTATTATCAGAATGAATACTCTGGTTTAATGTTGAATCTGGAATGATATTTGAACACGCGATGTACTAAAAGTATTTGGAATATTTTCGATGCTTACACAATAAATCTCAGGATTGAGATCCAAATATAAATCGAAACATAATCCAATATAGATGATTAAATGATTTAACCTTAATATTTGAAAAAATAAGCTCACCGTCATCAGGGTCATCACCTCCAGGACGGGGTCGTTTCGGGGGCCGTTGATCATCTAAAAATGCATGAGCCAAATCAGCAAAGTGTTTGTATTGTCAACTGGTCTTTAAATAAAAACCATCCTGTATATCAAAAACCCATTAATTAAAAGTAGAAAAGTAGAACTCGGTTTATCTACAATCAGCAGTTTAAGCAGGTTAACGCGTAAACTAATATTCACACGTTTAGGTGTAAACTAATGTTTACACGAAATAAATAAAAAAAACGATGCAACCCATGGTGTCGGCATCAATTGGAGTCTTTCTATTCTCAGGGTCTCCTTACCGCAGGAAGTAGCATTAGTCCCTTTTGGTTCGCATCTCCCTCCTCAGGGTCTCCTTACCCAAGGGACCAGTCGCTACACGTCTCTTCAGGGTCACTACTCACTTTACCTTAAGAGTCTTGGAGCAATGCCGTTTGCATTTATCCATTCCGTACATGTATATGGCACCTAGCACAATCCCATTGGTCAGATTTAAAATTGAAACCAATTAAACTTCGAGTGCCATACGCGCATACGGAATGTAAATCACTGCCATATGCACTCACGTAATGTCATAGGTACCTAGTTAGTGCAGCAGAAAATTTTGTTAAGCGTCTATATATTTATTGAATAATATGACAAAACAAGAGAGCTTTAAACAAAATCAGTGAGATAATCCTTGTTTAATTGCATTGGGTTTATTTATTTTAACATTTTGAAAAGATCATATTTTTTATTTGGCCTTTTCTTGGCAGGCTCCCCAGTTGCTGGACGACAGGGGCTTTTTTTTGCGTCCTCTTATTATTCTTCCTTTTCTTCTATTCATAGCTGTAGACTGAACTTAAATGGTGGACTTTTGCCTATAGTGCTGGGCACACGAACTTCCCGCAGGACACAAAAAACTTTCTTTACCTGCGTTCAAACAATGTGTGTGTTGAATAGTTGTACTAGAAGTGCCAAATAGATTATTTTTAGAAAGCATTAGATCAACAACATTCTGAAAGTCGATGTTCATGGTGAATTTGTCAAACTCACAAATTCTTCCACCCATCTTTTAGCCTCATTTTCAGCCATTAGGTTTGCTCCATATTCTCCAGCATTCTGTTCAAAATATTCATAATTCAAAGGTACGTAGCAACGTTGTCGCAGCATGCATGGCGATTTTAAATATCGCAATAAACACAAGAGATCTGATTAAAATAATGTAGGCGAAACAATAACTGCCAATATCTTGTTCAAAACATTTTTGAGAAAATCGAAAGAGAGGACGCAACGCCAAACTCCATAGAAGTACCTACCTACGTAAGCCGATAATCACAAAAATGAAACAGGATATTTGGACGCTGGAGACGTGAGACTATATTACAATCCGTAAGTGCATATGACACTCATTTACATTCCGTACGCGCATATGGCACTCGAAGTTTAATTGGTTTAAATTTTAAATCCGACCTTATTACGATAAATTTATCATTTACGTAACATGTTCCATCTCTTCTTATTTTCATTATAAAGTTGTTTTTTTGCCATTTCACAATCAGCAAAATAATAATTCATAATTTAAAGTAATCTAAAAATATACTCCTGGACAAAATTATCGCGCCACTGCTTATGGTGGTGCTTGTGTGCAGTGGTGCGATAATTTTGTCCAGGAGTATATATACAAAAATCAAAATAATATCAGTACTGCCATCTATCCATCATGAGCATGAAATGCAAATATCTATTATCAATTTACCTGTACTGCCATCTAGTACCGGATGATTTTTTTTTTTTTTTAATTGTGATAGTTTCCCTTAGCTATTTTTATTTCTCATTGACAGTCATTGGTATTTTTATTTGAAGAAATTATATTTATCTCACGCTTAGCAAATAGATATATTTCTGTCTTTCTCTAACTTCTGATTCTGAAATAATTGACCTGTCTCGCATAAACAGAAAAAGAGAGCTCAATTGTAATAAATAGAAGTTAGAAAGTAATAAAAGATGACATGCGCGCGCAACTCGTAGGTGCAGTGTAGCCAGATTCTACTGTTGCAGAACAAATATAGATAATACAAATCGAACATTATAACATTAAAGAAGTGATATAGTGTCAAGTGTTTAACAATGCCTTAAATCGGACAAAAGAAGAGCTGAAAGAGTGTATGTTAACATCGTTTTCACTTTTATTTTGATAACTGTTTCATCCGGCAACATCGTACAATGAAATTGCAAAGGAATATGTCAAAAATAATTTAACATAACCTTAAACGACACTGTGGTGAGTTCAAGTAATATGTAAAATATTAGTTTGCTCTTTGTCGAATTACACGTTACAAAAAAAGAAAGAATGATTCATTCTGAACTGGCCCCTGAATAAGAATATGACGCAAGCCTGTAACAAACTTGCTTCTCATTGGACGCTTACCTGCAGCCTACAAGCGACGCGCGCAGTCCAGGTCATAGGAGATCGGTCTATTATTTTTGGCTTAATGACCTAATTAATTAGGCAATCTAATAACCTGTCAAAAACGAAATTCAATATGGAAGTTCAGTCAAGCACTGTGTTGTTTATTCTGTGCGTCAAGATTTGAATCATCGGATTCTGTGTTTTTTTGTGTGTTCAGGTATTGTGTTAATTAAAATACCAGCGATTTGCATCGTAATTGGGTGTGGAGGTCGAGGTAACAGGAGTAATGTGAAATTTTATTCAGTTCCTGCTATTTTAAATCATCGGCTTTTGATCTACAAAAATAAATCATCACAACAACGCAGGGCTTTATGGATTGCTGCAATTAAAAGAAAGGATCTAACCGAGGCTCGATTTTCCCTTAATAATAATACCTTTCGATATTCACTCTCCATCTCAGAATTTATTATTAAATTAAAAAATACGTAGAAACACTATAAAATTTACTTTGAAAACAACAAGAGCCAGAATACGTAGAAATACTACAGACCATAAAATTCACTATGAAAACAACAATGACCAAAACCAAAACCAATGAAAAATACGTAGAAATACATAAAATTTACTTCGAAAGCAACAAGGGCCGAACACAAATGCTCTCCTTATAAACGTCACCGGCTTGTCACCGCAATATATTTGACCCATGATTTGACCTGAGGCGATTTCGCCCCAGATTTTCATCTGCTGTTTGGTAGGCGAATGGTTAACCAATTGGTACGTAAGTGACGTAGCTCAACAATCTCATCCGAATTCAGCTGGTAGGTCGTTTGGTAAATTTTGACTTTGGCATGTTTATTTATACATAAAACAGAAAGGTACCAAACCTCCACTTCCCAGTCAAACCGCGGTATAGCATTTGACAGACCAAAACGCCTACCAAAGTTGCTCTGACGGCATCATTCTCTCATCCGAAATTGATTGGTACCTGTTTGACACACCAGACTGGGGTACCAAACTGAGGCGAAATCGCCTCTGAACGGCCATATAAAATCACGTGATTGAGATTGCCTAATTAGTGGTTTTGTGCTTCCAACATAACCCTAATTTAAATTATTGTAATTTGTGAACAATTAAAATAATTCTAGTGTGTTTTTATCTATTCTTTTTCAAACAACGTGGTTTTTCATTTGTGAAGTGAGCACGCTCTTTTGGTGTATGTTGACTGTTGGCTTCTGATTGGTCGATCTGGTTAATAGGCAGTAAGTATTGAAAAAAACACAAGATTGGTTTCCTGCAAGGTTCGGTTTCTAAAACGTCCTCTTTCTCTGGCAGAGCTCTAGCAGGCAAGTCTCTTTTAATTTTATAATTTTTCCATCGCATTTTTAGATTCTCCCTTATAATTTTTTCAGTTTATTTTGCAATCAGTGCATACTACCAGATCACTGTTGAGTTTTTACCTGATCTTATCATATCTATTTTTGAAATATAAATATTATATTTTAATTTTTTATCTAATTGTGGGCCCCCATTTTGTGTGAGTGCCGATTGGTAGTGCCACGTTTTTCTGAGGTAAGTCAATTCAGATTTTTGGGCTAATAAATAGGTACTGCTGCTCTGGTTTACAGAATCAATAATCCCACACTATTATTGGACCATTTGCTCTAAATAGAGTCCGTGAAAACCAAATTTGTGTGTCCATCCCTATCAACTCTTTATTGAATCCAGGTAGAGGCCTATATAGCCATTTTCTCTTTGACTCCGTCAATTATTACCTTCTCGAGGCAAAGAGTGTTGAAAAAGGGTGTAATTTTCTAACATAGGAATCCAGACAAGTCAAAAAAACTCATTAAAAAAAGTTTTAATTAAAACATCTCAAGAATTTTTACATATTCTGGATTTGATTGATTTCACCCTCAGGTTGATCTTGTAGTATCTATAGTAACTACCTTAACTTAAAAGGAAAAATTTTCTATTTGGGGGAGAATCTAGAGATTTAATTTCTTATTTTTTATCTGATTTTGTTCTTATTTTTGCCTGTTATTGCTACTGCTAGAAAAGCAGCACTCTGCTCAATTTGTAACGAGCATTTTAATTTAATCTTGCTGTTATTACCTATACTATTATTTCAATCATTTAATGGTTTTTTTTTTATATTAAAACCATTTTTTTTTCTTTCAATTTGCAATAGTTGCTCATACCTGATTCTATTGAAAAGGAGTGTCTGCACAACAATATTTTTATAAAAAACTAATTTCATATTAATTTTTCAGTCTTTGCAAGACACTCGCTTTTTGACAGAATTCAGGGATTTAATATTCCAAATCTGGTTGAACCTGATGCTGCCTTATTCTTTTCTGGGTACCTACTCGGCATAAAAGATCACTGTTTGGAGTCTGGATCAGCTGGAGTGACGTCACCCTAGCAATCTATCCTCTTTCCTGGATACAGGAAACAATTCGAAGAGCTCTAGTTCACGAAAGTGATACCCCAACATCCATTGAAGAGCTCCGGATTAGAAAGATACATTGTAACAGATTCACCGGAACAACCAAGCTGTCAACTGTCACAATTTTGAAGAAAGTGGCTTTGTCACTACATTGTAAACAAAATAATAGTATATTACATAAAGAGTAGGAAAGTGTTTCATTACTGTCGAGAGATTTATATAGTCTACTATTAATCTCGAGACAGAAATGAAAACTTTCCTCCGAGGTTTGTATACTATTTTATTTGGAAGCACACCAATAATTATGATTAGTAATTCAATTTTTTTAATGGCGGCGTGCGCAGAAGATATGCGCGTGAGAGTTAGCTAGCTTGCTGATTGTTTTTGTATATGCTGTGGTGACACTTGACTTGACACCAAATTTTTAAAAAGTCAGTAATGTCAAGATTACATATATGATTGCAAATAAAAATTATGGTTTGTTGGATTTTTGTGGTTTCATTTCCACATAAAGGGGCTACACTTTATCTTAGTTTTTTTTTGAATTCCACGACCCTATAGGTTCTCTGGTCTTAAAGTACAAGTAACTGGTGTTATTTGTAACAACCAATAGGATTGTGCTAGGTGCCATAAACTTTTACGGTATGAATAAATTTATCCCGTTTAGGGCATCGCCGCTATATACGCGCGGGTACCAGTTGCACCCCCGTATAGATACATATAGCCCCAGACGCAAGAGTCATGTGGCATACCTGCATAGTATCGCTTTGGTAATGTACTAATTAGGAAGCAATATACGATTAGTGCCTTTTGTAGTTGTGTGTGTTCCTGGAGAGCAACCCCCACCTCGGGTCCTACCTACTGTGACAATAAAACAAAACGGATGCTCTGGTTTAATGTTAAATCTGGAATGCTAGTGAACACATGCCCAATGTACTAAAAGTATTTGGAATGTGTTCGATGATTTGTTCACACAATAAATCTCAGGATTGAGATCCATATATGGATCAAAACATAATACAATATACCTTTGTACTTGAAGCTCGAATACCTTATATAAAGTAGAAATTTAGAAGCAAATTTTATCAAAAGTTTTTAATTTGGAAGTGGTACCAGCAGGGGTACAAAGGCATCAAAAAGGAACCTCCAATTTGTTAAATCTACCCTAAAAAAGGCCATTTACACCCTGATACGCGAAAATAATTGTGGATTCGATAAGGATCAAATTTGCACACGACTTTAGCCACTCCCACTGAGTACCCACTATTGTCACAGCAGACTGCCTGTCGCCAAACACACAGATAAAACGAAGACCAAATTTAGTAACCCAATAGATCTCATTGATCTCAAGAGGTACCGGTACTCTTCGACCAAATTATTTAGACGTAAAATATCGCCCGCTTTCAAATGGGGTAGCCCACAACTTTTTAATGAAATGTTCCAACTTCTATCAGCGGAAAATCTCCCTTTACAAAGTGATTAATACTGAAAAATTATCCCTCTTGGAGGTCAAATTCCCTTTTTTTATCGAATCCCAAATATTTATAAAAATACTGATATGCTAAACTAAATATTGATAACGAAAAGGTAAATTAAGAGGGGCGTCAGATAAGAGCCAGCGCGCCATCTTTTGGGCTTTATCTTACCTGCCCTTCTCGAACTCAGCGACATCTTTTAGAGAAGCGCTGAACACACGTTTGGTTTGAGTCTCTGCTGAAAATGACAGCAATCACCTCGTTGTTTGACAGATTTTGATCAATTTTGTGATAAAAACATTATTATTTTCGAAAATTCTGTCCTATTATTCATTTTTTTCAGCATTTTACTATCCGAAATTTTGGAAATTTATTGTTGGTGTGCTACTCTAGGTATTCGTCCCTTTTTCATTTAAATCCATGACCAAAATTTGCATATTGTTGTCAACAAAATTGTTAATAATTTTACTATTTAGACTGCGTATTTTGCAACCAACAATGATTCGACTCCTACTCCAATCTATTATTGTTATGAACATAACTTCATTTTACTGAAGTGGTCTAAATTTGGAATAGAGCAGAGATTTGTGAAGGTCTGTAAATGATATTTTATTTAAACGCCCCTCCTAATTCAAATCCATAAAAACGTTTAAATTCACCTGGTTACAATTCGAACTCTTCGTTGAACAAAACGACAATTCAACAAAATTACGTAAATTTATGTCTTCGGAAAATACTGAGTGGTTGGCTTACAAATACCTGGACTTACGACCAAATCCAATATTTCACCTCAAAACCAATTAGGCCAGCTGCCACTTGAGTTCCCAACGACTCTAAAATCCCACAAAAGGTGGATGTTCCAAAGAACGCAGCAAAAGAGGACAGCCGATAAAATCTGCCAACAACTTGTTGCTTGCTCAACGTGCGAAAAATTGAAGAGAACGACCCTATTTTGAAATTTACCATGTAAGCTCATATGAAAAACTTCCCAGAATTCTATGTTTTCCCAGATGCCCTCTGGTACCTCTGGTGATTTCCGGTCTTGACCAGGAAAACGATACAATCAGCTTGAAACGAACAACCCAAACCACATCGATGACAAACAAAACTCAAAGTCGTTATCTAATTTTGTCCCCCAACACTAATTAATTAATTATTAATCATCATCTACCCGGTCTTTAGTCTAAAAACTATCAAAATGATCACTCGTTCAGTGATAGCAACGTAGTAGCAATGCGATAGCAACAATGGTCAAAAAACCTTGGCAACAGCGCTTCCTAAACGAGCGCAACAAGTGTCCCTGAACCTCACTTATTCGGGAAAATAAATAACCGGGAAAATGTAAATATCAGTGGAATTAAGGGTGAAACATTGATTTAAAGGGTGTAAAAGAGATCTGTGATGTTGCAGAATTTTTAATAATGGAAAATATACGAGACTCGTAAGTGTTGACAATTGATAATTATTAGGAAGTAAAAAAAAAATTTCATTAACACTTAGGGCTTTTGAACAACTTTCGTAAGCTAAATAAAATAGATTTCCATCCTACTAGTAGGGCTTTATTATCCTAATTATCCTGTCATCTGAATACAAAGGAAAGAAGAAAGAAAGAAAGAAAGAAAGAAAGAAGAAAACTCAGAATTACCTCGGAAATATACAACTAGATTTTATTTCGCATTCAAACAAAAAGGCAGAAACCTAGTGAAATCCAATGACAAACCTATCATTCACTGAAAATTACTAAACCTCAGCTCATAAATTCCCTCACAAATACCTTAATTAAATAAATAGTGAATTCATTCGAAATCTCTAGTTACATACTAAGGCAAAATTTGTACGTAACACACTCTATATATTTGCACCCCAGTACACAGAGCGAAGTAAGGAATATCATTACAGAATTAAAAAAAGGAAAAGCTCCCGACATTGACGGAATTAAATCAGAAACAATACTAGAGTTGAAAAATGAAATATCTTTTACACTTGCATTATTAACGAGGACGCCAAACAAAATCAGTACGTAAATGTAGCTATTCCAATACACTAAATTGCGTCCTTAAAGCTTATTATTTAAGAGGGATAATTTTTGTTGTGAATTTTTGAATACCATCTCTGGTTTGGTGAAAAGTTATTTTTTGATTTTTTTTTATCTTTCGTTTAAAGTGTGTAAAGTCTGTTGTTTTTGCTTTTTCAAATTTTAAATTATTATTGTTGTGCTACGCAATTGTGTATTTTTTTTTTAAATTATGTTTTCAAGAATCCTCTATACCTATGCGAATTTGTTAAATAACAATGACAGAGAAAGTCTAATTTAAATGTAAGTACTCAAGTCAATTTCTCTACCTTCTTTGTTGTTAACTATAAGTATTTGTTCTATGTTTTTATGATGCCACTCGCCCCACTTACAATATATATATATATATATTTATATATGTATAATTTATTTAGGAGTTTCATGTTTATCTGCTATTTTCTTTCTGTTCTTATGAAATAATTATTCAAAAATGTAGTGCGAAATCAGAAGATAGACAGACTTCTGCGTTTTTTTTTCTGATTCTACTGAAACAATTGAAAATACTACATATAGTCCATTTATCTAGGAAGTTGTCTAAATATCTGTTCTTGTTTCGTAATCTGGTGAAGGTCACCTCCAGGCCAACTGTTCTGATGGCGTATCATGGATATTTTCACTCAAACTTGTCTTATGCCATTTTATCATGGGGTCATTCATGTCATATAGATAAGGCTTTTGGACATCAGCGTAAATGTGTCCGTATCATAGGTGGCTTGGGCTACAGAGAGGATTGTCGCCAGTATTTTGTGACTTTGAATGTTCTCACTTTGCCATGTATCTATGTGTTGGAGTGTCTGTTGTATGTGAAGCAAAATGTCCATCTTTATAAATTGCACCCAGATCAACATAATTATCCTACCAGAAATAATGACAAACTCGTTCCGGACTTTGGCCGACTTGGGAGAACTAGAAATGGCACCAGGTATCTCGCAATAAAATTTTTCAATTTATTACCACCAAATATAAAAATTCTCAGCATCAGCCAGTTCAAGGTGAGAGTAAAGACTTTTTTGATAAAAAATGCTTTCTACTCATATGAGGAGTGTTTCGCTTCTGATTTTAATATGTAACCATATGTTTTCTATTTTATTATGTAACCATGTATTCTATTTTATTATTTAAATGTTTAGATTTTTTAAGTTGTCATTTTAACATGTGTGTAAAGATGGATTATGTAATATCAATTGTTAGCTATTAGTGAAAATTTAATAATAATAACTATAATTGTGAACGTATAAATATATTATATATAATATTTGGGTAATGTTGAGAAATTTTCCGACATTCACCCTCACATTTACCTAGCTGTACTTTTGTCTTGACTTGTAAAAATGTGTTTTATACATAATGTTATTACCAATAAATTATCTTATTGAGATTATTATTATTTCCTAGCTAGTAAGATTATTTAAGCTTAATAATTGAAAAAAAATAAAAATTACTCACCGTCATCTGGGTCATATTCTTCAGATTGGGGCAGTTGATCATCTAAAAATGCATGAACCAAATTAAAAAAATGAAGCGTTTATATTATCAGAATGGATGCTCTGGTTTAATGTTGAATCTGGAATGCTATTGAACCAAAAGTATTTGGAATGTTTTCGATGATTTGTTTACTGTTTACTCAATAAATCTCAGGATTGGGATCCAAATATAAATCGAAACATAATCCAATATAGATGATTAAATGATTTAACCGCAATATTTGGAAAAAAAAACTCACCGTCATCAGGATCATCACCTCCAGGACGGGGTCGTCTCGGGGGCCGTTTATCATCTAAAAATGCATGAGCCAAATTAACAAAATTTAGTGTTTATATAACAAAATGGATGCTCTGGTTTAATGGTAAATCCCATATGTTGCACACTTGAGTAATGACACTGTATAGATATTGATTATACAGGGTGTCCCAAAAAGATACCGACAAACTTTAAGGGGTAGTAGGGGACATCAAAACAAGCATTTTTGTTTATATAAACATATGTCCGCAAATGAGCCATTTGGGCTGTAGAGCAAAAAAACTGTTTGATAATTTTATTCTTCGCAATTATTAAATCACTGTTTACTTATTAATTTTGCTTTATTATCAAATAAATTATGGTTTACAATAATTGTTCAAAATTTTGACCATTCACTTCAATGCAAAAATTACACTGTCGGGTCATTGACTGAAAAGTTTAGTCTACGAAACACCTGTTTGTAATGAGGAAGATCTGATAGCAAGGATACTGGCGAGTTGTACCCATGTAGAAACTATTCCCGGAATATTCCAAAGAGTTCGCGAGTTGAACAATTATTGTAAACCATCATTTATTTGCTATTAAAGCGAAATTAATATGTAAACAGTGATTTAATTATTGCGAAGAATAAAACTAGATACCAAACAGTTTTTTTGCCCTACAGCCCAAATGGCTCATTTGCGGACATATGTTTATATGAACAAAAATGCTTGTTTTGATGTCCCCTACTACCCCTTAAAGTTTGTCGGTATCTTTTTGGGACACCCTGTATAATCAATATCTATACAGTGTCATTACTCAAGTGTGCAACATATGGGATTTTTTTTTAGTAATAGCACATTCAAAATACAAACAAGGCCAAAAGTTGGTGCATGTCTGATAATCATATTAGGTGCACTTAGAATGGTTGCAAGTCAAACAGCATACAGGGTGGCTCAAAAAATATCAAAATTCTACTAATATTTACTTAAATAAAATAAAACTTTTGCACTTTAAGGAGAGTTTTTCTAATATGGCTATTATCATAAGTAATGTTTTAACTTGTCAAAAAAAAAAAATTGCGACATTTTAAAGTTGTGTTGAATATCATTGCAACAAACATGAATTTTGTGATTCCATAAAAAAATAAAAATCTATGTTAATTTTACAAGTATGCTTGAATTTGAACAAAGGTATGTAAAATTGATTTGATTTTAATTAATTTTTGAAAGTATTAAGGGCGGAAATAAAAAATAAAAAATATATAGAAATTATAGATTTTTTTCGAAAGATCTTAGGAGGCTATGTTTTGGTATTTAGGCATAACTTTTAATTCCAAACAACTTTTCTCTATAACATTTTGCCTAATCTTCTAAAATAAGGGTACTTTACAGTACCAGCTTTGATATTGTTTGAGCGGCCCTGTATGCTGTTTGACTTGCAACCATTCTAAGTGCACCTAATATGATTATCAGACATGCACCAACTTTTGGCCTTGTTTGTATTTGGCTTGCGCTATTACTAAAAAAAATTCCCATATGTTGCACACTTAAAAAATCACCCTGTATATATAAAATTCAAATGTTCGCGGGGTCTCCGGCTATGCGCTCCTACACCACTTATCCGATTACGATGAAACTTTGGTAGATTGTTATGACCATCCCAAGGATGGTTTGTGGATAGGTTACGCATCTCGGAGAAATAAATTAATTTTAAATTTATTATTAATTTATTTGTAAACAAACTCATTCACATTACATATATAACAACATAACCCAACTTTTTTTTGACAGCATGGAACAACGTTGCCATATTTCATTTATTTATGCTTGCCATCCAACCGACGTAACTTTAATATTTTTTAAATTCGATTTTTTTGTTGATGGGGGTGCACTGATCCAGCTTCAATCGAACACAGTGTGGTTCACTTAAATTGAACCAGATCGATCTAATCCGGTCAATCGAATTCGGCTAAAGAGGGGAGTGCTATAGGCTATTTTTTATCCCGAAAAAAAAGTTCGGTTGAGCAAAACTCTGATACACTGGAACGTCTATAAACAGCCCGGGGCGCTCTAGAACAGCTCCGGAGTGCTTGAAATGCGTCACTGAACTCACTGGCAAGCGACTCTGGTATAGGAAAAACAATAAAAAAAAAATAAATAGAAAATCAACAACAAAATTTGAAAAAAAGTGTATTATTTCAAAAGGTATTTTCACGCTGGCAACGCAGGGGGTCATTAGCTAGTATGTTATAAAAGAGAATGTACAATGTGCGTGCCGCTGACACTCAGCAATGAGTCCCAGTACGATTGAGGAAGTTATATGGTGTGGTAACCCTCTATCTCCCGTCCATGAAGAAGGTTCACGTTTTTACCTGAAGGGCGTGCTTTTGAAGATAGAAGGGTTGGGACTTTCGCCCTCTAGAAACTTCTAGAACAGTCCAGAACAGTTGAGAGTAGTCGGGAGCATTCGAAGACATTCTGGAATAATGTGGAATGTTCGGGAGCATTTCAGATCATTGTGGAAATTCCAGAACACTCTCGAATGTTGTGGTCCATTCGGAGCCTTTTATTGATTTTAAATTTATTGCACAATAAAGTAGATGTTATCTATTATGGCTATTTAAAAAGAATGATTGATTCAAAGAGTATTAGCAAACGCTTAGTTGGTAACAATATACTTTTTTTTTTCTAGAAAATTATACCTAAAATGTGTTTTTTTTTAAAGATAATTCCCCAAGTCAAAAATTTAGTAACTTTGTTGGCAACACGAGCCTTTTCTACATAAAAAATTTGAAAGCATTGACAATTTTACATTGTATTGCCAACATAATGTCATTTTGACTTTTATCTTTATCTCCGTAATTTTGAATGGCATCCCAATAATTTTTTCGCATTTTTGGTATCTGCGGATCATGATGTGTACGAAAACGTCAAATTTGAACATTTTTGAAGAAGTTTTAGAACTCTGGATGAAAATTTATTTTTGAACAGAAAGTGACGGAGCGGTCTTAAAATTGTTATTTATTTACAATCATACATGTAATGATGACTTTACTGACTTTTAAAAAGGTCGAAAATGTCACTTTTTTGACTTTTACTTTCGGCCCACGGGTCGAAAGTTTACTTTCGAACCGTGGGCCGAAAGTGAATGAAATTTTTAAAATTTATTGTATTTTTTGACTTTTACTTTCGGCCCACGGGTCGAAAGTAAACTTTCGACCCGTGGGCCAAAAGTAAATGAAATTGTTAATTATTGTATTTTTTAGTTTTAATCCAAATGAAAATTTCAAAATTCGAATGATTGTAAATAAAATAGTATACATACCTCGGTGAAAAGTTTCATTACTGTCAACACTTTCCACCTCGGTATGTAATATACTATTTCAACCCACACAATCGTAGAAAAATGCGAGTGCCAAGATATCCTTTGCTTGCTCTCCAAAGGCATCCAAAGTTGAAAAAATCACATTTTGCGTGATAATTCAATGAAATCAGTGAAATCACCCAACTTTCACAACAAGAGTTTTTTACCTTTTTCAAAATAAAACGAACTATGCATTGAAACTTTTCATTTATGTTAGTTTTTAATTATTTTCTTATTATTTTTATAATGCACTACTATAAATGATAGAACTACTTATAAATGAACCCCTGTATGAAGAACGCTTTTCAAAAGGAGCTGGTGTTTTTTTTTTCTTGACAAGCCATTGACAAGATCTGTGGGCAAGATATGTTTATTTGTCATTGTTTGACATCTCGGGAATTTGTAAATACAAAGTTTGAATACAGGGGTTTATTTATAAGTAGTTTTATCAGTTATAGATATTAATTTGGGCTTAGTCTCTTTATTACTTCTTATAGGATTTCTTGCCACCCGGCAACTACGTTGTCCGGGTTAGGAGAGAGGCACCACCACAGAGGTTTTCAAGCTTCAAGTTTTCAAGCTTCAAGATTTCAAGTTTTAAGTTTTTGAATCCACAAGTAATTTAGACTAGGGGCCAATCCACGTGACGCCCGTGTCGTCGTTTTGAATTCATATATCGAGCTTCAAGTAGGGGACTGCTGCAGCGAAGTCACAAGTTGCAATCCTCTTCCGTCAGGCCTATTCTGGCTTGAAACCCAGTCACGCAGTCACACACACACACACAAGTCAACTAGAAGTAATTGTAAACGACGTATCAAGTAAGATAACTTTAGCTATTCTTCTTCTCGAATCAAGGGAAAATTCCAAAACTTCAAGTACTTGTCTAAGTTAGGTATTAACCGTTAGTGTACGGATCTTGTTTAATTGTTTTAAATATTCAAGTGGGAGCTTAGTTCGCCAAAGTTTTACATATATAAGTAGGTATTTTTGATTCCTAATTTATCATTATAAGAGTTGAACTTTAGGGTATTATTGATATCACCAAGAGTGAATAATTTATTAAATCTATGGGGTCCACCTTTTAATTGAAGTAACAAGTTTTCTTATCAGTTTACATTAAATTGTAGGTACCAACTAGTCTCACATTTCCTGTACTATGTACTATTTGATTCATATAATAATATATATCTACTTGAGCAAATGTTATTTCTGTCTTTCATTGAGGTGTTTACTATAATCCAACAGAACAAGAAATTACAGCCCTTAGAGTCTCATGCAATAACTTAGTAGGACTATTCTATTTTTGAGCTAGCCGGAGAATCCCTACTAGGTTAGACTGTAACAACGAACGTTATAATATTTATTTAATAATAAATAATATTTAATGATAATATTTTATGTATTTTTTCTTTATATGTAGGTACTTATATGTTTATATAAAGTAATATAAGCATTAACTCATCCTTATAATTAAAGAACGTCGATAACCTATAAGAATTAAATTTCTTGAATGTTTGCCCCAACATTTTTGTCAGACAACTACATTTTTTATTTGAGAATATACTGGTAACCTTCTACTTTTGTAGGAAAAATATTTGTAAAAAAAGGGAAAGCTGAACCCAGTATAGTTAAGAAATATCGATTACCAATAAAAATTACATTTTTTGTCCGACTGTCGATATGTCCCAATATTTTTGGCCGACACTTAGATTTTTTGATTTAGAATATTATTACTTAGACCCTCCTATTTTTGTCGGAAAAATGGTTGTAAATAAAATTGTTGCAGAAAATTGACATCTTTGGCGCATCCGACTGCGCATATGCCCCGTGAAAATTGTCCGACAAGGTTACCACGTTATTGTAAAATATTTGTATGGCAGATTCTGTTCAAATCAGCCGTGTGGTAATAAAAAAAAAACCATAAATTTGACATATTCAACGTGTCCGACGCGTCGAATGCCCCAATATTTTTGTCCGACACATTTTTTTTCGTTGTTTATGTGATAAAAACTATTGATTAAAAAAAAATTACTTGAAAAATTAGCTTGACAGACAAACGCCCCACTGCCATAATGCGCTGAGCTCAAAATTTGTCCGACTCCAACCAAATAGCAAATACAAAAAGTTTCGACGGTGTGGTCATAAATAATAAATTTAGATCTGGGCCCAAGGACTATAAATGACACCAAAAAAAAAAACATCACAACGTTATCATGAACCAGAGCAACAACACTGGTGGAATTATTTATTTGGACGCATCAGCCGGCACCGGAATAACGTTTCTAATAAATCTATTACTGGCAGAAATACGTTCTAAACAACTCATCGCACTTGAACTGGCATCATCTGGCATTGCCGCCACATTTATGTAAGGAAGACGAACTGTCCATTCCTCCCTACAACTAACGTTGAACATAGCCGAAGAACAATTTTCGGAATCCAAAATCTCAAAAGCATCTCAACG
This sequence comes from Ceutorhynchus assimilis, assembly GCA_917834065.1. Taxonomy (NCBI): domain Eukaryota; kingdom Metazoa; phylum Arthropoda; class Insecta; order Coleoptera; family Curculionidae; genus Ceutorhynchus; species Ceutorhynchus assimilis. The sequence continues at coordinate 21,315,132 of OU892285.1, read as the reverse complement.
AGGTGAACTTCTGGAACAATCAAAAATTATCTTCTGGGACGAATGCGCGATGGCACATAAAAAATCACTCGAAGCCATGGACAGAACATTACAAGACTTGCGAGGAAATTCTGAAGTGATGGGAGGAGCTCTACCGATACTTTCAGGAGATTTTCGACAAACACTTATCCCAGAGTCAACACTAGCAGACGAAATCAACGCATGCCTTAAAAAAATCATATCTCTGGCTACACATACAAATACTGCGACTAACAAAAAATATAAGAGTGGAAGTATCAAAAAACGAAAGTACAGTACATTTTTCTCGACAACTTTCACAAATAGGAGTAGGCACACATCCATATCCTACTGACCAGACGACCGGCCTCATTGAACTCAACAGTGATTTCTCCAACATAGTTACTACTGAGAACTAACTCGTCGACCAAATTCATCCAAACATTGTTCATAACTATACCAATCCGGAGTTCCAACTATCACACCACACAATCTTATATCAACTCCCTGAGCGAAGCAATATAGCTGATGAAATGATTTATACCTTATATACCTTAATAATTGAAAAAAAAAAAAAAAAAATACTCACCGCCTTCCTCTTCAGAAAGGGACACTCCTCCATCTAAAAATGCATGAAATAAATTAAAACAAAATTAAATATTTATAATATATCAAATCAAATCAAATCATTTTATTGGTGTCAATACAGACAATACACAAGAGTGTTTACACAAATCAGTAATAATATATCAATAATATTGTCGGTCCTGGGGGTTATGAGGAGGTGTGAATCAAAACTAGAGCCAAGTACAAAAATAGGAAAGTGTATTTTCAATAAAGGTTACCACAATAACATTTCAGATATGGGCATGGGCACTAATAATTATCACAGTACTGAAAGGCACTATTACTACTAAGTAACTAACGCGGAAAATTCTTCATCTGTAGCCTGATAACTCATCTTCCAAAACTACCTTATTTTATGCTAGTCGAGCCACCATGGTACGTGATTTCTAATTACAATAACTGCCGATGACCTGGCGTCGACATTGACTTTCTTCTTCAGTTCCATGTCCGTACAAATTAATAATTTAATAATTCGTTCAACTTGCAATGTTATTTACATGTAACGTGACCGATGGGCTTCCTGTAATCCATGAACTTTTTTTGAAGACGAGTGAGTTTAATTTACCGTAGTGAGGTGCCCTATTATCCTAGATACGACATATCCCCCGGGCTTAGAAAGCTGGGCTCCAGCTTTACAGAAAAAAAAAAAGAAATCTTATACAATATTTTACACGATAAGGTTGAGAAAAAAAAAACTGATACAAAAAATTTACGAGATGACGTCGTCGTGTAGAATGGTATTAGCTCTTCTTCTGAGTTCCCTGGACGTTGGCTATTTAGAGTTGAACTTCTGATGACATATATAGCCTTGCCAATCCTGGTTCCATAAAGTGGTGTCCTTACGCTGAATTCGGGGATTTTTCTGGGGTTCTGCTGGAAAATCGGTGATTGTGGGGTATTGCTGGTTCTGGAACCATACCGGTCCTTGGTCAACTTGCCAGTGATGTGCGAAAACAGCATCTTTTTCATGTGCGACCATTTGTATTTCACTTTGTATCCCGAGCTCCTTGTAGACCGGAAAGGTTGTGGTCTTTATTAGACCGCTCCAACCGTTAGGTGGGCGATGCCTTGGCTTATACGAGTTAATCTGTAATTTCCGCAATCTTCAGCTATTCGCCCCTTTTTCAAAATTAATTTTGCACCAAAGGAATTGATTAGTTGCGGCTATGTTTTTATCAACGTCAGTTCTGCTCTGTCATAGTACTCTAATTTTCTGGTTCCGGTATGGATATCTCCTGTCAATGTTCTTGCAACCTCTAATATAACAAATTTTACCAAAACAACTATTAATGGGGCCAGAAAATTTCCAATAACTATAATCTCTTTGCTTATGTAGTATCTTAAACTTATCCATCTATAAATTTGTTAGTGCCCATCCGCTTTAAAAAAAATCATTCATTATAACAATAATTAATTATTGTCCCAGTGACCTGATGTACTTGATGCTATACCGTAAGTATGCTTGCGTCGGCTGCAACAAAATACTCTTACTACAAATGGTTATTACATTGCTACGGCATCACATCGCACATTGTTTACTATTTTTTATCATTATTATCGATTATGTCTGACTGGGACTTCTTAAAAAAAAATATCAAAATAAAAATTAACACCTTAATTTCTCAATTAAAGAGGCCCGTCTTTCCTTCACATATTCTTTTCCCCGGTCTTAGATGGCTTGAAATAATACATTTATACTTAAATACGCAGCCTATATTAAATACTTAACTAATAATTACTTTTAATTAGGCGTTTTCTCCTGAATCACTACATTCTATAACTACATCTCGTTTTTCGCCGGGGTTTGAAGAAAGAAGGTCCTGATCATCATTTGGATGCAAAGTAAACTTTTTCGATTACACGGTTAGGAACGTTTTCATTTCCTATTCTGTCTGTTGTTTGGGCACTGCCCTTTGCCTTTTTTTAAACCAAAGAATTAGGTAATAGGCTATTAGCGTCATAAGGATCCCAATGAAGATTATCCATGAAATACCAAAAATAATTTGATGCTCAACATCAATTATTCCTTCTTGTATGCTCGCATTCGATACCGGAACTGGCGTTACAGCTAGCGCAAAATATTTATTTCTGTGGAAAATGACATATCCCAATATTGCCGACAGAGCTATATTCCAGCTCATGAAAAGTACGTGCGTGTGCATGCCGAAGGTAATGAAGGTATCGCTAAAAGTTGGGGTGTACCTCTGACTACTCATGAAACTTAAGACCTCCTGCATATTGTCCCTTGTCGAAGTTAAATTTAGATGTGGGATATGTAGGCTCCAGTTAGAATTGAGACATTCATTGAAATCCTTATACGTCGGGAGACTGTTGTCATTTTTTGGACTTAGTACAAATGATTTTAGGTTCGACCATGTAGCCGGAATAACATGTGTTATCTTTGGGGTACTTCCTGCTCTTGGACATGGGAATTTGCTAGGAATTATGACTTCGTTATCAACTTCTAGTTGACAATGACATGGTAAATGGAGCTTAACTGCACCATTATGGATGAAGCTATCGTTGATTCCAACTGTTTTATTGTATCCGCACGTTATTAGGTTGTTTTTCCTAGGGCGCGTAATAACGTACTGCTCCTCTCTTATTTCCGAGATAATCATAGAAGTCCGGGGGTGGGAGCTCATAGGACTCAACTCTGTAACAGTGGCACCTTCGTACAGCTTTTTCGCGCATTCCGGCCCTTGGAGGCTATCTGCGAAAAATCTGGGAATATAGCATAGTTTATAATGGTAGGGCTTGCACTGGTGCAGTCCCGTCCCTGAAATTTGCCTTATCTGGTCCTTCCCGGTCGCAAAGTTCGTGAAAACTGCGATATATAACGATTGGTTGGTTGGAGTGGAGCAGGTCTGGTTATACCAGACGAAGGGTGTCGTAACAAGCTCGAATAACTCCCACTTTTGAGTTGCTTGGACAATAGGAATTTTCACATGGATGAATAATTTTGACTCCGTAAAGGAACAGTCACAAATGGGTAACTCAAAATACTTTGCCAAGTTCGTTTCCCCAACTGCCAGATCCCGATTTTCCCGAATTATTTCCATTCTTACAGTCTTGAGATCCTTTTCTAAAATTTTCGGATTGATGACTTCGATGGAAATTTAATGCTGTCTGCAGGATTCCACGATATTTTGTTTCCTGATTGTTCGACCGAGCATTATTAATCGTTTTAAATTTGAATATTGCGCATATAATAGGGACATGAATAGTGACTTGATCGGACACTTCGGAGGCAATCCTATTTTTTATGGTAAACATTCCTTTCTCGATTGATTTAATTTTGGCTTCCGTTTCCTTAAACGCCTCGGTTACAGCTTTTTCATAGTCCCGGAAATGTGCCCACTTTTGGCCAATAGCCTTTAGGCCTTCCACCCAGCCTTTGTTAATCACGCTCATTCTTTCCCACACAAGACCTTCATCGCGTGAAACCAAATCAAGCTTTTCTTGCGTGGCTACACCGCAACACCAATTAAAAGCATCCCCACGAAATTCAAAGCTCGCCTACCCCTTACTCGAACTTTGTTTTTCTTTGTAAACGCAGTGGTTTTACCACCTTCCTGTAATAGTCTGAACTCGTTTGTGAATGTAGTAGAAAGCTCGTTTATACCCCTCATCACGTTACACTGATCTGGACTTTCGGTACCATAACATGGAGTACTGAACGGAATTGGTTCTTTCAATACTTCTTCCTCCCATAAAGATTCGTACGTCAGAGGAATCGTTGCTTCGTAGGTTATTGTGTCGGGTGAGGGCTTCCAAAAAGCCCCTGCACCCACTTCCACATTATAGACGTCTTGACATCTCACGGATGATAATATTAGAAGACTTATCCTGAAGATAAAAAATATCATCTAACTCTCAGTGTTAATCTTAACTAAAAATATTGATCTACAAAAAATGAAACGAAAAAAAATTATCATTCTAAAAATTTGAAATTTTACCCATTAATTGGTTTGGCATATTTGCTTTGTATAATATATATTCGTTGGTATTTAATATTTAATTTTTTAACTTACTTTCTATTGCTCACCCGTTTCTAAGCTTCCTCCCTCACGAGGGTTGCTTCGGGGGTCCACTGGTCGTGATACGGTAAAATCCTGCTGACATGCACTACTTCCTTTTTCGCGTTTTTTGATAGCCCTTTTTGAATTTCATAATCCACTTCGGATTTCTTCTTAGTATTGTAGTAAGGCCCGAACCATCTAAGGAGTAATTTTTCGCTTCTTCCTATCTTTCTTACGGGGGTGAAGACTTTCACCTGTTCCCCTTCGTTGTATTCAATGTGCCGGTGTTTCGCGTCATAACGTAGTTTATCGATTTTCTGTTGTCGTAGTATATTTTCTACGGCTTTGTTGCGGACTGCCAAAGCCTGGTCTCTTAATTGCAGGCTGTCTAGCTCACTAGGTCCATTAAGTTAGCTTCCGTGGGTAAGATGGGTTCTCGACCGTATACTAGCATAAAGGGTGAAAACCCCGTGGTTTTCTGTTTACATGTATTGTAGGCGAACGTAACGGCAGGTAATGCTTCGTCCCAAAGCAGCTGATTTGTGTCGGTATACATCGCTAACATGTCTGCCAGCGTTTTATTGAATATTTCCGTCAAACCGTTGGTGGATGGATGATATGCAGTTGTAAACGGTTTTATTGTTCCGACGCTTTTCAATAGTTCTGTAACGAATTCTGAGTGGAAAACTTTGCCCTGGTCACTCAGAAAGTATTTCGGGGCTCCGTGACGGGTAATTATTCTCTCCATGATAAACTTAGCCACAGGTCCCGCTTTTCCGCTAGGTAATGCTTGTGTTTCGGCCCACCGAGTCGCGTAGTCTGTTGCGACAACAATGCAATTTTTTCCCGACTTTGATTTCCTGAACGGACCTAAAAGATCTATTGCAACCTTTTCGAACGGGATACCCACTGGTATGGGGTGTAATAAGCCTATTGGTTTTCTATGCTGTTGCCCTTTTCGTGCTTGGCAATCCGGACATACTTTGATAAACTTCTTTATGTCTTTCTGTTGTCATTCCCAATAAAATCTTTCCTTTATTTTTGCGATGGTTTTTACTACTCCTAAATGTCCTCCTGTTGGTTCGGAGTGATGGGAATACATAATTTATCCGACAAGGTTTCTAGGTATGACAAGAAGATATTTCCTTCCTGTTTGATTGTGATTTACTTTATGAAGGACTCCGTTGATCAGCCCAAAGGCTTTCGCTCTTTTTCGTAGTCCTATAGGGGCATTTTCTGGGTTTTCAAGTGCCTCGATGATTTTGTAAATCTCCGTATCCTCCCGTTGGAATTTGCCGATTTCTTCTTGTTCCATGATGAATGTTGGAATCTCGCTTATTTCATCTCGCTCCGTTGGTTGTGAAACTGGGAAGCGACTCATGCAATCTGCGTCTTTGTGGGCTACACCACTTTTGTGAATTATTGTATAATCGAACTCCGATAACTTGATACTCCACCTTGCCAGTCTTCCCGTTTACAGAGAGTGAATTATCCGCGTTAGTAGTTAGTAGTAATAGTGCCTTTTAGTCTTGTGACAATTATTAGTGCCCATGCCCAGAACTTGGCTCTAGCTTTGATTTACACCCCTCATAAACCCCAAGTCCGACATAATCACTATAAACATTAGCTAAATTGGCCGCACTTATTGAGAAAAAAAAATAAGAAAATTATACTGGCACTCTTTTGATTCACGCATCACCCCAAAAAGAAAAAAAAAAAAAAACAAATTGCACAAAATAATTACACCAAATAGGAAGATTTGGTGAAAGGGAAAGAACCTGGTGCCTCCACCATATGTCGGACCTGGGGGTTATGGGAGGTGTGAATCAAAACTAGAGCCAAGTACAAAAATAGGAAAGTGTATTTACAATAAAGCTCACCACAATAAAATTTCAGATATAGGCATGGGCACTAATAAATTATCACAGGACTAAAAGGCACTAATACTACTAACTAACTGAAGCGGAAAATTCTCCATCTGTAGAATGATAACTCATCTTCCAAAACTACCTTATTTTATGCTAGTCGAGCCACCATGGTACGTTATTTCTAATTACAATTACTGCCGATGACCTGGCGTCGACATTGACCTTTTATGGATTCCAAATCCATGTCCGTAAAAATTAATAATTCAATAATTCGTTCAACTTGCAATATTATTTACATGTAACGTGACCGATGGTCTTCCTGTAATCCATGAACATTTTTGGAAGACGAGTGAGTTTAATTTACCGAAGGTATGTGCCCTATTATCCTAGATATGACAATATCAAAATGGATTATCTGGTTAAATGTTAAATCTGGAATACTATCGAATACATAATGTACTAACAGTATTTGGAATGTCTTCGATGATTTCTTTAAACAATAAATCTCAGCATTGAGATTAATATATAAATTAAAAAATACTCCAATATAGCTGATAAAATGATTACATCTGAGTAATTGAAAAAAAAAAAAAAAAAAAATACTCACAGTCATCATCAGGATCCTCTTCTTCAGAAAGGGGCAGTTGATCTGAAAATGCATAAGCCAAATTAAAAAAATTAAGCGATTATATTATCAGAATGGATGCTCTGGTTTAATGTTGAATCTGAAATGCTATTGAACACGTAATGTACTAAAAGTATTTGGAATGTTTTCGATTTACACAATAAATCTCATCAGGATTGGGATCCAAATATATATCGAAACCTAATCCAATACAGCTGATTAAATGATTTAACCTTAATAATTAAAAAAAATACTCACCGTCATCAGGGTCATCATCTCCAGGACCTCCAGGACGGGGTCGTCTCGGGGGCCGTTGATCATCTAAAAATGCATGAGCCAAATTAATAAAATTTAGTGTAATAGAATCGATGCTCTGATTTAATGTTAAATCTGGAATGATATTGAACACATAATGTATTAGAGTATTTCGAAAGTGTACGATGATTGCGTTTGAAGTTTTTGGTTGTCACCCTGAACTACATGAATAAGTACACGGAAAAATACACATGTAATACGGGCATAATGACAATCACGTTTCACTTGTTCACATCAGAAAACTTCCTTAATATATTCGACCGGTTAAATGTACAAAAAGAGTTAAACAAAGAGCTTCTGTTATTACCTCAACTCCAAAAAAAAGAAGGGCAAAAAAAAAAAAAAAAAAATTAGAAAAGGAAGTACGAGAAGAAAGGTTGATATTTTAAAAGTAAAGAAGAAATTCCAGGATAACAGTGAAAAGCAGTTTGAAAAAAAAAAGGAAAAACAAGAAGACATTTTTTGTCCACAATGTGAAACCTGCGAGAGTTGGTGACACGATTCATGTACAGCGTATGAACAGAAAGACACTTTTACCTGTGATCTCTGTTTGTAATCGTCAACTGGCCCCCATAGTCTCCGGTACTGAGGCAAGTTGACGCAAATGCAGTTTTTTCTTTTTTCCATTTTATTTTCTTTAGAGATAATTTTTGTTGTGTTTTAAAAATTATATCCAATATCTCGATAAATATACTGATAGAAAAAAATAATTTCACTTTTGAAAACCAAATAGTTTCGTATTTGTCCTTAGCTTCGTCAACTTGCTCCTTCCTTCCCCTACGGGCATCAACTTTATTTTTTAAATGGCACCTCCTGTATATTATGACATTTCTGAATTTTGCGGAAAGTTCTAAAGTCTGTTGTTTTTTTTAAAGAGAATTTCATACATCTGTCAAAACTGGTATTCCAACAATAAATTGACATGTTTTGATTGTTGATTTGAACCAATCAGATTGTAATTACGCGATAATTTGCACTAGTGCAAATTATCAGATAACTAGCTGACCCGGCGAACTTCGTACCGCCTCTGAATTATTAAATATACCTATTAAATGTTGTGTTAACGTATCTATTAGCTGAATTAAATTCAGTTTTTTTCGATGGTGAATTTGGCTTTGGTTGAAGAAAATTAATGTTTACTCTCTGGATCAGAAGGCACCTAAAATTAAAATTTTACATCATCCTTTTTTAGGCAGCTTGTGGGCATTATTCTTGTAAAGTGTACCACCAAATAAATAAACTCAGGCACAGGAATGTTCAAAGAATGTAAAGAAAACAAAAAAAATCTCTAGCGCAGCCCTATTTCACTCTATCTGCACTGCATGCACTGCACTACTCCATCTGTTCTACTCTATCTGCACTACTCTATCTGACCTACTCTTTCTGCACCACTCTATCTGGATCGGAATAGTGGAATAGTTCTGTGCAGCATTGTTCTACTGTATCTGCAATGCCGAGCTTCGTTCCAGGTATCAGAGATGGCGCGGTATACAAAATACAAAATAAACTTGGTATTGTCCTTCGATTTTAAACTGATACTCGGACGGAATGTGAGCTGTTGGTTCCCTACATTAGAACGCCAATGGTTACCTGACGTCACACCTGTTTTTGCCATATGAAACACCCTCTCGCTCCTCATACGGAAAGTGTCAGTTAAAAATCGACAAACAATATCGGTTATAAGACATGGCGCCGTATGCGGGAGTACATTTTTTTCATAATGATGATTAATGATGGAAATATATTTATAATTTTCGACAAATTTGCACTCATGCGTTTTTAACTGAAAAAGGCACTCGTGCAAATTTCTCAAAAACTATCAATAATTTCCATTGCACTAGTTATATTACTATTGATAATTCCCCATGTCAAAAATTTAGTAACTATGTTGTCAACACATGCCTTTCCTACATAAAAAATTTGGAAGCCTTGACAATTTTACATTGTATTGCCAACATTATGTCATTTTGACTTTTATCTTTAAAAAAAAAAACAGGCTTTAGACATATTTCATGTCCAATGTCCTATATCTACTTATCCTCAACTGTTTCGCAAATATTGATAGTTGAAAATTGATTTTTTTGCATCTTTGGAGTGACTGTAAAACCTAAACGGTCGATTTTACAGAAAAAAGTTTATCATTTATTTATTATCGAGTTTATTCTATTTGGCTGATACACACTGTATAAATCAAAACTCAAAATATAATCCAATAAGCAGATAAAATGATTTAACCTTAATAATTGAAAAAAAGACTCACCGTTATCAGGGTCATATTCTTCAGAATGGGGCAGTTGATCCTCTAAAAATGAATGAGCCAAATTAGAGAATGATGTGTTTATATATCAGAATGGATATTCTTGTTTATTAATGTTAAATATGATACAGTTCAGTCATCCAAGGTTCAGAAACAGCGTTTTTAGGAAAAAAATGTAGGAGTTTTTTCATCACCGAGTCTATATGTTTTCTGGGGTGCTGAATCCGAATGTGAGGTTTGCCACCTCGCCAGACGTCGGTTTCACACGAAAAATTGCAAAAAACCTGAAATTTTCAGCATTTTCTTCAGGTTTTTACCATAACTCGAAAACTAAGCGTTTTTTAATTATAACTATGGTATAAATTGAAGTAGACAAAATTCCATACAAGTACGTATGATAACTCTCAAGTCTCCACAATCCATAATGTCATGGAAAAATGGTATTTCTTGATTTTCCATTGAAAAATTTGAAAACGTTATTCCAACTAAGATTTTGATAAAAGGAAACATATTTGGAACAAATTGGCATTTACGATTTACACAGAAAAAAAAGGCAAAATCACCATTATTTGATGATTTTCATATTCATTTCTCGCGTCCACATCTGCAGAATTATCACCTGAAATAATGAGAATGGACACTTTGAATAACTATATTAGAATCAATGTCGTTCATGTTCATTATGGAAAAATGTGTGAATACCTGCATAGAGCTCACGACAAAAGGTGCTCCAATATAGAAATACTGCTCAGTGATGATGATCAAGACGTTTGGCCTGAGAAGATCCAAGGTAATTTATAGTATTACAATTATTTCTGTGGTTTCAGGGTAAAAGTGCTTAAGTTATATTTTTGGTAATATGAGCTTTTGTCAGTAAACTACTCTAGACTCTGCTTTTTTGGCACCTCTTAAGTCGTTTCTTAGCCGTTGAAAGTCGAACAATAATTTGGATAATTCACACGTAAAATATCCTTAAGTGTACTTAAACTATATTTCTCTCTTAAAAATTATCAGAATTAATCTGGGCAAATTGAGCTATGTCAACTTAGTCAGTTCATCCCATTTTAAAAGCATAATGCTACATACATAAGTCGACATAAGAAGTTATACGCGTTACTAGATATACATTTTAGAAAAACTAAGTCCAGTTAGTCACTTTCATCCATTACGAAAGATGCTACTATTCCGTTGGCGCGATTTCGAGCAGGTTCAACAATAATGTCTTCAAGAAGCAAAAATATACTTGCTCTAGCAATTGCTCAAGCAGGTAAGTGCAGCTTACTGGGTTCGAAACCTACCCATTTGAAGGTTAGGTATCCATACATACTGTAATGTAAACAAAAATCTACTCAAACCATGTGTGCAGTATTCAGCATCCCTTTTAGGGACAGTAGTTCTGATAAAAACTATTTAATCTTTGCAGATGATTCTGGATTGATTGGAAATCATATAACTGAAGAACCAAGTACTGACCTACTGTCACCTGAATCATTTTCAATTCGACCTGTCGATGATTTTTCAGTTCATTATGGTGAGTTTTACCAGTGGCGGCTGGTGGGAGGAAAAGTTGGCGGTGCACAGATTCAGGGGGGAAGCCCCAGAAGCGCGCATTTTTTTTTAGATTGACCCAAACTAACTCAAATTTTGATCTAAAAGTTGTACAAAAAACACGCCTCAGAAAGTTTTTTCACTTATTCTCAATTCAAACGTGGGCATTTACCATTTCTACAAGATAATAAATAAAGCACGGGCGGAGTACACTTTTTAGTTCAATTTACTAAAAAAGCGTGTTTCTTAGTTTTTTTAAACTATATTTATTTCACTTTTTAGTTCGATGTATTATAAAAGCGTGTCAGCCCCAGAGATTTCCAGACTTTTCCAGACATTATCCAGACTTATTCAGAGCTTTCCAGAGTTTTCCAGATTTCATCCAGATTTATCCAGACTTGTACAGACTGATCCGGATTCTGGAAAATGATCCCCAGGTCTTTTGGGACCTTTTCCAGAATTTTTTCCGACCCTTTCAAGAAATTTCCAGGCCTTTTCCAGACGTTTCCAGAGATTTCCAGACATTATGCAGACTTATCCAGAGCTTTCCAGAGTTTTCCAATCCAGACTTGTTTAGACTGATCCGGATTCTGGAAAATGATCCCGAGGTCTTTTGGGACCTTTTTCAGAATTTTTCCAACCCTTTCCAGAAATTTCCAAGTCTTCTCCAGACGTTTCAAGAGATTTCCAGACTTTTCCAGACAATATCCAGACTTTTCCAGAGTTTTACAGACTTTATCCAGATTTATCGAGACCTTATCCAGACTTGTGAAGAATGATCCGGATTCTGGAAAATGATCCCCAGGTCTTTTGGGACCTTTTCCAGAATTTTTCCGACCCTTTCAAGAAATTTCCAGGCCTTTTCCGGACGTTTCCAGAGTTTTCCAGACATTATCCAGACCTATCCAGAGCTTTCCTGAGTTTTTCAGACTATCCAGATTAATTCAGACTTTATCCAGACTTATTCAGACTGATCCGGATTCTGGAAAATGATCCCGAGGTCTTTTGGGACCTTTTGCAGAATTTTTTCAACTCTTTCCAGAAATTTCCAAGTCTTCTCCAGACGTTTCAAGAGATTTCCAGACATTTCCAGACAATATCCAGACTTTTCCAGAGTTTTACAGACTTTATCCAGATTTATCCAGACCTTATCCAGACTTGTACAGACTGATTCGGATTCTGGAAAATGATCCACAGTTCTTTTGGGACCTTTTCCAGAATTTTTCCGATCCTTTCAAGAAATATCCAGGCCTTTTCCAGACGTTTCCAGAGATTTCCAGACATTATCCAGACTTATCCAGAGCTTTCCAGAGTTTTTCAGACTTCATCCAGATTAATCCAGACTTTATCCAGACTTGTTCAGACTGATCCGGATTCTGGAAAATGATCCCCAGGTCTTTTGGGACCTTTTTCAGAATTTTTCCAACCCTTTCCAGAAATTTCCAAGTCCTTTCCAGACGTTTCCAGAGATTTCCAGACTTTTCCAGACAATATCCAGACTTATCCAGAGTTTTACAGACTTTATCCAGATTTATCCAGACTTGTCCACACTGATTCGGATTCTGGAAAATGATCCCAAGGTCTTTTGGGTCCTTTGGCAGAATTTTTCCGACCCTTTCCAGAAATTTCCAGGCTCTTTTCAGACTTTTCCAGATATTTCCAGACTTTTCCAGACTTCATCCAGATTTTTCCAGACATTTTCCAGCCTTGTTCCAGCTCACTTGGCTTGTTCCAGGTTCTTGTTGTGTGTTGTGTGTTAATTTAATTGCCGCAAAAACTAATCCGGGCCGTTCGATCAGGTGGCCCCGTTTATACGTATAAAAACAGCTGGTTACAGGGAGCGCGGCGTGACCTTCTCCAATGTAATTGCCGTGTTGCAGCGGGGCCGTTGTGAAATGAACCAGATCGTCCGTTCCAAAATTGACCGGAATGATCAGCTGTTTGAAACCGGTAAGGCAGCGGATCCACCGGGAATTTTTGTCGGTTTTTTCGGTTGGAGATTTTTTGACGTACATCAATTACTTTGAATGGGCACTATTGGCAGTCATTCGTTAAATTGTCGCCACACAACCGTCACAACCAAACTTTAACTCACCAAAGCGTTCCAAAATGCATCAGTAAAATCTTGTAACCGGACTTACACCTAACTTTTACCGGAATTTTTTGACAGCTACCGGTCAATTTATCGGTGAAATTTGGAAAGTGCCCTACGTGGAAATGGTTTTAGTGATGGTATTTATTTGCAATTTTTAACATTCACTTAAGGAGTCATTTTTGCACAAGACCTATTAACTTTTTAGTGTTTTTTTTTCAATACGGTATTCTGTTGTTGTGTTACAGGCTGTTCTGTTTAAGAAAAAGATAGTACTGAAATGTTGTTTTATTTTCAAAAAATAGGGCTTAATAATAAAATGAAATTGATTAGATAAATTATTTGAAAGAAGGCGGGAACCACGTGACTATTGCGTGACTATTGCCACAATACTGGACACACTGAAGTGCACACTAGCGCCACCATGCTGTGGCAGTCATACAACTCGCTGCATGAGTAAGACAAGGATAGGGAAAAAAGGCCTGTTTCCTATCTTTAGGACGGGTTAATCTGTGGTTCAAACTTCACGATCAGGTAATACTAGCAAGGCAACTAAATATACTTGCATACTTATAACAAGGATTAAGATCCATATATAAATCGAATTATAGCTGATTAAATTATAAAGTATGTTTTTTTTTTTGTGAAGATAAAAGTCAAAATGACATTATGTTGGCAACACAATGTGAAATTCTCAATGCTTTCAAATTTTTTATGTAGAAAAGGCTTGCGTTACCAACAAAGTTATTAAATTTTTGACTTGGGGAATTATCTTAAAAAAAAAACAGAGTTTATAACCTAAATAATCGAGAAAAATACTAACCGTCATCAGGGTCATCACCTCCAGGACGAGGTCGTCTCGGGGGCCGTTGACCATCTAAAAAATGAGTCGAATTAACAAAATTTAGTGTTTATACATATAACAAATTGGATGCTCTGGTTTAATGTTAAATCTGGAATGCTATTGAACGCATACCGAGTGTATCAAAAGTATCCGGAATGTGTTCGATGATTTGTTTACACAATAAATCTCAGGCTTGAGATCCATATATAAATCAAAACATAATCCAATGTGGCTAGTGAAATGATTTTACCTTAATAATAAAAAAAAATACTCACCGTCATCGGGGTCATATTCTTCAGAATGGGGAAGCTGATCATCTAAAAATGCATGAGCCAAATTAAGAAAATAAGGAGTTTATATGATAATGGATGCTCTGATTTAATGTTAAATCTGGAATGCATGAGCCAAATTAAGATAATGAAGAGTTTATATTATCAATAAATCTCATAATTAAGATCCATATATAAATCGAAACATAATCCATTATAGCTGATTAAATGATTTAACCTAAATAATTGAGAAACATACTAACCGTCATCAGGGTCATCACCTCCAGGACGGGGTCGTCTCGGGGGCCGTTGATCATCTAAAAATGCATGAGCCAAATTAACAAAATTTAGTGTTTATATAACAAAATGGATGCTCTGGTTTAATGTTAAAGCCCAATTTATAAACTCACCGTCGAGCGTTAACGTTTGCGTTTAGCACGCCGTTACCAAGTGGATATAGTGCAGGAAAAAGTCGCTTCCTTCATGAATTTTTTTTTTAGGTATAACCAAATAAAACCTTTATTACATCATTAGATACGTCATTGGACATCCGAAATGGCTGTTTTCAACTTTTTTTAACGGTACCGATTATTTCTAAATCAAAAAATATGTAAAATTTGTGAAAATAATTGTTTCGTACTTTTTTACACATAACTCGCAATATCTCGGAAACTAATTGAGATAATTGAACAATTTTTTTTTTAATCGATGGAGAAAATGTGGACGAACGTAACTGTGCTAATTCGGTTTCCTCGAAATACATAGTTTTTTCTGCATATTGGGAGGAAACTCGGACAGACAGTTTTTTGCAGCACTTTTTTCGGTAAGCGAGAAACTTTTTTGTTTTAAGGAATTTTGCCATACTATCTGCGTATGAATTAAATCTAAGGCTCCGAGGAAGTTTTCTTAAAAAAACGCAGTAGGTACGATACGATGCTTACTGTTCAAGTTATCGGTACTTGAAGTTGAAAACATCTCTGGCCACGCTTCCCTTCTCCTTTGACGCGCCTCCTGTGCGAGTTTCCTCATAATATGCAGAAAAAACTATGTATTTCGAGGAAACCAAATTAGCACAGTTACGTTCGCTCATTTTTCCTCCATCGATTAAAAAAAATTGATTAATTATCTCAATTAGTTTCCGAGATATTGCGAGTTATGTGTAAAAAAGTACGAAACAATTATTTTCACAAATGTTATGTATTTAACGATCTAGAAAAAATCGGTACCGTTAAAAAAAGTCAAAAGTCGGCAATTCCGTATGTCTAATGACGCATATAATGATATCATAAAGGTTTAATCTGGTTTCACCTCAAAAAAAAAAAAAAATTGAAACATTTTTCACCCTATTTCGCTGCACTAATATCAGAAATCCCTTAGACGCAAACGCAAACGCAAACGCAAACGGAATCTCGACTGTGAGTTTATAAATTGGGCTTTAAATCTGGAATGCTATTAACATATACCGAATGTACTGAGAGTATTTGGAATGTGTTCGATGATTTGTTTACACATTAAATCTCAGGATTGAGATCTATATATAAATCAAAACATAATCCAATATAGCTAGTAAAATGATTTAATCTCAATTAAAAAACAAAATACTCACCATCATCTGGGTCATATTCTTCAGAATCGGGCAGCTGATCATCTGAAAATGCAGAACAAATCAACAAATCACATAGAAACTTTGAACTCAACTAAGCTTACTCAACTTATAAAAAACGAAAGATGGGGTGATATTTATTGGGAGGAAAATATCGATCAAATGGCTCGAAAAATGTTTTTGAAAATCAAATATTTTGTAAGTTTAAGTACTACAAAGAAATGTATGAGTGTACACAACAGAACCAACAACAAAAAGGATTGGATCTCTCCAGAAATGATACAACTTATGAAAGAACATGACAAACAACAAAAACGGATGCATAAAAATCCCAACAACATAGAAATTATTATAAAATTTTAAGAAACAAAATGGACACCTTAATAAAGAGAACAAAGAATAGCTTCTATAAAGACAGGATTTTTGCAGCCAAGGGTAATATTAAACAAACGTGGGAAGTGATTCATGATGCAACAAATGTTCATAAAAACAATAAAAACAGAAAAAGATTGAAAAAGAAAACGAGACTCTCACGCAGAATAAAGATATAGCAAACGAATTCAAAAGATTTTTTACAAGTGCCTAAACATGGCAAAAAAGATAAATAATGTCAACAATAACAACGTGATTCAACAAAGTAGCATATCTCAGTGTCTTTTTCTAGCCAGTTACAGAAACGGAGATAAAAGAAACAATGATAAGTTTGAGAAATGGTGTTAGTGCGGGAACCGATGGAATAAGATCAACATAAACCGAATTTTTCCGACGAACTACTTCCTTGATTTCAAGAACACAAACGCTTTCGCGAGAAACTCATGACGTCATATTGAACGTACTTCGACGGAAGCATGGATGCAGCCTGTAGCCAGCGTCTCAACAGTAGACGCAATGCACAGGTTGGTTTGCCATTTGCACGCTGCCTTGAACTCTGGTCAGCAGCCTATTGCTATTTTCCTGGATTTGGCAAAGGCTTTGGATACGGTTCCGTATGATAAGCTTATGACCGCCCTTAGCAACTATGGAGTTAGAGGGATAGCTGGAAATTTAATTGAGAACTACCTAGAAAATCGGGAACAGAGTGTCTTATATAACTCGGAAACTAGTGAACCTGGAGTTCTGCCCATGGGAATACCCCAAGGCACAATTTTGGGTCCTCGACTCTTTAAGGTCTATATCAACAGTCTATTAAACCTTAATAGTTCTGAGGTCCTGGTTGTTTCCTATTGCGATGACACAGTGGTGACAGTGGCTAAACCAACGTGGGCTGAAACAAAAGAAGCGGCAGAAGCCCAAATTAAACATATACACGGCTGGTTAAATTCGAATCTTTTGAGCTTAAACACTCAAATAACCAAATACATTTCCTTTTCATTGAAAAATAGTGGCCAACCAGATTTCAATGCTTTAACTATGCATACATGTCAAAACAACTCCATCTGTAACTGCAACTTGAAAATATTCAACATCAATGATATCAAATACCCGGGATTACAAATTGATCAGTGCCTAAAGTGGGACCGTCACGTGGCTATTTTAGTTGACAAGTTGAGGAGAACCATGTACAAATTTAGGCAACTTAGAACTTTTTTAAGCATAACTGTACTTGAGCAGGCTTATAAAGCCTTGTTTGAATCATTAATTACTTATGGTCTTCCTATCTGGGGTGGGGGTTATGAATGCAAATATGAAAATCTGAAAATACTCCAGAAATGGGTTCTGAAAGTGATTCATGGAAAACCACAGAGATTTCCGACAAGTGAACTATTCAAAGAAACAGGTTTGCAGGACTTCGATACATTATATATAATGGCATGTGTACTCTTTGTTCATAAGAGGGGGGACATTAAAAAAATTAGTCATAATCACGCTACAAGATCAATTCAAAACCAAAACTACAGTACCCAACAACCTAAAAACTGTACATTTATCAAGTTTATTGACTACACGGGCATCAAGCTATACAATACTTTACCCTTGCAAATTAAAAGCATAAATAACTTGAGTAAATTTAAAAGTGAAAGCAGATTATATGTGATACAAAATATAGATATATTTAAGGGCATTTTGACATAAGTCTTTGTGGCATTTATGGCTTTACTTCCTGTACTCTTTAACTTCTGGTCTGTTGAGTTTATTCTATATTCTAGTGAGTTAGATTAACTTGTTATTGTATATTTTATTTTATTTTTTTGTTATATTGTGGCGTGGCGTTCGCCAGGCTGTCAAAAATTTCAGTTTCGATGGCGAAAATGCTAGAATCTAGCGGATTATTCTACTTTAATCTGGAAAATAGGATTATAATGTATATTCTAGATTTTACAGGAATAGATTTAGGGATATATAAGAAGGCCGGCATTGGTTTGTAAGTTAAATTAAAGTTTGACTGTGATACGATTTAAATAGTGATTATTGCGAGTTGTAAGAGTTTAATTGTTGAGTTAGTTATTAAAGTAATTAGTGACAGAGTGTATTGTTAAGTGTATAGCATTTTCAATTTCTTGGCTAATATGCTACTTTGTTTTGTTCTAGTGGATATGATTCTATATAGAACTGAAAGAAATAAATATATAAACAACTATCTTTTCTGCCTTGAGTACTGCCTTCTACTGAAAGTTTTTTGGTTCAGGTTTGCGATTGTGGTTAATTGAGCTAGGAAGGTTTGATTCAGTACGGCAGGGCCCGCTGTTATTGATTAGAATCTTAGGAAAAGGAGGTAGTACCATCATCATCTCTGTTCGCAAATCCAATCAAATAATCTGAGGTTATGATAATAATTGTTGTTCACTTTCTTGATTTTCCATTTCCATCATGTCATTGAACAGCTGTTTTGTCTAGGCATTTTCTTTGACCTGTTCTACTTTTTGATATGGGTTCTATAGGCATTTTTCACCATTCACCAGTCATTTTTTACACAACCCACTTCCAGTTCGTATTCTTGTGACACTGAACACGCTTTTTTCTATAATTTTCTTCAATGTCAAAATTAGAAGTTTGACAAATGAAAGCCTTCTTCCGAAATCGAAATGAAGAATCAGTTTTTTTGATCTTGAGACCTCATACCAGAAGGTTGGTCTCGGCCCTAATTGATTTTGGGCGAAACTTTTTAGAATTTTGTGCCAGGGAACTCGAGTTTCAGACTAACTTCTTGTTGATAATTGTTTTGGATTTTGTTTCGGACTGTTCCGAGCAGCTTTTGGAAGTTTAAGACTTCGCCCTAGGCCTAGAACATCCCTCACTTTGAGGGTCTTAGGCTATATATAGTTGGACAGTTGCTATAGGCTATACCTAGACAGTGCTAAGCTATATCTAGAGAGAGTCTAGACTGATCTAGATTGCTCTTAATTGGGGCTTTGGTAGCCATTCTTCAGCAACCCTCTTGGTACCACTCTGACAGAACCATGTGGAGTTCTACGTTTAATGGATACAACGTGGATAGAGCTCCTATAAAGCTCACTTACCATACCTTAGTCTATCTACAGTGAGACCAAACCTGTAGATAACCTCGCTTTTGAAACTTCTGGATTTACACATACATTTGAAGATAACAAACACTTGTATCACATGTAAGTTACACCTTTTACTATTTAGGCAAATCCTATGTAAATCACTTGATACTGAATTAGGTTCGGTAAGTGCCCCTTGAATGAAATTCTAGAATTTTACCCTGAGGTTGCCCTAACAATAACTTTCACCTTTCTGTGTTTAATTTGCCTGTTGGTAAAATGTAACCCATACTGTATTTTTCTTATCACTCACAAGTGTAAATACCAAAAAGTTTATAGTCATGTTTACATTAAATCCATATTTATATACAGTGTGATTTTTTAAGTGTGCAACATATGGGGATTTTTTTTAGTAATAGCACAATCAAAATACAAACAAGGCGAAAAGTTGGCGCATGTCTGATAATCATATTAGGTGCACTCAGAATGGTTGCAAGACAAACAGCATACAGGGTAGCTCAAACAATATCAAAGCTGTACTGTAAAGTACCCTTATTTTAGAAAATTCAGCAAAATGTTATAGAGAAAAGTTGTTTGGAATTAAAAGTTATGCCTAAAGACCAAAACATAGCCCCCTAAGATTTTTTTTTATTTTCTTTCGAAAAAATTCCATAATTTCTGTTTGTTTTATTTTTGATTTACGCCCTTGATATTTTCAAAAATTAATTAAAATCAAATCAATTTTACATAACTTTGTCCAAATTCAAGCATATTTGTAAAATTAACTTAGATTTTTAATTTTTCATGGAATCACAAAATTCATGTTTGTTGCAATGATATTAAACACAACTTCAAAATGTCGCAATTTTTTTTTTAACAAGTTAAAACATCACTAATGATAATATGCATATTAGAAAAACTCTCCTTAAAGTGCAAAAGTTTTATTTTATTTAAGTAAATATAACTACAATTTTGATATTTTTTGAGCTACCCTGTATGTTGTTTGACTTGCAACCATTCTAAGTGCACCTAATATGATTATCAGACATGTACCAACTTTTGGTCTTGTACGTATTTTGATTGTGCTATTACTAAAAAAAATCCCATATGTTGCACACTTAAGTAATGACACTATATGCGTTATTTACATTCATTTTTTTATCATCAAATATGTATAAATTGGTACAAGCCATAATGTATACACATTTTTAACAACGTCCTGGCTATCCCTATTCATTATTGTTATTATTTTTTTAATAAAGAAGCCAGATACATTATTGTACCTAATTAGTTGTTTTATTGATAAGCTCTCCAATTGCACAGGTTTTATTTATAACATCATTAAGGCCGGAGTTACCCAGTTCCCTAATTCTTAATATTTGTCCTTAATTCTTAATTTTCAAAAAGTTCAATTTATTTAACATTGGTGTTTTTAAGGATTAAGGCTGGGGTTATCCAATTCCTTAATTCTTAATTTTCGTTCTTAATTCTTAATCCTTAAAAACCCCAATGTTTAATAAATTGAACTTTTTAAGAATTAAGAATTAAGGACAAATATTAAGAATTAAGGAATTGGGTAACTCGGGCCTAAGAATTAAGAACACAAATTAAGAATTAAGGAATTGGGTAACCCCGGCCTAAGTTATCTTCCTAGTTAAGTCACAATTAATTTGGTGGCGCCCAAAGGTAAGATGTATACAAGGAACCCATAGACCCATGGCCTCCGAACTGATACTGACTAGCCGTATGCAGTATAATTAGGCAATTGCCAAATAAATACGTTATAAGTGGAATACATTATTGCTGTGTTAATTGGACTTTGATTTTTGGAATAAACGAAACGAACAACGAACGCAAGATTTCTGTCAGGCAACCCACAGCCGTGACATTGGTGTCAGGAGTGGAATATAAAGGACTGCAGAGTGAAATCCAATTGCGGAAGTGCGGGAACACTAGTGTAGTGTAAAAACTGAACACTAAGTGAACACTGGGACAGTTAGTGCAGTGCAAACAGTGACAATCACAAAAAGAGACTTAACCCATCATGTGAATTACCCCGGAAGTGACTATATACCCGATTTAGACTGTGATAGTGAATCTTCGAGTGAGTTCTAGAAAATTCTATTTGGAAACTAAGGGAGATATCGAATTTGTGACTTCGCCGACGTATTCGGAACATCAATCGTCATTCATAAGAGGTTTTTCGAGGAGTTTCGGGAAAATTCTAGAACATTCTATTTGGAAACCAAGGGAGATATCGAAATTGTGACTTCACCGACGTGTTTGCTGTATCAATCGACATCTAGAAAAAAAGTTTCAAGAAAATTCCAGAACATTCTATTCTAGAATAAAGCAAGTTATCCAATTTGTGACTTCACCGGCGTGTTTGGAACTTCGAGCAAGGGTCAGAAAAGATATTTGAAACAAGCTCGAGGGAAATTCTAGAACATTCTGTATATGCCTATCACAAGACAACAAGCCAAAATGGACGAACAAAATGTTGAAGAACTCCTGCGCAAAATGTTGGAACTTTAAGAGACCAGACGACAACAAGAAAAACAAGACGAAGAAGCCAGACGATAACAAGAAAAACAAGACGAAGAAGCTAAACGACAACAGGAGAAACAAGATGAAGGGGCCAGACGACAAAAAGAAAAACAAGAAGAAGAAGAAGAAGCTAGGCGACAACAAGAAGAAGCTAGGCGGCAACAAGAAGAAGCTAAGCGACAACAAGAACGGCAGGAGGACCTTGGAAGACTGCAGAAAATATTCCAAACCATACAAGGAACTGTCGCTAACCTAGACCAGAAGATTGAACAAGTTAAAGACGATGTGCAAGAAGTTAAACACGACGTTCAGGAAGTGAAAGCTGAAGTCAAAACCGATGTTCAAGAAGTTAAAGACGATGTTCAGCAATTAAGACAAGAAGTGGAGGACCAAGTTCAAGCACTCGAAGATAAGGTGCGTACATTAGAAATACAGTCCATCAATCCAGTTAGTATTGGAGCATTCTCCAGTATGAAGATAAAACCACCAACTTTTGACGGTTCTACATCCTGGACCATGTATATTCGACAATTTGAAGCTGCTGCAAACACCAATGGATGGAACGACCAAGAAAAAGCTACAGCACTAATAGTGGCGCTACGAGGACCTGACTTAGACCTTCTTCAGTCCATTCCTTCAGTCTACCAACAGAATTACCAGCATCTAAGTCAGACGTTAGAATTGCGCTTCGGAGACCATTACAGGCAAGAACTATTCAGAACTCAAGTCAAATCGAGAATTCAAAAACCCGGCGAGAGTTTACAAGAATTCGAATCAGAAGTTAAAAGGCTAGTGAGTTTGGCGTTTCCTGCAGCTGGGGAAGACATACAAGACTGGATGGCAGTATCTACGTTTATCGATGGTCTCCGGGATTCCAAGCTCCAGGAAAACCTAAGAATGTCCAAGTTCAGGAAAAGTAGCGAAGCCCTTGTCCGAGCATTAGAACTGGAAGCAATCTTTGGTGCCTCAACACTGAGAATACGAGCAGTGTCCATTCAAGACCCAAAGGATGAACAAACGTCAAAAGAAGATGGTAGCTTCAAGAATCTTATGAGTAACTTCACGGAGAAGATGGAGAAACTATTGCTATCACTAGAAGGTAGACAACTGGGAAACGACTCCAAACAAACACCAACACCGAGAAACCGAGTAAAATGTTACCGGTGCCAAAAGCTTGGACACATGCAATGGGATTGTAGACTAAGAATGTCCTCTCCATCGAGGGATCGTTCCCAAAGCCTTTGAAGGTCCAGAGACGCTAATCCTAGATATCGACCTGAAAACCCGCATGAGAAGAACACCAGTCCAGCTGTGAGAAGAACGGGCCTGATCGTTGATGACAAGTGGACTACGAAACAAATGAGAGAAGATCAGAAAGCAGACCAAGTTATCGGGCAGATTCTCCATCTTAAGGAAAATGATGAATGGAGGCCAGAATGGAGGGAAGTGTCAAACAAGAGCTTGATTTACAAAGCGTTGTGGGCCCAATGGAACTCTCTGGCCGTAGAAAATGGTTTGCTCAAAAGAGTTTGGGAAAGCGCCGATGGGAAATCCACTAAGAGCCAACTGGTTATCCCAAAAGACCGAGTGGAAGATGTATTTTAAAAAAGATACACGACGGAACTTCAGGGGCACATTTCGGAGTTAACAAGACTCTGGACAAAATTCGGGAACGCTTTTACTGGGTTCACTACCATGAAGACGTTAAAAACTGGTGCCGAAAATGCGACACCTGTGCTACCAGTAAAGACCCTAAACTAGGATTTCGGGGGCCCATGAAACAGTATAACGTCGGTCTCCCATTTGAAAGAATAGCGATAGATGTTGATGTTGCTGGACCGTTCCCAGAGTCAGAGCGTGGTAACAAATACACCTTAGTTATCATGGATTACTTCAGTAAATGGCCAGAAGTTTTCGCTATTCCCAATCAAGAAGCTATCACTGTTGCCCAGGTGCTAGTGGACGAAGTTTTTAGTCGTCATGGTGTGCCACTAGAGTTACATTCAGACCAGGGACGAAACTTCGAATCTGCCATCTTCAATAAAATTTGTGAGATCATGAGAATCCGTAAGACCAGGACAACACCTTTACATCCACAGTCTGATGGCATGGTAGAACGATTTAATAAGACCATAGAGGAACACCAGACAAAATTGGTTGCAAAGAACCAGCGTGAATGGGACAAATACTTGCCTCTGTTTTTAATGGCTTATAGAGCAGCTGTTCACGAGTCAACAGGTGAAAGTCCAGCCAGAATCGTCTTTGGAAGAGAACTCAGGTTACCTTGCGATCTGATGTTTGGGATACCTGAAGAAGAACGGAGAGAAATTCGAGATTATGCCGACGAAGTAAGGGCACGACTTCTGGGTATCCATGATTTTACTCGGGAGCATATTCAGCTAGCCAGTGACCGGATGAAGACCAGATACGACTTGAAAGCCAATTCGGCCGGATTTCAAGAAGGTGATTTAGCGTGGTTGTATAATCCAGCAAGAAAGAAAGGAGTGTCGCCGAACTTATCTTCAGCATGGAGAGGACCCTACAAAGTAATCAAGAGGATCAATGATTTGGTTTATCGAGTTCAACGCAACACCGGGAGTAAGATGAAAGTTATACATCTGGACAGGTTAACGAAATATCATGGGCGTGAAGTTGATCGGGACGATCAACCTTAAGAGGAGGGCAATGTGGCGTGGCGTTCGCCAGGCTGTCAAGAATCTCAGTTTCGATGGCGAAAATGCTAGAATCTAGCGGATTATTCTACTTTAATCTGGAAAATAGGATTATAGTGTGTATTCTAGATTTTGCAGGAATAGATTTAGGGATATATAAGAAGGCCGACATTGGTTTGTAAGTTAAATTAAAGTTTGACTGAGATACGATTTAAATAGTGATTATTACGAGTTGTAAGAGTTTAATTGTTGAGTTAGTTCTTGAAGTAATTAGTGACAGAGTGTATTGTTAAGTGGAATAAATTATTGCTGTGTTAATTGGACTTTGATTTTTGGAATAAACGAAACGAACAACGAACCCAAGATTTCTGTCAGGCAACCCAAAGCCGTGAAAATATTTCACAATTGAACTCTGTTCAACTACCTACTTGTATTTGCTGCTCAACATCTTGAATTATTATACTGTAAATTGTGCTACCGTTGAATTACTTTTTTGCACAGACAAGTTCATTTGAACTTATGTGCTTTTTAGCTTTAAAATTATTGCAATTGTATTTTAAATCAATGAAAATAAAGAGCATTTATATTTGTATTTGTATTTGTATATTATCAGAATGGATGCTCTGGTTTAATGTCGAATCTGGAATGCTATTGAACACGTAATGCACTAAAAGTATTTGGAATATTTTCGATGTTTTTTTTACACAATAAATCTCAGGATTAAAATCCATACATAAATCGAAACATAATCCATTATAGCTGATTGATAGTTATTTGCACGGCTATCACTTAGGGAATATTTAATCTGAGTGGAGCTTTGAATGTGTCTTTTGTTTCAAATGAAAATCACATTCAAAGCTCCACTTGAATTAAATATCCCTTAAGTTGTAGCGATGCAAATAGCCGTGAATGATTTAACCTAAATAATTGAGAGAAATACTAACCGTCATCAGGATCATGACCTCCAGGACGGGGTCGTCTCGGGGGCCGTTGATCATCTAAAGATGCATGAGCCAAATAAACAAAATTTAGTATTTATACAACAAAATGGATGCTTTGGTTTATTGTTACATCTGGAATACTATTGAACACATACCCAATGTACCTACTGAAAGTATTTGGAATGTGTTCGATGATTTGTTTACACAATAAATTCCAGGATCGAGATCCATATATAAATCAAAACATAATCCAATATAGCTAGTAAAATGATTTAACCTTGATAATAAAGAAAAATACTCACCGTCATCGGGGTCATATTCTTCAGAATGGGGCAGCTGATCATCTAAAAATGCATGAGTCAAATTAAAAAAATAAAGCGTTTTTATTATCAGAATGAATACTCTGGTTTAATGTTGAATCTGGAATGATATTTGAACACGCGATGTACTAAAAGTATTTGGAATATTTTCGATGCTTACACAATAAATCTCAGGATTGAGATCCAAATATAAATCGAAACATAATCCAATATAGATGATTAAATGATTTAACCTTAATATTTGAAAAAATAAGCTCACCGTCATCAGGGTCATCACCTCCAGGACGGGGTCGTTTCGGGGGCCGTTGATCATCTAAAAATGCATGAGCCAAATCAGCAAAGTGTTTGTATTGTCAACTGGTCTTTAAATAAAAACCATCCTGTATATCAAAAACCCATTAATTAAAAGTAGAAAAGTAGAACTCGGTTTATCTACAATCAGCAGTTTAAGCAGGTTAACGCGTAAACTAATATTCATACGTTTAGGTGTAAACTAATGTTTACACGAAATAAATAAAAAAAACGATGCAACCCATGGTGTCGGCATCAATTGGAGTCTTTCTATTCTCAGGGTCTCCTTACCGCAGGAAGTAGCATTATTCCCTTTTGGTTCGCATCTCTCTCCTCAGGGTCTCCTTACCCAAGGGAGCAGTCGCTACACGTCTCTTCAGGGTCACTACTCACTTTACCTCAAGAGTCTTGGAGCAATGCCGTTTGCATTTATCCATTCCGTACATGTATATGGCACCTAGCACAATCCCATTGGTCAGATTTAAAATTTAAACCAATTAAACTTCGAGTGCCATACGCGCATACGGAATGTAATTCACTGCCATATGCACTCACGTAATGTCATAGGCACCTAGTTAGTGCAGCAGAAAATTTTGTTAAGCGTCAATATATTTATTGAATAATATGACAAAACAAGAGAGCTTTAAACAAAATCAGTGAGATAATCCTTGTTTAATTGCATAGGGTTTATTTATTTTAACATTTTGAAAAGATCATATTTTTTATTTGGCCTTTTCTTGGCAGGCTCCCCAGTTGCTGGACGACAGACGGGCTTTTTTTGCGTCCTCTTATTATTCCTACTTTTCTTCTATTCATAGCTGTAGACTGAACTTAAATGGTGGACTTTTGCCTATAGTGCTGGGCACACGAACTTCCCGCAGGACACAAAAAACTTTCTTTACCTGCGTTGAAACAATGTGTGTGTTGAATAGTTGTACTAGAAGTGCCAAATAGGTTATTTTTAGAAAGCATTAGATCAACAACATTCTGAAAGTCGATGTTCATGGTGAATTTGTCAAACTCACAAATTCTTCCACCCATCTTTTAGCCTCATTTTCAGCCATTAGGTTTGCTCCATATTCTCCAGCATTCTGTTCAAAATATTCATAATTCAAAGGTACGTAGCAACGTTGTCGCAGCATGCATGGCGATTTTAAACATCGAAATAAATACAAGAGATCTGATTAAAATAATGTAGGCGAAACAATAACTGCCAATATCTTGTTCAAAACATTTTTGAGAAAATCGAAAGAGAGGACGCAACGCCAAACTCCATAGAAGTACCTACCTACGTAAGCCGACAATCACAAAAATTAAACAGGATATTTGGACGCTGGAGACGTGAGACTATATTACAATCCGTAAGTGCATATGACACTCATTTACATTCCGTACGCGCGTATGGCACTCGAAGTTTAATTGGTTTAAATTTTAAATCCGACCTTATTACAATAAATTTATCATTTACGTAACATGTTCCATCTCTTCTTATTTTCATTATAAAGTTGTTTTTTTGCCATTTCAGAATCAGCAAAATAATAATTCATAATTTAAAGTAATCTAAAAATATACTCCTGGACAAAATTATCGCACCACTGCTTATGGTGGTGCTTGTGTGCAGTGGTGCGATAATTTTGTCCAGGAGTATATATACAAATATCAAAATAATATCAGTACTGCCATCTATCCATCATGAGCATGAAATGCAAATATCTATTATCAATTTACCTGTACTGCCATCTAGTACCGGATGATTTTTTTTTTTTTTTTTAATTGTGATAGTTTCCCTTAGCTATTTTTATTTCTCATTGACAGTCATTGGTATTTTTATTTGAAGAAATTATATTTATCTCACGCTTAGCAAATAGATATATTTCTGTCTTTCTCTAACTTCTGATTGTGAAATAATTGACCTGTCTCGCATAAACAGAAAAAGGGAGCTCAATTGTAATAAATAGAAGTTAGAAAGTAATAAAAGATGACATGCGCACGCTACTCGTAGGTGCAGTGTAGCCAGATTCTACTGTTGCAGAACAAATATAGATAATACAAATCGAACATTATAACATTAAAGAAGTGATATAGTGTCAAGTGTTTAACAATGCCTTAAATCAGACAAAAGAAGAGCTGAAAGAGTGTATGTTAACATCGTTTGCACTTTTATTTTGATAAATGTTTCATCCGGCAACATCGTACAATGAAATTGCATAGGAATATGTCAAAAATAATTTAACATAACCTTAAACGACACTGTGGTGAGTTTAAGTAATATGTAAAATATTAGTTTGCTCTTTGTCGAATTACACGTTACAAAAAAAGAAAGAATGATTCATTCTGAACTGGCCCCTGAATAAGAATATGACGCAAGCCTGTAACAAACTTGCTTCTCATTGGACGCTTACCTGCAGCCTACAAGCGACGCGCGCAGTCCAGGTCATAGGAGATCGGTCTATTATTTTTGGCTTAATGACCTAATTAATTAGGCAATCTAATGACCTGTCAAAAACGAAATTCAAAATGGAAGTTCAGGTCAAGCACTGTGTTGTTTATTCTGTATGTCATTGATTCTGTCACATTCTGGACAAACGTCAAGACACAGAACATATCACCTATAGAAAAATATCTCAAATGGGAGAATCGCGACGAAGGTTTTTAGTTAGGTTTTCATTCAACGATGGCGACACTGTCGGGAAATAAGAGAAATTTACAGGTATCTGTGGTGTGGACAGTGATTTGTGTTGGTTGGTTTTGTCATTTATTTTGTCATTTTAAAAGTCAAAATTTGAATTTTTAAATTGTGTTGTTGTAAACCATGGTCCCCACGCGCGTTAAAGTGAAAATTCAAAAAGTTTAGGTTGAAAAGAACCCTAATTTTTGTTCGTATTTTTTTGTATTTACTCGTTTGTTTCGTTTCGTTCGTATTTGTATTTATAATTCGTATTTACTTTGCGATCTACCTATAGCTGCGTGTCGCTCGCTAACTTACTAACTCTTTTTGCACTATGTTCGACATCGGAAACGTCCAGCCAGTCATAGTTTTCAAAATAATGAGGCGAAAAGAGCTAAAAGGAGTCAGCAAGCCAAATGCAGTTGAACAATAAAAATTATTTAAAAATAATAAAAATATATGAAAAAAATCAATTTGCCTTTTTGTCAAGAATGCTCGATTAGTTGGGTTTTCAGTCAACGATGGCGCTGTAATTTATAACCGGTACATAACATTGCAGATACTTTTCTAGAGGTGATATGTTCTGTGCGTCAAGATTTGAATCATCCGATTCTGTGTTTTTTTGTGTGTTCAGGTATTGTGTTAATTAAAATGCCAGCGATTTGCATCGTAATTGGGTGTGGAGGTCGAGGTAACAGGGACAATGTGAAATTTCATTCAGTTCCTGCTATTTTAAATCATCGGCTTTTGATCTACAAAAATAAATTATCAAAACAACGCAGGGCTTTATGGATTGCTGCAATTAAAAGAAAGGATCTAACAGAGGCTCGATTTTCCCTTAATAATAATACCTTTCGATATTCACTCTCCATCTCAGAATTTATTATTAAATTAAAAAATACGTAGAAACACTATTTACTTTGAAAACAACAAGAGCCAGAATACTTAGAAATACTACAGACCATAAAATTCACTATGAAAACAACAATGACCAAAACCAAAACCAATGAAAAATACGTAGAAACACATAAAATTTACTTCGAAAGCAACAAGGTCCGAACACAAATGCTCTCCTTATGAACGTCACCGGCTTGTCACCGCAATATATTTGACCCATGATTTGACCTGAGGCGATTTCGCCCCAGATTTTCATCTGCTGTTTGGTAGGCGAATGGTTAACCAATTGGTACGTAAGTGACGTAGCTCAACAATCTCATCCGAATTCAGCTGGTAGGTCGTTTGGTAAATTTTGACTTTGGCATGTTTATTTATACATAAAACAGAAAGGTACCAAACCTCCACTTCCCAGTCAAACCGCGGTATAGCATTTGACAGACCAAAACGCCTACCAAAGTTGCTCTGACGGCATCATTCTCCCATCCGAAATTGATTGGTACCTGTTTGACACACCAAACTGGGGTACCAAACTGAGGCGAAATCGCCTCTGAATGGCCATATAAAATCACGTGATTGAGATTGCCTAATTAGTGGTTTTGTGCTTCCAACATAACCCTAATTTAAATTATTGTAATTTGTGAACAATTAAAATAATTCTAGTGTGTTTTTATCTATTCTTTTTCAAACAACGTGGTTTTTCATTTGTAAAGTGAGCACGCTCTTTTGGTGTATGTTGACTGTTGGGCGATCTGGTTAATAGGCAGTAAGTATTAAAAAAAACACAAGATTGGTTTCCTGCAAGGTTCGGTTTCTAAAACGTCCTATTTCTCTGGCAGAGCTCTAGCAGGCAAGTCACTTTCAATTTTATAATTTTTCCATCGCATTTTTAGATTCTCTCTTATAATTTTTTCAGTTTATTTTGCAATCAGTGCATCATACTACCAGATCACTGTTGAGTTTTTACCTGATCTTATCATATCTATTTTTGAAATATAAATATTATATTTTAATTTTTTATCTAATTGTGGGCCTCCATTTTGTGTGAGTGCCGATTGGTAGTGCCACGTTTTTCTGAGGTAAGTCAATTCAGATTTTTGGGCTAATAAATAGGTACTGCTGCTCTGGTTTACAGAATCAATAATCCCACACTATTATTGGACCATTTGCTCTAAATAGACTCCGTGAAAACCAAATTTGTGTGTCCATCCCTATCAACTCTTTATTGAATCCAGGCAGAGGCCTATATAGCCATTTTCTCTTTGACTCCGTCAATTATTACCTTCTCGAGGCAAAGAGTGTTGAAAAAGGGTGTAATTTTCTAACATAGGAATCCAGACAAGTCAAAAAAACTCATTAAAAAAGTTTTAATTAAAACATCTCAATAATTTTTACATATTCTGGATTTGATTGATTTCACCCTCAGGTTTATCTTGTAGTATCTATAGTAACTACCTTAACTTAAAAGGAAAAAAATTCTATTTGGGGGAGAATCTAGAGATTTAATTTCTTATTTTTTATCTGATTTTGTTCTTATTTTTGTCTGTTATTGCTACTGCTAGAAAAGCAGCACTCTGCTCAATCTGTAACGAGCATTTTAATTTAATCTTGCTGTTATTACCCATACTATTATTTCAATTATTTAATGTTTCTTTTTTTTATATTAAAAAACATTTTTTTTTTCTTTCAATTTGCAATATTGCTCATACCTGATACAAAATTTGCATATTGTTGTCAACAAAATAGTTAATAATTTTACTATTTAGACTGCGTATTTTTCAACCAAAAATGCGTCGACTCCTTTTCCAATCTATTATTGTTATGTACATAACTTCATTTTACTGAAAAGTGGTCTAAATTTGGAATAGAGCAGAGATTTGTGAAGGTCTGTAAATGACATTTTATTTAAACGCCCCTCTTAATTCAAATCGATAAAAACGGTTAAATTTACCTGGTTACAATTCGGACTCTTAGTTGAACAAAATGTGCTCGTTTCTCACACCGAGAATTCAACAAAATGACGTAGATTTATGTCTTCAGAAAATACTGAGTGGCTGTCTTACAAATACCTGGACTTACGACCAAATCCAAGTTTTCACCCCAAAACCAATTAAGCCAGCTGCAAAGTGAAACATTGATTTAAAGGGTGTGAAAGAGATCTGTGATGTTGCAGAATTTTTAATAATGGAAAATATACGAGACTCGTAAGTGTTGACAATTGATAATTATTAGGAAGTAAAAAAAAGTTTCATTAACACTTAGGGCTTTTGAACAACTTTCGTAAGCTAAATAAAATAGATTTCCATCCTACTAGTAGGGCTTTATTATCCTAAAGCTACCCTGTCATCTGAATACAAAGGAAAGAAGAAAGAAAGAAAGAAAGAAAGAAAGAAAGAAAGAAAGAAAGAAAGAAAGAAAGAAAAAAAGAAAGAAAGAAAGAAAGAAAGAAAGAAAGAAAGAAAGAAAGAAAGAAAGAAAGAAAGAAGAAAACTCAGAATTACCTCGGAAATATACAACTAGATATTGTTTCGCATTCAAACAAAAAGGCAGAAACCTAGTGAAATCCAATGACAAACCTATCATTCACTGAAAATTACTAAACCTCAGCTCATAAATTCCCTTACAAATACCTGAATTAAATAAATAGTGAATTTATTCGAAATCTCTAGTTACGTACTAAGGCAAAATTTGTACGTAACACACTCTATATATTTGCACCCCAGTTTTTATGAAATAATTATTCAAGAAATGTAGTGCGAAATCAGAAGATAGACAGACTTCTGCGTTTTTTTTTCTGATTCTACTCAAACAATTGAAAATACTACATATAGTCCATTTATCTAGGAAGTTGTCTAAATATCTGTTCTTGTTTCGTAATCTGGTGAAGGTCACCTCCAGGCAAACTGTTCTGATGGCGTATCATGGATATTTTCACTCAAACTTGTCTTATGCCATTTCATCATGGGGTCATTCATGTCATATAGATAAGGCTTTTGGACATCAGCGTAAATGTGTCCGTATCATATGTGGCTTGGGCTTCAGAGAGGATTGTCGCCAGTATTTTATGACTTTGAATGTTCTCACTTTGCCATGTATCTATGTATTGGAGTGTCTGTTGTATGTGAAGCAAAATGTCCATCTTTATAAATTGCACCCAGATCAACATAATTATCCTACCAGAAATAATGACAAACTCGTTCCGGACTTTGGCCGACTTGGGAGAACTAGAAATGGCACCAGGTATCTCGCAATAAAATTTTTCAATTTATTACCACCAAATATAAAAATTCTCAGTATCAGCCAGTTCAAGGTGAGAGTAAAGACTTTTTTGATAAAAAATGCTTTCTACTCATATGAGGAGTATTTCGCTTCTGATTTTAATATGTAACCATATGTTTTCTATTTTATTATGTAACCATGTATTCTATTTTATTATTTAAATGTTTAGATTTTTTAAGTTGTCATTTTAACATGTGTGTAAAGATGGATTATGTAATATCAATTGTTAGCTATTAGTGAAAATTTAATAATAATAACTATAATTGTGAACGTATAAATATATTATATATAATATTTGGGTAATGTTGAGAAATTTTCCGACATTCACCCTCACATTTACCTAGCTGTACTTTTCTCTTGACTTGTAAAAATGTGTTTTATACATATGTTATTACCAATAAATTATCTTATTGAGAATATTATTATTTCCTAGCTAGTAAGATTATTTAACCTTAATAATTGAAAAAAAAAAAAAAATTACTCACCGTCATCTGGGTCATATTCTTCAGATTGGGGCAGTTGATCATCTAAAAATGCATGAACCAAATTAAAAAAATGAAGCGTTTATATTATCAGAATGGATGCTCTGGTTTAATGTTGAATCTGGAATGCTATTGAACCAAAAGTATTTGGAATGTTTTCGATGATTTGTTTACTGTTTACTCAATAAATCTCAGGATTGGGATCCAAATATAAATCGAAACATAATCCAATATAGATGATTAAATGATTTAACCGCAATATTTGGAAAAAAAAACTCACCGTCATCAGGATCATCACCTCCAGGACGGGGTCGTCTCGGGGGCCGTTTATCATCTAAAAATGCATGAGCCAAATTAACAAAATTTAGTGTTTATATAACAAAATGGATGCTCTGGTTTAATGGTAAATCTGGAATACTATTGAACACATATTGTACCAACAGTATTTGGAATGTGTACGATCATTTGTTTAAACAACAAAATCCCAGCATATATAATCAATATCTATACAGTGTCATTACTCAAGTGTGCAACATATGGGATTTTTTTTTAGTAATAGCACAATCAAAATACGAACAAGGCCAAAAGTTGGTGCATGTCTGATAATCATATTAGGTGCACTTAGAATGGTTGCAAGTCAAACAGCATACAGGGTGGCTCAAAAAATATCAAAATTCTACTAATATTTACTTAAATAAAATAAAACTTTTGCACTTTAAGGAGAGTTTTTCTAATATGGCTATTATCATAAGTAATGTTTTAACTTGTTAAAAAAAAAAAATTGCGACATTTTAAAGTTGTGTTGAATATCATTGCAACAAACATGAATTTTGTGATTCCATAAAAAAATAAAAATCTATGTTAATTTTACAAATATGCTTGAATTTGAACAAAGGTGTGTAAAATTGATTTGATTTTAATTAATTTTTGAAAGTATTAAGGGCGGAAATAAAAAATAAAAAAAATATAGAAATTATAGATTTTTTTCGAAAGATCTTAGGAGGCTATGTTTTGGTATTTAGGCATAACTTTTAATTCCAAACAACTTTTCTCTATAACATTTTGCCTAATTTTCTAAAATAAGGGTACTTTACGGTATCAGCTTTGATATTGTTTGAGCTGCCCTGTATGCTGTTTGACTTGCAACCATTCTAAGTGCACCTAATATGATTATCAGACATGCACCAACTTTTGGCCTTGTTTGTATTTGGCTTGCGCTATCACTAAAAAAAATTCCCATATGTTGCACACTTAAAAAATCACACTGTATATATAAAATTCAAATGTTCGCGGGGTCTCCGGCTATGCGCTCCTACACCACTTATCCGATTACGATGAAACTTTGGTAGATTGTTATGACCATCCCAAGGATGGTTTGTGGATAGGTTACGCATCTCGGAGAAATAAATTAATTTTAAATTTATTATTAATTTATTTGTAAACAAACTCATTCACATTACATATATAACAACATAACCCAACTTTTTTTTTGACAGCATGGAACAACGTTGCCATATTTCATTTATTTATGCTTGCCATCCAACCGACGTAACTTTAATATTTTTAATCTACGTCGGTGTCATTATGACACATTTAGCATTGTCATTTGAATGTCATTAGGTCCTTCATAATAGCACTAGTGCGTTTAAGAATTCATAATAACACCCAAATTTTGAAATGAAAAATATACAAAAAGAAAGTTAGTTGCCAGAAGAACCTTTTCAATAATGCTGTCTCTATATTCGAAGAGACACTTTCGAACTCAGATTCACCAATAATAATATTATTTTCCACCATAAAATTGAATTTATGGCACAAAAATGGACTCCAATATTGAAGCTGCCAAAGTCAAAATTCTAAAAACCAACAAGCAGGTTCTCGACTAGTACGGGCACCTGCTAAATTTCAAATTTTAATTTGAAAAGTTTTTGCTATTTCAAGGCAAATCAAATCTATTTGAACCATTGTAGATTAAATTTTGAATGATACACGTTCGATATGAACTTTATTAATGAAACGCGTGTAACGTTAAACCACGAGGCGTTAGCCGAGTGGTTTAGTTACACAAGTTGGCGTTCATATCGAACTTGTATCATTAATAACTATTAAATTCGATTTTTTTGTTGATGGGGGTGCACTGATCCAGCTTCAATCGAACACAGTGTGGTTCACTTAAATTGAACCAGATCGATCTAATCCGGTCAATCGAATTCGGCTAAAGAGGGGAGTGCTATAGGCTATTTTTTATCCCGAAAAAAAAAGTTCGGTTGAGCAAAACTCTGATACACTGGAACGTCTATAAACAGCCCGGGGCGCTCTAGAACAGCTCCGGAGTGCTTGAAATGCGTCACTGAACTCACTGGCAAGCGACTCTGGTATCGGAAAAAAAATATAAAAAATTAAATAGAAAATCAACAACAAAATTTGAAAAAAAGTGTATTATTTCAAAAGGTATTTTCACGCTGGCAACGCAGCGGGTCATTAGCTAGTATGTTATAAAAGAGAGTGTACAATGTGCGTGCCGCTGAAACTCAGCAATGAGTCCCAGTACGATTGAGGAAGTTATATGGTGTGGTAACACTCTATCTCCCGTCCATGAAGAAGGTTCACGTTTTTACCTGAAGGGCGTGCTTTTGAAGATAGAAGGGTTGGGACTTTCGCCCTCTAGAAACTTCTAGAACAGTCCAGAACATTTGAGAGTAGTCGAGAGCATTCGAAGACATTCTGGAATAATGTGGAATGTTCGGGAGCATTTCAGATCATTGTGGAAATTCCAGAACACTCTCGAATGTTGTGGTCCATTCGGAGCCTTTTATTGATTTTAAATTTATTGCACAATAAAGTAGATGTTATCTATTATGGCTATTTAAAAAGAATGATTGATTCAAAGAGTATTAGCAAACGCTTAGTTGGTAACAATATACTTTTTTTTTTCTAGAAAATTATATCTAAAATGTGTTTTTTTTTAAAGATAATTCCCCAAGTGAAAAATTTAGTAACTTTGTTGGCAACACGAGCCGTTTCTACATAAAAAATTTGAAAGCATTGACAATTTTACATTGTATTGCCAACATAATGTCATTTTGACTTTTATCTTTAAAAAAAAGCAGACTTTATATATTTTATATGCTGTTCTGAGTTATTGGAATAAATTCAATTTTATATACATCTATAGTCTTTTCAAAGTTAGTGGAAACAAGGTAAAGACAGATCACAACTGGTGGCTGACTGGTGATTGGATATTTTCATAACAAAAGCAATGCCACTAGTCAGCCACCAGTTTCAATGTATTTTTACCCTGTTTTAATTGACTTTAACCTTTGTCTTCCCACGTCAAAAAAAATTACGTAGATAACCACGTGGGGTACATTCGCACCCCATGGTAAAAATAATACTTCTGATAATAATTAAACATGATTTTATTTGTACCTAACAGTTATAATAGATAAAATCAACCTATAGAGTACAGTTAGCGCAAAAAAAAAAAAAGTTAGGAAATGGTATTTTCGACCAATGCTTTTACTTCCCGTAAACTTTCGTTCTCTTTCTGCTCCACAGATACTTCTTGACTACTGGAAAACGACAACCACTGGGTAGTAACTTTACAGCTGAGCAAGTCAGAGACATATTGGCCATAATTTCATCGAATTGAAAACAGCTACAGGACTCCTTCAAAGAGAGTCTGAGTGATGATATACTGTACCAAATCCAACAAACTAATCCAGAGCTAGCCATCGAATTCAACGACGTCATGTTCAATAAAACACTCATTCGTCTATAGCAGATAAATGTTTAGCGTTAAAAAACCAGACCTTGGTACAACTTATGATGTCAGCACCACGACAAGATGCTTCCAGTTGCCTAGCCTTGAAATTTCAAAGGAAAAAAGCCATAGCATCAACGAACTACTCCAAAACATTGCTCACAACAAACCACTTCCTATAGTCCTTGGGTCCAGATCTAAATTTTTTATTTATGACCACACCGTCGAAACTCTTTGTATTTGTTATTTGGGTGGTGTCGGACAAATTTTGAACTCAGCGCATTATGATAGTGGGGCGCTTGTCTGTCAAGCTGTCACGAAGTTGTCGATTTTATGCAACAAAAAAATTTATGACCACATTGGTAATTTTTTTTTAATCAATGGTTTTTATCACATAAACAACGGAAAAAAATGTGTCGGACAAAAATATTGGGGCATATGCGCAGTCGGATGCGCCAAAGATGTCAATTTCCTGCAACAATTCTATTTACAACCACAGATGCAATTTTAATTTTTTACTGTTTCTTTACATGTGTAACGCATATCGGAACAATTGTCGGACAAAAATAAAGGGGCGTTTTGATACAATTTACAAAAAAGTAGGTAATTTTTGTAATTTTTCACTTCGTCACTTTTCAAAATTATCAGACGCAAAATTCCAAGATTAGAGCAACAGTTAAAACAAAAGAACAAATCAATAATTTTTCCAACAATGGCTAATTCTAAAATAATTTAACTAACTTTGCACCCTTGAAAAAGGAAACAATAAAATTTCCGAAAGCTCGGCGTTTGTGAAAAACTAGTTTTATTTTTGCCAAGACTGAATCCCAAGAATCATCTCACTTAATAAACAAGCCAGTCAAGAATTTCTACATCTATAATTTATAGTATACAGTGTCATTACTTAAGTGTGCAACATATGGGATTTTTTTTTAGTAATAGCAAAATCAAAATACAAAAAAGGCCAAAAGTTGGTGCATGTCTGATAATCATATTAGGTGCACTTAGAATGGTTGCAAGTCAAACAGCATACAGGGTGGCTCAAAAAATATGAAAATTCTACTAATATTTACTTAAATAAAATAAAACTTTTGCACTTTAAGCAGAGTTTTTTTTAATATGGCTATTATCATAAGGAATGTTTTAACTTGTTAAAAAAAAATTGCGACATTTTAAGGTTGTGTTGAATATCATTGCAACAAACATGAATTTTGGGATTCCATAAAAAATTAAAAATCTAAGTTAATTTTACAAATATGCTTGAATTTGAACAAAGTTATGTAAAATTGATTTGATTTTAATTAATTTTTGAAAGTCTTAAGGGCGGAAATAAAAAATAAAAAAAAAAAATAGAAATTATAGATTTTTTTCGAAAGAAAATAAAAAAAATCTTAGGAGGCTATATTTTGGCATTTAGGCATAACTTTTAATTCCAAACAACTTTTCTCTATGACATTTTGCTGAATTTTCTAAAATAAGGGTACTTTACAGTACCAGCTTTGATATTGTTTGAGCTACCCTGTATGCTGTTTGACTTGCAACCATTCTAAGTGCACCTAATATTATGATTATGAGACATGCACCAACTTTTGGCCTTGTTTGTATTTGGGTTGTGCTATTACTAAAAAAAATCTCCATATGTTGCACACTTAAAAAATCACACTGTATATGCATACACACATAGCCACACACCAATATGTTTTATACAGGGTGAGTTACTAATAGCGCGGTGGTCCCTATCTCCTATACTAACAGAGATCGAAGAAAAAAGTAAATACAAAACTTGTAGATAAACATGAGTGCTACATTCCTAAATTATTTTCCAGTATACAGGGTGGCCCAATAAGTAGTGGTGACACAAGGCTATGTTTTTGTTATGGGTATCAATGTTAAGGCAAAAGCAACCAGCGTTGCCGTATTTTCGAGTGTGCTTCAGCGAACGCATCGCTTGGCCCTTTAAATTTTTAATACATTTTTTTAATGAAAACTAATAACAAACGGTGAAAATTAATAATATAAGTCCAACGCTGACATGTATTAGTAGTATTAATACTCATTTATTGAATAATATTATTTTCACCATATTGTAACGTTCCAAAATCACCATTAGAGGTTTTACTAGCTTTGGGTTAGGTACTTGTTTTGAAACCGTTCATTTTCCGCCGGCTAAACTGGCTGTCTGCAAACAAAGGAAAATTAGACATAAATATATGAACGAAATATTTACTTTACTTACCTTGTTCCAAGAGCTGGGGCTTCCTTGATTTGACTCGTTGAGTTGTTCTCATGGTGAGAGTAGGGATGGCTTTATTTTGGCACTTCGGTATTTTCTTTCTTATCTAGAAATAATTCATATATTGACTATAATTTCATAATACAAAACTTACCTTTTTCTAAGTTTGTTTTGGTCGGCTTGCTGATATCAACAATCATCAGCTGATTGTATTTGTACGTCATCGGCGCTGCGTTCACGGGTTGACTTACACTAGATCGTATCGATTCGCCAAGTACCTACACGAAATACTCGGAACAGGGAACAATATTTTGAACTAGGTGCACTAAGTGCAATGCTCGAATTTGTTTCTACCCCATTAGTTCTGTTGCTACTCCATTGGTGTTGTTACTCGCTGTAGCAACCTTGTTTTCTCTTGACGTTATTTCGTGTGTATGGCGCATGTTCTCACCATGCTAGGTTTCTTCATTAGAACCCTGACGAAAATCTTTCTTCTTCTCGAAACCTTCTAGAACCACCGACATCTTGTTCCTAGACCCATTTTAGAAATCCAAAGTCCAAAAATTTACTTGCAATTTTTGGCCAAGTGTCCATCCATTGTGGGATTTATTTTACTGAGCACACAAATGAAATAGTTCTGTTAAATTCCATGGAGCTGCTTTGCCGGTGCTTTATTGCACGTTGTTGGAACTGTTTTACCTTTAGTAGGGATTTTGTTGGAACTTTGGTAAGTTGGCACGTGTTGCTTACTTTAATTTGGGCTTAGTCTCTTTATTACTTCTTATAGGATTTCTTGCCACCCGGCAACTACGTTGTCCGAGTTAGGAGAGAGGCACCACCATGGAGGTTTTCAAGCTTCAAGATTTGAAGTTTTAAGTTTTTGAATCCACAAGTAATTCAGACGAGGGGCCAATCCACGTGACGCCCGTGTCGTCGTTTTGAATTCATATATCGAGCTTCAAGTAGGGGACTGCTGCAGCGAAGTCACAAGTTGCAATTATCTTCCGTCAGGCGTATTCTGGCTTGAAACCCAGTCACGCAGTCACACACACACACAAGTCAACTAGAAGTAATTGTAAACGACGTATCAAGTAAGATAACTTTAGCTATTCTTCTTCTCGAATCAAGGGAAAATTCCAAAACTTCAAGTACTTGTCTAAGTTAGGTAGTAACCGTAAGTGTACGGATCTTGTTTAATTGTTTTAAATATTCAAGTGGGAGCTTAGCTCGCCAAAGTTTTACATATATAAGTAGGTATTTTTGATTCCTAATTTATCATTATAGGAGTTGAACTTTAGGGTATTATTGATATCACCGAGAGTGAATAATTTATTAAATCTATGGGGTGCACCTTTTAATTAAAGTAACAAGTTTTCTTATCAGTTTACATTAAATTGTAGGTACCAACTACTCTCACATTTCCTGTACTATGTACTATTTGATTCATATAATAATATATATCTACTTGAGTAAATGTTATTTCTGTATTTCATTGAGGTGTTTACTATAATCCAACAGAACAAGAAATTACAGCCCTTAGAGTCTCATGCTCATGCAATAACTTAATAGGACTATTCTATTTTTGAGCTAGCCGGAGAATCCCTACTAAGTTAGATTATAACGTTCGTTGGGACAGTCTAACCTAGTAGGGATTATCCGGCTAGCTCATGCAATAACTTAGTAGGACTATTCTATTTTTGAGCTAGCCGGAGAATCCCTACTAGGTTAGACTGTAACAACGAACGTTATAATATTTATTTAATAATAAATAATATTTAATGATAATATTTTATGTATTTTTTCTTTATATGTAGGTACTTATATGCTTATATAAAGTAATATAAGCATTAACTCATCCTTATAATTAAAGAACGTCGATAACCTATAAGAATTGAATTTCTCGAATGTTTGCCCCAACATTTTTGTCAGACAACTACATTTTTTATTTAAGAATATACTGGTGACCTTCTACTTTCGTCGGAAAAATATTTGTAAAAAAAGGGATAGCTGAACCCAGTATAGTTAAGAAATATCGATTACCAATAAAAATTACATTTTTTGTCCGACTGTCGATATGCCCCAATATTTTTGTCCGACACTTAGATTTTTTGATTTAGAATATTATTACTTAGACCCTCCTATTTTTGTCGGAAAAATGGTTGTAAATAAAATTGTTGCAGAAAATTGACATCTTTGGCGCATCCGACTGCGCATATGCCCCGTGAAAATTGTCCGACAAGGTTACCACGTTATTGTAAAATATTTTTATGGCAGATTCTGTTCAAATCATCCGTGTGGTAATAAAAAAAAAAAAAACATAAATTTGACATATTCAACGTGTCCGACGCGTCGAATGCCCCAATATTTTTGTCCGACACATTTTTTTTCGTTGTTTATGTGATAAAAACTATTGATTAAAAAAAAATTACTTGAAAAATTAGCTTGACAGACAAACGCCCCACTGCCATAATGCGCTGAGCTCAAAATTTGTCCGACTCCACCCAAATAGCAAATACAAAAAGTTTCGACGGTGTGGTCATAAATAATAAATTTAGATCTGGGCCCAAGGACTATAAATGACACCAAAAAAAAAACATCACAACGTTATCAGGAACCAGAGCAACAACACTGGTGGAATTATTTACTTGGACGCATCAGGCGGCACCGGAATAACGTTTCTAATAAGTCTATTACTGGCAGAAATACGTTCTAAACAATTCATCGCACTTGAACTGGCATCATCTGGCATTGCCGCCACATTTATGTAAGGAAGACGAACTGTCCATTCCTCCCTACAACTAACGTTGAACATAGCCGAAGAACAATTTTCGGAATCCAAAATCTCAAAAGCATCTCAACGAGGTGAACTTCTGGAACAAGCAAAAATTATCTTCTGGGACGAATGCGCGATGGCACATAAAAAATCACTCGAAGCCATGGACAGAACATTACAAGACTTGCGAGGAAATTCTGAAGTGATGGGAGGAGCTCTACCGATACTTTCAGGAGATTTTCGACAAACACTTATCCCAGAGTCAACACTAGCAGACGAAATCAACGCATGCCTTAAAAAAATCATATATCTGGCTACACATACAAATACTGCGACTAACAAAAAATATAAGAGTGGAAGTATCAAAAAACGAAACTACAGTACATTTTTCTCGACAACTTTCACAAATAGGAGAAGGCACATATCCATATCCTACTGACCAGACGACCGGCCTCATTGAACTCAACAGTGATTTCTCCAACATAGTTACTACTGAGAACTAACTCGTCGACCAAATTCATCCAAACATTGTTCATAACTATACCAATCCGGAGTTCCAACTATCACACCACACAATCTTATATCAACTCCCTGAGCGAAGCAATATAGCTGATGAAATGATTTATCTAACCTTAATAATTGAAAAAAAAAAAAAAAAATACTCACCGCCTTCCTCTTCAGAAAGGGACACTCCTCCATCTGAAAATGCATGAAATAAATTAAAACAAAATTAAATATTTATAATATATCAAATCAAATCAAATCAAATCATTTTATTGGTGTCAATACAGACAATACACAAGAGTGTTTACACAAATCAGTAATAATATATCAATAATATTGTCGGACCTGGGGGTTATGGGGGGTGTGAATCAAAACTAGAGCCAAGTACAAACATAGGAAAGTGTATTTTCAATAAAGCTTACCACAATAACATTTCAGATATGGGCATGGGCACTAATAATTATCACAGTATTGAAAGGCACTATTACTACTAACTAACTAACGCGGAAAATTCTTCATCTGTAGACTGATAACTCATCTTCCAAAACTACCTTATTTTATGCTAGTCGAGCCACCATGGTACGTGATTTCTAATTACAATAACTGCCGATGACCTGGCGTCGACATTGACCTTCTTGTTCAGTTCCATGTCCGTACAAATTAATAATTTAATAATTCGTTCAACTTGCAATGTTATTTACATGTAACGTGACCGATGGTCTTCCTGTAATCCATGAACTTTTTTGGAAGACGAGTGAGTTTAATTTACCGTAGTGAGGTGCCCTATTATCCTAGATACGACATATCCCCCGGGCTTAGAAAGCTGGGCTCCAGCTTTACAGAAAAAAAAAAGAAATCCTATACAATATTTTACACGATAAGGTTGAGAAAAAAAAAACTGATACAAAAAATTTACGAGATGACGTCGTCGTGTAGAATGGTATTAGCTCTTCTTCTGAGTTCCCTGGGCGTTGGCTTTTTAGAGGTGAACTTCTGATGACATACATAGCCTTGCCAATCCTGGTTCCATAAAGTGGTGTCCTTACGCTGAATTCGGGGATTTTTCTGGGGTTCTGCTGGAAAATCGGTGATTGTG
Organism: Ceutorhynchus assimilis; assembly: GCA_917834065.1. Classification (NCBI taxonomy): domain Eukaryota; kingdom Metazoa; phylum Arthropoda; class Insecta; order Coleoptera; family Curculionidae; genus Ceutorhynchus; species Ceutorhynchus assimilis. The sequence goes on along the minus strand of OU892285.1, from coordinate 21,271,159 downwards.
GGGTATTGCTGGTTCTGGAACCATACCGGTCCTTGGTCAACTTGCCAGTGATGTGCGAAAACAGCATCTTTTTCGTGTGCGACCATTTGTATTTCAGTTTGTATCCCGAGCTCCTTGTAGACCGGAAAGGTTGTGGTCTTTATTAGACCGCTCCAACCGTTAGGTGGGCGATGCCTTGGCTTATACGAGTTAATCTGTAATTTCCGCAATCTTCAGCTATTCGCCCCTTTTTCAAAATTAATTTTGCACCAAAGGAATTGATTAATCTGCGGCTATGTTTTTATCAACGTCAGTTCTGCTCTGTCATAGTACTCTAATTTTCTGCTTCCGGTATGGATATCTCCTGTCAATGTTCTTGCAACCTCTAATATAACAAATTTTACCAAAACAACTATTAATGGGGCCAGAAAATTTCCAATAACTATAATCTCTTTGCATATGTAGTACTTTAAACTTATCCATCTATAAATTTGTTAGTGCCCATCCGCTTTAAAAAAAAATCATTCATTATAACAATAATTAATTATTGTCCCAGTGACCTGATGTACTTGATGCTATACCGTAAGTATGCTTGCGTCGGCTGAAACAAAATACTTTTACTACAAATAGTTATTACATTGCTACGGCATCACATCGCACATTGTTTACTATTTTTTATCATTATTATCGATTATGTCTGACTGGGACTTCTTAAAAAAAAAATAACAAAATAAAAATTAACACCTTAATTTCTTAATTAAAGAGGCCCGTCTTTTCTTCACATATTCTTTTCCCCGGTCTTAGATGGCTTGAAATAATACATTTATACTTAAATACGCAGCCTATATTAAATACTTAACTAATAATTACTTTTAATTAGGTGTTTTCTCCTGAATGACTACATTCTATAACTACATCTAGTTTTTCGCCGGGGTTTAAAGAAAGAAGGTCCTGATTATCATTTACATGCAAAGTAAACTTTTTCGATTATACGGTTAGGAACGTTTTCATTTCCTGTTCTGTCTGTTGTTTGGGCACTGCCCTTTGCCTTTTTTTAAACCAAAGAATTAGGTAATAGGCTATTAGCGTCATAAGGATCCCAATGAAGATTATCCATGAAATACCAAAAATAATTTGATGCTCAACATCAATTATTCCTTCTTGTATGCTCGCATTCGATCCAAGAACTGGCGTTACAGCTAGCGCAAAATATTTATATTTCTGTGGAAAATGACATATCCCAATATTGCCGACAGAGCGTTACCTGACGTCAGCGTCAGCGTCAGAAAACGAGTGTACGTCATACCTGAACCAATGACGACGTTTACGTTGTCAGTTGTGCGTCGCGTACTATCTAACAAACCGTACCTTTAGGCTATTCCGTTGCACAACTGTTCGTAGAATATTGACCCCAAATTTTCGCACAAGTTTAGCCAATCAAGCCGTACGATTGTTTATCCATTTATTATTGAGATCAGTGCTTATACTGGATTATGGGATATGTCAATTGTGTCATACGTCCAAATGTCATATTTCCCTAACTCCCCCACCATTAAATTCTGAGATACCCAAGGATCAAGAACTTCTGTGAGGACAGACGGAAAATTACCTTTTCTACATTTAAAATCGACGAAAAAATTAAGTCACTAGAACAGCCTGAATCGCAAGCATTTCATAGATGTCTGCGGCTGAGGTCATCCCTATAAGCTGCTGATAGTGACGTCACTCGCAGGCCCAGAATTTGATGGTGAGGGAGTTAGGGGAGTATGACACAATTGACACATCACATAACCCAGCAGATCAGGCTTGATTATCCTCGCGAAAAATTGCCTCATATTCGAAACGCCAAATCCTAGTATAGAATTCTACTTGTCGTGATCCCAGCCCTGGAACGTGGAACGCAATACCCAACCCACCAGTAAAGAGTAGAGCTCAGAACTCGAGTACATTATACAGAGCAAACTTTGCCTTGAGTAAGGTTACTGTGGCGTGGTTGGCTGTTCTATCAGAAGATATGTTACAATATTAGATAATGAATTTGAAAAAAATATTCGCTAGATATGTATGTTTTATGAAAAAAAGTAAGGCAGTGTCTTTCAAGGTGTCTTCTCTTTTTGCCGCCCCCTCAAGATGCGAAGGGCGGCACGCGCCCCTGTTGCCCCCCCCCCCCCCTAGATCCGGCCCTGGAAGGTATCGCTAAAAGTTGGGGTGTACCTCTGACTACTCATGAAACTTAAGACCTCCTGCATATTGTCCCTTGTCGAAGTTAAATTTATATGTGGGATATGTAGGCTCCAGTTAGAATTGAGACATTCATTGAGATCCTTATACGTCGGGAGACTGTTGTAATTTTTTGGACTTAGTACAAATGATTTTAGGTTCGACCATGTAGCCGGAATAACATGTGTTATCTTTGGGATACTTCCTGCTCTTGGACATGGGAATTTGCTAGGAATTATGACTTCGTTATCAACTTCTAGTTGACAATGACATGGTAAATGGAGCTTAACTGCACCCTTATGGATGAAGCTATCGTTGATTCCAACTGTTTTATTGTATCCGCACGTTATTAGGTTGTTTTTCCTAGGGTGCGTAATAACGTACTGCTCCTCTCTTATTTCCGAGATAATCATAGAAGTCCGGGGGTGGGAGCTCATAGGACTCAACTCTCTAACAGTGGCACCTTCGTACAGCTTTTTCGCGCATTCCGGCCCTTGGAGGCTATCTGCGCAAAATCTGGGAATATAGCATAGTTTATTATGGTAGGGCTTGCACTGGTGCAGTCCCGTCCCTGAAATTTGCCTTATCTGGTCCTTTCCGGTCGCAAAGTTCGTGAAAACTGCGATATATAACGATTGGTTGGTTGGAGTGGAGCAGGTCTGGTTATACCAGACGAAGGGTGTCGTAACAAGCTCGAATAACTCCCACTTTTGAGTTGCTTGGACAATAGGAATTTTCACATGGATGAATAATTTGGACTCCGTAAAGGAACAGTCACAAATGGGTAACTCAAAATACTTTGCTAAGTTCGTTTCCCCAACTGCCAGAGCCCGATTTTCCCAAATTATTTCCATTCTTACAGTCTAGAGATCCTTTTCTAAAATTTTCGGATTGATGACTTCGATGGGAATTTAATGCTGTCTGCAGGATTCCACGATATTTTGTTTCCTGATTGTTCGACCGAGCATTATTAATCGTTTTAAATTTGAATATTGCGCATATAATAGGGACATGAATAGTGACTTTTGATCGGACACTTCGGAGGCAATCCTATTTTTTATGGTAAACATTCCTTTCTCGATTGATTTAATTTTGGCTTCCGTTTCCTTAAACGCCTCGGTTACAGCTTTTTCATAGTCCCGGAAATGTGCCGACTTTTGGCCAATAGCCTTTAGGCCTTCCACCCAGCCTTTGTTAATCACGCTCATTCTTTCCCACACAAGACCTTCATCGCGTGAAACCAAATCAAGCTTTTCTTGCGTGGCTACACCGCAACACCAATTAAAAGCATCCCCACGAAATTCAAAGCTCGCCTACCCCTTACTCGAACTTTGTTTTCTCTTGTAAATGCAGGGGTTTTACTACGTTCCTGTAATAGTCTGAACTCGTTTGTGAATGTAGAGGAAAGCTCGTTTATACCCCTCATCACGTTACACTGATCTGGACTTTCGGTACCATAACATGGAGTACTGAACGGAATTGGTTCTTTCAATACTTCTTCCTCCCATAAAGATTCGTACGTCAGAGGAATCGTTGCTTCGTAGGTTATTGTGTCGGGTGAGGGCTTCCAAAAAGCCCCTGCACCCACTTCCACATTATAGACGTCTTGACATCTCACGGATGATAATATTAGAAGACTTATCCTGAAGATAAAAAATATCATCTAACTCTCAGTGTTAATCTTAACTAAAAATATTGATCTACAAAAAATGAAACGAAAAAAAATTATCATTCTAAAAATTTGAAATTTTACCCATTAATTGGTTTGGAATATTTGCTTTGTATAATATATATTCGTTGGTATTTAATATTTAATTTTTTAACTTACTTTCTATTGCTCACCCGTTTCTAAGCTTCCTCCCTCACGAGGGTTGCTTCGGGGGTCCACTGGTCGTGATACGGTAAAATCCTGCTGACATGCACTACTTCCTTTTTCGCGTTTTTTGATAGCCCTTTTTGAATTTCATAATCCACTTCGGATTTCTTCTTAGTATTGTAGTAAGGCCCGAACCATCTAAGGAGTAATTTTTCGCTTCTTCCTATCTTTCTTACGGGGGTGAAGACTTTCACCTGTTCCCCTTCGTTGTATTCAATGTGCCGGTGTTTCGCGTCATAACGTAGTTTATCGATTTTCTGTTGTCGTAGTATATTTTCTACGGCTTTGTTGCGGACTGCCAAAGCCTGGTCTCTTAATTGCAGGCTGTCTAGCTCACTAGGTCCATTAAGTTAGCTTCCGTGGGTAAGATGGGTTCTCGACCGTATACTAGCATGAAGGGTGAAAACCCCGTGGTTTTCTGTTTACATGTATTGTAGGCGAACGTAACGGCAGGTAATGCTTCGTCCCAAAGCAGCTGATTTGTGTCGGTATACATCGCTAACATGTCTGCCAGCGTTTTATTGAATATTTCCGTCAAACCGTTGGTGGATGGATGATATGCAGTTGTAAACGGTTTTATTGTTCCGACGCTTTTCAATAGTTCTGTAACGAATTCTGAGTGGAAAACTTTGCCCTGGTCACTCAGAAAGTATTTCGGGGCTCCGTGACGGGTAATTATTCTCTCCATGATAAACTTAGCCACAGGTCCCGCTTTTCCGCTAGGTAATGCTTGTGTTTCGGCCCACCGAGTCGCGTAGTCTGTTGCGACAACAATGCAATTTTTTCCCGACTTTGATTTCCTGAACGGACCTAAAAGATCTATTGCAACCTTTTCGAACGGGATACCCACTGGTATGGGGTGTAATAAGCCTATTGGTTTTCTATGCTGTTGCCCTTTTCGTGCTTGGCAATCCGGACATACTTTGATAAACTTCTTTATGTCTTTCTGTTGTCATTCCCAATAAAATCTTTCCTTTATTTTTGCGATGGTTTTTACTACTCCTAAATGTCCTCCTGTTGGTTCGGAGTGATGGGAATACATAATTTATCCGACAAGGTTTCTAGGTATGACAAGAAGATATTTCCTTCCTGTTTGATTGTGATTTACTTTATGAAGGACTCCGTTGATCAGCCCAAAGGCTTTCGCTCTTTTTCGTAGTCCTATTATAGGGGCATTTTCTGGGTTTTCAAGTGCCTCGATGATTTTGTAAATCTCCGTATCCTCCCGTTGGAATTTGCCGATTTCTTCTTGTTCCATGATGAATGTTGGAATCTCGCTTATTTCATCTCGCTCCGTTGGTTGTGAAACTGGGAAGCGACTCATGCAATCTGCGTCTTTGTGGGCTACACCACTTTTGTGAATTATTGTATAATCGAACTCCGATAACTTGATACTCCACCTTGCCAGTCTTCCCGTTTACAGAGAGTGAATTATCCGCGTTAGTAGTTAGTAGTAATAGTGCCTTTTAGTCTTGTGACAATTATTAGTGCCCATGCCCAGAACTTGGCTCTAGCTTTGATTTACACCCCTCATAAACCCCAAGTCCGACATAATCACTATAAAAATTAGCTAAATTGGCCGCACTTATTGAGAAAAAAAAAATAAGAAAATTATACTGGCACTCTTTTGATTCACGCATCACCCCAAAAAGAAAAAAAAAAAAAAAACAAATTGCACAAAATAATTACACCAAATAGGAAGATTTGGTGAAAGGGAAAGAACCTGGTGCCTCCACCATATGTCGGACCTGGGGGTTATGGGAGGTGTGAATCAAAACTAGAGCCAAGTACAAAAATAGGAAAGTGTATTTACAATAAAGCTCACCACAATAAAATTTCAGATATAGGCATGGGCACTAATAAATTATCACAGGACTAAAAGGCACTAATACTACTAACTAACAAGCGGAAAATTCTCCATCTGTAGACTGATAACTCATCTTCCAAAACTACCTTATTTTATGCTAGTCGAGCCACCATGGTACGTTATTTCTAATTACAATTACTGCCGATGACCTGGCGTCGACATTGACCTTTTATGGATTCCAAATCCATGTCCGTAAAAATTAATAATTCAATAATTCGTTCAACTTGCAATATTATTTACATGTAACGTGACCGATGGTCTTCCTGTAATCCATGAACATTTTTGGAAGACGAGTGAGTTTAATTTACCGAAGGTATGTGCCCTATTATCCTAGATATGACAATATCAAAATGGATTATCTGGTTAAATGTTAAATCTGGAATACTATCGAATACATAATGTACTAACAGTATTTGGAATGTCTTCGATGATTTCTTTAAACAATAAATCTCAGCATTGAGATTAATATATAAATTAAAAAATACTCCAATATAGCTGATAAAATGATTACATCTGAGTAATTGAAAAAAAAAAAATACTCACAGTCATCATCAGGATCCTCTTCTTCAGAAAGGGGCAGTTGATCTGAAAATGCATAAGCCAAATTAAAAAAATTAAGCGATTAGATTATCAGAATGGATGCTCTGGTTTAATGTTGAATCTGAAATGCTATTGAACACGTAATGTACTAAAAGTATTTGGAATGTTTTCGATTTACACAATAAATCTCATCAGGATTGGGATCCAAATATATATCGAAACCTAATCCAATACAGCTGATTAAATGATTTAACCTTAATAATTGAAAAAAATACTCACCGTCATCAGGGTCATCATCTCCAGGACCTCCAGGACGGGGTCGTCTCGGGGGCCGTTGATCATCTAAAAATGCATGAGCCAAATTAATAAAATTTAGTGTAATAGAATCGATGCTCTGATTTAATGTTAAATCTGGAATGATATTGAACACATAATGTATTAGAGTATTTCGAAAGTGTACGATGATTGCGTTTGAAGTTTTTGGTTGTCACCCTGAACTACATGAATAAGTACACGGAAAAATACACATGTAATACGGGCATAATGACAATCACGTTTCACTTGTTCACATCAGAAAACTTCCTTAATATATTCGACCGGTTAAATGTACAAAAAGAGTTAAACAAAGAGCTTCTGTTATTACCTCAACTCCAAAAAAAAGAAGGGCAAAAAAAAAAAAAAAAAATTAGAAAAGGAAGTACGAGAAGAAAGGTTGATATTTTAAAAGTAAAGAAGAAATTCCAGGATAACAGTGAAAAGCAGTTTGAAAAAAAAAAGGAAAAACAAGAAGACATTTTTTGTCCACAATGTGAAACCTGCGAGAGTTGGTGACACGATTCATGTACAGCGTATGAACAGAAAGACACTTTTACCTGTGATCTCTGTTTGTAATCGTCAACTGGCCCCCATAGTCTCCGGTACTGAGGCAAGTTGACGCAAATGCAGTTTTTTCTTTTTTCCATTTTATTTTCTTTAGAGATAATTTTTGTTGTGTTTTAAAAATTATATCCAATATCTCGATAAATATACTGATAGAAAAAAATAATTTCACTTTTGAAAACCAAATAGTTTCGTATTTGTCCTTAGCTTCGTCAACTTGCTCCTTCCTTCCCCTACGGGCATCAACTTTATTTTTTAAATGGCACCTCCTGTATATTATGACATTTCTGAATTTTGCGGAAAGTTCTAAAGTCTGTTTTTTTTTTAAAGAGAATTTCATACATCTGTCAAAACTGGTATTCCAACAATAAATTGACATGTTTTGATTGTTGATTTAAACCAATCAGATTGTAATTACGCGATAATTTGCACTAGTGCAAATTATCAGATAACTAGCTGACCCGGCGAACTTCGTACCGCCTCTGAATTATTAAATATACCTATTAAATGTTGTGTTAACGTATCTATTAGCTGAATTAAATTCAGTTTTTTTCGATGGTGAATTTGGCTTTGGTTGAAGAAAATTAATGTTTACTCTCTAGATCAGAAGACACCTAAAATTAAAATTTTACATCATCCTTTTTTAGGCAGCTTGTGGGCATTATTCTTGTAAAGTGTACCACCAAATAAATAAACTCAGGCACAGGAATGTTCAAAGAATGTAAAGAAAACAAAAAAAATCTCTAGCGCAGCCCTATTTCACTCTATCTGCACTGCATGCACTGCACTACTCCATCTGTTCTACTCTATCTGCACTACTCTATCTGACCTACTCTTTCTGCACCACTCTATCTGGATCGGAATAGTGGAATAGTTCTGTGCAGCATTGTTCTACTGTATCTGCAATGCCGAGCTTCGTTCCAGGTATCAGAGATGGCGCGGTATACAAAATACAAAATAAACTTGGTATTGTCCTTCGATTTTAAACTGATACTCGGACGGAATGTGAGCTGTTGGTTCCCTACATTAGAACGCCAATGGTTACCTGACGTCACACCTGTTTTTGCCATATGAAACACCCTCTCGCTCCTCATACGGAAAGTGTCAGTTAAAAATCGACAAACAATATCGGTTATAAGACATGGCGCCGTATGCGGGAGTACATTTTTTTCATAATGATGATTAATGATGGAAATAAATTTATAATTTTCGACAAATTTGCACTCATGCGTTTTTAACTGAAAAAGGCACTCGTGCAAATTTCTCAAAAACTATCAATAATTTCCATTGCACTAGTTATATTACTATTGATAATTCCCCATGTCAAAAATTTAGTAACTATGTTGTCAACACATGCCTTTCCTACATAAAAAATTTGGAAGCATTGACAATTTTACATTGTATTGCCAACATTATGTCATTTTGACTTTTATCTTTAAAAAAAAAACAGGCTTTAGACATATTTCATGTCCAATGTCCTATATCTACTTATCCTCAACTGTTTCGGAAATATTGATAGTTGAAAATTGATTTTTTTGCATCTTTGGAGTGACTGTAAAACCTAAACGGTCGATTTTACAGAAAAAAGTTTCTCATTTATTTATTATCGAGTTTATTCTATTTGGCTGATACACACTGTATAAATCAAAACTCAAAATATAATCCAATAAGCAGATAAAATGATTTAACCTTAATAATTGAAAAAAAGACTCACCGTTATCAGGGTCATATTCTTCAGAATGGGGCAGTTGATCCTCTAAAAATGAATGAGCCAAATTAGAGAATGATGTGTTTATATATCAGAATGGATATTCTTGTTTATTAATGTTAAATATGATACAGTTCAGTCATCCAAGGTTCAGAAACAGCGTTTTTAGGAAAAAAATGTAGGAGTTTTTTCATCACCGAGTCTATATGTTTTCTGGGGTGCTGAATCCGAATGTGAGGTTTGCCACCTCGCCAGACGTCGGTTTCACACGAAAAATTGCAAAAAACCTGAAATTTTCAGCATTTTCTTCAGGTTTTTACCATAACTCGAAAACTAAGCGTTTTTTAATTATAACTATGGTATAAATTGAAGTAGACAAAATTCCATACAAGTACGTATGATAACTCTCAAGTCTCCACAATCCATAATGTCATGGAAAAATGGTATTTCTTGATTTTCCATTGAAAAATTTGAAAACGTTATTCCAACTAAGATTTTGATAAAAGGAAACATATTTGGAACAAATTGGCATTTACGATTTACACAGAAAAAAAAAGCAAAATCACCATTATTTGATGATTTTCATATTCATTTCTCGCGTCCACATCTGCAGAATTATCACCTGAAATAATGAGAATGGACACTTTGAATAACTATATTAGAATCAATGTCGTTCATGTTCATTATGGAAAAATGTGTGAATACCTGCATAGAGCTCACGACAAAAGGTGCTCCAATATAGAAATACTGCTCAGTGATGATGATCAAGACGTTTGGCCTGAGAAGATCCAAGGTAATTTATAGTATTACAATTATTTCTGTGGTTTCAGGGTAAAAGTGCTTAAGTTATATTTTTGGTAATATGAGCTTTTGTCAGTAAACTACTCTAGACTCTGCTTTTTTGGCACCTCTTAAGTCGTTTCTTAGCCGTTGAAAGTCGAACAATAATTTGGATAATTCACACGTAAAATATCCTTAAGTGTACTTAAACTATATTTCTCTCTTAAAAATTATCAGAATTAATCTGGGCAAATTGAGCTATGTCAACTTAGTCAGTTCATCCCATTTTAAAAGCATAATGCTACATACATAAGTCGACATAAGAAGTTATACGCGTTACTAGATATACATTTTAGAAAAACTAAGTCCAGTTAGTCACTTTCATCCATTACGAAAGATGCTACTATTCCGTTGGCGCGATTTCGAGCAGGTTCAACAATAATGTCTTCAAGAAGCAAAAATATACTTGCTCTAGCAATTGCTCAAGCAGGTAAGTGCAGCTTACTGGGTTCGAAACCTACCCATTTGAAGGTTAGGTATCCATACATACTGTAATGTAAACAAAAATCTACTCAAACCATGTGTGCAGTATTCAGCATCCCTTTTAGGGACAGTAGTTCTGGTAAAAACTATTTAATCTAGGCAGATGATTCTGGATTGATTGGAAATCATATAACTGAAGAACCAAGTACTGACCTACTGTCACCTGAATCATTTTCAATTCGACCTGTCGATGATTTTTCAGTTCATTATGGTGAGTTTTACCAGTGGCGGCTGGTGGGAGGAAAAGTTGGCGGTGCACAGATTCAGGGGGGAAGCCCCAGAAGCGCGCATTTTTTTTTAGATTGACCCAAACTAACTCAAATTTTGATCTAAAAGTTGTACAAAAAACACGCCTCAGAAAGTTTTTTCACTTATTCTCAATTCAAACGTGGGCATTTACCATTTCTACAAGATAATAAATAAAGCACGGGCGGAGTACACTTTTTAGTTCAATTTACTAAAAAAGCGTGTTTCTTAGTTTTTTTAAACTATATTTATTTCACTTTTTAGTTCGATGTATTATAAAAGCGTGTCAGCCCCAGAGATTTCCAGACTTTTCCAGACATTATCCAGACTTATTCAGAGCTTTCCAGAGTTTTCCAGATTTCATCCAGATTTATCCAGACTTGTACAGACTGATCCGGATTCTGGAAAATGATCCCCAGGTCTTTTGGGACCTTTTCCAGAATTTTTTCCGACCCTTTCAAGAAATTTCCAGGCCTTTTCCAGACGTTTCCAGAGATTTCCAGACATTATGCAGACTTATCCAGAGCTTTCCAGAGTTTTCCAATCCAGACTTGTTCAGACTGATCCGGATTCTGGAAAATGATCCCGAGGTCTTTTGGGACCTTTTTCAGAATTTTTCCAACCCTTTCCAGAAATTTCCAAGTCTTCTCCAGACGTTTCAAGAGATTTCCAGACTTTTCCAGACAATATCCAGACTTTTCCAGAGTTTTACAGACTTTATCCAGATTTATCCAGACCTTATCCAGACTTGTGAAGAATGATCCGGATTCTGGAAAATGATCCCCAGGTCTTTTGGGACCTTTTCCAGAATTTTTCCGACCCTTTCAAGAAATTTCCAGGCCTTTTCCGGACGTTTCCAGAGTTTTCCAGACATTATTCAGACCTATCCAGAGCTTTCCTGAGTTTTTCAGACTATCCAGATTAATTCAGACTTTATCCAGACTTATTCAGACTGATCCGGATTCTGGAAAATGATCCCGAGGTCTTTTGGGACCTTTTGCAGAATTTTTTCAACTCTTTCCAGAAATTTCCAAGTCTTTTCCAGACGTTTCAAAAGATTTCCATACTTTTCCAGACCATATCCAGACTTATTCAGAGTTTTACAGACTTTATCCAGATTTATCCAGACCTTATCCAGACTTGTACAGACTGATTCGGATTCTGGAAAATGATCCACAGTTCTTTTGGGACCTTTTCCAGAATTTTTCCGATCCTTTCAAGAAATATCCAGGCCTTTTCCAGACGTTTCCAGAGATTTCCAGACATTATCCAGACTTATCCAGAGCTTTCCAGAGTTTTTCAGACTTCATCCAGATTAATCCAGACTTTATCCAGACTTGTTCAGACTGATCCGGATTCTGGAAAATGATCCCCAGGTCTTTTGGGACCATTTTCAGAATTTTTCCAACCCTTTCCAGAAATTTCCAAGTCCTTTCCAGACGTTTCCAGAGATTTCCAGACTTTTCCAGACAATATCCAGACTTATCCAGAGTTTTACAGACTTTATCCAGATTTATCCAGACTTGTCCACACTGATTCGGATTCTGGAAAATGATCCCAAGGTCTTTTGGGTCCTTTGGCAGAATTTTTCCGACCCTTTCCAGAAATTTCCAGGCTCTTTTCAGACTTTTCCAGATATTTCAAGACTTTTCCAGACTTCATCCAGATTTTTCCAGACATTTTCCAGACTTGTTTTAGCTCACTTGGCTTGTTCCAGGTTCTTGTTGTGTGTTGTGTGTTAATTTAATTGCCGCAAAAACTAATCCGGGCCGTTCGATCAGGTGGCCCCGTTTATACGTATAAAAACAGCTGGTTACAGGGAGCGCGGCGTGACCTTCTCCAATGTAATTGCCGTGTTGCAGCGGGGCCGTTGTGAAATGAACCAGATCGTCCGTTCCAAAATTGACCGGAATGATCAGCTGTTTGAAACCGGTAAGGCACCGGATCCACCGGGAATTTTTGTCGGTTTTTTCGGTTGGAGATTTTTTGACGTACATCAATTACTTTGAATGAGCACTATTGGCAGTCATTCGTTAAATTGTCGCCACACAACCGTCACAACCAAACTTTAACTCACCAAAGCGTTCCAAAATGCATCAGTAAAATCTTGTAACCGGACTTACACCTAACTTTTACCGGAATTTTTTGACAGCTACCGGTCAATTTATCGGTGAAATTTGGAAAGTGCCCTACGTGGAAATGGTTTTAGTGATGGTATTTATTTGCAATTTTTAACATTCACTTAAGGAGTCATTTTTGCACAAGACCTATTAACTTTTTAGTGTTTTTTTTTCAATACGGTATTCTGTTGTTGTGTTAAAGGCTGTTCTGTTTAAGAAAAAGATAGTACTGAAATGATGTTTTATTTTCAAAAAATAGGGCTTAATAATAAAATGAAATTGATTAGATAAATTATTTGAAAGAAGGCGGGAACCACGTGACTATTGCCACAATACTGGACACGCTGAAGTGCACACTAGCGCCACCATGTTGTGGCAGTCATACAACTCGCTGCATGAGTAAGACAAGGATAGGGAAAAAAGGCCTGTTTCCTATCTTTAGGACGGGTTAATCTGTGGTTCAAACTTCACGATCAGGTAATACTAGCAAGGCAACTAAATATACTTGCATACTTATAACAAGGATTAAGATCCATATATAAATCGAATTATAGCTGATTAAATTATAAAGTATGTTTTTTTTTTTTGTGAAGATAAAAGTCAAAATGACATTATGTTGGCAACACAATGTGAAATTCTCAATGCTTTCAAATTTTTTATGTAGAAAAGGCTTGCGTTACCAACAAAGTTATTAAATTTTTGACTTGGGGAATTATCTTAAAAAAAAAAACAGAGTTTATAACCTAAATAATCGAGAAAAATACTAACCGTCATCAGGGTCATCACCTCCAGGACGAGGTCGTCTCGGGGGTCGATGATCATCTAAAAAATGAGTCGAATTAACAAAATTTAGTGTTTATACATATAACAAAATGGATGCTCTGGTTTAATGTTAAATCTGGAATGCTATTGAACGCATACCGAGTGTATTAAAAGTATCCGGAATGTGTTCGATGATTTGTTTACACAATAAATCTCAGGCTTGAGATCCATATATAAATCAAAACATAATCCAATATGGCTAGTGAAATGATTTTACCTTAATAATAAAAAAAAATACTCACCGTCATCGGGGTCATATTCTTCAGAATGGGGAAGCTGATCATCTAAAAATGCATGAGCCAAATTAAGAAAATAAGGAGTTTATATGATAATGGATGCTCTGATTTAATGTTAAATCTGGAATGCATGAGCCAAATTAAGATAATGAAGAGTTTATATTATCAATAAATCTCATAATTAAGATCCATATATAAATCGAAACATAATCCATTATAGCTGATTAAATGATTTAACCTAAATAATTGAGAAAAATACTACCGTCATCAGGGTCATCACCTCCAGGACGGGGTCGTCTCGGGGGCCGTTGATCATCTAAAAATGCATGAGCCAAATTAACAAAATTTAGTGTTTATATAACAAAATGGATGCTCTGGTTTCATGTTAAATCTGGAATGCTATTGAACACATACCGAATATACTAAAAGTATTTGGAATGTGTTCGATGATTTGTTAACACATTAAATCTCAGGATTGAGATCTATATATAAATCAAAACATAATCCAATATAGCTAGTAAAATGATTTAATCTCAATTAAAAAAAAAAAATACTCACCATCATCCGGGTCATATTCTTCAGAATCGGGCAGCTGATCATCTGAAAATGCAGAACAAATCAACAAATCACATAGAAACTTTGAACTCAACTAAGCTTACTCAACTTATAAAAAACGAAAGATGGGGTGATATTTATTGGGAGGAAAATATCGATCAAATGGCTCGAAAAATGTTTTTGAAAATCAAATATTTTGTAAGTTTAAGTACTACAAAGACATGTATGAGTGTACACAACAGAACCAACAACAAAAAGGATTGGATCTCTCCAGAAATGATACAACTTATGAAAGAACATGACAAACAACAAAAACGGATGCCTAAAAAATCCCAACAACATAGAAATTATTATAAAATTTTAAGAAACAAAATGGACACCTTAATAAAGAGAACAAAGAATAGCTTCTATAAAGACAGGATTTTTGCAGCCAAGGGTAATATTAAACAAACGTGGGAAGTGATTAATGATGCAACAAATGTTCATAAAAACAATAAAAACAGAAAAAGATTGAAAAAGAAAACGAGACTCTCACGCAGAATAAAGATATAGCAAACGAATTCAAAAGATTTTTTACAAGTGCCTAAACATGGCAAAAAAGATAAATAATGTCAACAATAACAACGTGATTCAACAAAGTAGCATATCTCAGTGTCTTTTTCTAGCCAGTTACAGAAACGGAGATAAAAGAAACAATGATAAGTTTGAGAAATGGTGTTAGTGCGGGAACCGATGGAATAAGATCAACATAAACCGAATTTTTCCGACGAACTACTTCCTTGATTTCAAGAACACAAACGCTTTCGCGAGAAACTCATGACGTCATATTGAACGTACTTCGACGGAAGCATGGATGCAGCCTGTAGCCAGCGTCTCAACAGGAGACGCAATGCACATGTTGGTTTGCCATTTGCACGCTGCCTTGAACTCTGGTCAGAAGCCTATTGCTATTTTCCTGGATTTGGCAAAGGCTTGGGATACGGTTCCGTATGATAAGCTTATGACCGCCCTTAGCAACTATGGAGTTAGAGGGATAGCTGGAAATTTAATTGAGAACTACCTAGAAAATCGGGAACAGAGTGTCTTATATAACTCGGAAACTAGTGAACCTAGAGTTCTGCCCATGGGAATACCCCAAGGCACAATTTTGGGTCCTCGACTCTTTAAGGTCTATATCAACAGTCTATTAAACCTTAATAGTTCTGAGGTCCTGGTTGTTTCCTATTGCGATGACACAGTGGTGACAGTGGCTAAACCAACGTGGGCTGAAACAAAAGAAGCGGCAGAAGCCCAAATTAAACATATACACGGCTGGTTAAATTCGAATCTTTTGAGCTTAAACACTCAAATAACCAAATACATTTCCTTTTCATTGAAAAATAGTGGCCAACCAGATTTCAATGCTTTAACTATGCATACATGTCAAAACAACTCCAGCTGTAACTGCAACTTGAAAATATTCAACATCAATGATATCAAATACCCGGGATTACAAATTGATCAGTGCCTAAAGTGGGACCGTCACGTGGCTATTTTAGTTGACAAGTTGAGGAGAACCATGTACAAATTTAGGCAACTTAGAACTTTTTTAAGCATAACTGTACTTGAGCAGGCTTATAAAGCCTTGTTTGAATCATTAATTACTTATGGTCTTCCTATCTGGGGTGGGGGTTATGAATGCAAATATGAAAATCTGAAAATACTCCAGAAATGGGTTCTGAAAGTGATTCATGGAAAACCACAGAGATTTCCGACAAGTGAACTATTCAAAGAAACAGGTTTGCAGGACTTCGATACATTATATATAATGGCATGTGTACTCTTTGTTCATAAGAGGGGGGACATTAAAAAAATTAGTCATAATCACGCTACAAGATCAATTCAAAACCAAAACTACAGTACCCAACAACCTAAAAACTGTACATTTATCAAGTTTATTGACTACACGGGCATCAAGCTATACAATACTTTACCCTTGCAAATTAAAAGCATAAATAACTTGAGTAAATTTAAAAGTGAAAGCAGATTATATGTGATACAAAATATAGATATATTTAAGGGCATTTTGACATAAGTCTTTGTGGCATTTATGGCTCTACTTCCTGTACTCTTTAACTTCTGGTCTGTTGAGTTTATTCTATATTCTAGTGAGTTAGATTAACTTGTTATTGTATATTTTATTTTATTTTTTTGTTATATTGTGGCGTGGCGTTCGCCAGGCTGTCAAAAATTTCAGTTTCGATGGCGAAAATGCTAGAATCTAGCGGATTATTCTACTTTAATCTGGAAAATAGGATTATAATGTATATTCTAGATTTTACAGGAATAGATTTAGGGATATATAAGAAGGCCGGCATTGGTTTGTAAGTTAAATTAAAGTTTGACTGTGATACGATTTAAATAGTGATTATTGCGAGTTGTAAGAGTTTAATTGTTGAGTTAGTTATTAAAGTAATTAGTGACAGAGTGTATTGTTAAGTGTATAGCATTTTCAATTTCTTGGCTAATATGCTACTTTGTTTTGTTCTAGTGGATATGTTTCTATATAGAACTGAAAGAAATAAATATATAAACAACTATCTTTTCTGCCTTGAGTACTGCCTTCTACTGAAAGTTTTTTGGTTCAGGTTTGCGATTGTGGTTAATTGAGCAAGGAAGGTTTGATTCAGTACGGCAGGGCCCGCTGTTATTGATTAGAATCTTAGGAAAAGGAGGTAGTACCATCATCATCTCTGTTCGCAAATCCAATCAAATAATCTGAGGTTATGATAATAATTGTTGTTCACTTTCTTGATTTTCCATTTCCATCATGTCATTGAACAGCTGTTTTGTCTAGGCGTTTTCTTTGACCTGTTCTACTTTTTGATATGGGTTCTATAGGCATTTTTCACCATTCACCAGTCATTTTTTACACATCCCACTTCCAGTTCGTATTCTTGTGACACTGAACACGCTTTTTTCTATAATTTTCTTCAATGTCAAAATTAGAAGTTTGACAAATGAAAGCCTTCTTCCGAAATCGAAATGAAGAATCAGCCTTTTTGATCTTGAGACCTCATAGCAGAAGGTTGGTCTCGGCCCTAATTGATTTTGGGCGAAACTTTTTGGAATTTTGTGCCAGGGAACTCGAGTTTCAGACTAACTTCTTGTTGATAATTGTTTTGGATTTTGTTTCGGACTGTTCCGAGCAGCTTTTGGAAGTTTAAGACTTCGCCTTAGGCCTAGAACATCCCTCACTTTGAGGGTCTTAGGCTATATATAGTTGGACAGTTGCTATAGGCTATACCTAGACAGTGCTAAGCTATATCTAGAGAGAGTCTAGACTGATCTAGATTGCTCTTAATTGGGGCTTTGGTAGCCATTCTTCAGCAACCCTCTTGGTACCACTCTGACAGAACCATGTGGAGTTCTACGTTTAATGGATACAACGTGGATAGAGCTCCTATAAAGCTCACTTACCATACCTTAGTCTATCTACAGTGAGACCAAACCTGTAGATAACCTCGCTTTTGAAACTTCTGGATTTACACATACATTTGAAGATAACAAACACTTGTATCACATGTAAGTTACACCTTTTACTATTTAGGCAAATCCTATGTAAATCACTTGATACTGAATTAGGTTCGGTAAGTGCCCCTTGAATGAAATTCTAGAATTTTACCCTGAGGTTGCCCTAACAATAACTTTCACCTTTCTGTGTTTAATTTGCCTGTTGGTAAAATGTAACCCATACTGTATTTTTCTTATCACTCACAAGTGTAAATACCAAAAAGTTTATAGTCATGTTTACATTAAATCCATATTTATATACAGTGTGATTTTTTAAGTGTGCAACATATGGGGATTTTTTTTAGTAATAGCACAATCAAAATACAAACAAGGCGAAAAGTTGGCGCATGTCTGATAATCATATTAGGTGCACTCAGAATGGTTGCAAGACAAACAGCATACAGGGTAGCTCAAACAATATCAAAGCTGTACTGTAAAGTACCCTTATTTTAGAAAATTCAGCAAAATGTTATAGAGAAAAGTTGTTTGGAATTAAAAGTTATGCCTAAAGACCAAAACATAGCCCCCTAAGATTTTTTTTTATTTTCTTTCGAAAAAATTCCACAATGTCTCTATTTTTATTATTCTTTATTTACGCCCTTGATATTTTCAAAAATTAATTAAAATCAAATCAATTTTACATAACTTTGTCCAAATTCAAGCATATTTGTAAAATTAACTTAGATTTTTAATTTTTCGATTAAAATTCATGTTTGTTGCAATGATATTAAACACAACTTCAAAATGTCGCAATTTTTTTTTTTAACAAGTTAAAACATCACTAATGATAATATGCATATTAGAAAAACTATCCTTAAAGTGCAAATGTTTTATTTTATTTAAGTGAATATAACCACAATTTTGATATTTTTTGAGCTACCCTGTTTGTTGTTTGACTTGCAACCATTCTAAGTGCACCTAATATGATTATCAGACATGCACCAACTTTTGGTCTTGTACGTATTTTGATTGAGCTATTACTAAAAAAAAATCCCATATGTTGCACACTTAAGTAATGACACTGTATATGCGTTATTTACATTCATTTTTTTATAATCAAATATTTATAAATTGGTACAAGCCATAATGTATACACATTTTTAACAACGTCCTGGCTATCCCTATTCATTATTGTTATTATTTTTTAATAAAGAAGCCAGATACATTATTGTACCTAATTAGTTGTTTTATTGATAAGCTCTCCAATTGCACAGGTTTTATTTATAACATCATTAAGTTATCTTCCTAGTTAAGTCACAATTAACTTGGTGGCGCCCAAAGGTAAGATGTATACAAGGAACCCATAGACCCATGGCCTCCGAACTGATACTGACTAGCCGTATGCAGTATAATTAGGCAATTGCCAAATGAATACGTTATAAGTGGAATAAATTATTGCTGTGTTAATTGGACTTTGATTTTTGGAATAAACGAAACGAACAACCAACGCAAGATTTCTGTCAGGCAACCCACAGCCGTGACATTGGTGTCAGGAGTGGGATATAAAGGACTGCAGAGTGAAATCCAATTGCGGAAGTGCGGGGACACTAGTGTAGTGTAAAAACTGAACACTAAGTGAACACTGGGACAGTTAGTGCAGTGCAAACAGTGACAATCACAAAAAGAGACTTAACCGATCGTGTGAATTACCCCGGAAGTGACTCTATACCCGATTTAGACTGTGATAGTGAATCTTCGAGTGAGTTCTAGAAAATTCTATTTGGAAACTAAGGGAGATATCGAATTTGTGACTTCGCCGACGTATTCGGAACATCAATCGTGATTCATAAGAGGTTTTTCGAGGAGTTTCGGGAAAATTCTAGAATATTCTATTTGGAAACCAAGGGAGATATCGAAATTGTGACTTCACCGACGTGTTTGCTGTATCAATCGACATCTAGAAAAAAAAATTCAAGAAAATTCCAGAACATTCTATGCTAGAATAAAGCAAGTTATCCAATTTGTGACTTCACCGGCGTGTTTGGAACTTCGAGCAAGGGCCAGAAAAGATATTTGAAAAAAGCTCGAGGGAAATTCTATAGAATTTTTAATACCTATTTAGAAGTACCTGTCGTTTTAGTGACAAAACGTATGTCGCTTCTTGACACACAAATAAAATCAGGTTAGGAATTTCCTATTTGTAGATGAAATTGACGTATTAGCAATCGACGTTCGTTTTTGTTGGTAATTTTTTGTTTCATCTGATTCGTGACTGATAAATAAGGATGAGGTTATTCTAAATGGGTATTACAAATACTATAGAACATTCTGTATATGCCTATCACAAGACAACAAGCCAAAATGGACGAACAAAATGTTGAAGAACTCCTGCGCAAAATTTGGAACTTCAAGAGACCAGACGACAACAAGAAAAACAAGACGAAGAAGCCAGACGACAACAAGAAAAACAAGACGAAGAAGCTAAACGACAACAAGAGAAACAAGACGAAGAGGCCAGACGACAAAAAGAAAAACAAGAAGAAGAAGCTAGACGACAACAAGAAGAGGCCAGACGACAATAAGAAAAACAAGAAGAAGAAGAAGAAGCTAGGCGACAACAAGAAGAAGCTAGGCGACAACAAGAAGAAGCTAAGCGACAACAAGAACCGCAGGAGGACCTTGGAAGACTGCAGAAAATATTCCAAACCATACAAGGAACTGTCGCTAACCTAGACCAGAAGATTGAACAAGTTAAAGACGATGTGCAAGAAGTTAAACACGACGTTCAGGAAGTGAAAGCTGAAGTCAAAACCGATGTTCAAGAAGTTAAAGACGATGTTCAGCAATTAAGACAAGAAGTGGAGGACCAAGTTCAAGCACTCGAAGATAAGGTGCGTACATTAGAAATACAGTCCATCAATCCAGTTAGTGTTGGAGCATTCTCCAGTATGAAGATAAAACCACCAACTTTTGACGGTTCTACATCCTGGACCATGTATATTCGACAATTTGAAGCTGCTGCAAACACCAATGGATGGAACGACCAAGAAAAAGCTACAGCACTAATAGTGGCGCTACGAGGACCTGCCTTAGACCTTCTTCAGTCCATTCCTTCAGTCTACCAACAGAATTACCAGCATCTAAGTCAGACGTTAGAATTGCGCTTCGGAGACCATTACAGGCAAGAGCTATTCAGAACTCAAGTCAAATCGAGAATTCAAAAACCCGGCGAGAGTTTACAAGAATTCGAATGGATGGCAGTATCTACGTTTATCGATGGTCTCTGGGATTCCAAGCTCCAGGAAAACCTAAGAATGTCCAAGTTCAGGAAAAGTAGCGAAGCCCTTGTCCGAGCATTAGAACTGGAAGCAATCTTTGGTGCCTCAACACTCAGAATACGAGCAGTGTCCATTCAAGACCCAAAGGATGAACAAACGTCAAAAGAAGATGGTAGCTTCAAGAATCTTATGAGTAACTTCACGGAGAAGATGGAGAAACTATTGCTATCACTAGAAGGTAGACAACTGGGAAACGACTCCAAACAAACACCAACACCGAGAAACCGAGTAAAATGTTACCGGTGCCAAAAGCTTGGACACATGCAATGGGATTGTAGACTAAGAATGTCCTCTCCATCGAGGGATCGTTCCCAAAGCCTTTGAAGGTCCAGAGACGCTAATCCTAGATATCGACCTGAAAACCCGCATGAGAAGAACACCAGTCCAGCTGTGAGAAGAACGGGCCTGATCGTTGATGACAAGTGGACTACGAAACAAATGAGAGAAGATCAGGAAGCAGACCAAGATATCGGGCAGATTCTTCATCTTAAGGAAAATGATGAATGTAGGCCAGAATGGAGGGAAGTGTCAAACAAGAGCTTGATTTACAAAGCGGTGTGGGCCCAATGGAACTCTCTGGCCGTAGAAAATAGTTTGCTCAAAAGAGTTTGGGAAAGTGCCGATGGGAAATCCACTAAGAGCCAACTGGTTATCCCAAAAGACGGAGTGGAAGATGTATTTTAAAAAAGATACACGGCGCAACTTCAGGGGCACATTTCGGAGTTAACAAGACTTTGGACAAAATTCGGGAACGCTTTTACTGGGTTCACTACCATGAAGACGTTAAAAACTGGTGCCGAAAATGCGACACCTGTGCTACCAGTAAAGGCCCTAAACTAGGATCTCGGGGGCCCATGAAACAGTATAACGTCGGTCTCCCATTTGAAAGAATAGCGATAGATGTTGATGTTGCTGGACCGTTCCCAGAGTCAGAGCGTGGTAACAAATACATCTTAGTTATCATGGATTACTTCAGTGAATGGCCAGAAGTTTTCGCTATTCCCAATCAAGAAGCTATCACTGTTGCCCAGGTGCTAGTGGACGAAGTTTTTAGTCGTCATGGTGTGCCACTAGAGTTACATTCAGACCAGGGACGAAACTTCGAATCTGCCATCTTCAATAAAATTTGTGAGATCATGGGAATCCGTAAGACCAGGACAACACCTTTACATCCACAGTCTGATGGCATGGTAGAACGATTTAATAAGACCATAGAGGAACACCAGACAAAAGTGGTCGCAAAGAACCAGCGTGAATGGGACAAATACTTGCCTCTGTTTTTAATGGCTTATAGAGCAGCTTTTCACGAGTCAACAGGTGAAAGTCCAGCCAGAATTGGAAGAGAACTCAGGTTACCTTGCGATCTGATGTTTGGGATACCTGAAGAAGAACGGAGAGAAATCCGAGATTATGCCGACGAAGTAAGGGTACGACTTCTGGGTATCCATGATTTTGCTCGGGTAGTATTATAGTGTGTATTCTAGATTTTGCAGGAATAGATTTAGGGATATATAAGAAGGCCGGCATTGGTTTGTAACTTAAATTAAAGTTTGACTGAGATACGATTTAAATAGTGATTATTGCGAGTTGTAAGAGTTTAATTGTTGAGTTAGTTATTGAAGTAATTAGTGACAGAGTGTATTGTTAAGTGGAATAAATTATTGCTGTGTTAATTGGACTTTGATTTTCGGAATAAACGAAACGAACAACGAACCCAAGATTTCTTTCAGGCAACCCAAAGCCGTGACAATATTTTACAATTGAACTCTGTTCAACTACCTACTTGTATTTGCTGCTCGACATCTTGAATTATTATACTGTAAATTGTGCTACCGTTGAATTACTTTTTTGCACAGACAAGTTCATTTGAACTTATGTGCTTTTTAGCTTTAAAATTATTGCAATTGTATTTTAAATCAATGAAAATAAAGAGCATTTATATTTGTATTTGTATTTGTATATTATCAGAATGGATGCTCTGGTTTAATGTCGAAACTGGAATGCTATTGTACACGTAATGCACTAAAAGTATTTGGAATATTTTCGATGTTTTTTTTACACAATAAATCTCAGGATTAAAATCCATACATAAATCGAAACATAATCCATTATAGCTGATTGATAGTTATTTGCACGGCTATCACTTAGGGAATATTCAATCTGAGTGGAGCTTTGAATGTGTCTTTTGTTTCAAATGAAAGTCACATTCAAAGCTCCACTTGAATTAAATATCCCTTAAGTTGTAGCGATGCAAATAGCCGTGAATGATTTAACCTAAATAATTGAGAAAAATACTAACCGTCATCAGGATCATGACCTCCAGGACGGGGTCGTCTCGGGGGCCGTTGATCATCTAAAAATGCATGAGCCAAATAAACAAAATTTAGTATTTATACAACAAAATGGATGCTTTGGTTTATTGTTACATCTGGAATACTATTGAACACATACCCAATGTACCTACTGAAAGTATTTGGAATGTGTTCGATGATTTGTTTACACAATAAATTCCAGGATCGAGATCCATATATAAATCAAAACATAATCCAATATAGCTAGTAAAATGATTTAAACTTGATAATAAAGAAAAATACTCACCGTCATCGGGGTCATATTCTTCAGAATGGGGCAGCTGATCATCTAAAAATGCATGAGTCAAATTAAAAAAATAAAGCGTTTTTATTATCAGAATGAATACTCTGGTTTAATGTTGAATCTGGAATGATATTTGAACACGCGATGTACTAAAAGTATTTGGAATATTTTCGATGCTTACACAATAAATCTCAGGATTGAGATCCAAATATAAATCGAAACATAATCCAATATAGATGATTAAATGATTTAACCTTAATATTTGAAAAAATAAGCTCACCGTCATCAGGGTCATCACCTCCAGGACGGGGTCGTTTCGGGGGCCGTTGATCATCTAAAAATGCATGAGCCAAATCAGCAAAGTGTTTGTATTGTCAACTGGTCTTTAAATAAAAACCATCCTGTATATCAAAAACCCATTAATTAAAAGTAGAACTCGGTTTATCTACAATCAGCAGTTTAAGCAGGTTAACGCGTAAACTAATATTCACACGTTTAGGTGTAAACTAATGTTTACACGAAATAAATAAAAAAACCGATGCAACCCATGGTGTCGGCATCAATTGGAGTCTTTCTATTCTCAGGGTCTCCTTACCGCAGGAAGTAGCATTAGTCCCTTTTGGTTCGCATCTCTCTCCTCAGGGTCTCCTTACCCAGGAGCAGTCGCTACACGTCTCTTCAGGGTCACTACTCACTTTACCTCAAGAGTCTTGGAGCAATGCCGTTTGCATTTATCCATTCCGTACATGTATATGGCACCTAGCACAATCCCATTGGTCAGATTTAAAATTTAAACCAATTAAACTTCGAGTGCCAAACGCGCATACGGAATGTAAATCACTGCCATATGCACTCACATAATGTCATAGGTACCTAGTTAGTGCAGCAGAAAATTTTGTTAAGCGTCAATATATTTATTGAATAATATGACAAAACAAGAGAGCTTTAAACAAAATCAGTGAGATAATCCTTGTTTAATTGCATTGGGTTTATTTATTTTAACATTTTGAAAAGATCATATTTTTTATTTGGCCTTTTCTTGGCAGGCTCCCCAGTTGCTGGACGACAGACGGGCTTTTTTTTGCATCCTCTTATTATTCCTACTTTTCTTCTATTCATAGCTGTAGACTGAACTTAAATGGTGGACTTTTGCCTATAGTGCTGGGCACACGAACTTCCCGCAGGACACAAAAAACTTTCTTTACCTGCGTTCAAACAATGTGTGTGTTGAATAGTTGTACTAGAAGTGCCAAATAGGTTATTTTTAGAAAGCATTAGATCAACAACATTCTGAAAATCGATGTTTATGGTGAATTTGTCAAACTCACAAATTCTTCCACCCATCTTCTAGCCTCATTTTCAGCCATTAGGTTTGCTCCATATTCTCCAGCATTCTGTTCAAAATATTCATAATTCAAAGGTACGTCGCAACGTTTTCGCAGCATGCATGGCGATTTTAAACATCGAAATAAACACAAGAGATCTGATTAAAATAATGTAGGCGAAACAATAACTGCCAATATCTTTGTTCAAAACATTTTTGAGAAAATCGAAAGAGAGGACGCAACGCCAAACTCCATAGAAGTACCTACCTACGTAAGCCGACAATCACAAAAATAAAACAGGATATTTGGACGCTGGAGACGTGAGACTATATTACAATCCGTAAGTGCATATGACACTCATTTACATTCCGTACGCGCGTATGGCACTCGAAGTTTAATTGGTTTAAATTTTAAATCCGACCTTATTACGATAAATTTATCATTTACGTAACATGTTCCATCTCTTCTTATTTTCATTATAAAGTTGTTTTTTGCCATTTCAGAATCAGCAAAATAATAATTCATAATTTAAAGTAATCTAAAAATATACTCCTGGACAAAATTATCGCACCACTGCTTATGGTGGTGCTTGTGTGCAGTGGTGCGATAATTTTGTCCAGGAGTATATATACAAAAATCAAAATAATATCAGTACTGCCATCTATCCATCATGAGCATGAAATGCAAATATCTATTATCAATTTACCAGTACTGCCATCTAGTACCGGATGAATTTTTTTTTTTTTTTAATTATGATAGTTTCCCTTAGCTATTTTTATTTCTCATTGACAGTCATTGGTATTTTTATTTGAAGAAATTATATTTATCTCACGCTTAGCAAATAGATATATTTCTGTCTTTCTCTAACTTCTGATTCTGAAATAATTGACCTGTCTCGCATAAACAGAAAAAGAGAGCTCAATTGTAATAAATAGAAGTTAGAAAGTAATAAAAGATGACATGCGCGCGCAACTCGTAGGTGCAGTGTAGCCAGATTCTACTGTTGCAGAACAAATATAGATAATACAAATCGAACATTATAACATTAAAGAAGTGATATAGTGTCAGACAAAAGAAGAGCTGAAAGAGTGTATGTTAACATCGTTTGCACTTTTATTTTGATAAATGTTTCATCCGGCAATATCGTACAATGAAATTGCAAAGGAATATGTCAAAAATAATTTAACATAACCTTAAACGACACTGTGGTGAGTTCAAGTAATATGTAAAATATTAGTTTGCTCTTTGTCGAATTACACGTTACAAAAAAAGAAAGAATGATTCATTCTGAACTGGCCCCTGAATAAGAATATGACGCAAGCCTGTAACAAACTTGCTTCTCATTGGACGCTTACCTGCAGCCTACAAGCGACGCGCGCAGTCCAGGTCATAGGAGATCGGTCTATTATTTTTTGGCTTAATGACCTAATTAATTAGGCAATCTAATGACCTGTCAAAAACGAAATTCAATATGGAAGTTCAGGTCAATCACTGTGTTGTTTATTCTGTATGTCATTGATTCTGTCACATTCTGGACAAACGTCAAGACACAGAACATATCACCTATAGAAAAATATCTCTAATGGGAGAATCGCGACGAAGGTTTTTAGTTAGGTTTTCATTCAACCATGGCGACACTGTCGGGAAATAAGAGAAATTTACAGGTATCTGTGGTGTGGAGAGTGATTTGTGTTGGTTGGTTTTGTCATTTATTTTGTCATTTTAAAAGTCAAAATTTGAATTTTTAAATTGTGTTGTTGTAAACCATGGTCCCCACGCGCGTTAAAGTGAAAATTCAAAAAGTTTAGGTTGAAAAGAACCCTAATTTTTGTTCGTATTTTGTTGTATTTACTCGTTTGTTTCATTTCGTTCGTATTTGTATTTATAATTCGTATTTACTTTGCGATCTACCTATAGCTGCGTGTCTCTTGCTAACTTACTAACTCTTTTTGCACTATGTTCGACATCGGAAACTTCCAGCCAGTCATAGTTTTCAAAATAATGAGGCGAAAAGAGCTAAAAGGAGTCGAATGCAGTTGAACAATAAAAATTATTTAAAAATAATAAAAATATATGAAAAAAATCAATTTGCCTTTTTGTCAAGAATGCTCGATTAGTTGGGTTTTCAGTCAACGATGGCGCTGTAATTTATAACCGGTACATAACATTGCAGATACTTTTCTAGAGGTGATATGTTCTGTGCGTCAAGATTTGAATCATCGGATTCTGTGTTTTTTTGTGTGTTCAGGTATTGTGTTAATTAAAATGCCAGCGATTTGCATCGTAATTGGGTGTGGAGGTCGAGGTAACAGGGATAATGTGAAATTTTATTCAGTTCCTGCTATTTTAAATCATCGGCTTTTGATCTACAAAAATAAATTATCAAAACAACGCAGGGCTTTATGGATTGCTGCAATTAAAAGAAAGGATCTAACAGAGGCTCGATTTTCCCTTAATAATAATATCTTTCGATATTCACTCTCCATCTCAGAATTTATTATTAAATTAAAAAATACGTAGAAACACTATAAAATTTACTTTGAAAACAACAAGAGCCAGAATACGTAGAAATACTACAGACCATAAAATTCACTATGAAAACAACAATGACCAAAACCAAAACCAATGAAAAATACGTAGAAACACATAAAATTTACTTCGAAAGCAACAAGGTCCGAACACAAATGCTCTCCTTATGAACGTCACCGGCTTGTCACCGCAATATATTTGACCCATGATTTGACCTGAGGCGATTTCGCCACAGATTTTCACCTGCTGTTTGGTAGGCGAATGGTTAACCAATTGGTACGTAAGTGACGTAGCTCAACAATCTCATCCGAATTCAGCTGGTAGGTCGTTTGGTAAATTTTGACTTTGGCATGTTTATTTATACATAAAACAGAAAGGTACCAAACCTCCACTTCCCAGTCAAACCGCGGTATAGCATTTGACAGACCAAAACGCCTACCAAAGTTGCTCTGACGGTATCATTCTCCCATCCGAAATTGATTGGTACCTGTTTGACACACCAAACTGGGGTACCAAACTGAGGCGAAATCGCCTCTGAACGGCCATATAAAATCACGTGATTGAGATTGCCTAATTAGTGGTTTTGTGCTTCCAACATAACCCTAATTTAAATTATTGTAATTTGTGAACAATTAAAATAATTCTAATGTGTTTTTATCTATTCTTTTTCAAACAACGTGGTTTTTCATTTGTGAAGTGAGCACGCTCTTTTGGTGTATGTTGACTGTTGGCTTCTGATTGGTCGATCTGGTTAATAGGCAGTAAGTATTAAAAAAAACACAAGATTGGTTTCCTGCAAGGTTCGGTTTCTAAAACGTCCTCTTTCTCTGGCAGAGCTATAGCAGGCAAGTCACTTTCAATTTTATAATTTTTCCATCGCATTTTTAGATTCTCCCTTATAATTTTTTCAGTTTATTTTGCAATCAGTGCATGCTACCAGATCACTGTTGAGTTTTTACCTGATCTTATCATATCTATTTTTGAAATATAAATATTATATTTTAATTTTTTATCTAAATGTGGTCCTCCATTTTGTGTGAGTGCCGATTGGTAGTGCCACGTTTTTCTGAGGTAAGTCAATTCAGATTTTTGGGCTAATAAATAGGTACTGCTGCTCTGGTTTACAGAATCAATAATCCCACACTATTATTGGACCATTTGCTCTAAATAGAGTCCGTGAAAACCAAATTTGTGTGTCCATCCCTATCAACTCTTTATTGAATCCAGGTAGAGGCCTATATAGCCATTTTCTCTTTGACTCCGTCAATAATTACCTTCTCGAGGCAAAGAGTGTTGAAAAAGGGTGTAATTTTCTAACATAGGAATCCAGACAAGTCAAAAAAACTCATTAAAAAAAGTTTTAATTAAAACATCTCAAGAATTTTTACATATTCTGGATTTGATTGATTTCACCCTCAGGTTTATCTTGTAGTATCTATAGTAACTACCTTAACTTAAAAGGAAAAATTTTCTATTTGGGGGAGAATCTAGAGATTTAATTTCTTATTTTTTATCTGATTTTGTTCTTATTTTTGCCTGTTATTGCTACTGCTAGAAAAGCAGCACTCTGCTCAATTTGTAACGAGCATTTTAATTTAATCTTGCTGTTATTACCTATACTATTATTTCAATTATTTAATGTTTTTTTTTTATATTAAAAAACATTTTTTTTTTTCTTTCAATTTGCAATAGTTGCTCATACCTGATACAAAATTTGCATATTGTTGTCAACAAAATAGTTAATAATTTTACTATTTAGACTGCGTATTTTGCAACCAAAAATGCGTCGACTCCTTTTCCAATCTATTATTGTTATGTACATAACTTCATTTTACTGAAAAGTGGTCTAAATTTGGAATAGAGCAGAGATTTGTGAAGGTCTGTAAATGACATTTTATTTAAACGCCCCTCTTAATTCAAATCGATAAAAACGGTTAAATTTTCAATTCGGACTCTTAGTTGAACAAAATGTGCTCGTTTCTCACACCGAGAATTCAACAAAATGACGTAGATTTATGTCTTCAGAAAATACTGACTGGCTGTCTTACAAATACCTGGACTTACGACCAAATCCAAGTTTTCACCCCAAAACCAATTAAGCCAGCTGCAACTTGAGTTCTAAAATCCCACAAAAGGTGGATGTTCCAAAGAACGCAGCAAAAGGGGACCGCCGGTAAAATCTGCCAACAACTTGTTGCTTGCTCAACGTGCGAAAAATTAAAGAGAACGACCCTATTTTGCAATTTACCATGTAAGCTCATATGACAAATTTCCCAGAACTCTATGTTTTCCAAGATCCCCTCTGGTGCCAGATTTCCGATCTTGACCAGGAAAACGAGACAATCAGCTTGAAACGAACAACCCAAACCACATCGATGACAAACAAAACTCAAAGTTGTTATCTAATTTTGTCCCCCAACACTAATTAATTAATTATTAATCATCATCTACCCGGTCTTTAGTCTAAAAACTATCAAAATGATCACTCGTTCAGTGATAGCAACGTAGTAGCAATGCGATAGCCACAATGGTCAAAAAACCTTGGCAACAGCGCTTCCTAAACGAGCGCAACAAGTGTCCCTGAACCTCACTTATTCGGGAAAATAAATAACCGGGAAAATGTAAATATCAGTGGAATTAAGGGTGAAACATTGATTTAAAGGGTGTGAAAGAGATCTGTGATGTTGCAGAATTTTTAATAATGGAAAATATACGAGACTCGTAAGTGTTGACAATTGATAATTATTAGGAAGTAAAAAAAAAGTTTCATTAACACTTAGGGCTTTTGAACAACTTTCGTAAGCTAAATAAAATAGTTTTCCATCCTACTAGTAGGGCTTTATTATCCTAAAGCTACCCTGTCATCTGAATACAAAGGAAAGAAGAAAGAAAGAAAGAAAGAAAGAAAGAAAGAAAGAAAGAAAGGAAGAAAGAAAGAAGAAAACTCAGAATTACCTCGGAAATATACAACTAGATATTGTTTCGCATTCAAACAAAAAGGCAGAAACCTAGTGAAATCCAATGACAAACCTATCATTCACTGAAAATTACTAAACCTCAGCTCATAAATTCCCTTACAAATACTTGAATTAAATAAATAGTGAATTTATTCGAAATCTCTAGTTACGTACTAAGGCAAAATTTGTACGTAACACACTCTATATATTTGCACCCCAGTACACAGAGCGAAGTAAGGAATATCATTACAGAATTAAAAAAAGGAAAAGCTCGCGGCATTGACGGGATTAAATCAGAAACATTACTAGAGTTGAAAAATGAAATATCTTTTACACTTGCATTATTAACGAGGACGCCAAACAAAATCAGTACGTAAATGTAGCTATTCCAATACACTAAATTGCGTCCTAAAAGCTTATTATTTAAGAGGGATAATTTTTGTTGTGAATTTTTGAATACCATCTCTGGTTTGGTGAAAAGTTATTTTTTGATTTTTTTTATCTTTCGTTTAAAGTGTGTAAAGTCTGGTGTTTTTGCTTTTTCAAATTTTAAATTATTATTGTTGTGCTACGCAATTGTGTATTTTTTTTTTTTGATTATGTTTTCAAGAATCCTCTATACCTATGCGAATTTGTTAAATAACAATGACAAAGAAAGTCTAATTTAAATGTAAGTACTCAAGTCAATTTCTCTACCTTCTTTGTTGTTAACTATAAGTATTTGTTCTATGTTTTTATGATGCCACTCGCCCCACTTACAATATATATATATTTATATATGTATAATTTATTTAGGAGTTTCATGTTTTTCTGCTATTTTCTTTCTGTTTTTATGAAATAATTATTCAAGAAATGTAGTGCGAAATCAGAAGATAGACAGACTTCTGCGTTTTTTTTTCTGATTCTACTCAAACAATTGAAAATACTACATATAGTCCATTTATCTAGGAAGTTGTCTAAATATCTGTTCTTGTTTCGTAATCTGGTGAAGGTTACCTCCAGGCAAACTGTTCTGATGGCGTATCATGGATATTTTCACTCAAACTTGTCTTATGCCATTTTATCACGGGGTCATTCATGTCATATTTTAAGTTGTCATTTTAACATGTGTGTAAAGATGGATTATGTAATATCAATTGTTAGCTATTAGTGAAAATTTAATATTAATAACTATAGTTGTGAACGTATAAATATATTATATATAATATTTGGGTAATGTTGAGAAATATTCCGACATTCACCCTCACATTTACCTAGCTGTACTTTTGTCTTGACTTGTAAAAATGTGTTTTATACATATGTTATTACCAATAAATTATCTTATTGAGATTATTATTATTTCCTAGCTAGTAAGATTATTTAACCTTAATAATTGAAAAAAAAAAAATACTCACCGTCATCTGGGTCATATTCTTCAGATTGGGGCAGTTGATCATCTAAAAATGCATGAACCAAATTAAAAAAATGAAGCGTTTATATTATCAGAATGGATGCTCTGGTTTAATGTTGAATCTGGAATGCTATTGAACCAAAAGTATTTGGAATGTTTTCGATGATTTGTTTACTGTTTACTCAATAAATCTCAGGATTGGGATCCAAATATAAATCGAAACATAATCCAATATAGATGATTAAATGATTTAACCTTAATATTTGAAAAAAAAACTCACCGTCATCAGGATCATCACCTCCAGGACGGGGTCGTCTCGGGGGCCGTTTATCATCTAAAAATGCATGAGCCAAATTAACAAAATTTAGTGTTTATATAACAAAATGGATGCTCTGGTTTAATGGTAAATCTGGAATACTATTGAACATATATTTTACCAACAGTATTTGGAATGTGTACGATCATTTGTTTAAACAACAAAATCTCAGCATATATAATCAATATCTATACAGTGTCATTACTTAAGTGTGCAACATATGGGATTTTTTTTTAGTAATAGCACAATCAAAATACAAACAAGGCCAAAAGTTGGTGCATGTCGATTAGGTGCACTTAGAATGGTTTCAAGTCAAACAGCATACAGGGTGGCTCAAAAAATATCAAAATTCTACTAATATTTACTTAAATAAAATAAAACTTTTGCACTTTAAGGAGAGTTTTTCTAATATGGCTATTATCATAAGTAATGTTTTAACTTGTTAAAAAAAAAAATTGCGACATTTTCAAGTTGTGTTGAATATCATTGCAACAAACATGAATTTTGTGATTCCATAAAAAAATAAAAATCTATGTTAATTTTACAAATATGCTTGAATTTGAACAAAGGTATGTAAAATTGATTTGATTTTAATTAATTTTTGAAAGTATTAAGGGCGGAAATAAAAAATAAAAAAAATATAGAAATTATAGATTTTTTTCGAAAGATCTTAGGAGGCCATGTTTTGGTATTTAGGCATAACTTTTAATTCCAAACAACTTTTCTCTATAACATTTTGCTTAATTTTCTAAAATAAGGGTACTTTACAGTACCAGCTTTGATATTGTTTGAGCTGCCCTGTATGCTGTTTGACTTGCAACCATTCTAAGTGCACCTAATATGATTTTCAGACATGCACCAACTTTTGGCCTTGTTTGTATTTGGCTTGTGCTATTACTAAAAAAAATTCCCATATGTTGCACACTTGAAAAATCACACTGTATAACAACATACCCCAACTTTTTTTTGACAGCATGAAACAACGTTGCCATATTTCATTTATTTAGGCTTGCCATCCAACCGATGTAACTTTAATATTTTTTAAATTCGATTTGGGTTCAATTTAAATGAACTTGTGATCTAGATCATTTTTTTGTTGATGGGGGTGCACTGATCCAGCTTCAATCGAACACAGTGTGGTTCACTTAAATTGAACCAGATCGATCTAATCCGGTCAATCGAATTCGGCTAAAGAGAGGAGTGCTATAGGCTATTTTTTATCCCGAAAAAAAAAGTTCGGTTGAGCAAAACTCTGATACACTGGAACGTCTATATACCGCCCGGGGCGCTCTAGAACAGCTCTGGAGTGCTTAAAATGCGTCACTGAACTCACTGGCAAGCGACTCTGGTATCGGAAAAAAAAATAAAAAAAATTAAATAGATTATTCCACTCATGTGTTAGAAATCCCATAAGACAAGTGACGATTTTCAGAATTACAGCGAAAATTCTCTTTTCCATTTGTTTAACTAGAGAGAATTACAGCGATAATTCTCCCATGTTATTGTATACATGGTTGTCATGCTATTTTTTGATACAAACAAACGGTTCCTGATAGCAACCATTTATTTGTATTGATTGTTAGGATGTTCAAATCGTTTAATACATATTTATTTCCATATTTTTTGCATTCTCATACGTGAAATAATCCTCTAAATACCACTTGAGCTTTAAAATGAACCAGATAATTTTTCACTCCTGCGTGTTTACTCTGCAAATTTCACTCGTCCTACGGACTCGTGAAATTATAGAAAACACGCAATCGTGAAAAATTATCGGTAATTTTGAAGCTCTCGTGGTATTATCCCCGAAAATCAACAACAAAATTTGAAAAAAAGTGTATTATTTCAAAAGGTATTTTCACGCTGGCAACGCAGCGGGTCATTAGCTAGTATGTTATAAAAGAGAGTGTACAATGTGCGTGCCGCTGAAACTCAGCAATGAGTCTCAGTACGATTGAGGAAGTTATATGGTGTGGTAACCCTCTATCTCCCGTCCATGAAGAAGGTTCACGTTTTTACCTGAAGGGCGTGCTTTTGAAGATAGAAGGGTTGGGACTTTCGCCCTCTAGAAACTTCTAGAACAGTCCAGAACATTTGAGAGTCGTCGAGAGCATTCGACGACATTCTGGCATAATGTGGAATGTTCGGGAGCATTTCAGATCATTGTGGAAATTCCAGAACACTCTCGAATGTTGTGGTCCATTCGGAACCTTTTATTGATTTTAAATTTATTGCACAATAAAGTAGATGTTATCTATTATGGCTATTTAAAAAGAATGATTGATTCAAAGAGTATTAGCAAACGCTTAGTTGGTAACAATATACTTTTTTTTCCAGAAAATTATATCTAAAATGTGTTTTTTTTTTAAAGATAATTCCCCAAGTCAAAAATTTTGTTGGCAACACGAGCCTTTTCTACATAAAAAATTTGAAAGCATTGACAATTTTACATTGTATTGCCAACATAATGTCATTTTGACTTTTATCTTTAAAAAAAAAAGACTTTATATAATTTTATATGCTGTTCTGAGTTATTGGAATAAATTCAATTTTATATATAGTCTTTTTAAAGTTAGTGGAAACAAGGTAAAGACAGATCACAACTGGTGGCTGACTGGTGATTGGATATTTTCATAACAAAAGCAATGCCACTAGTCTGCCACCAGTTTCAATGTATTTTTACCCTGTTTTAATTGACTTTAACCTTTGTCTTCCCACGTCAAAAAAAATTACGTAGATACCCACGTGGGGTACATTCGCACCCCATGGTAAAAATGATACTTCTGATAATTAAACATGATTTTATTTGTACCTAACAGTTATAATAGATAAAATCAACCTATAGAGTACAGTTAGCGCAAAAAAAAAAAAAAAAAGTTAGGAAATGGTATTTTCGACCAATGCTTTTACTTCCCGTAAATTTTCGTTCTCTTTCTGCTCCACAGATACTTCTTGACTACTGGAAAACGACAACCACTGGGTAGTAACTTTACAGCTGAGCAAGTCAGAGACATATTGGCCATAATTTCATCGAATTGAAAACAGCTACAGGACTCCTTCAAAGAGAGTCTGAGTGATGATATACTGTACCAAATCGAACAAACTAATCCAGAGCTAGCCATCGAATTCAACGACGTCATGTTCAATAAAACACTCATTCGTCTATAGCAGATAAATGTTCAACGTTAAAAAAACCAGACCTTGGTACAGGATGTTTGTTTATAACTGGAACACTCGGTAACTTTTTATTATTGGAAATAAAGGGCATGTTTAAATTGGAAAATTTCTTGGTAAATTGCTACGATTTTAATCGCTACAACGATATTTTTTTGTCGCCATAGGTATACAGGGTGCTTCAAAAAAGTATTTTTTTCAAATGGAACGCCCTTTATATTTTTGCATTTTTGAAATTCTAAGAAAATTAGCTTCACAAAAATATCAAACACTATTTGGATAACAAAAATATACAGGGCGCCCCATTTAATAAAAATACCTTTATGGCGCACCATGCATACCTATGACGACAAAAAAATATCGTTTTATCGCTTAAGGTTGCGATTTACCAAAAAATTTCCCAACTTAAACATGCCCTTTATTTTCAATAATAAGAAAGTTACTGAGTGTGTTCCAGTTATAAACAAACACTCAGTACAACTTATGATGTCAGCACCACGACAAGATGCTTTCAGTTGCCTAGCCTTGAAATTTCAAAGGAAAAACGACATAGCATCAACGAACTACTCCAACACATTGCTCACAACAAACCACTTCCTTGGGCGCAGATCTAAATTTTTTATTTATGACCACACCGTCGAAACTTTTTGTATTTGTTATTTGGGTGGAGTCGGACAAATTTTGAGCTCAGCGCATTATGGTATTGGGGCGTTTGTCTGTCAAGCTGTCACGAAGTTGTCGATTTTATGCAAGAAAAAAATTTATGACCACATTGGTAATTTTTTTTTAATCAATGGTTTTTATCACATAAACAACGGAAAAAAATGTGTCGGACAAAAATATTCGTGCATATGCGCAGTCGGATGCGCCAAAGATGTCAATTTCCTGCAACAATTTTATTTACAACCACAGATGCAATTTTTTTTTTTACTGTTTCTTTACATGTGTAACGCATATCGGAATAATTGTCGGACAAAAATAATGGGGCGTTTTGATACAATTTACAAAAAAGTAGTAGTAATTTTTGTAATTTTTCACTTCGTCACTTTTCAAAATTATCAGACGCAAAATTCCAAGATTAGAGCAACAGTTAAAAGAAAAGAACAAATCAATAATTTTTCCAACAATGGCTAATTCTAAAATAATTTAACTAACTTTGCACCCTTGAAAAAGGAAACAATAAAATTTCCGAAAGCTCGGCATTTGTGAAAAACTAGTTTTATTTTTGCCAAGACTGAATCCCAAGAATCATCTCACTTAATAAACAAGCCAGTCAAGAATTTCTACAACTATAATTTATAGTATATATGCATACACACATAGCCACACACCACTATGTTTTATACAGGGTGAGTTACTAATAGCGCGGTCGTCCCTATCTCCTATACTAATAGAGATCGAAAAAAAAAGTAAATACAAAACTTGTAGATAAACATGAGTGCTACATTCCTAAATTATTTTCTAGTATACAGGGTGGCCCAATAAGTAGTGGTGACACAAGGCTATGTTTTTGTTATGCGTATCAAACTAATAACAAACGGTGAAAATTAATAATATAAGTCCAACGCTGACATGTATTAGTATTAATACTCATTTATTGAATAATATTATTTTCACCATATTGTAACGTTCCAAAATCACCATTAGAGGTTTTACTAGCTTTGGGTTAGGTACTTGTTTTGAAACCGTTCATTTTCCGCCGGCTAAACTGGCTGTCTGCAAACAAAGGAAAATTAGACATAAATATATGAACGAAATATTTACTTTACTTACCTTGTTCCAAGAGCTGGGGCTTCCTTGATTTGACTCGTTGAGTTGTTGTCATGGTGAGAGTAGGGATGGCTTTATTTTGGCACTTCGGTATTTTCTTTCTTATCTAGAAATAATTCATATATTGACTATAATTTCATAATACAAAACTTACCTTGGGATTTTCTAAGTTTGTTTTGGTCGGCTTGCTGATATCAACAATCATCAGCTGATTGTATTTGTACGTCATCGGCGCTGCGTTCACGGGTTGACTTACACTAGATCGTATCGATTCGCCAAGTACCTACACGAAATACTCGGAACAGGGAACAATATTTTGAACTAGGTGCACTAAGTGCAATGCTCGAATTTGTTTCTACCCCATTAGTTCTGTTGCTACTCCATTGGTGTTGTTACTCGCTGTAGCAACCTTGTTTTCTCTTGACGTTATTTCGTGTGTATGGCGCATGTTCTCACCAGGCTAGGTTTCTTCATTAGAACCCTGACGAAAATCTTTCTTCTTCTCGAAACCTTCTAGAACCACGGATATCTTGTTCCTAGACCCATTTTGGCCAAGTGTCCATCCATTGTGGGATTTATTTTACTGAGCACACAAATGAAATAGTTCTGTTAAATTCGTTGGGGCTGCTTTGCCGGTGCTTTGTTGCACGTTGTTGGAACTGTTTTACCTTTAGTAGGGATTTTGTTGGAACTTTGGTAAGTTGGCACGTGTTGCTTACTTTAATTTGGGCTTAGTCTCTTTATTACTTCTTATAGGATTTCTTGCCACCCGGCAACTACGTTGTCCGAGTTAGGAGAGAGGCACCACCACAGAGGTTTTCAAGCTTCAAGTTTCCAAGCTTCAAGATTTCAAGTTTTAAGTTTTTGAATCCACAAGTAATTTAGACGAGGAGCCAATCCACGTGATGCCCGTGTCGTCGTTTTGAATTCATATATCGAGCTTCAAGTAGGGGACTGCTGCAGCGAAGTCACAAGTTGCAATCCTCTTCCGTCAGGCCTATTCTGGCTTGAAACCCAGTCACGCAGTCACGCAGTCACACACACAAACAAGTCAACTAGAAGTAATTGTAAATGACGTATCAAGTAAGATAACTTTAGCTATTCTTCTCGAATCAAGGGAAAATTCCAAAACTTCAAGTACTTGTCTAAGTTAGGTATTAACCGTAAGTGTACGGATCTTGTTTAATTGTTTTAAATATTCAAGTGGGAGCTTAGCTCGCCAAAGTTTTACATATATAAGTAGGTATTTTTGATTCCTAATTTATCATTATAGGAGTGGAACTTTAGGGTATTATTGATATCACCGAGAGTAAATAATTTATTAAATCTAAGGGGTGCACCTTTTAATTGAAGTAACAAGTTTTCTTATCAGTTTACATTAAATTGTAGGTACCAACTACTCTCACATTTCCTGTACTATGTACTATTTGATTCATATAATAATATATATCTACTTGAGTAAATGTTATTTCTGTCTTTCATTGAGGTGTTTACTATAATCCAACAGAACAAGAAATTACAGCCCTTACAGTCTCATGCAATAACTTAGTAGGACTATTCTATTTTTGAGCTAGCCGGGGAATCCCTACTAGGTTAGACTGTAACAACGAACGTTATAATATTTATTTAATAATAAATAATATTTAATGATAATATTTTATGTATTTTTTCTTTATATGTAGGTACTTATATGTTTATATAAAGTAATATAAGCATTAACTCATCCTTATAATTAAAGAACGTCGATAACCTATAAAAATTAAATTTCTTGAATGTTTGCCCTAACATTTTTGTCAGACAACTACATTTTTTATTTAAGAATATACTGGTAACCTTCTACTTTTGTCGGAAAAATATTTGTAAAAAAAGGGATAGCTGAACCCAGTATAGTTAAGAAATATCGATTACCAATAAAAATTACATTTTTTGTCCGACTGTCGATACGCCCCAATATTTTTGTCCGACACTTAGATTTTTTGATTTAGAATATTATTACTTAGACCCCCCTATTTTTGTCGGAAAAATGGTTGTAAATAAAATTGTTGCAGAAAATTGACATCTTTGGCGCATCCGACTGCGCATATGCCCCGTGAAAATTGTCCGACAAGGTTACCACGTTATTGTAAAATATTTTTATGGCAGATTCTGTTCAAATCAGCCGTGTGGTAATAAAAAAAAAATTCCATAAATTTGACATATTCAACGTGTCCGACGCGTCGAATGCCAAAATATTTTTGTCCGACACATTTTTTTTCGTTGTTTATGTGATAAAAACTATTGATTAAAAAAAAATTACTTGAAAAATTAGCTTGACAGACAAACGCCCCACTACCATAATGCGCTGAGCTCAAAATTTGTCCGACTCCACCCAAATAGCAAATACAAAAAGTTTCGACGGTGTGGTCATAAATAATAAATTTAGATCTGCGCCCAAGGACTATAAATGACATAAAAAAAAAAAAACATCACAACGTTATCATGAACGAGAGCAACAACACTGGTGGAATTATTTACTTGGACGCATCAGGCGGCACCGGAATAACGTTTCTAATAAATCTATTACTGGCAGAAATACGTTCTAAACAACACATCGCACTTGAACTGGCATCATCTGGCATTGCCGCCACATTTATGTAAGGAAGACGAACTGTCCATTCCTCCCTACAACTAACGTTGAACATAGCCGAAGAACAATTTTCGGAATCCAAAATCTCAAAAATATCTCAACGAGGTGAACTTCTGGAACAAGCAAAAATTATCTTCTGGGACGAATGCGCGATGGCACATAAAAAATCACTCGAAGCCATGGACAGAACATTACAAGAATTGCGAGGAAATTCTGAAGTGATGGGAGGAGCTCTACCGATACTTTCAGGAGATTTTCGACAAACACTTATCCCAGAGTCAACACTAGCAGACGAAATCAACGCATGCCTTAAAAAAATCATATCTCTGGCTACACATACAAATACTGCGACTAACAAAAAATATAAGAGTGGAAGTATCAAAAAACGAAACTACAGTACATTTTTCTCGACAACTTTCACAAATAGGAGAAGGCACATATCCATATCCTACTCACCAGACGACCGGCCTCATTGAACTCAACAGTGATTTCTCCAACATAGTTACTACTGAGAACTAACTCGTCGACCAAATTCATCCAAACATTGTTCATAACTATACCAATCCGGAGTTCCAACTATCACACCACACAATCTTATATCAACTCCCTGAGCGAAGCAATATATACTTTATTTTTTTCCAAGATTGATTTTGGCATTGTCAACTTCGAAACATAAACAATGCCGCTAATGCCACTTATTGGTCGCTATTGTAAAACTAATGTCAACCTGCAGGAACACCTCATTTTGCGACCAATCAGGGTCAAGCGTTATTGTTTATGTTTCAAAGTTTTCAATGTCAAAATCTATCTTGGAGAAAAATAAAGTATAGCTGATGAAATGATTTATCTAACCTTAATAATTGAAAAAAAAAAAAAATACTCACCGCCTTCCTCTTCAGAAAGGGACACTCCTCCATCTGAAAATGCATGAAATAAATTAAAACAAAATTAAATATTTATAATATATCAAATGAAATCAAATCAAATCATTTTATTGGTGTCAATACACAAGAATGTTTACGCAAATCAGTAATAATATATCAATAATATATTGTCGGACCTGGGGGTTATGAGGGGGTGTGAATCAAAACTAGAGCCAAGTACAAAAATAGGAAAGTGTATTTTCAATAAAGCTTACCACAAAAACATTTCAGATATGGGCATGGGCACTAATAATTATCACAGTACTGAAAGGCACTATTACTACTAACTAACTAACGCGGAGAATTCTTCATCTGTAGACTGATAACTCATCTTCCAAAACTACCTTATTTTATGCTAGTCGAGCCACCATGGTACGTGATTTCTAATTACAATAACTGCCGATGACCTGGCGTCGACATTGACCTTCTATGGATTTCAGTTCCATGTCCGTACAAATTAATAATTTAATAATTCGTTCAACTTGCAATGTTATTTACATGTAACTTGACCGATGGTCTTCCTGTAATCCATGAACTTTTTTGGAAGACGAGTGAGTTTAATTTACCGTAGGGAG
The DNA here is from genome assembly GCA_917834065.1 of Ceutorhynchus assimilis. NCBI lineage: Eukaryota > Metazoa > Arthropoda > Insecta > Coleoptera > Curculionidae > Ceutorhynchus > Ceutorhynchus assimilis. The sequence continues at coordinate 21,229,778 of OU892285.1, read as the reverse complement.
GTGCCCTATTATCCTAGATACGACAATATCAAAATGGATTATCTGGTTAAATGTTAAATCTGGAATACTATCGAATACATAATGTACTAACAGTATTTGGAATGTCTTCGATGATTTCTTTAAACAATAAATCTCAGCATTGAGATTAATATATAAATTAAAAAATACTCCAATATAGCTGATAAAATGATTACATCTGAGTAATTGAAAAAAAAAAAAAAATACTCACAGTCATCATCAGGATCCTCTTCTTCAGAAAGGGGCAGTTGATCTGAAAATGCATAAGCCAAATTAAAAAAATTAAGCGTTTATATTATCAGAATGGATGCTCTGGTTTAATGTTGAATCTGAAATGCTATTGAACACGTAATGTACTTAAAGTATTTGGAATGTTTTCGATTTACACAATAAATCTCATCAGGATTGGGATCCAAATATATATCGAAACCTAATCCAATATAGCTGATTAAATGATTTAACCTTAATAATTAAAAAAAAATACTCACCGTCATCAGGGTCATCATCTCCAGGACCTCCAGGACGGGGTCGTCTCGGGGGCCGTTGATCATCTAGAAATGCATGAGCCAAATTAATAAAATTTAGTGTAATAGAATCGATGCTCTGATTTATTGTTAAATCTGGAATGATATTGAACACATAATGTATTAGAGTATTTCGAAAGTGTACGATGATTGCGTTTGAAGTTTTTTGGTTGTCACCCTGAACTACATGAATAAGTACACGGAAAAATACACACATGTAATACGGGCATAATGACAATCACGTCTCACTTGTTCACATCAGACTACTTCCTTAATATATTGGACCGGTTAAATGTACAAAAAGAGTTAAACAAAGAGTTTCTGTTATTACCTCAACTCCAAAAAAAGAAGAGCAAAAAAAAAAAATTAGAAAAGGAAGTACGAGAAGAAAGGTTGATATTTTAAAAGTAAAGAAGAAATTCCAGGATAACAGTAAAAAGCAGTTTGAAAAAAAAAAAAGGAAAAACAAGGAGAAATTTTTTGTCCACAATGTGAAACCTCCGAGAGTTGGTGACACGATTCATATACAGCGTATGAACAGAAAGACACTTTTACCTGTGATCTCTGTTTGTAATCGTCAACTGGCCCCCATAGTCTCCGGTACTGAGGCAAGTTGACGCAAATGCAGTTTTTTCTTTTTTCCATTTTATTTTCTTTAGAGATAATTTTTGTTGTGTTTTAAAAATTATATCCAATATCTCGATAAATATACTAATAGAAAAAAATAATTTCACTTTTGAAAACCAATTAGTTTCGTGTTTGTCCTTAGCTTCGTCAACTTGCTCCTTCCTTCCCCTACGGGCATCAACTTTATTTTTTAAATGGCACCTCCTGTATATTATGATATTTCTGAATTTTGCGGAAAGTTCTAAAGTCTGTTTTTTTTTTTAAAGAGAATTTCATACATCTGTCAAAACTGGTATTTCAACAATAAATTGACATGTTTTGATTGTTGATTTGAACCAATCAGATTGTAATTACGCGATAATTTGCACTAGTGCAAATTATCAGATAATTGCATACTAACTGGTGTGAAAACTGGTGTTTTGACATTTTTTGACAAAAAATTTAAATTTTTGATTTATGAAATTCTCTCATTAAATACAACTCGTGCAATGGAAATATATTTATAATTATCGACAAATTTGCACTCATGCGTTTTTAACTGAAAAGGGCACTCGTGCACTACGTGCACTAAAAATGCATTCGAGCAAATTTCCCAAAAATTATCAATAATTTCCATTGCACTAGTTATATTACTATTGATAATTCCCCATGTCAAAAATTTAGTAACTATGTTGTCAACACATGCCTTTCCTACATAAAAAATTTGAAAGCATTGACAATTTAACATTGTATTGCCAACATTATGTCATTTTGACTTTTATCTTAAAAAAAAAACAGGCTTTAGACATATTTCATGTCCAATGTCCTATATCTACTTATCCTCTAAAAATGAATGAGCCAAATTAGATAATGATGTGTTTATATATCAGAATGGATATTCTTGTTTATTAATGTTAAATAGGATATAGTTCAGTCATCCAAGGTTCAGAAACAGCGTTTTTAGGAAAAAAATGTAGGAGTTTTTTCATCACCGAGTCTATATGTTTTCTGGGGTGCTGAATCCGAATGTGAGGTTTGCCACCTCGCCAGACGTCGGTTTCACACGAAAAATTGCAAAAAACCTGAAACGTTCAGCATTTTCTTCAGATTTTTAACCATAACTCGAAAACTAAGCGTTTTTTAATTATAACTATGATATAAATTGAAGTAGACAAAATTCCATACAAGTGCGTATGATAACTCTCAAGTCTCAACAATCCATAATGTCATTAGATCGTGTTGGAAAAATGGTATTTCTTGATTTTCCATTAAAAAATTTGAAAACGTTATTCCAACTAAGATTTTGATAAAAGGAAACATATTTGGAACAAATTGTCATTTACGATTTACACAGAAAAAAAAAAGCAAAATCACCATTATTTGATGATTTTCATATTCATTCCTCGCGCCCACATCTGCAGAATTATCACCCAAATCAATGAGAATGGAGACTTTGGATAACCATAATAAATGTCGTTCATGTTCATTATGGACAAAACTTGTGCATACCTGCATAAGGCTCATGAAAAAAGGTGCTCCAATATAGAAATACTGCTCAGTGATGACGATCAGGATGTTTGGCCTGAGAAGATCGAAGGTAATTTATACTATTACACTCAATAATTATTATCCTAATCTGCAGAGTATTTATCACTGTAAATTAGGACTATACTTTCGCACATCAAAATGTCTTAAATATATTTTTTCTACTACCAATAAAATAGTTATGTACGTATGTGTGAAAAAATACATTTAGACAAATACTTTACGCACTAGTGCGTGAAGTAATTCACTATAAAAAAAAACTAAATTGACATTGTCGACATCTATCATTGACTAGTGGGTGAAGTGAGTACTTTACGCAAGGTAGTAGAAATTTTTTTCTATGCAATATATGTGTAAAGTACCTTTTTTCACTCATGTGATTGTCAAAATTCACATTCGTGAAAAAAAGTTCACTTTACACACTTGTTGCATAAATAGCTATTTTTACGAATGACCGCAAAAAAGCTACTTTGCACTCACTTTTGCATATGCAAAGTAATACTTTCTCCCACACTGTGCGGGAAATTTTTTCCCCGCGCGCACACTCATTTTTGTACTTTTCTACTAGCTAGAAGTTCGAAATATTCAGGGGCGCTAAAAGTTTTATTTCTGTCAAGCGAAAACAATTTTTGTTTCCCCCTCCCCCTGAGGCTTCCTATTGAAGCTGTCAAAGTTTTGACTTTCGGCCCTTCCACAGCCCAAATAATTGGAGGTGGAAAGCTGAAATTTTGCAAGGGGATAGATAGGAAGAAGATGTCGCAATTGGCGGGGGGTACAATATTTTTTTAAAAATATTTAAAAGGGGTTAAAAACATAAAAAACGTGATATCTGATGAAAACCCTATTCACCCTGGAGGAAGACAATAGGGGGTGGGACCACTTTGCGCCCAACAGTTCAGGGGATTTTTTTTCTGAAATTCCCGAACGGCGGGTCAAAATTCTAGTTCAGGCTCTAAATTGGTGTGCCGATAGAGGAACACGAGCTCTATCGATAAAAAGCTTATCCCTTACTTCTTTCGCATGCGGGACAACATAACTTTGCGCACTACTACTTTCTAGTAGGGAGACCAGCGCTCATCATTCAAGAATTAGAGCAGTCCAGTTAGCCGAGGCAAGATAGCATTTGACCTAGACAAAAATAATATAAAGCTGATTTTTGGTAGAGATCATGCCTGAGGGCTAAATTGCAACATACTAAAAGTCCTGGCTAATCCTCCTTCCACAACCCCCTTTTTTCGCCCCCTAACCCCCACCCTTTTAATGTTTTGGTGATTTTCTCAAAAACTATCCACTTTAAGGGAAAATTTCGGAAAGGCATTTTTAAAGCTGACAAAATTTCCCTTGCAATGACGTATTGCGAGCCAATATAGTGCCAGGTGGTACGCACCAGTATGGCGTATCAAGTGAAGAGTTACTTTTAAAAAATATACTTTTTGGTATTTATTCCGATTTTTTTTTTATCTAAGCATCATTTTTTTAGAAGAAACATATTTTTCTCTAAAACGACCATTAAAAGGTAGTCTACTTACGAATCTATAAGAAGTTTATCGCAATTACTTCGGCCAAAAAAACTAAACATTATCAAAAATCAATTGTGGATTTCGACGGATATACAGAAGAAACTACCACAAAATCGGAAGAACAGAGAAGAAGACATCTGCGAAAACTGGTATTTCAACAATGAACTGACATGTTTTGATTGTTGATTTGAACCAATCAGATTGCAATTACGCGATAATTTCATATTAACTGGTGCGAAAACTGGTGTTTTGGCATTTTTTGACAAAAAATTCAAATTTTTGATTTATGAAATTCTCTCATTAAATACAACTCGTGCAATGGAAATATATTTATAATTTTCGACAAGTTTGCACTCATGCATTTTTAACTGAAAAAGGCACTAGTGCACTTCGTGCACTCGTGCTCTTTTTCATCTAAAAATGCATTCGGGTAAATTTCCCAAAAATTATCAATAATTTCCATTGCACTAGTTATATTACTATTGATAATATCAAGCCAATAGCCATACTCTTGACAAATAACCTAGGCGTTAAAAGAAATTAGTACTTATTACCGAGTTAAGCGAGAACTGATTTCAAATCAATTATTTAACTAGAAACAGACTTATGAGTTTATGAATCTTAAAAACACCTAAAATATTGTTATAATGGACAGTAAAAAAAATTATTATATATGGAACAGGGAATAAAAAAATTGATCAATTTTTCAGGGCCACCGTCTTACATGATATCCCACACATATTTCAGGGTTCTCAGGTGAAAAATTACAATAAATGGCATTTAGAAATCAATTCAGGCAATAAAAATGAAATACTAAAAATATTAAATGGAATAGAATGTAATGTTACCCATTAATCTTCTATTGTTCGGTAAGGTACTTCTGGAGATAGTTTGGTAGAAGGCATTGTAATCCAGACGAAATCGTAGTGCTTGTACCTTTTTGCACTAGCAAGCAGCAGGACAGGATTGTCAAGGTGGCCCGTATGGACACACGTGAAAGTGTTCTTCTCTTCTGGGAAAAAAAGGCAGCCTCGAAGACAGCCAATTTATAACTTCAGAGGTTAGGATAACCGACTCAAGGAAAGACCCACGTTGTTTGTGGGTAGGAAAAGAACTGAATGTACAGGAAAATCACAATTCCTTTTTGAAAATTTATTTCGGTAATCTATTGGAAATCACTCTCGGCAACTTAATTTCGAAAAAGAAATGCCCAATGGCTATTCGGTAAGAAAACTTTTTTTTTCTTTTTTTTTTTTTTTTAAAAAAAACCAATAATTGTTGCTTCCAGCCGGCAAAGTACCGATCTGGAAAAGAGGGCTCTAAATTTTCTCTTCTCGAATTTATACTTTTCTATGACAGTACTGAAAAGGAAACTTGTCAACCTGTCAACATTCAACTATGTAAAAATTGCTGCGTTCGAAAACTATTTTTTTTGGTTATAGATCAACTATGCACCAAGTCACCAAGTCGAACAGATCAGGGTAGTGTAAAGGAAAGCGCCTACATAATACATTCAGCCGGCGATAGATGTCGCCACTTGGACTGAATAATTATATAAAATTCAAAAATTTTAAAATTATTTATATAAAAAAAAGGAAGTGACATGTGTAATGTTACACTGCCCTGCTTCAAAAAAAAAAAAAATATACGAAGTGTATATTTTTTTTTTTGATAAACTTAAAAACTAGGTAAGGTAGGAATAGATAGAAAAGATAGACAGAAGGAAGAAAAGAGGAAAGTTGAAGGCGGTTGTCAAATTCTTTTTCTCTTTTTCTGATATCTAACGTGTATCACTCGTCCTTACGGAAATCATCATTGGTAGGTCGCAATAAAAAAAAAAAGTCATAATAGGTAAGAGGTCATAATTAGGCATGGTTTTGATAAAAGAAAAAAAAAACTTGACGGAACCCTCAACTTTGTTTACCATTATTTTGCCATAAACATAAAGAAAAGAAACGATACAAAACAACTACACAGGGAAAGACCCCATGTAGTGAAAAGATGAAACGCCAATTTATACCTCCACGGTATTTTCTTCTGGGCGGAGTTCCCGAGAGGAAGTTAGAGAGACCTTTCATCACTTGCATATGAATGGGTGTCAGCCGCCATATACAAGTTATCCGAAAAAAGGCTCAATCAAGAAGGGATAGAAAAGATATCAGTGGGCGGACGAACCCACCTAGGAATGCGATTATCCCAAGAATGGCTCTTTCCATTGAAATCACCGTTATTCCTCAAGGAACTACCCGACTCTAACTCCTCCCACCAAGCCTGTGTCAATAAGGTGGTGGCAGCAGCCTGTCCAATTGATTCCCCTCAACGGACAAGGGAAATCAACTGAAACAGAAGACGGCACAGCCCTTATAGAGGAAAACTTGAGGTAACCTCACCCCGCAGCAAAATGAGTAGTCCAAATCGATAATCAAAATTGATTAATGGATAATTAATCCAAAATTTTGGGTTGGTTGTTCTTCAGTAAAGACAAAGTCTTCACTGAAGAAAAGCAAATCCGCCCGCAACCATTCCCTAATACAAACATATTGTAACCAATCTTGGTTAAACAATATTGCTGTTTGTATTAAACCATTGTTTTAAGCCACAACGGTAACGGCCTTGGTACAGCAAAATAATGACAAGGTAAGAAAGAGAGATGGAGAAAGATAGAGATAGAGAAAGGTAATCACTAAAGGTACTCGGTAAAAATTCCCAGGAGAACTTATGTCGATAATGGCTGATATTATAAGCTGGCTCAAGAAGTTTTATTGGCAGATATTAAAGAGGTAATATGAACGGTATTAACGATATTATAGATATTAAGTTATTCGATAGAAAAGATAATTGAGAAATAAGATAAAACAACTCCAGCAAACTACCTGACAAAAAAAAAGGAACCCCAAGGTAATGAAATTGATAGATGAGCTGAGTTGCAGAAATTTATTGAAATCGGTACTATATCTTGAAAAACAAAAACTCACTCCAGAGATAAATCTAAGTTAGAGCCAAGGTACTTTTTTAAGTCTTTTATATGCCAGTTACCTACATTTTTACCTGTAGAATCGGCCAAAGAATAGACTAAACGAGAAATACGCTTTTTGACTGTACACAAGATGTATTTACGAGCTAGCTTTGCAGAAAACTTTTTAGAAGCATCGGAAAGAACTTTGTTGCGTCGCCAGACCTTATCACCTACGTTAAAGACAGCGTCTCGTCTTCTCAAATTATAGGTATGGGTATTTCTTTGGTACGCGGTATGTAGTTTTTTCCTAACTTCAGTAAATATGTCCGATAGATGTCCTTAGCATAATTATCAGGGTTTCCTGGAGAAATTTCGAAGTCCTCAGAAGAATTAACATCACCATAATAACGTCCGGAAAGGGGTATATGACGAGCAAAGTTAAGGAAAGCAGGAGTGTATCCAGTAATTTCATGCTTCGCAGTGTTCAAAGCATGTTGAAGTTTTGGTAGCTCTTTGTCCCAATCCTTGTGATGATCCTTTATGTAACAACGAATTGCTGTTCCAATTGTTCGATTTGAACGCTTAACGAAACTAACTTGAGGAGAATAAAAAGACGTATACCATACTTTTTGAACTTGATACGTATTGGCCAAGTCTTTAAAAGTATTAGCTACAAGGTTGGAACCATTATCACAGATAATATATTGTGGAATTCCAAATTTAAGAAACACTTCGTTTTCCAGAAATTTGACGATACATTTGGCAGTAGCAACTCGCAAGGGATGTACAAGAGAATATTTGTTGAGCCAATCACAGACGACAAGGAGGTAACAATTGTTTTTGGGTGATCTCGGAAATGGACCCATTAAATCTACGGCGATAACTTGTCAAGGAAACTGAACGGATTTTTCATTGCCCATTAATCCTAATGGAGGAAGATTGGATACCTTCTGACTTGCACAGACATGACAAGTTCTTACAAAAGATAGGATATGCTTGCGCATTCTAGGCCAATAGAAATTTTCCTGGATTCAAGATAAAGTTTTGAAGAAACCCAAATGAGCGGCGGTAGGAGGATTGTGACAATCTTGGATAGTCTGTTTCTGAAGATATTTAGGGACTACTATTTTCCACTCTCTAGTGTTGGATTTGACAGGGACAGAAGACAAAATTAATTTGTAAATAATACCGTTTTGAACTTTAAAATTGTAACAGTCCAAAATTGCATAAATAATTCTTACCTACTTTCAATTTTATATTCAAGATTTCCTTAAGTTATTCAACATTTTCTCTCAATTTCAATTTCATCAATAATCTCAACGGTTGTAGATCCTGTAAATTTCCTAATTTTCAATAGTCAAATTCTATTTGCTGTAATGGTTTTTCCTCATTTTAATCCATGATTTAATTCAATTTCAAAATCAAAACAAAGCAATATTTTGATTCCGATTTTAAATTCGAACATCTGTTTTCATAACAAAAATAATTAATTAATTTGTCAAAAATATTTCGTGGGTGGTGTTCCGAAATCATATTGACCCGTTTTCAAGTGGATGTACAGAACTACTCGGTTCGTACTAACTCTGTTCGGTTATCGAGCGCTATTGATCTCGGAGCAAATTCTAGCGAACCCCGGGTCGTTCATTAGTTCGATGGTCTTTAAGATAATTTATGTATTATCCTTGCGTTCGGTTTTTTTGACTTTTGATTGTCAAAAATTTCTGTCAGCTGGCGGTAGATTAGTAATGTTTTTAGTATCGTCGATTCTTCTTTGAGCCCTCTAATTTTGCAAACGGAACACTTACTCTATTTTGTATTCTTCAAGTTTTAATTGTTTTATGGGATGATTATTTGTTGTTAATATCATTATTCATTAGCCGTTGTCATTTTTCTCGGATTATATTGTTGTGTGCAATTTTTGGTAAGTGAGTACCCTATCGATTGATGTTTGACGTTTGTCGTTCTTCTGCATCATCTCTGAATCTACTTTGAGGCTAGCTCCTTGATTGAATGTGCAGCACTTTTCCTTTCACGTTAACTGTTTTGAAGAAGCAAGTCCTCCAGAAGAATTAATTTTTGTCTTCACCTTAAAAAGGGATTTTGGGCCTGATTTTCTTCTGAATTGAATTTATGGCACACTGAGTTATCTTGCGTTGCGTTTTACTTTCGTAAAGTGCCATAATTTTCGCCGATGGTATCGGATTTAAAAAAAAAAAAAACAGTCATTTGTGGTAAGTTGCTTGCACGTTTTTTCCAATAGAAGTTTCTGACTTTTTCCATTTAATTATTAGTTGAAAGCTGCCCTAAGGAGTAGAGAATAATCTCACTCACTCCAGGATATTCAATCCAGACCTCGATCCAGATTTCCGGAGATTTTCGAGGCAAACGATCCCTATTTCCATCAGGGTTTTCTTTAGCGAGGGGTTCTACTTTACCGTCAAGTTTACCCTCACGGTTATACCAATAGTTGTTCAATTGTAACCGAAATTGAACCAAAAGGCTAACAGACACCAGCCTAAGTAATTGGACGGTTACTCGAGTCTTCAACCAAGTTAACCACAACCAGTAGCCAGGACTAATCTGGTTAATTGTAAGAACAACCATCACCTGGAACATTTCGGTATCGTACTAGTTTTAGTTATCCTATTTATTATTATTGTTTTTGTTTATTTACATTCTGTCCCTATTTGTACACCACCGTGATCACCTCGGTATTTCTGGGAATAATTCATTGCTTGCCCCCAGTGTGGTAAATGAATTATTAAATGGGTAACTTAACTAGACATAACCTGTTGAATTTATGTCAACCTACTGGTAGTTCTGGTTACATAAGTGTAAAATAACCGCTCCAATTTATTATTCACTCATTTTTTTTTTTTTTTTTTCTCTTCAATTTATATTAACAACTTTTCTATTTATACCTTTTTTTATTATTCATTTGGGTTATTGAGTTTCAATAACATATTTTTGCATTTAAATTTAACTGTATTTGTTGGTTGACACTTCATGACAAGGTCATTTCATTAATTATTCATTTACTTGATTATTATTATTATTTTTTTTTTATGTCCACGCCCACATCGTTTCATTGTGGATTTGATAAATAAACAACTGTAGCACTTGATTTGAATTGACTTTTATTTGGTTTTATGCACACAGCCTGGTTATTGCTAATATTTTTCTTTTTTTTATAATTATTATTTGAATTGTAAGAACCTGAAGCCAGATACCATCCTGGAGAGTCCGACTCATCTGTTCAGAGTCGGTGGCGCCCAAAACTAAAACCCACCCCTACTCTCCAAATTATTTAGTTCTGAGCTAGGGCATAATTTGCACGCACTTCGACCTTCAGTCTTACAATCTCAAGTTCTTTATTCAATTATTTTTATTTTTATTTTTTTTTATTTTCATTAAGTATTTTTATTTTATTTTTTTTATTTTCGACTTTAATTTTTTTTTTTTTTTTTATTTTTTTTTTCTAAGTTTTTTTTATAAACTTTTCTTAATCAGCAAAAAGCGTGGCAAAATGAGGAAAATGATCGGGAGATTGAAGAATTTTTTCTCTCAAGGAGACATACCAATGGTCAAGATTTTCGGGTACTATATCGATAAGAGAAACTTCCGGAAGACACTCTGGGATACGAGATAAGGCATCAGGCACAATATTGTTTCTACCTTTACGGTGAACCAAATCAAAAGTATGAGTCCTCAGCTTCATAGCCCAACGTGCAAGTTTTCCTGTGGGATTCTTCAGATTATTAAGCCATAACAATGCTTGACAATCAGTGACAACCGTAAATTTAACACCTTCAATGTAGCCTCTAAAACGATCGATATTAAACAAGAGAGCCAGGCATTCCTTCTGAGTTGCACTCAGGTTTCGTTCCGCTTTAGTGAGGGACCGACTAGCATATGCTATTACTTTTTCAACACCACCAATGACTTGGGTGAGGACACCTCCCAATCCAACATCACTGGCATCACTCTGGATAGTAAAGGGTAAAGAAAAGTCAGGTTGACTCAAGACAGGTGCGGAAACAAGAGCCTGTTTGACTTGAAGAAAAGCCTTTTCGGCATCAGGAGTCCATTGTATAGGTTGATTCTTCTTTTTACCTTTTAAGAGGTCGTGAATGGGAGCCATTAAGGAAGAATAGTCCTTTAAAAATCTTCGATACCAACCACATAAGCCAGAAAATCTTTTTATTTGAGTAGTATTGGTTGGACGTGGATAGTTAATCATAGCGGAAATTTTTTCAGGGTCTGTTCTCAAACCATCTGATCCTACAATATACCCGAGAAACTTGAGAGATGTTTTGAAGAATTCACACTTATCGACATTGATTGTTAAATTAGCATCTGTAAGATGTCTTTAAATTCAGAAAGCAACTTAACATGCTCTTCAAAGGTGGAAGAAATTATAACAATGTCGTCAAGGTAACAAAAGATATTGGGCTCATACCGAGGACCAAATAAACTGTCCACAAGTCTCTGTTGAACTTGGGCGCTATTGCGTAAGCCAAAAGGAACTGTAGTAAATTGAAATAACCCACGACCCATGATAGAAAAAGCAGTTTTTTCTCGGGAGTCTTCATCAAGAGGGATTTGCCAGAAAGCCTTTCGAAGATCTACTGAAGATATGTAAGTGGCACCACGTAACATGCTGACAATTCGCTCTATATTAGGTAAAGGGTAGCTGTCATATTTCGTTTGCTCGTTCAAAAACCGACCATCAAAACAAAATCTCATTTCCCCATTGGGTTTCTTTACGAGAAGTACGGGAGAAGAATATGGACTTTTTGAAGGTTCTACGACACCTAATTTAATCATATCGTCAAGTTCTTGATTTAAAATTTTCAACATGTATGGTGACATGGGATACTGCTTTCTCTTAAATGGTTTGGCCTCACCGGTATCAATTCTCATAGAAATTTTAGTTGTTCTGCCGATTTGAGTGTCGCTAGATATTTCACGGAAAGAATCCAATACTGAATGAGCAAGGGCACGCTGGTTATCTGACAAGTCATCCAAGGTAACAAGAGAGGTAACGTCACAATTATAATTTTGAAAATCAAAGGTAGAAGTATTTTGAGAAAACCAGGTATTTTTACTGAAGTCAACGATTAATGAAAATTGCCTGGCGAAATCGCTACCAAAAATAAAGCTGTGTACCAGGGATGGTACCACTAAAGCTTCTAAGACTTGACAAGAATCAGAAGGTAAATAGGTAAATCAATAATACCACTAACTTTCTGTTGTGTGCCATCAGCTACGGCTACACACTTAATAGAAGAAGGATTTATGACGATATTAGAATTTTTGAGGAACTTTAAACCTTCTGAACCAACTATGGAAATCGTTGCGCCACTATCAAATAATCCGACAACTTCAAAATCAAATATATTAACCTTTATATAAGGTCGATTGTCGAGAGTTCGAGGCACAAAGACAGGAGCTAGTTCGGCGATATGGTTTTCAAGTGCGGGAAGAGGTATTGAAAAAGATACAAGGTAGTTCTTATAGAACTCAAGGTATGTCAATTGTTCAGTAGAGGGATAGGAAAGATAATTGGCCGATAAGGTAGGTAATATACAATGGTCTTGTCGTATACCACCAGAATTTAGTTTTTTGGATAACAGGTAGGACACGTTTTCACGGTTACATCTGCTAAACCACAACGAAAACAGAACTTCTTTCTCTGGCGACGACAATCAAAGTAAAAATGGCCAATGCCATCACAATTCCAACATTTGCGTTCAGGAGCATTGCGGGAGTTAAACTGGGTATTGCTCTGGGTAGTACTATGAGAATTTCATGCTGAAGGCTGGGAATTATTTCTGGAAGGTGGTGAGTTACGGTAAAAACTAGGACTTTGAGAAGTACTCGGGCCTGCAGAATTCTGTGAATTATTTCTGGTGAAGTGACTGTTAGCAGAAACTTGATTCCTAGGGAATTGTTTATGCTTCACAAAATTAGCTTCCTCCAAATTTTTAACTAGAATAATGAGTTCATTAACGGAATTTATATCTTGAAGAACCAAAGCAGAGAAGTATTCAGGGAATAAGTTTTGTTTAATATACTTAATTTTGGTTGGTTCGACAGGTGGACGTGATAGTCGAGAAAAGAGACTCTCCATTTGAGAAGCGAAAATAGAAATGGTTTCAAGTTTTCTCTGCTTTCTGGCTTTGATTTGTTCCCATATTTCATCGTCACAATTTGGAGGAAGGAAATCCAATTTAATTCTTTGGGTCAATTCGTCCCAGGTATTTACTGAAGTTTTGACATTTCTAAACCACATTAGGCCATCACCAGAAAATAATAAAGTGGCAGACTTGAAAAGTTGTTCATCGGTAACCTCATATGCGGCAGCAAGCTCGGACACTCTCTCAAGAAAATCATACACTATTCTGGAATCTCCAGTAAATTTCAAGTTCCAGTCAGGAATGAAATTTTTGTTGTTAGAACAAGGTAAGGTAGCGGGAAACACAGAAACATTTGCTTGAGGAGCCAAGGTAGAGTTAGCGAGAGCAGGTGGAGCTTGAGTACTCTGAAATTGATCCACTTTTTCATGAGTGTCAGCATCAAGAGAAAGACAACGGACATACGCTTCGTGTTTATATGCTTCAACATCGTCTTTAGTTTCATCCTCAGGGACGATAAGTCTTTGGATACGTGCCATTACATGTGCAAAGCGGGCTTTGATTCTGAGGAAAAGTGTATCAGAAGGATTGCCTTCAAAGTCAGCAACCAAGGTAGTGATGCTAGCAATTGGGGTATTAATTTCTGTAGACTCGGTAGGAAATTCAAAGGTAAATTTATAGACACCAACATTTGTATTACCACCCTGGGCTTCTTTATCCAAAAGACGCTTTAAAAGTCTTATTTTTTCAGGACGTCCACATTTAGCAAGGACTCCTCTAAACTTCAGCTCATAATCAATTTCAGATACAAGTAAATGCCGGGGACTAATGGAATCTGCCATGTTTGAATTGAAATATAAAATTTTAAAGATACGGTTCAGGGAAAGATATTATTCAAATAGTTAATTGAGTAGTTAATTAATTTAGACTGTTTACGAAATTTTGGTATACCTAAATTCGAGTGTTGAGTTATACGAAAAGAAAAGATAGAATTTTATCAAACTGTATAATATTTAATGATGTTATTAATCGCCCCTTAATAAATTAACAAGGAGCCCATAATGTGCACAGCTTAGCTCAGTAATTAATTAGGTGTGGGTCTGTGGTGTATATACAGCTTGATTTTGGACGCCACTGAATTTTATATATAATAAATTAATTTGCAATAGATGGAATATCAAAATGCTAAAATTTAGAAAAACATTCAAAAAATCAAATTAAAGAATAAAAATGATTAACTAAGTTCTTTATATGAAAATCCTGAAAAAAAAAAATATATCAAAATAACTCAGCCAGCTCGGAACCCAGGTAATACCAAAAGAAAACAACTAAATAATTTTTTTTAATCAAAAAGTTTTTAATCAATATTTAATGCTAAGTGGTGGTGAATTAATAAAAAAAATATTTAAAGTAATTCTGAAATCTACATTGATAAAAAAAAAATAATAATCACTCAATAAGAGATTATCAGGAAATATCAAGCTATTTAATTCTAAGTAATTCCGCAATCTACAATTGAAGGAAAATATTTATATACTGATAAACATTAAGTTAATAGCAATAATTTACATTAATAAAAAAAATTACTCAGATAATATCAAGCCAATAGCCATACTCTTGACAAATAACCTAGGCGTTAAAAGAAATCAGTACTTATTACCAAGTTAAGCGAGAACTGATTTCAAATCAATTATTTAACTAGAAACAGACTTATTCAGTTTATGAATCCTAAAAACACCTAAAATATTGTTATAATGGACAGTAAAAAAAATGATTATATGGAACAGGGAATAAAAAAATTGATCAATTTTTCAGGGCCACCGTCTTACATGATATCCCACACATATTTCAGGGTTCTCAGGTGAAAAATTACAATAAATGGCATTTAGAAATCAATTCAGGCAATAAAAATGAAATACTAAAAATATAGTCAATAATTAAACAAAAAAAAAAATATTGTCAAGAATGTGCAATGGGCACCTTAGTTTTACCATAAATTAATCAAAATAGATTTCCGATAGGAATCATTCAATATTACATGTGTAGATTATGCACTTATTATCATAACTTGATTACAATCCAGACGAAATCGTAGTGCTTGTACCTTTTTGCATTAGCAAGCAGCAGGACAGGATTGTCAAGGTGGCCCGTATGGACACACGTGAAAGTGTTCTTCTCTTCTGGGAAGAAAAAGGCAGCCTCGAAGACAGCCAATTTATAACTTCAGAGGTTAGGATAACCGACTCAAGGAAAGACCCACGTTGTTTGTGAGTAGGAAAAGAACTGAATTTACAGGAAAATCACTATTCCTTTTTGAAAATTTATTTCGGTAATCTATTGGAAATCACTCTCGGCAACTTAATTTCGAAAAAGAAATGCCCAATGGCTATTCGGTAAGAAAACTTTTTTTTTCTTTTTTTTTTTTTTAAAAAAAACCAATAATTGTTGCTTCCAGCCGGCAAAGTACCGATCTGGAAAAGAGGGCTCTAAATTTTCTCTTCTCGAATTTATACTTTCCTATGACAGTACTGAAAAGGAAACTTGTCGTTCGAAAACTATTTTTTTTGGTTATAGATCAACTATGCACCAAGTCACCAAGTCGAGCAGATCAGGGTAGTGTAAAGGAAAGCGCCTACATAATACATTCAGCCGGCGATAGATGTCGCCACTTGGACTGAATAATTATATAAAATTCAAAAATTTTAAAATTATTTATATAAAAAAAAGGAAGTGACATGTGTAATGTTACAAAGTGTGCAGTTTGACCAGTTACTACATGTTTCGCAGTATTGATTGCACAAGCCAACGCCGAAATATTTATATCCCAATCGCGCTGACTATCTGACACAAAAGATGAAAGCATAGTTTTCATCACCCGATTTACTCTCTCAGTCAAATTTGGCGACGGATGGTAGTTTGGGTTGAACAAAATTCTCAGACCATACTTTGACTTTAGATTGCCAAAATCATTAGAATTGAATTGACATCCATTATCACACCTAATAAGTTCTGGTACACCATAGGAATAGAAAACTCTTTCTTCTAAAAGCTGAATTATAGTTTTCGTATTGGCTTTACGGATCGGAAAGAACAAATTATATTTGCTGAACGTATCTATAACCACAAATATGTGCATATTACCAGATTTACTTTTTGGAAGAGGACCAAACAGGTCCATGCTTATAATTTGCCAACACCGACTTGGAACAACAGCATCACCCATAAGACCACCAGGAGGTTTTTGTTCAGGCTTGACCTGCTGACAAATGGCACAACCTTTAACAAATTTCGCTACATCAGCTTTCAGACATGGCCAATAATAAAGTCTCAAAACTTTCTGATAGGTTTTGTGAACTCCCAAATGTCCACCAATGGTAGTGTCATGATACGAGGAAATAATCTCCCTGCGCTTCTCTTTAGGCACCACTAACTTCCAAAAATCGTCGTTTTCGCGAAGCTCGCCAAAATCCAAACTAACTTTCCTATAGGTACAACTCATTATCAGTGGAAATTCGCCAAGAAGGATATAAAAGAGGATTTTTCTTTACTCTGTGCAACATACCTAAATACCATTTATCCTTAACGTCATTGATAACTATTTCCAAAATTTCCAAATCTCCACCAATCAAATCCGCGTCATCAACAACAGCACGAGATAATGCGTCTGGTACCACATGTTCTTTACCTTTCCGATGTATCACGTTAAAATGAAATTGCTGTAGTCTCAAGCACCAACGACCTAAACGACCTTGAGGGTTTTTCAGATTTTGAAGCTACTTAAGAGAAAAATGATCCGTGATAACCTGGAATTTAGAACCTTCAAGGTAGCAACGTAATTTTTCGGCACTCCAAATAAGTGAGAGAAGTACTCGCTCTGTAGCGCTATATACGCGCTCGGTCCGACTTAGGGTTCTAGAAACATAGCAAATCACGTGTTCTCTGTTGTCATAAAATTGGGTCAGTACTGCTCCAACACCGAAAGAGCTGGCGTCAGTCTGGAGAGTGAAACTATAATCAAAATTGGGACAATCCAAGATAGCAGCAGACACAAGACAATTTTTAATATTTTCGAAAGCGTTCTTACAATCCTCATCCCAAACAAATTTAATTCCTTTACGCAGAAGACGTGTGAGAGGAGCTATAACATCGGCAAATGATGGAATAAATTTCCTGTAGTACGAGATCATACCCACAAGTCTCCTAATATCACGAACATTTTAAGGCACTGTTAGGTTCGTAATTGCTTCTACCTTTGCTGGGTCCACTGAAATACCCTGCCTGTTAACCAAATATCCCAAATACTTCAGTTCTTCACGGCAAAATGTACTCTTTTCCCTATTTAACGTCAAACCATGCATTTGCATACAACCGGTCAAAAATTTTCTTTAAAATTGTAATATGTGAGTCAAAATCAGGAGTTACTATGATCATATCATCCAAGTAACAGAATACATATTTATCTAATTCGGGACCTAGAATAGTATCAATCAGACGTTGAAAAGTTGCTGGCGCATTATGGAGACCAAAAGGAAGACGAGTGAATTGAAATAGGCCACGACCAGGGACGGTGAAAGCAGTATACTGCTTACTTTCCTCTTCTAGTGCCACTTGCCAATAAGCACTTTTAAGATCTAGTGAGGACATATATCTAGCACCACCTAATTTGTCTAAGATTGTAGAAATATAGGGAAGCGGAAAAGCATCACGTTCTGACACAACATTAAGCTTCCTAAAATCAACGCAAAAGCGTTGTTCTCCATTTGGTTTAGGTACTAAAAGTACTGGAGAAGACCAAGACCTAGACGGCTCGACAATCCCATCTCTCAACATCTCCTCCAACTGTTCATCAATCAGTTTTTATTTAAACGGGGACACCGGGTAATCTCTTTGCTTGATGGGTGGACTAGATGTAACTATTTTGTGCTTCACCGCAGTAGTACATCCTAATTTATCGCCAATTTTATCAAAGTACTCAGAAATAACTTCATTCAATCGTATTTTCTGGTCGTAAGTTAAATCTTCCTCACTATGAATGTGATTAACCTGGGGAACGCTTGGAATTTCAGCTGAGAAAAACCATTCTCCACGACGCATGTCGGGAACGATACCCATGGTACGCCAGAAATCAATGCCAATAATAATCTCATGACGAATCTTAGGGACTACAAATATTTCAAACAATTTAACAACATCCCTAATTTTAATAGGAGCTAAAACCACACCAATGCATTCGCAGGTATCATTAGAAGCTACTGTACACAAGGTTTTTCTATTTTGGTCTAATTTAAGTCCCAAATTTTTTATCTTTTGCCAGCCAACAGAACCCAGAAAAATCTTATTGGCACCCGAATCCAATAATCCAAACAAGTTTTGTCCCGAAATACTAACTTTAAGGTAAAGGCACTCACCAGGACCCACATGAGACAAAATAGAGTCTAAAACAATTTTTTCTTTATCAGATTCACGATTAACCTTGGTCGATTGAAATAAAGAAGGCAATCTACGACCTAAGACTGACTTCTCTGGAAGTTTCCCGAAGAGTTCGAACAGTCAGGACAAGTTATTTTTGTAACACCAATTTTTCTACATGAAAAACATCTAATTATACCAGAAGTGCAGTGTCTCGCAAAATGGTTTGGTTGATCACACTTATGGCAAACTTGAAAACTATTATCTCTTCGCTGAAGGTTGCCAGAGTATCTCTGAGAATTTCATACATCTGTCAGAACTGGTTTTCCAACAATAAACTGACATGTTTTGATTGTTGATTTGAACCAATCAGATTGTAATTACGCGATAATTTGCACTAGTGCAAATTATCAGATAATATAACTGGTGCGAAACTGGTGTTTTGACATTTTTTGACAAAAAATTTAAATTTTTGATTTATGAAATTCTCTCATTAAATACAACTCGTCCAATGGAAATATATTTATAATTTTCGACAAATTTGCACTCATGCGTTTTTAACTGAAAAAGGCACTCGTGCACTACGTGCACTCGTGCTCTTTTCCAACTAAAAATGCATTCAGGCAAATTTCCCAAAAATTATCAATAATTTCCATTGCACTTGTTATATTACTATTGATTATTTCCCGAACTAGTAGGGAGATTACTGTTACCCATAGGTACTGAAATTTCTCTAACAACAGGAGGTTTATTTTTAGGCGAAGAGTGATATTCCAAATCAAGCTCTAACGATAGGTTCCCAGGCCTTGGGGGCATATAGTGTTCGATATTAATCTTTGTTTCTTCAAGTTTCCTGCATATTTCGATCAGATCAAAAGGGGTATTAATGGTTTGTAGTGTCAATCGCTCTTGATAGAAAGGGAGAACATTAGATTTCAAAACTTTCAGTCTCAGATTATCGGCCACAGGGGTAGGCAATCTGTCAAAAAGTTTGCTCATAGCAGCAACATACAACCCAATGGATTCATCAGGACCCTAAGTCCAATTCAAAATTTGTTTCCACAATTGATCCCCAACATGCACAGGAACAAATTGTGCTGTCATAAGGCTAATAAGGCTATCCCAATCATTGGCATATCTAACCACCATGTGATAAAAATTCAGGGCATCGCCTTCAAATAAATCATCAGCTGACAAAAATAACTCTTGCTAACTTGCCTGGATCTACTCAACTCCTCAACCCGTTGAAGGAAGGCATTGAAACTTAATCCTGATGGCCCAGAGAATTTTAAGTTCCATTTATAGATTGGACAAGATTTGGAAGAACTTACCTGCGCTGGCATATTAGCGGGGATTGCGAGACCTCTGGAAGGTGTACTTACCCCCGAGCCCATGCTATGGGTTGGAGAAGTAGGTTGCTGTACAGCAAAATTTGAAAAAATAGGATCTAAAGGAGTTGCTAAGCTAGCATCTGTTTCAAAAAGTTTTTGTTTGGTCTGAAAATCTGGGACCAGTTCCGACAAAGAAATTAACAATTTTGATCTACTTTCAGAGATGTCCTCATCGATCCCTGGAATTCTGTCATTCCTACCCAGCAAGTGTGCAAACTTGGTTTGAATTTTTTTAATTTGATTTGCAGAACCACTGAAAGAAGAGAGCTGGTCACGAAGTTCGTTAAGTTTTCTGCCACATTGTGTCACTTCCGAGGCTGCATCCATGATACATTTCCCTTGGAGAGGGCTACCTGATTTTTCCAAGGTTAAGATGCTGCCTCAACATTGCCTTGATCTGTTATACCTCGAACCTTTAATTCGTATTCTAGTTCGTCACGAACCAAACTGTTAACGTGTATTTGGAACATTATGCTTAGATTGTTGAAAGAAAAAAAATATATCCAAAAAAAATAAAAACCTAAATAAATATTTCAACAAATATCAAACCTGTATAAATTGTATTTTCGATTCAGAAACTTGTATTTTAAAAAACATTTATTTTATTGATTAAAATACAGAGGTGACAAAAGATAATATTCGGATCAAATTGCTACAGGCTAAAGCCAGAAAACAAATGAACGTTCCTTATGGGACTGCATCGGCTTAAATAATCATTTAATGCCGACATGTTTGTCGTTTACTTTGCAACAATGTATTTAAAAAGTCCTAGAGGAAAGGGGTAAGCACATTAAAGCATATAAAAAATAGATAATTGATTATAAATCAGCATGGCAATTGGTTAATATAACTCCTCCCTCCTTAAGATGTTGCAAACGTGGATTGTTGTGAATTCAAATCAGACAATTCAATTTGCACATTTGCACAACCTTTTTCTGAAGTTTTAAACTTCCTAAAACAGTAAAACAGTAAAATTAAAAATAAAATAGCAAGACTTAAACCTATGATTACATATGTGTTTAAATAAGAGTGTTCAAAAGACAATTCTTTTAGATTATGAACTCTTATTTGTTTCGTCGTCTTGAAGGCTTCTTCTAAGTCTTCTTGGTTGATTTCTTGAAGTTCCAATGTTGTTGCGTTCTCCGGAAGTTCAGGGATGTCTATTCTTGGAATCTTCAGTTCAAAATTGAAGTTCTCGCTGGTTTTTGAAAATGTTTGATTTTGTATTTTCACAAAGCATTTTTCAAACGAAACTAGCGTTGGATTTGTTATTATTTCCATATGATTTGTCACATTGAATAACTATGGTCAGGCTTTTTTTAGGAATGACTAATAGTTGTCCATTCGGGAGTTGTCTCACTGTTGGTTTTTCATATTTCACGTTAGTGAAAGGACATTGTTGTGGTAGGTCAGTAAACAGGTCATAGACACATGATTCTTCTTGCTTCAGCTCTTCTTGGTTACAAAGGTACACACTTTCGACTTTCGGGCATTCCCATAACGTATTGTAGTAAATGTCCGTAGTAAGTAATAGGTAAGGGCACTTATTCCTAATGGTAAGTTCTTGGATAGGAATTGGATAGATTTTATACAATATAAAGGGCTTGGGATCAATCATTGGTGTGTCATAACATAATATAATTAACTCATTTTGGATTTTTACTTGAGTTTTCATTGTCTCATAATACTTGATTTTATTATCAAAAGGTATTTGCTGACTTTTGGGTATATTCGTTAATATTTGATTTAATTCATTATGCTGTAAAATAGTATAATGCATTATTCCCAATTGTGCAAAATTTATTGCGAATTGCACATGATCAATAAGATTCCTTATTTTATTACTTTGAATATTGATATTGTTCAATATTAGATTAAAAGTTAACATTGAGTGGAAATTTTGGTTTTCCAAGGAAATATTTTGTAATTTTCCTGTGATAAACTTTTGGTTAGATTCAATAGTTAAAAATTGATCGTGAAATGTTTTTGTAACTTGTTTCAATACTTGAGCTTGTGTTTTTAGATCTTCATTGAGAGTTTTTTGATTATCATTAAGCGTCTGGATATAAGAATCATATCATGCGCCGTCTTCAGCATCTAGGGTTCCGTAGAGCCATTTTTGTGCTGTGCCCATGAAATTTAATAGATCTCTTTTATTACGTTTTCGGTCTTGATAGGTTCTGATTACTTGTTTCATAATCTTAATTTGAGAATGACTGTTTTCAATATTTGTGAAACAGTGCAACAAATTGGTTTGACCATGTTGTTTTGTTAAGAGTGTCAGATAATTTCATTAAGGTAATTTCCAGTTTATGGATACTTTGTATGATAATTGTGTTTATGTGATAATAGGCCGTGTTATGTTGAGTTGCTACGTAAGTAGTTCCTAAAGAAATTGGTAAAATAGGATTTTCTACCGTCATCAATGTATACGCTTGGGTGACTCCAACGAGAGTTAGGAATACTAATGGATTCATCTCGGAGTACCTGAAATAAATTATTGTCGTTTAACATTTTGTTTAGCAAAGCAATTCTGTGTTTTGCTATCATAACGCGGACTTATCTTGTCTCTATTAAATTGTTTTACAAAGATTGGATCTTGTAGTTCTGGTTCAGGTTCACGATTTTTATTACGTGATTCTAAAGACTTTGTTTGTTTCGCTAATAATTTTTCTTGAAATTCTTTATTCAAATTTGCAAGAGATTCTGCCAAACTTGTTATATAGTCAGTTGTTAGTTTATTTTCCGTTTGCTCAATTGGTATGGCATAATTCAAATCTCCTTTAATCACTTGAAAAGGGGTGTGATTCATTGTACTATGAGTACTGTTGTTATAATTCAATATAGCGATTGTCATTAGATCGATAATCCTCTTATTCGGGTTTTGGAGTTTTAAACTCGTTATACTTTCACGTAGTGTCAAATGGAATCGTTCGATTGGACTATTCGAGTTCGGGTTTCTTGGAGTTGTGTAATGAATCTCAATTTTGTATAATGTACAAAGATCTGTCATTATAGCATTTTTGAACTCTGCTCCATTATCTGATGTGATTTTTTGAGGTATTCCATGATCACTAAAATATTTCAATAACTGTGATGATATCTCAACAGCTGTTTTTGTATTTACAGGAGAGGCTTGACCAAATTTTGAAAAACTATCAATAATGGTCAGAAATTTCTGGTTATTGATTATATACGTGTCAATATAAACATGTTCAAAGGGTTTCATACCAATGGGTGTTGGTTTGAATATGATTTTGTATGGTTGACGTTCATACTTGGTTTTATTGCATATCTCGCATACTTTGACATAATTCTGTGCGTCTTTCTCGATATTGGGCCAATAGAATCTTTTCTTTAAGGCTGCAATATTTTCAGTGATTCCTCTATGAGAGGTTTTAGTCTCATGATATTGCTGAATTTTCTCTTGTTGAAGACCAACTTCTGTGATGTCTTCTAATAAAGAGTTCGAGATGTACAAAGTAAATGAATTCGAATTAAACGATTCTTGTAATGCTCGTATCACAATAGGTTCTAAAGATTTATTTAGGAAATGAAGGCAATAAATACCAGGTGGCATGTATTCCTTTACTAAATTAGTAATTTGTGATGTTGTTGGATTATTTGGTAAGAAGAATATTATTCTCTTTTTATTACCAAATAGTTTGATTATCTCTTTTCTAATTGTGTTATTGTTGGAATATCGAAATACAATTTGATTTCCAAATACATTTACATGTTTTTTAGTATATGGAGCTCCTAATATTGGATTTTCCATAGACGTATGTATTGTTTGGTCATTTTCAGACAAGGCTGAAATTGTTGAAGAACGATTAGTTGGTGTTATTTGTCTATTACTTTTTTAAGTTTTCGAAGATTCTCCGATTTCTATGGGACTTTCTTTTTTCTCTTTTCTTGGAGGTATTATTAGTTGTGATAATATCTTTATTTTGGGTTTTACTTTCTTAGGTTTCTCTTCAGGTTCCTTTTCTGATGCTGTTTTTGTTGATTGAGATGATTCAGACATTGTTATCTCTTTTTCTTTAGCTATCTCGCTTTGTTTAGGAAGATATACTCTAGAATCTGTAAAGTATTTTGCTATGATTTCATCATTACATAATTGTGTATCTTTCAGCATTAATCCTAATTTTTTATGAAATTCTTTATCTGAAGGTGTTAGTTAATCTGGCATCTGGATCTGATTTTTGAATGGCATGAAGTTGTACTGCAAGAATTCTTGATAGTGCGTCTGCATTCATGTTTAATGTTCCTTTTTTGTATTTGATCTCATAATCAAATTCAGATAGTTTTAGTCGCCATCTGACTAGTTTAGAACTTGGTTCTTTAACATTAAATAGCCATTGTAGAGGTTTGTGATCTGACAAGATTGTGAATTTTCTACCAAAAAGATAAGGTCGAAAATATTTTGTTGCCCATACGATTGCTAAAAGTTCTTTTTCAATCGTCGAATAATTACATTCAGCTGGGTTTAAAGTTCTTGATGCGTATGCAATGGGAAGATCAGCTCCGACAGGACCTTGAGATAAAACGGCTCCAATTGCATAGTTTGATGCATCGGTTGTTAATAAGAAAGTTTTCTTAAAGTCAGGATGTTGTAATATTGGGTCATTTATTAATACATTTTTACAAGTTTCAAAGCTATTAAGAAATTCTGCATTGTGTATTATTTTTTTGTCTTTTTTCAAACAAGATGTCATTGGTTTGGTCAATTTGGCAAAATTCTTTATGAATTTTCGGTAATAACCTACTAATCCTAGAAATGATTTTATTTCTTTCACCGTCTTTGGTATTGGGAATTTTTTTATTGCCATTATCTTTTTTGGATTCGGTTTTATTCCATTTGGTGTAATTACATGTCCTAAGAATTCGACTGTCTTGTGTAGGAATTCTGATTTGTCTAATTGTATTTTCAAATTAAACTTCTCGAGTCTCTCAAATACTTTCTTTAAATTTTTTACGTGTTCATGAAGTGAAGTGGAAAAAATTATTATATCATCCATGTATACTAGACATATTCTATTCTGTAATCCTAGTAATACATTATCCATCACTCTCTGGAATGTCGCGGGGGCGTCTTTCAAACCAAAGGGCATTCTGTTAAATTCGTAATGACCATTTTCAACATTAAATGCTGTTTTGGGTATCGAATTTTCATGCATCTCGACTTGATGAAAACCAGAGACTAGATCTAGTGTCGTAAAATAATTACTACGACCAAGTCGGTCTAATATATCCGTAATATTAGGTAATGGATATCTATCATCAATAGTTTTTTCGTTTATCTTTCGATAATCAACGACCATTCTCCATTTTTGTATGCCTGCGGCATCTTCTTACTTAGGTACTATCCACACAGGGGATGACCAAGGGCTACAGGATGGTCTGATTATGTTATCTTCTAACATTTTTTTTATTTGAGAATTTACTTCTTGTTTATGCACATGTGGGTATCTATACGTTTTCGTGTGCACTGGTATTTCATCCGTTGTTTTAATCTCATGTTTGACTTGATTGGTAAATGTCAATTTTTCATTTGGCTTGTGGAAAATTTTAGGAAAAGATTTAAATACGTGTTTTAAAGCATCAAATTCCTCTGAGTTTAAACGATTAATACGCAACGACTTAATGGGGTCATTTGCATATTCAGCATTTTCACTGTTCGTCAGCGTATGGTAAACTTATTTCCGCTAAGTTGTTTATGTTATATGGGACAATAATAGGCTTATTCATTAAATTATGTACTTCTAGAGCTACTGTCTCGTTTAAAACTGTAGCTATTGTCGACGGAATATAATACGTTTAATTTTTTATCGGTGGTGTAAGTATTTCAATGCCATCAGCTATATTTGTATTGAAATAACATACTTGAATTGAGTTGCTTGGAATCTCAAAATTTTGATTTTCGAAATCTGTTCTATATTGAAACGGAATTGTTGTTTTATTATTAGAAAGAAGCATATTAGAAAAATCTATATTTAAATTATTATCTTGTAATGCTTTGATTCCAATAATTCCATCAAAATAGTCATGGAAATTATAAATTATCATTTCAATGTTATTTTGAATATTATATTCTTGTAAAATTGGGATATTGATTTTTCCATACGTTTTTCTTGTACCCATGCAAGTTGTTAATTTATTTCGTGAATTAATTATAGAATTTGAAAAATATTCTTCTGCGATTGAGGGTCTTATTAAAGAGGCATGACTTCCTGTGTCAATTAATAATTTACACGGTGGATAGTCTATTTGAATAAAAGGCAGTTGGTTGATTTGATAAGCATTTAAAGTTAATGCTGACTCATTGCATCCAAGGCTTGTAACTGAAAATCTTCGTCTTCAGTTGCGACTTGATTTTCTTCAAAATTTGTCTCTTCATAATAGTTTTGATTTTCAGAACATTCGTCATTTTCGAAATTTTCATCAGGGTCAGGTAATTCGATTTCAAAGATATTATTAATTTCTTCGATTGTATATTTAGAAGGGTATTGATGTTGATTTTGTGCTTTTGGTTGCACTGAAACACCGGACATAGGTGTGGGTTTCGAAAATTGTTGATTAGTGTTTTTTCGAAAGGCATTATTGTAGTTTTTGCCAAAAGTTCCTGAACTAGTAGGAAATTTTGTTGGTACATAATCCTTTTTAGGTTGTATATTAATAGGTTGGGATGGAAACTGTGGTTTCTGTGGTACATACGATGTTTTTTGTATATATTGAGGTTTTTGTTGAGTATAGGTTTGTTGTGATTGTTGTGAACGAAATTGCGTATTTTTATTTTTGAAATTTGAAAAATTTTGATTTTGATTTTGATTAGTAGAATGAGTAAGTCCTCTACTAAATTTCATGTGGTTTTCAGCTAGTTGATAATTTAACACAAATTTATTAGCTGCATCCAACGTTTGTGGATTTTGAACCATTAAAATCGTTCTTAATTCGGTTGGCGAATTAGTGACTAGATTTTGAATAGCAATAATTTCGTTTTGTTCAATTAAAACATTTGCAACTACCGTTAAATTTGGGTCGCACATGATTTTAGATGTAATTCTTTGAACTAAACCTTTTAGTTTATCCAAATACTCAATAATAGTTTCTTTATTAGTTTTAGTGGTACACATAAGCTCTTGTACCAAATTCTGTCTAGAATATTGATCACCATACTTAATTCTCAACGCTTCTCTTATATCGGTCCATATTTGTAAATCAGGACGTGCCATAAGAAAATTTCCTGCGTCATTTATTAATTTTGATTTTATGGTGGTAACCACATACTCTTTTTGAGCATTTTCACCAGTATAGTAAGTTTGATAAAATTCATTGATGTTTCTTATGGAATATTCTAAATATTGGCTTTCGCTACTGAAAGGTTTTATCAGTTGAACGATTGAGTTTAAATTTTCACTCATTGTAACGGTTGATCTTTGATTTTGGTTGTTGCTTCTCGAATTAGAATTGTAAAGATGAGTTAAATTAAATTGAGTCAAAAGATTCTCGATTTCTTCTTCAGAATCTGACATATATATTTCTTTGAATTTTTAAAAGAAATTATTTTGAAAATTTAAAAAATTCAAAATTAAAAAGTTTTATTAAAATTAAAATTATAATTAATTATTCAGTCTTATGCGTTGCTTTTTCTTTAAAATTAAAAGTTGTTGTGGGTTTGTAAATTCTTTGTTACTCTTTATTTTTTGATTTCAGTCTTTTCAGCAAACCGTTTTGGAATTGCAAAAGAACAAAAATCTGAATTTAAGTCTTCTCAGTAAATCAAAAAAATTAGAAATTACAAAAGATCAAAAATCCAAAAATCTTAACTATGGAACACCAATTACAAAATGTATAAAGAGAAAGGTTGTACTTACTAGGCAAAGCTAATAACAGTAGTCTTTCTTCACACGTTGTTTCTCGTTATTCCTCATACTCACTTAACCAATTCGAAGTGGACAGTATCTGGAACGTTTATTAGCAGCACTGATAATCCAAATTTCACTTTTCCGAAGAATTCACTTTTTCGAACTTTCTTCAGTTTTTTGAAATTTTCGCGACGGATTACGACTGTTACAACTCCCGAAACTTAAGCACTCTGAGCATCCGAACGACTGCGCCAATTATATTATCGATTCAGAAACTTGTATTTTAAAAAACATTTATTTTATTGATTAAAATACAGAGGTGACAAAAGAAAATATTCGGATCAAATTGCTACAGGCTAAAGCCAGAAAACAAATGAACGTTCCTTATGGGACTGCGTCGGCTTAAATAATCATTTAATGCCGACATAGCAATTTGATGTTTACTTTACAACAATGTATTTAAAAAGTCCTAGAGAAAAGGGGTAAGCACATTAATGCATATAAAAAATAGATAATTGATTATAAATCAGCATGGCAATTGGTTAATATAACTTATATTCAATAAAAAATAATCAAAATAGCACCATCAATAAAAAAATATGGATTAGTTCAGTAATTTAGTACCTATTTATTATTTGTTCTATGTTGCCAAGATCGGGAGAATTAAAACTAAAAATAAAAAAATAACAACTAAGGAGTAGGCAATGTACTTTTTGTTTAGAAAAATTTTCGTTCTTGAAAATGTTGGGCGCCAGTATTAGTTTTTGGTTCCGGATTTTGCCCAGTTAACGGAAACCCCATTTCCGCTAGTTGAGCAAAGAGAAAGAATATTACTATTCGCTGGAATGCCTGACTATTTAGCTCAGTAAAATACCTCAGGGGTGGGTGGTTCTGTGAATTATAAAGAAAGAAAGAAAGAATTTGCTTTATTGTCAGAAAATTTTACAATTTTATGGACAAAGCTGAAAAAATAAAAAACAAAACATACAAATGCAAAAGCACAGACAAAACCAAACACTTGAACAAATAGTTCATGGTCAAAATTTGATTAAAACTAACAAACAAACATCTAGGTCTAACTGCTTATACTGCGCGAGTAAGCATATTATAGGTACTAAAAAAACAAACAAACAATAACTTATAATAACCTATCATGATACAGGAACATAAACAAAACCTGTGAGTAAGCTGCTCAAAATTAGGAAACCATAAACAACTCGCTTACTGTGTACAAGGCTCTCCCCAGTAAATACACCTTCAACGCCCTGCGAAATTCGAGAAAAGATGCAATGGACCTGATGTTAGGCGGTAGATGATTATGCATCTTTTTAGCATTATAAAGTATTGAACTTTTAACTAACTCTGAGCGCGGGATTGGCAGATAAAGATCCAACTCTGCGTTCCTCAGTGGATAATTGTGAGATGGCCTCTCTGAGATAGCTGATATTAAGTGCTTACGAATTAAGCAGACGGATTCGAAAATAAATAAAGATGGAAGAGTCAATATACTCGACTTGATAAAAAATTCCCGGCAGTGAGTTCTACTACCAAGTCCCAAAGAATAACGAAGAGCTCTCTTCTGCAGTCTAAAAATGCGTTCAAATTGAGACGCACAACACGTGCCCCAGAATGGAAGGGCGTAACGCAAATGCGACTCAAAAAGAGCATAATATACCATCCTGCAAGTTGCCGAGTTAAGCTCCCTGGAAACAGATCTCAGTGCAAAACAGGCCGAACTTAATTTCTTTGCTAAGGCGTCGATATGCAGGTCCCACTTTAGAGATTTATCAACAACAAGCCCCAGGAATTTCACGGAATCAACGGCCTCCATGGTATTGTTATCCAGTACTACAGATTGGAGCGAAGCTCTGTAAGATAAAACTTTGGTTTTAGAGAGGTTGAGGCACAGGAGATTTGAGTCACACCATGATTTGATGGTGATTAAGTCACTAGATACGGTTCTATGGAGTTCCGTAATATCCGGGTTGCTCCAAGTGAAACTAGTATCGTCTGCGAAGAGACAAACTTTGCCGCTAATATCCAGACTAGCAATGTCGTTAATAAATAGCAGGAACAAAATAGGGCCAAGAACTGAACCCTGAGGCACACCACATTCAATTGGTTTACAAGAGGACATGGTCGAGTCCACCCTCACAAGCTGACTTCTGTTACCAAGATAAGATTTAAACCATTCGAGAGCCATTCCTCTGAAACCGTAGAACTGTAATTTGTTAATTAAGATATTATGATTAACACAGTCGAAAGCTTTGGAGAAATCACAGAAAATTGAGGCTGTAGAGTGGTGGCAGTTCAGGCTGGAGTATACAATACATATACCTACCTACTCCAATTATTATTTTATGTCAAGTTAAGGGCGCCACCGAATTTTATTTAGTCTATTAAGTATGCTGAAGGCGGTTTTCCAAAATTATAATCTGAAATCTCGACCCAAAAAAAACGGAAAAAACTAACTAGTAAAACCATTTATTTATAAAAATAGGCTATAGTTTAACCAACTTTATTCCAATGGTTAAGTTCAACCATTCTGCTTATTCCACAGTTAACTAGACCTAATATCTACATATTCCTTTCAGGTAGCGAGTTATGATCATACTTGCCGTACATTTTATGTAATCACTAGGAATTACCTATTTCATTATTCCTAGATATTATTATATACTAAATCAAAATAACCCCTTAAATACTGGGTAATTTAAACACTAATAAATGTGCATTAATAACGAACTTATTCGAGGATAGTTCGTTAACTTAAAAGATACTTAGAAATCTACGTTAATAACGAACTTATTCGAAGATAATTCGTTACTTTAAATCAATATTAATAACCTACACTAAAACGATCTTGGCTACCAACAGTCACAGATGATAAATCCTATATACTCGATCCAATTTAAGATCAGAATCGCGAGTATACGAAATAAAAATAAAAAAATAAGATTCCCAATAATTTCTATAGAAATACTTAGCTGCGGCAGCATTGCTTCGGTTTCCAACCAAACCAACCCATTTCAGCACACGTTTCAGTAAAACTTGATAGTATCAAGGATGCAGCTATAGCCAGCGTGACCAAAGTTCAGCTCACCAAGCTCCACGCCGGAAGGTTCTTGACAAGTTCCAGGATAGTTTTGATCAAGAAAAATCCAAAATCAAACACGATGGAAAGGCAGGACAGAAAACCAGAAAACCCTATAATCAAAATGCCTAATCTATAGACTCAGAACCTACAAAAGATCGCCTTAACTTACCCCAGAACAACGAGGGTCGACAAAATGGAGGATACCGGTAGTACCTTAGTTTTTTGGGTTCGATCTTCTTTGAACCAAAAATAGCAGCGACAAATCCCTTACGGTGAAATTTCGACTTCCAATCAATTATTCAATCGTCGAATTTCAATCTTTATGTGCAAATTACATCCGTAAAATTACGTAAATTCAAATTATTTCAATAAATCAACTTGCACATGTACTGGCTATTTTAAAAGTGATTCCCCACCGGGCACTTTCCAAAATTCAAAAATGGCCAAATCAGTAATGCCAACCATACTTAAACTAGTAGAAATTAAACTAACGAAAAACTATTTATAAAAACTAATAAAACCTAGGGATATTGCAACAACAGTTGGCCCCTAGAATTGGACCGGCAAAAATGTAATGACGAATCAAGAAACGAAATAACGTCTCCATCCCATTCTATTTCCTCCTTGTTCCTTCCATTATTAGCGTATAAGTCTCTCTCAACAAAAACCGCATATTTCAAACGCAAGCCAAACGTGAATCCTAACGCAGTCCGCAAAGCAAATATTTTAATTATATGAAAAGTGACAGACGGAATATTTTGTGTGAATGTAAACAAAACGGCAACAAATCCTCAAAGCCATTTTCCTGCATTTCCTCAAATAGGAAAAACTAAAGCAACTGACGTCTCAAAATACAGGTAGGTAATACTATAGTCTTAATATTTTCCTAATACAATAATCTGCAATTTTAGCTGCCACAAGAGTACCTTTTCCAATACTCCTCGAGTAAGTACATGAACGTTGAGGAAATCCAACTTTTCCGACGAAAATGTACTGACAGTGCAACCAGCTCCAACGCCTAATCCAAGGGTACAAGAATCCTGAACAGAAGCAGCACAAGGGGTCAAAACAAACAACCAAAACACTGCAATCAACTGGATTTTATGAATGGATAGTATTATGGTCATCACGTAACTAAATATAGGTTTATACCAGTGTTAAATCTTGAAATATTAGACAATAAGCTATCTCCAAGTTCCTAGAACAATCAAGTAGAACATTTGTTACTTTAAGGTATTATTTTAATAAATCCTCAGTTGTTAGTCGAGATTTCATTCAATTATTTATTTAATAGCAAACATCCACTGAAAACAATGGACAACTCCATAGCGCTACCTCAGAGTTAAAATCTAACATTTTCATAAAAATTAAATAGTAAAATGCTCCAAAGCAGTGAGCAAAATTACCAGTATGTTTTATTAATCGTATAAATTCAGTTACCTGGCGCATTCGCGATTTTTCTACAAACAATTTAGATTAGTAAAGATTCACAAATTCAGACCATAACATAGCCCAAATATTATATTTAACGAAAACACCAATGTAAATATTGCTCAAGAAGAATTTCTTTCAAATAACAAGAACAAGGCGCGCATTAGATCAGTGTTAGACGCATATTTGAAAGATGCAGGGGTCACCATCATCCATGCCGTAGATGATGTAGATGAACTAATTATCAGTACAGCTCTCAAATTAAATATCAGCAATAAAAATGTTATGGTTGTAGCTACGGGTACAAACGTTCTTGCAATGCTCATTGGTAGAGCACCACAAAATAATAGTATAAGTCAGTGGCGGCTGGTGAAAGGAAAAGTTGGCGGTTCACACACTCAGGGGGGAAGCCCCAGAGGCGCGCAAATTTTTTGGAGTGACCCAAACTAACCCAAATTTTGATCTAAAAGTTGTAAAAAAAAACACGCCTCAGAAAGTTTTTTCACTTATTCTCAATTCAAACGTGGGCATTTATAATACCATTTCTACAAAATCATAAATGAAGCACGGGCGGAGTACGAGAAATTTATTAAAACAGTTTTATATAAAATAACACATAAGGCACCATAGAAATCAAATAGGAATCAAATTTATAAAAAATATCTACTGCACTGTCTTTCCAGACGAAACTGATTTCTTTGCAGCAGGCGCTTCAAAGAAATATGCCGCCCTATGGCGCCAGGGACACCGTTAAAAAATCTAACCAATAAGATATTCCTAGAGTCAAGGTTGACTGTCTATCGATAGTCAAATCAAATGAGACAGTAAAAAAAATTAAATTCCTTTGGTGTTCGGCATTTTACTTATAAAGTACGGGCGGAATAAGAGAAATTTATTAAAACAGTTTTATATAAAATAAAGCATAAGGCACGATACAAATCAAATAGGCATCAAACTTATAAAAAATATCTACTGCACTGTATTTCCAGACCAAACTGACTTCTGTGCGGTGCGGCAAGCGGCAAGCGCTTCCAAAAAATATGCCGCGACGCCGCTAAAAAATTTGCACAATTTCCGCGAACCAACTCTCAAATTAAATTACCGCAGTAAAAACTAATCTGGGCCGTTCGATCAGGTGGCCCCGTTTATACGTATAAAAACAGCTGGTACTGGGAGCGCGGCGTGACCTTCTCCAACGTAATTGCCGTAGTTATATAGCAGATAATCCTAGACTTAAGATTATATATGTCATTTCTTCTCTAATGTATCCACTTGAAGTTGTTTATGTTAGGGAACCATATAAAATACCCACAGGAACCAGATGGGGCACTCTGTAATTGACACTCGTCGGTTCGACTTCGGTTCTCCGCAACGATTCCGATAATAGTTAGTTCTTAGTCGTAAAGAATTTTGTAAACTAGTTTAAGTTTTAAAAATAAATTGTTTTTTAAAACTACGTTTGCTGAAAATTCGATTTAATTGGCGCAGTTGGTAGGATTGTCGGAGCGTGTATTTCGCGTGTTCGGAAAATCGCAATTAAGAGAAATTTTACAGCGAATATTTGGACTGACCACAAGCGCGCTTCTGTTTCTACAGTTAACCGGCAATTCGAACAGTACCTAAGTGAAAGATACCTTAGCATAGGATATCCAAACCTTGGATACCAGTATCTAGTGTTCTACTCACTTTGGATTAACCCTTGGATACCAGTATTCAACCATTGTTGGATGCAGCGTTCTCGACACAGAAACGACCAGTCACCTAACTTGATTCGACAACACCAGGCCAAGAAACCCATGAAGAAGAAGATCGAAAGTTCGTCGAAAATAGATGAGTAGTAAGAATTTTAAATTATTCCTTATTGCTTGTAAATATATCGATCAAATCCTTCTGAATTGAAATTAAATTGAAAAATTAATCCTTTTTCCATTCACCAATTTCACGAAAAATAAGTATTTAATTTTCCTTCAATTTACTTACAATTTTCTTTTAATTTACTTATTTTTTCAATTTTTATATGGATACCCCTTACACCCCAGATCAACTAGCTGGTATAAACTTACAATCTATAATAGAATCAGCAGGTACCATCAAAATGCCCGACGCATTAAGAGCATCCGTTTCTTTACTAAAAACATTCGATGGCAACCCGAGCCACTTAGAGGCTTTTATTAATATTATAGATACTTTTTATAGAAGATATTATACAGGGGACGCATCTCAACAAGAATTCACTAATTTAGCCATACAGTCCAAATTAATAGGTGAAGCGAATTATTTTATTTTGTCAAGACGTGATCTCACAACCTGGCCTGAAATTAGAGAAGCCCTCAGATTAAAATTCGGCGACCCAATTTCTCGCCAGAACTTAACACAGCAACTAATGTTCTCAACAAAGAGTAAGAACGAGTCCACCTTAGACTACGTTCATAAACTTAAAACGCTTGTTCACCGTATCTCTTCAAAAATTCATTCAGAATCTATCGACAATAGTGTAAAACTGACTTTAATCGCACAAACGGAACTGACAGCTACCCATAATTTAATGTCCAACGTACCCCAAGAATTAAGAACAAACCTTATTATACAGAATCCCTCAGATTTAACCACTGGCATAAATCTTATAACTAATTACGAAACAATAAACAGTCAACTGTCATTCAAAAACCAGTTTACTTATTCACCGCAAACGCACCAAAACAACTCCAAAACGATTACAACTAAACCCTTCGTGCGAAATCAAACATTTCAAAATCAAAATCCAAACCTCCCTAAACATCAAGGATATAATAATTATTCATACCAAAATAGTTCATTCCCTAGACAGCCCATAAATGTGCAACCACAAATGAACAGAATTCAAAGACAATTTCCAACCAATAGCCAAGTATTCGGCAAAACATAGAATGTTTTCAAACCCACAAACAACACTGCCAACTTTCCCAAGCCTACTCCAATGTCACGCGTAAGTGTGCAACCCCGCAGACCAATGAATCAAACCATGTCTAGACCTAATAATTTTAGACCATTCAACTCATACTCAAACCAGACCAACCATAATTACTGGCGAAACAACCCTCATGCAAACCCATTAGTGTTTCAAGAAATCACTCATCTTGAGAATCCCGAAGATACATCTGGCGAAAACCCTGAAACCTCTTACGATTACCAATATACCTTAGACTGTGAAGATCAACTAGAATCCGAACCCACACAAGGCGAACAACTTTTACCCTATGACCAGTTCAACGAAGTTGTAAGTGACGAAAATTTTCCCATGTCAGCCTCGGAGAAACAATTTCATGCCTAAGTTTAAATGCATTCCAAGTCAATGCACTCCCTTTCATTTATATATCCAAACCAGAAATCCTACTTTTAATAGACACCGGATCACATACCTCACTTCTACGACCCTCAATAGCCGAACTTTACTTTACCGAAAAAATTAAATCTTCAAAAAATACCCTACAAACTTGTACAGGCTCTCGTCACACATAAAGCCTTCATAAATATTTTATCAGAATACAATATTGATGAACCCTTAGAATTTACTCTTTTTTCATTCCACGATTACTTTGATGGCATTATTGGAATAAGAGATTTGCAAAAACTTAAACTCAACATCGATTTAACTAATCAATATCTATATAACGATATCACGCAAATTCCTCTTTACTTCCGTGATGACTTTACTTATCAAAAAATTGACATACCATCGATGACAAAACAAAAAATAATAATTAAAACTGACCTTCCAGAAAATTTTGAAGGTATCTGGCCCTACTATGACAACGGCCAAATAGAGGTAAACACCTCCCTAATTAGGGTCAACAATGGTCAATTCGAATTAGAAATCAATAATTACTCACCTGACACATTTTTGGATACGTTAGATATTAGCACAGTAAGGAAAATTGTAGAACCATTTGAGAACCATAATTTCGAAATTTTTAACCTAAACCAAGCACGACACGAATTCCATTTTATAGATGAATGCGACGACAATAATCAAACAGACGACATATTTTCTCTCATACGACACAACCATTTAAACAGTGAAGAACGACAAGCCCTAGAGAAAATAATAAAAGCGTTTCCAAAGGTCTTGCATAAACCAGGTGACAAACTGACCTTTAGCAATAATGTCAAACACGAAATTAAAACGAAGGATGAGATACCTGTCCATGCTAAAACATACAGGTATCCGTACGTTCACAAACAAGAGGTCAAGAGACAAATCGAGGAGATGCTAAACGATAAAATCATAAGACCATCAAGTTCCCCTTGGATTAGCCCAGTATGGATAGTCCCAAAGAAAGCTGACGCCTCGGGAAAAAGAAAATGGCGCATGGTTATAGACTATAGAAAAGTCAATGAAAAGACCATAGATGACCGTTACCCATTGCCTAATATAACCGACATCCTAGATAAATTAGGTCGTGCACAATACTTCACAACACTAGAATTAGCGAGTGGATTCCACCAAATCGAAATGCATCCGAACTCAATTGAGAAAACAGCCTTTAATGTAGAAAACGGCCATTACGAGTATACAAGAATGCCGTTTGGCTTAAAAAAACGCCCCCGCGACTTTCCAAAGGGTTATGGATAATGTTTTACAAGAGCTACAAGGCAAACATTGCCTCGTCTATATGGATGACATTATTATTTTTTCAAGCTCACTACAAGAACACATGTCGAGCATCAGGTTGGTATTTCAGAGACTTATCGAAAATAATATGAAAATACAATTGGACAAATCCGAATTTTTGCATAAAACGGTTGAGTTTCTAGGACATATAATTACGCCTGATGGAATCAAACCTAACCCCAAGAAAGTACAGGCTATAAAAGAATTTCCAATACCTAAAACGCAGAAAGAAATTAAATCATTTTTGGGACTAGTTGGATATTATAGGAAGTTCATTAAAGACTTCGCAAAAATAACAAAGCCAATGACCACCTGTCTCAAGAAAAATAAAAAAGTAACACACGATCAAGACTTCGTAAAATCATTTCAATTATGCAAAGACCTACTAATAAACGACCCAATTTTACAACACCCTGACTTTACGAAACCATTTATATTAACCACAGATGCTTCGAACTATGCAATCGGGGCAGTCTTATCTCAAGGGCCACTTGGAAAAGACCTCCCAGTAGCATATGCCAGCAGGACACTGAACCTGGCCGAATGCAACTACTCGACCATTGAAAAGGAATTATTGGCAATAATATGGGCCACAAAATATTTCAGACCATACCTTTTTGGCGTTAAATTCACTATTGTGTCTGACCATAAACCTTTACAATGGCTATTTTCAATAAAAGAACCTCATTCAAAAATGGTAAGATGGAGACTAAAGCTAGCTGAGTTCGATTACGAAATCGTGTATAAAAAAGGAAAATTGAATTCCAACGCAGACGCGCTATCAAGGCCTCCTATTGAAATACACCCAATATAAAATGGAAAAATATCATTAGCCTGTGACGATTCCATCCCCGATCCATCGAGAAGACCAATCCTAGAATCAGACTATTGGCACAAAATTGATAATTTCCTAAAACAATCAGAGGCGTATCTACCTAACACTGAAAACGTTACTTTCAACCAACCAAAATCCTCCGATCATTCAACCTTCAATAACCCCGAACCACCTCTTAAAGGAACAAATAAGAACATAAACATCCTATCTAATGTAAAACTCAATATACCTCTCCGGATACTCAAACAACAGAAACAATCTCCAAATAATGATCAACAGCACGTAAATAAATCTACATCAAAAAATATCCCATCAAAATTAGAACAACCGAGTACTTCCCAAATCACACCCGAACAAGAACAAATAAAACATCCTCTGGACAATGAGTCCACATGCCAAACAATTCATACTTCTCAAGAAGACCCAATTTTAGGCGCCCCTTACACAAATAAAAATATTAATTCATTTAAAAATCAAATCATTTTCAGATATTCAAATAATAACGTACCAAGAAAGCAATTTGAGAAACCATTCGAAACTAAAACCAGATTAACCTTCTTTTTACCAAATGACCCATCCGAGGAATTAATTGTCAATTTTATAGTACAGTTTATTAAACCCGATTCTTATTGCCTCCACTTTAAATCAAAGGACTTAGAACCCGTGGTTCTTAGAGTTTTCAAGAAGTACTTCAATAATAATGCATATAAGTTGCAAATCTCAAACAACCTTGTTAGCGACATTTATACACACGAAGAACAACAACATAAAATTCAGATCTACCATGAAACAAAAACGTCACACCGTGGTGCTACCAAAAATATTAAATCTCTCAAGAAAAATGCATATTGGCCAAACATGGAAAGAGATGTTTTAAACTATATAAATGCATGCGAAATATGTCAACAAACAAAATATGACAGAAAACCCTACAAGATAGTATTCAAACCTACACCGATAGGGTCCAAACCATTTGAACATCTGTATGCAAATGTCTATACTGTACATAGCACAAAATTCCTAACCCTCATTGACAGTTTCTCCAAATTTGCACAAGCAATTCCGATAATTGCTGAAAACGCTATCGAAATAAGTAAAGCTTTCACTAAATACTTTTCTAATCATGGTATTCCGACTACAATTACGACAGACAATGGACGAGCCTTCAAAAACCAGGTTATCCTAGACCTCTGTAAATTACATCAAATAGAAATTCACTATACCACCCCGGGGAATCCAAATTCTAATTCCCCAATAGAAAGACTTCACTCAACACTAAGAGAAGCCCTGGCATCTCAAAAACTCGAAAACCCAAACAAAAACATACTAGAACTAATGGACATAGTACTTATGACATACAATAACAGTTTGCACGCCTCTCACGAATATACACCATTTCAAATTATAAAAGGTAACTTAAATTATAAAACTAATATAGAAAAGGATATTAACGAATTACAAACGGACTATATAATAGACCTGGCCAAAACATTCGAAGAAATCAACGTAAATCTAGGAGATAAAATGAAAAGTAAACAAACCAAAATCTTAGGAAAAAGAAACGTTACTAGAGAACAGGAACCCCACTTTGAACCTGAAGAAAATATTATTATCAAGAACGTCCCACGAGCACATGCTCAAAAAGACTTACCCCGCTATAAAATAAAAAGCTTTCCGAAGACAAAAGTTAATAAAGGCTTAAACAAGCGAAAAACTAAAACAAACAAATTTATTTCAGATCCACAATGCAAAGACGGACAATCCTCTTGTTGCTCCTAATATGGACGCCTGTAATTTTAAGTTACGAAATTGAACCCATTAACAACCCAATGCTACCTGTCCTAAAAGGAACCAGTTTTATTATTAATAGCCAGTATATAGTACACTATCACATAAATATCACCAACATTATTCTATGTTTAAAGCAAATAAAGATAACAACATTATATTTGAACGAAACGTTACACAAAGTTAAGAATAGTGAAATCCCTCATATTATACCAACTAAATTGAATCAAACTCTAAAAACTATAAAGAATCTGGAAAATATTCTCAGTCATTACGTAACCCCAACATTTAATCATAGACAAAGACGCGGACTAGTTAATTTAATGGGAACAGCGCAAAAATGGCTCTTTGGAACTTTAGATGCTGGAGATAGTATCAGATATGACAATTACATAAAATTGTTGCAAAATAACCAAGACACTCTTAATCGAGACCTAAACTCCGAAAAACTAATAATGAAAAAATTAATCGATACTTTAGATTCTCAATTAATTACTATAGAACATAATCAAGCCCAGGTATTACAAAAACTGAGAGACCTTGTCCTAAAATAAAAGTCAATTTCTACAGTTTTATACATTTCCTATCTGGACGACAATATTAATTTGGAGCTTTCACAAATTGAAGCCACCTGTCATAATATACAAACAGCAATCAACTTCGCACAAATTGGTATAATGCACTATTCAATCCTTAATTACAAAGATTTGTCAGAAATACTAAGAGAAATCGACGGTGATAATTTAATACCATTCGATCACATAATTAAATATTATGAAACGATGCATGCTCAAGTCAATCTTCAGACCGATTTGATAATATTCACGATATATATCCCCTTAATCAAAGAAGACTCATTTTTATTGTATAAAATTTACCCCATTCCCATTTTAAACAGAACTATTAGCATTAAAAACTCATACCTATTAAGCTCCATGAATAATTACTTTACGTTAAATGAAGAATGTCCTAAGATAGAAAATTTCCATTTAGGTACTAGGAAAAAGCTTTCAAAAGATGATCAATGTCTGTACCTAATGGTAAACCTAAAAGGACAATGTCCAACCGTCCGAGTCTCTTATAAACAAAGATCAATCACCTCTATGCCTGATAATTCCTTATTGATAATTCCAAAAAACGAACAAAGGATCAACTTTCGCTGTCCAAATCAAAATACCATAGAAATAATCAATCAACCTTCCATTATATTTCCAAGAGATTGTCAAACTAAAGTTGACGAGCTTACTTTTTCAAAACAAGACCCTGAAGTAATTGACTTCAGATTCAAATTACCCACAATTCCGATCAATTTAACCAACACACATAACGATAAACTCTCAATTGAAGTGGAGGAAATTGACCATTCGCTCATAAAAGAAGCAAGTAAGGAAATCAATGCCCTCCAAATTCACAACCTTGAGACTCTTACGAAAATTAACCATTCCTACTGGAAAGAGATTTTAATAATTATTGTATTCCTAACTTTAGTTGTTAGCATAATTCTAACTTTATTGTACCTCAAAAAATATCGTAATAATAGGAAACCTAGTTTAGATGTGAACATAGAACTGCAAGAAATAAAACCTGAAAATATTGTTATTTCGAAAAAACCTACGTTATTTTCCGAAACTTAGGGAAGGAGGAGGAAGCAGATAATCCTAGACTTAAGATTATATATGTCATTTCTTCTCTAATGTATCCACTTGAAGCTGTTTATGTTAGGGAACCATATAAAATACCCACAGGAACCAGATGGGGCACTCTGTAATTGACACTCGTCGGTTCGACTTCGGTTCTCCGCAACGATTCCGATAATAGTTAGTTCTAAGTCGTAAAGAATTTTGTAAACTAGTTTAAGTTTTAAAAATAAATTGTTTTTAAAAACTACGTTTGTTGAAAATTCGATTTAATTCAGTGTTGCAGCGGGGCCGTTGTGAGATAAGCTCGCTTAAATTATTGTCTAGGAAATTTAGGAATAATAACGACAGAAAATTTTCCGTCGGGATCAAATTATAAAATGATAAGTAATTTGATCTGACGATTGTAGTAACTATTGAACTGAAACAAAAAAAAAATATTTTAAAAGGACCGACATATTTTGCCCCTTGGCCCCCTAGGGCCAACCGCCACTGGTATAAGTGTACTTCATCCAGCCACGAGCCGAACGGTTGGAAAAGTAAATGCAATAACTG
Organism: Ceutorhynchus assimilis; assembly: GCA_917834065.1. Classification (NCBI taxonomy): domain Eukaryota; kingdom Metazoa; phylum Arthropoda; class Insecta; order Coleoptera; family Curculionidae; genus Ceutorhynchus; species Ceutorhynchus assimilis. The sequence continues at coordinate 21,187,810 of OU892285.1, read as the reverse complement.
AGGTACAAACAGCAATAGAAGATATGAAGGAAGTTATTCTCTTTGCTCATGCCGTTTCTGGCTGCGATAAAAAATCTGCCTTACAGAAAAAGAAAAAAATTGTATACATGCAGTTACAAACAAATCCCACCTTAATAGTAATAAGGTTTACGAGATATTTGATCTACCCAATCAATTACAAGTAAATGTGATTTAATGTGGGGAGGAGTTTGTCTGATCTCTTTATCCTGATGGCACAAATTTAATGATATTAATTAATGACTCTTTTAGACCGTCAGATAGTGACATATTTAGGTGCCCCATTTTTGCATACAAGCCTTGAAGGGGGTTGAAAAGTACATCGATTTTGAGTAGGTTGAAGGTATTTTCACGAGTGGCTTCTGGGGATAACATATGGAAAATTCGATTTTACTTATGTTAACCTTAAATGTACTTTTCCATCAGCGACACTCAAGAAAATATGTTTTCTTGCTACCGAAGTTGTAGATTTTCATCCTTCCGATGGACTTGTGTGGAAAAATCGCCCAAAATCTCGATTTACCTTACAAGATTTCGCCCTTATTTCAAACCTTCAGCGACCTGCAACACCCTCTTCTTTGTTTTCACGAAGCCAGGTTTTATTAATTAATCCTCTGGTGAACACGGTTTGCGAGAAAATATGGGCACTAGAACGTCTTTCATTTCTGTTACGGAAAATAGAATTTTCCATACGTTATCCCCAATAGCCATTCGTAAAAATACCTTCATCCTACTTAAAATCGATGTAGTTTTCAACCCTCTTCGAGGCTTGTATGCGAAAATGGGGCACCTAAATATGTCACTATCTGACGGTCTATTTATATTAAAGCAATGGCAAGACATTCACCTTGTGCACTCCTATAGTTATCAAGGTTTCCGCCCACAAAAGCAGCCTATGCTCAACGTTCACTAAGAGTATACCTTCAGGTGAGCAATGGATACACAGAAACTAACATGCGTTTTTATATGTTTTCCTATTGTTTTTTTAATGCACAAGAGTGGCTGGGAAACCGGTTACCGCCTACTGAACGGGGCTGGCAGTTATTAGAAGGGCAATTGTTGCCTGTCAAAACTGCGTTACCTCCCGCACTCGAATCATTCTCTGTATGGTTTACTGCCATTGCAAAACCAATTGTGCTGGTAGATGGTAGACACTCAGACCAAAAGTGTAGCACATTTAGTTCTCTTTGCAATGGCGAAACATGCAATAATATTGTGGAAACCGTTACAGAGGATTCTACTCTTGGGAAAGATGATTGAAATGTTGTTTCGAAACTAAATAAAAAATTAATTAAATAGCGGTTTCAATATTCTTGGTTTTAGGTGGTCGTTCTATACATCAATGGATTTGCAATTTTATCACCTACAAAAAAATTGGTAACGATATTTTTCGCCAAGGCTATAGTTTTTGGTTAAAATCAGTAAATTCATGTCATTCAAGAACCTTCAATTAATCTCGGGGCAAACTTTTTTTTCATAGCCCCTGGTGCATACCACGGGATAATGGGCTCGCAGTACATCGTTTTTGGGGTGTTTGGGGAGCGAAAAAGGGGGTTTGCGGAAGGAGGATTCTCTAGGACTTTTAGTATATTATTATTAAGCCCTAAATTATGATAGATATCAAACATTAGCTTTACATTATTTTTGTCTAGCTTCACCCAAAAGTTTAACTATCTTGACTCAGTTACCCGAGTCCAGACTCAGACAGGACTAAAATCGTATATTTCATTACCAGCCCAGAAAAAAGGATTTTTCCGTGCGCGCGTGACAAATTCTCAAGTGAGGCGCAGCCGAGCACGGGAAGTCATGCAAAAACGGGAAAATCCATTTCTGGACGTGTAATGAACGATATTTTTTATTATACTTATCTGAAAACGATAAAAACAGAAAATTCCCATTTTTTTACAATGGCATGAATTACAGAAAATGAAATGTCAAAAATAGGTCCAGTCGTGGGCATTGAAAGTGGGACACCCGACTGACAGGTCTTGTCATTTTTTGCTTTTTTGGGTAAAACAGTATTTTCTCTACAATAGATTTTCCGCCAAATATGACAATCCCCGTCATTGTAGTACATAAAGTCTGTTTGTGCAGAAATCACAAACCAGTCGAAGCGAATTTCATTGGTTGAAAACAGTCAGAAAACTAATTTCAACCAATGAAATTCACTCTGACTGGTTGGTGATTTCTGCAGAAACAGACCTATTGTATAGCTGGTGAGTAAAAAAAATATGGAAATAAATATGTATTAAACGATTCGAACATCTTAACAATCAATACAAATAAATGGTTGCTATCAGGAATCGTTTGTTTGTATCAAAAATTAGCATGACAACTATGTATACAATAACATGGTAGAATTATCGCTGTAATTATCTCTACTTAAACAAATGGAAAAGAGAATTTTCGCTGTAATTCTGAAAATCGTCACTATCTTATGGGATTTCTAACACATGAGTGGAATAATCAGGTAAGTATAATAAAAAGAAAATATCGCTCCGCTTATTCAACCTGAATCATCTAAACTGGACATCTGCGAACGCAATCCTGAGCCTCATGCAGGTAAAGTCCGACAAATACCATTTTAAAGTCACGTTATATTGGTGGCAAAAAACGTATGTTCGTTGATTATGTCGTTGATATCACCTACAAAAAGCCACTTGTGGTTGATTACTAGTGAATTTTAAGATATGTTCCCAATAGCATTTTCAGACGCGTTTCTGAAGTAGTATTGACCAATCAGATGAGAATTTTAACACTTGCAATTGTTGCGAGACTCACTTTTGTCGCTTCTGCTGCCCTTGTAATACATTCTGAACTTGAATTGGGTACCCGTTTTCTATTTGCATCTTTTGAGTTGGAAAAAGGTTAATATAGTCAAAATTATTAGCTGTGTTTGTTCGTTGTATCATTTTCTAAAATAACTTTGACAAACTAATTGATGACAGTGACGAATTTTATTTCAGGTAAGAATTTTATGAACAATAATTAGACAGCAATTTTTTTGTCAATTTTACTATCACCGCTGTTTGAGATGTATTCAACAAGGATAGAGAAAAATCACGTGACTTTAAAATGGTATGTGTTGGACTATATTGACAAATTTTGTCAATAACGAATATGAAGGGTGCTTTTACTTTTTTTTGCGTAAATACCAATTTGTTACAAATGTTTCCTTTTATCAAAACCATAGTTTAGTTACAATAACGTTTTCAAATTTTTTAGGAGAAAAGTCAAGAAACGCCATCATTTCAACACGATCTAACAACATTATGGATTGTCAAGACTCTTAAGTTATCATACGTACTTGTAGGACATTTTATGTACTTTAATTTGGTATATTAAAATTATAATTGAAAAAAGATCTGGAAATTTATGGTTTCTTGCAATTTTTCGTCTGAAGCCGACATCTGGAGAGGTGGCAAACCTCAGATTCGGATTTAGCACCCCAAAAAATATAATGATAGAACCGGTCTGAGAGAAGCTTCTAAATTTTGAGAAAAGCTTCTAAATTTTTTTCCCTACTTACTGAACAAATATGCAGTACAGTATTTGGAATGTGTTCGATGAATTGTTTACACAATAAGTCTCAGAATTGAGATCCATATATAAATCAAAACATATTCGAATATAGCTAGTAAAATCATTTAACCTTGATAATAAAAAAATATTGCTCACCATCATCCGGATCATATTCTTCAGAATTAGGCTGTCCGTCAACTAAAAATACATGAGTCAAATTTAAAAAAAAAATTATATATCAGAATAGAGGCTGTGGATTAATCTCAAATCTGGAATACTATTGAACACATAATGTACTAACAATATTTAGAATGTGTTTGATGATTTGTTTGAACAATCAATCTCAGCATTGAGATCCAACAGGGTGGCCTAAATTCGAGCCTCATCATTGGGATCTTGATAACCATAAGAGATACGGGGTCGGTTAACAGTCGCACCTGAATCAGGGGGGTCAGGCAATGACCCCAGTTTACTTTTTTTAGCATAACTTACTCATTTTTACTTTCTCTTCAAAAACCGTTTGGGACTTTTATTTTACGTGTTTTTCCAACCCGTAGACATAAAATTTGTTGGGATTGGTAAAATCTTTGACCTTCGCCAGACATTTTTATTACGCGTACAGTCATCGGTGAGATACAAGAAAATGGCCGATGGCGGTTTTTTCAATTTAAATTATATAGTTGCCTATAATTCCTACATTCTTTTTATAGAAGCTAATGAGAACTGGGCAAGAGATAATCCAAAACGAGAATCTAGGAAAAAAGTTCTTCTATAAAATGCTTAGGCAAGCTGTTGTGTTAAATTGATATGGGTAATCGCTCGAGCTATAGAGGACTTCAAAATAAATTTATAGCTAATTTGAAAATTAGTTTTGAATAAGATGAGTCGCTAACCCCCCTGTTCCGAATTCAAGAAAATCTGGGATCAGTCGCTAACCCCCCTGTTCCATGTTCTCCAGGTACCCAGTTAGGTTCCCAGTGCGACTGTTAAGTTATGGCAAAGTGGGGCATTTTGATGCTTAACAATACGCTGTTTTAGACTTTGAGAAATTCCGAATACTTCGGGAAATATCCGGAAAATTCCGAAAATTGCGATAATGGTTTTCTTTTTCTCTTGCCTTTATTTTAGGAGATCGAGCAAAATCAAGACAACTTCCTTTTGCTTTTGTGTGGACTTCGACGTTTCGGTTTTCCAAGGCCATCTTCATCCTATTTTTTTGTAATACACATATCGTCGTTAATTTCACAAAGTGACGTATCTCAAATCAGAGTTTTTTTGAGATACGTCATTTTGTGAAATTAACGACGATATGACTGAAGATCTGAAATTGCGAAGTTTCGATTTCTGCAATAATTTTCGGATACGATTTTGAGTTTTTGAAAAGAATGCTAATTTTAGTTAGAAGACGTAATATAATCTAATTTCTTGTATCAAAGAAAGAAAATCCCAATACACAAAAATTGACAATTTAACATCTAATGGGATAGAAATCATCACCAATGTATTTGAAAGAGGTATTCAAAAAAACTTCCTTTTACTTCACTGAATTCCTGGGAAAGCTTTTGTAGTTTCAAAATCGATATTTCAATTACCCTAGCTGGGATATTAAGTGACCTCATAGCAAATAGTCCAAAGGGTTTAAATCCGGACTGCGTGATAGGTTAACGAACTACCTCACAATTACCTATCAATATCGGTTAGGAAATGATTGGTTCAATAGCGTTCCACCATTCTTGCGTATTAGGTGGTGGAGCTTCATCTTTTTGCCACCATAACTGTTGTATGACTCGTTTTCATTAATTGTTCATCCTCCAGCAACTCCATTACATGTAGGATGTAAAATGCTACTGTTAGTATTTGTTCCTTTTTTTTCAAATATAATTTATAAGTTGAATTATTACCTTTAATGTTGACAGTCTGGTGACTAGCATTAAAAAAAAAAGGTTTCTGCTGCTAATAATATTAAGAATTATTAAACTAGGGGGCACGATTTTTGTTAAAGTTTGAAGTACCAGTTTGGTACCAACACTTTCCGTTGGCTATTTTTTGAGGGGAAGCTCTGCGTGTTCACCTTGTTCTTTTGATTCTTCGTCCCTTTTGAATTTTGCCGTTCGCCCTGATAGGTCGACTCTGGCCTGGTGGGCAGCCATCTTCCTCAACTGTGATTACCGTTCTCATGAAGAAAAATGATCGCAGACAAATACCTTATCAGTCATCAGGCACTGTTGAATAATCCATTAAATACCGAAAAAATTCAAATCGAAAGTCTTGTGATTACTGTTTTATTTGAGTTTGAATTTCGAAGCCCCTCATGGTAAGTCCTTTTTAATTTCTTTCTAAAGTAATGGTTGTTGGAATGCTTCTATAACTTAGGGTTTTCCGAGGAGCTGTTTTTTCGAGGAGCCGTTTCTCTCAAATAATTTATTTTCAACAAGCCCTAAAGATCATCGTTTTCGTACAGCGTGGGCATAGAGCTCTTGAAGTGATTTCCTAGGCGAATCAAGTCCCTCACGTGTCGATACCTGTACCTCCACATTTGACGAAGAAAACTGAACTTCTAGCCTCTATCTACTTTGATTCCAGGCTAGAACCTGCACTTCGCTCTTCGAATGGATGGCTATACCGTACTCTAATGTTTTTGTTGGAGTTGAGGCTTGTATGAAGTTTCATTAATAACTTCTATTATCAATCAAATAAGTAACATAATTGATTGAATTTTTACTGATATGACATTTAAATATTTGACATTTTAATTTCGCATTCTTGACGATGGTGGAATATTTGCTTTTCTGGATTTTCGATTTATCGAATGTATTATAGATTTATCTTTACCTAACTTTTAATAATGCCATGTTTAAGGAATGTAAATGTTATTATTCATAATCAATAATTTGAACTGAAGTCAAGGCTGGACAACATGCTCTAAATTTAAAATTTTTGAGTAAGTATACCTACATCATCGAAAATTGATCAATTTTTAACTTGGGTCCCATACTTATACATATATTTGAGGGTTTTTATTATATCTCCTGACCATTTAACCAAACCCAACTTTTGATTTCATACAGGTGCAAGCTGATTTTATTGAATTTATTCTTTAAGCAGAAGCTGACTATATTTATCAATACAATTTTTTTTAAATTAGTTTTGTGGAAACTTAATTCTTTTATATTTTCACTTCATGATAATGATAGGGCCAGCGATTGTTAATGAACTAATATGGCAAGTATATTGAGGTATATTTTAATATATATATATATTTTTTGAGCATTTGATGAATTTGATTGAGAGTTAACCTCTATTTATTGATTTTATTTAAAGTGCTTTGCCAGCAATTGATTTGATATTTTGAAATTATCCAATACTTGATTTTTGACCTCAATGTGGAAATATGTACCATTTTGATCTGAAAATTGCTTGAGTGTTATGTTATATTGGTTTTACCTATGTCCAGATTTGGTTGAGTTATATGCCTTATTTATTTCCTTTTCAGAATTATCAATTACCGTCGTTCGCTGATTATGTTTTTTAGGTGTATTTCCGAATTTTCACACTTCAATATTTTATGTAATTTAATTATTTATTTTTTTACAGATTTAGTGGCGCCCTTGTCATTCTGTACTTATTTAACTTTTGACCAACCCCTTATAATTATTCGCTAAGCAATCTGAGCATATTATGTACCTCTTGGTAATTCATTAACGAAAGGGGTTACATACATTGTCGTTAAAATTAAATCAATATATTTTTGAGGAATTAGGTGGCCATCAATAAAGAAAGGTCCGATAATTTCATCATGCGACATTCCTATCCACACATTAAAGGATTCTCTACACCGAGGGAGCAGTTGTTGATTTTGACTTGGATTTTGAACTGACCAAATATAGGTACCTAGTCGTTATGTCTATTATACAGGCATTTTGTTGAAAAATCGCACTCGTCACTCCAGATTATTTGGTATTGAAGACTGCATCAGAAACCAGTTCATTTTTCAACCATGAACAAAATTCTAGCTTTCTCGCAGAGTCGCCGGGCCTCGAAGTTTGCCTTATATGAATGCGCTATAGTTTTAACTTATTTTTCGTTTTTTGAATTTATAGTTGGGACCTGTCTGTGGGGAAAAATTTTGAAACAAAAAAAATCAAGAAAAGCACCCCCAGTAGCACACAATATTGGTCCCATGTTGCGGATACATTGGACCAATATTGTATGTTGGCCCAATATTGGCATTTTTTAGCCAACATTGGACATTTATTGGCAATACAACTTCTTTCATCATTATAATAATATATTTATCCAATGATAGGCCAATATGCACAAACAATATTTTTATCGGCAGCATATAGCCAAGATTGGTTACATATTGGCAATACAAATTTTTCTAATATAACAGCGATATATTTATCCATGTTAGCCAAATATTGATTCTATATTGGTCAAATATTGTAAATGGGTCCAATATTGGCAATTTGTAACCAATATTGGTAATTATTGTAGATTAACCTTTTTCCTACATTATTATTATAAAATATGAGAATCCAAGATTGATCCAATATTGGCTCCGATCCATGTTTGGCAATATCTTTCATCATGTTTATATTTAATATTTATCCAATATTGGTGATATATAGGAGATATACCTTTTTCATATCAATCAGGACTACCGAGAGAGGGCACCACGCGCTACTGATGGTCTTGGTCTCTCCTAGTGTTTGAGTTTCCTTCAAAACTGTTTCTTTTTGAGTTGGTGTGCTTCGCTAACAAGCTCGAAACCGGAAACCGGTCTAGTCTGCAGGTGTTGGAGCTTTGGTTAAATACATGTCTTTTTCCAAAAAAATATTGTAAATATTTCTAGGAAATATTGTAAATATTTCTAGAAGAAATATTTCATATTTATAAATTGGTAATATTGGAGAAATATTTATATTCACTATCGGATTCATATAAAAAGTATACATTGTGCCAATCTGAAAAACAAATATTGGGTATATTTCTAAAAGCAATATTACATGTTTATTAATAAGCAATATTGGGACAATATCTTTCTTCAATAACGGATTCATATTTACATTACAGGGTGTTCCGAAATTAATGCACCAAATTGTTATGGCATATTCCACGTCGAAAATAAACTACAGCTACTTATATAAACATATGTCCGGAAACACGGTATCTCGAAAAGCAAGCGTTTCCGGACATATGTTTATATAGATAACTGAGGTTTATTTTCGACGTGGAATATGCCATAACAATTTGGTGCATTAATTTCGGAACACCCTGTATATATTGGGCAAAAAAAATAAAATCTGTCGTTTCCATTCTTGGGCCAATATGTAAATATAATATTTTACCAATATTGTTGTGCTACTGGGGACGTGACCAACTTAGCCCGTCCATTTCACTAGAGGGAGGTCTTTTTGAATACCTGCATCAAATAACTAATAGTTTTCCATCCCATTGGATCTTAAATTGTTGATTTGTTATCGCTTATTTGTTGGGATTTTTTCAATTTGACACAAGAAATTAGATTATATCAGGCCTTTCAACTGAAAAATTGTCATGCGAATTAAAACTTCGGAATCGTATTCGAAAATTATAGCAATAAATTTGCCAGAGGATGAATAAATATTTTCAGTCAGAACGTCGGAATTTCAGAACGTATTGTATATGACGTATTCTAGAATGTCAAGAAACCAAACGAGTTATCCCCTCGTTTTCATTCTAATTGGCGACTTCACTGATGAGTTAGGTATCTTCTGTCTAGGCATATAATGATAGATCCGGATACTTCCGGAAGTATTCGAAATTTCTCAAATTTTAAAACGTCATTTTGGTAAGCGTCAAAATTCGCAACTCTGCCATACCTGAACCGACCCCGTATCTCCTACAGTTTCTGAGACCCCAATGATGAGGCTCGAATTCAAGTCAACCTGTACAGGGTGTTTCAAATTCGAGCCACATTATTGGGATCTCAGAAACGGTGAGGGATACAGGGTTGGTTAAATTGGGGCAAAGTTGCGTAATTTTATGCTTACCAAAATGCCGCTTTGATTCCGAATACTTCCAGAAAAAACCCGAAATTTTGCAAATTTGTTTTTATTTTTCTTGACTTTATATAAAAAGTGATATTTGAAAAAAAATATCACTTCATCGTAGCTTTTTTTTTCCTACAAGATGCTACCATTAAATTTAAAATCTGACGTTTCGTCTTTGGGCCACCATCATCAACTTTTTTTGAATAAGTACCCTTATTTTTATTCTAGATTTTATAGGCTTCTGATATATATAACTAAATGTGTTAGAGAGAGAAAGAGATGAGAATTTTGGGAGGAAATTCCTATGCACTAGAAAAAATATTTTTCCCAAATAAATGCGATACGTCATAGGTTTCGAGACATCAGAGGCCCCTAAAATCTGAAATAAAAAATACAGGGTTGTATTTAAAAAAATAGAGTTGATGATGGTGGCCCAAAGACGAAACGTGAGATCGTAGTGTAATGACCCGGGAAAAATAGACCCATAATTTACAAGGACTTAAAATACAAAAACAATAAATTTAAAAGTAATCAAATAATGTAAATTGAATCAAAAATCAAATAATCTAATTTAAATTAAATCTCCAATATTCCATATTAGAAGAAAAGTTCTAATTTTCTTAATTAAGCATTGACACAAATTAATTGAAATATCTAAAATACGTTCAAATTTTAATAGTTAGTCACCAAGCGTGTGTCATCACATTGAACTCGAAAATCGAATCCATGAAAATATTGAAATCAAGGCAAAAGGGGTAAATTGGGTCCCAAAGTGACAGAATTATAATAAAGATATTATTTACGGCCGGCACGAGTTCGACATCCTTTGATTTGTTTATCCTCACATCAAATCTGTTGACCCCGATAATTCAGGAAATTGCTACATATTTATTCGGTCTTAGACAAATAATTATATTTCCTAGAAAAGACGGGTTGATGAATGGACATGACTAGACATTTTTTGGGGGATTGAAAAATATAAAAAGCTGTTTAAGAAGTTTACAGTCAGTCTTGAGTTCAGTTCAACTTAGAGTCTTGAGTCTTCAGTCTACGGTAATCAATTATTTCAGAGTCGAAATCAAGTCCGGATAAAATTTGCGAGTTTCTTTTATTGCCCCGGGAAAACGCGCTAAATCCGATCTTTTGAAAAAAGTAAAGAAGTCATAAAGAAAGAACATTAATTCGTTCAATATTATGTGCGAGTTCTAATTAATCAAAAGAAATATTATTCATGGTGTTCATTTTAAAACTCTTCACCCCTATTATCTCGGAGTTAAAAAAAATTCGAAAAAATTCCTAAAATACATCAACTATATTTTGAGGGGGGATAAGTTTCTATGCAAAATTAACTTCAACGTTTCAACCTTTCAGCGCCTAGAGCCATCCCCTAGAAGATCTCAAATGGGAAGGGACGTCAAGTGATTCATCATTTTGGAGGGTTTTTAATTCCATACATTTTGGTACTAAATTTTAATACCTAAGTTCAACTGTTTTGGAAATATTGACAGTTCAAAATTGACTTTTCTGCTACTTTGATAGGCTGTAGAATCTACACGGTCAACAAGAAAATTTTCAACTTCAAGAACTTAGGATATTAGGATTCTGTGAATTCTCCTAATTTATGTCAAGAATATTGCCTTTGTATGTATTTTTTCAAAAAAACAATTTTTTCCCAGAAAACTTCCTATGGGTCACCAATGACCCGGTTTTGGGATAAATCGGTATACCCTGAAACCCAACTCGACAAGTCGGAGCAACCTTATTTTTACGTGTTTTCTAGCTTTTGTCCTTCAGTTTACAATCTACTTATCTTATGAATAGAAAGTTTATTTTGTTGTTTTTTTTGCATAATGAAATTAAGCCATAATACAATAACATGTTTTAATATGATTCCCAAAATTTTATATTCAAAATGACTCGAAAAAAAGGTTTGTATCTGGGTCCATTTTGACCCTGTTCTGGGATCCCAAGTTTTAAAATTATTTTGGGGCGGCGAGGGTTAACACGATTTTATCTCAGGAACTATAAGTGCAAATGAGCTGAAATTTTCAGGGCTTGTATTCCTTTGAAAGGGAAAAAATTCAGTGAAAGGTTCAGCTTTCTATCTATAATAGAAAAAAAGTTATGACCTTTCAAATTTTTCCAAAAAAATCATAAGGGGGGGGGTACCTTCTTACTAAAACGATCAAATTTCAATTTTTTTTTTGTCGAGATTTTGTGTCTTAATGGTCCCTCGTGATACTCTGAACTCCATAAACTAAATTATTCTGAGGTGAAGCCGAAATCTATGAAAAAAGGCACTCAGAAAAATTGAAAAATTGATAAATCACCAAAATTGCTTTACACGATTTTATCTCAGGATAATCAAATGGGCTGAAATTTTCAGTGATTGTAGTCCTTTAAAGGGGATAAAATTCAGTGAAAGATGCAGCTTTCTATCTATAATAGAAAAGAAGTTATGACCTTTCAAAGTTTTCCAAAAAAATCATAAGGGTGTAACTTCTTACTAAAACGATGAAATTTCAATTTTTTTTTTGTCGAGATTTTTTGTCCTAATGGTCCCTCGTGATACCTTGAACTCCATAAACTAAATTATTTTCAGATTTAAAGCCGAAATCTATGAAAAAAGGCACTCAGGAAAATTGAGATATTGATATATCACCACAATTGCCTAACACGATTTTATCTCAGGAACTATAAGTGCAAATGGGCTGAAATTTTCAGCGAAATCGCTATGGAAAAACATGTGTAACGGCGTATAAGTGTTATACTCCGGCGGAGTATTATACGCCGCTCAAGCTGAAAGTCATTGAAGTGGCACTTATACCTTGTCAAAATTATCAATAGTAATATAACTAGTGCAATGGAAATTATTGTTAATTTTTGGGAAATTTGCCCGAATGCATTTCAGTTAAAAACGCATGAGTGCAAATTTGTCAAAAATTATAAATAAATTTCCATTGCACGAGTTGTATTTAATGAGAGAATTTCATAAATCAGAAATTTAAATTTTTTGTCAAAAAATGTCAAAACACCAGTTTTCGCACCAGTTAGTATGCAATTATATGATAATTTGCACCCAGTTTTGACAGATGTATGAAATTCTCACAAAAATTACTGTTATATGAGGTTTGAAAATAAAAGAATTTAAATTTAATGCGTAAGATTGAGTTGAGATAGTATTGTTATGTCTGAGGCTCTATAAAAGAGTTATTTAAGTACAAGGCTTCTGATTGTGCTATTTTAATTAAAAAATCACAGATAGTATAGAGGTGGCTGTAAGTTAGCATCATTAAGAATTGATTTTCTTTTTTAGAAAGGTGTTGGATTGGGGTATTTTGTAGGGGAGACAAAGTGGCTATGATGATTCAAATAAAGTCAGGAAAAAATAAAAACAATTTTGCAAAATTTCGGTTTTCCGGATATCTCCGGAAGTATTCGGAATATCCTAAATATCAAAGCGGCATTTTGTTTTGAATCAAATTACGCAACTATTCCCTAATTTAAATAACCCTGTATCTCTCACCGTTTCTGAGATCCCAATGGTGTGTCTCGAATTTGAAACTCCCTATACATACAGGGTGTCCGGTTATAATTAATTTGACACCCCACTGAATACAATATAGTACGAGAGACGGCTACAGAGAATTTGTCGTCATACGGTGGATGAGCGAAAAAAATATGAATATTAGTGGAGGCAATAATTAAGAGAATACGCGAAGGTTGCCTGCGAAAATCCTGCCGAAACAGTGTTTTTCAATTTTTTTTATTAGATAAATAATAACAGTAACTATCTTTAGAGGTGGATATGTCTTTTAGTCACTCGACGTGTTGTCCAACTCGGCTTTGCCTCGTTGTTGAATGCGTAAAAGTGACTTTTGAGTGCGTAAATGTAATTTTTAAGCACTAGTGCCTAAAAGTGTCATTCATTATTCAGAAATAAAAAACACACTAAGCACAGATTCGAATTTTGTTTTGTATTTATTATAAATATTAAAAATGTAATTATTGAATCGAACGTTTGGGTTATTCAAAACAGAACTTTGTGTTGTTACCTACTTTCTAGGATTTTAAAGTGAAAGTTGCTTTTCCTATCATGGTCTTAATAATTCAGTAATCAAGGTTCAAGAGCCTGATTTTATGTGTTTCCACGAAGAGGCGGATACGAGAATGATTTATCATATGAGTAAGTTGACGCCTCAATAAAAAGTTCTGGTAAAAGCTTCAGACACCGATTTATTGGTCATTTTATTGGGAAACTTACATAAATTAAACGCTTCCGAAGTTTGGCTAGCTACTTCGTCAAAAAAAGGGGACCAAGAATGCTTGAATTGTTCTATCTTAGCTGATACTTTGGGATTAAGTTTGTGCAAAGCCTTGCCGGGTTTTCATGCCTTTATAGGGTGTGACTACACCGCAGCTTTTCACAGGAAAGATAAAGTAAGACCGTTTCAGGTTTTGCAAAAAAATGGAACATTCCAAAAGGCTTTCATAGCCCTTCCTCATACAACCATTGACAACATACCAACAGTTGACGAAGACGAAAGAGATGACGACGGGGGTTGTCATCATTAATAGCATTAAAGAATTCACGGCTCTTATGTACTCTGTTCGGAATTGCAAGACTGCCAACGCAGCGCGATTAATAATATTCCAAAAATTATATTCAACACATAAAGAGTCTGAGCAATTTTTGAAAAAAGTCAAAGGTTGTGACTCCAGCCTAATTCCGCCTTGCTTTAAATCATTGCAACAGAAAATATTGCCTACAGCTTATGTCAGCGCAATGTGGGGAAATGCGACATTAGAAAACTGCTGCGAACTAGATCCCCTTAAGTATGGTTGGGTTCTTGAAAAAAAATAATAAAAGCCATTATGGTTTGTCGGTGACTCGATGCCAATGACAGTTATTGAGGTCTTGGTGAACACTGACGAATCCGATGAAAATGAGAATGAAGATTTAGATAACACTTTGGATAGTTCGGATTCAGAAAGTGAATAATTTGGGCAGTCAAGTAACCGACTGCGACGTTTTTCTAAATAATGTATTATAGACCGTGAATTAATGACAAATTTTGTTGACTGATTTTCACTTTTCTGGGATTTTTACCACTGAAAATTAGTAAGTGTTGAGCTCAAAAAATTAAAATTTAGCGACCTTGTGTGCATAGGTATGCATATGTAAAATTAATTTTCCTTTCACAGAAAAGAATAGTCCAGTCGCTAAATTTTCATTTTTTGAGCTCAACACTCACATACATTTCAGTGGTTAAAATCGCAGAGAAGAGAAAACCAGTCAGCAAAAATCTGTCATTAACTGACGGTCTATTATTCATCGATAGATTATCAAAATTTATATTTTCAAATTTAGTTAGGAAATGTCATTTTTTTGACATTGACTTTAGTTGTCAAAAGTGGTTCATTTTAACACAAACGCCAAAATAAGCAGGTGTTCTAATACAGTGTTATAATGAGATCTCATTTCATCCCTGAGTGTTGAAATGGGATTTAGAGTGCGTTCCGCGTGAGTGTTTGAATGAGTTTATATTTTGCATTTTAAATATTTTGAATGAATCACACAAAATACTGTATGAAACACGTCGCAGGGCTGGTTTTTTGCACGTTATGTGTTGGACCTATCTTCATATCAACACACCCATTTTACAACTTGTTACATAGATATCTAATTGCCTATAAATTTTTTTCTTCTTTAGTATTCGACTACTGAAAGGCCAGACGCAGTCAGAAACAGTAAAAACCATTTTCTTTGGGAAATTGAATTTCATGCTTGGCATTTCACAGTCCTTGAAAGCATTATTGGAATACGCATGCGCTGACATAAAATTCGCAACTAATATCGCAAAAAATGAAGATATGTACTTTCAATTATTATCAGTCGTAGTCATGTGCATTGAAAATTATCAATAGTAATATAACTAGTGCAATGGAAATTATTGATAATTTTTGGGAAATTTGCCCGAATGCATTTTTAGTTGAAAAAGAGCACGAGTGCACGTAGTGCACGAGGGCCTATTTCAGTTAAAAATGCATGAGTGCAAATTTGTCGAAAATTATAAATATATTTCCATTGCACGAGTTGTATTTAATCAGAGAATTTCATAAATCAAAAATTTGAATTTTTTGTCAAAAAATGTCAAAACACCAGTTTTCGCACCAGTTACTATGCAATTATCTGATAATTTGCACTAGTGCAAATTATCAGATAATTGCAATCTGATTGGTTCAAATCAACAATCAAACATGTCAATTCATTGTTGGAATACCAGTTTTGACAGATGTATGAAATTCTCAATAGTAATATAACGAGTGCAAGGGAAATTATCGATAATTTTTGGGGAATTTGCCCGAATGCATTTTTAGTTGAAAAAGAGCACAAGTGCACGTAGTATCTCTATATTTTTATATAACCTGAGCGAGTTTCTCTCCATCAACCCCCAAAGCTAGAAACCCCCCATGTCACCCCCGTAAAGGGAGCAGTTGTGACATATTTGGTGGAGGCGCCGTCTTGAAACCGACGCCGTAAGGCGCCTTTGAGGCAAGCCAACGCCCAAACATGTCACCAGGGAGTCAATTTTTGAAACTGTTCGCATCTATTCGTGTACGCGTAGATGCGAAGACTTAAAAACGTATACGTTTTGCAAAGGCAATTTTTGGCTGCTCTTCGTAATGGCTTGGAACTGAAACGTGCAGTGCATGTGGCAACGTGGCATTTTGTTGGTTCATTGGAACAGTACGCGGACTTTTTGACGTTTGTATTTTGAGGTTATGTTTTCAGTTTGTTTACAGTATTTCCAATTAAGAACATAGATATTTTAGGTAGTACAGCATAAATAGCCAAAATATGGCACACAGCGTCAAGCGAGGGTGCAATACCACGGAAAATCAAAAAAGATGGCTTGTCGAATTTGCTAAAAAACACCCCGATATAATAGCGGGGAAACAAACAGCAAATTTACCGTTGAAAAAAATGCAACAGTCATGGGAAGAAGTAGCCAAAACCCTCAATAGCATGCCCGGTGCTTCAAAAAACTGGAAACCATGGCGTAAGGTAAACACTTATCTTTAGCTAAACTTTAGATACTTGTGCACTTTATATTTTATAGACATGGCATGATTTACGAGCACGCACTAAGAGTAAAATCGCCAAACAGCGCAATTACCAAACAGGAACAGGTGGAGGGCCGGCAAAGGAAAAGATGTTGGATGATATAGAGGAAGGTGTTGTTGAAGTGATACAAGTCGTGTCTGTTGAGGGTCATGATGTTCCTGAGTCGCAAGTTGCATTTAATTTTGGAGAGACAGAAACCGATTAGGGAAAACTGGTTGCAACAGCAGAAATATGCCATGAAAATGCTCCAATAATTGTGAACTTAAGAGCAAAACACCCAGCAGACCAGCAAGCAGCCAATGAACATCCAGCAGAACAGCCACAAGTGGTGTTTGATTTTTATGATTTAACAAAAGCAGCCAACTCGAGTGTGAATGTAGTCCCCACAACTAGCAAGTATTTTCATAAATATTTTAATCTTAGCTATAATTAATGGTGTTTTTATTTCTATTTTAGCGAGAAGATACTTACACCACAAACAAGAAAAGGTCCCATACACAACCACAAGTGTCCAAAGAAAAAGGATGGTTTAATTAATTCTACATATAAAGAGAGTCTTGACAGAAAATTACAACTGAAATCCGACTATTATAGTGGAAAATTATCACTTCTGAGGGAACAAAATAATATTAGGAGGCTTCATGTTGAAGCATTGAATACCATTGCACACCATTTGAGTAGCAGCAGTAAGTTGAAGGAATAGTCAGCTCTTAAGTGAGACAATAAAGAATCGATTTTATGCCAAATACTAGTTTTGTTATGTGATATGGTTACATAAGACTATATGATGTGAGAATTTATAGTTACGTTATATTAGAATTTATATTTCGTTTTGTTTAGAGTTTGTTTACAGTTTTGTTGAAAATCATTGTAATAATAAAGCTATTCATTTGAAAATTATTTATTTGTCACCGCAACATAAAACTCTCATGACTTCCAAGTCAGTGGCCTCTACGTGCATTTAGGGTATGTACAAGTCGATTTCGAGCCTGCCGACCCTCTAGCAGTTCTGGATTAATCCGGTTGCCGCGTCCTATGGCATCAAGTTCAGGAATGTCTCCATTTATTAGACCTAAATCGTTGTCAACTTCTTCATCTGGGAATGGTACATTGTAGTAAATGCACATATTATGCAGGACAACGCAGGCAATTATAATTTTGCACGCGGTTTCAGGACAGTAATGCAGAACACGGTGCTTCAGCAAGCACCGAAACCGTGCTTTCAACACACCATTACATCTTTCCACTACAGCTCGTGCACTTTTGTGTATATTGTTATAATATGCCTCGGGTGTACCATCAACTGCATCAGTAAATGGTGTCAATAGCCATGCACGAAGAGGGTATCCTGAATCACCTAATATAAATCAAATTACCTATATTAAAATTAATTATACACGAGTTCAAAAAATCATTAACGGGTATACACACCCAATAAGAAGTAATCCCTTTCTCCTCTGCCATGAATATTTCTTAACAATGCCTGCACTGCAGACTGGTTCCAAATATAGGCATCATTGGTGCTGCCAGGAAACCTGGCATCCACATTCAAAATACGTAACTGGGCATCACAAATCTATAAGAGACACGCTATCAATAAGGTACATTTCCTATTATTTATAATTACCAGTTGCACATTAATGGAGTGATATGATTTGCGGTTCACATATAAATGTTCCGGGTGCGCTTCATCATTGCTAGGTGGAGGAACAATTGCAACATGCGTGCAATCTATACAACCTACAACGCCTGGAAATCCATGTTGGTCAACAAATCCTTGTCTAATTCTATTTAGGTCATTAAAATTTTCCGGGAACTGGACCCATTCATTATAAATGGCGGTTTCATTAAGGGCTGCAACCACTTCCCTGAAACTATTACATACACTGGCTTGTGAGACATCGATATATGCGTTATTTCCTACATTTGTTTGGTACGAACCATTTGCGAAAAAACTTAGGGCTGCCAAAATCTGTAAAGATTATATACTACCTACCTACGTTTTGGTTAGCAGAATTAAACACTAACCTTTGACTGAATATCTTAATCCGTATTTCGACTTTGTGGACGCATAAAGGGCTCCAAGCGATTCACTAAGTAGCGGAAGAGGTCTTTAGATAGCCGAAACATTTTCACAAATTGCACTTCATTTAACTCTTCTATAGGTTTGCGAGGATTATGGTGTCTATTCGGACGGTAATTGGCCTCGGCATTCTCCAAATTTTCAATGACAAAAACATTCATACCTGCATCCATTGTAATCAAAACAGTTTAGATCTTAACACATAACCAACAAAATGACGTTGCGAGCACTTGCGTTCATCTTTTTCCCGCTCGCAGTAAAACGAACACAATTGCAAGTATACGCAACATAAACGTATAGCCAAAAATTACATATAAACGTTTCTTTACACATACGTATATGTTTTATGGAAACGTATAGCCAAAAATCGACCCCCAGGCGGTACGTCGACAAGAGCAATTCACGACAGCGTGGCGACTTCCCGACGCCGTGGCGAAGGTAAAGAAAACACTCACAGATTTAAAAACTAGTGCCAATAGAAGAATAAATTGTGACCAGTTTACAACCTCATACCATCCTTGTTGTAATGGTCTCACTGAAAGGCTGAATAAGACAATAGCTGACATGTTATCCATGTATTGTAACACACAGCAAACGGACTGGTGTAGCTATCTACCATTTATACCATTTGCGTATAATACAGCAATACAGGACACAACGAGATTTAGCCCATTTATGTTAACATATGCAAGAGCACCCACACTACCAGCAGAAGCTGCATTGTTGTACGCTGACAACGAAACGGACTCTCTGCCAATTAGAGAAAAAGCACTCTTAATAAGAGCCATAGCAATATACGAAAAAGACAAGGAAAAGATAAAGGACGTTTTGACGAACGACATAGAGAATTAGATATCGTAGTTGGAGACAAAGTTGAGGTGTTCAAACCAATTAGAAAGGTTGGAAGAAGCGAAAAATTACTCTTAAGAAAAGAACAAGAATCGGAAACATTCTTATCGACGGAAGAAGCCGCCGAAGGGATTTTAGAAAAGTACGAGCTGCAAAAAAGAAGGCATATGGGTATACAAAAAACAAATTGAACTAAACTCACCTGTTGGAGCCATGATCAACAAATAACCAAATGATGAAATTTGATGGGCCAAATGTGGGTCATAATTAAGCTATGTAATTATAGGAATAAGCACATTTTTAAAAATATTATTTTATTTTTTTGCATGTATATACGAAACTACCAACCAGGGACGGACTACAAAACAAATTCGAGGAAAGGCATTGTAAGAGAGAGAGAAGGACCTAGCTCTGGACTGAGCAGGGGCTAGGAACTTCAAACCAGAAGAAACAAATGGGTATGGACCAATGAACAAGAAAGAAGCATAACAAACCAGGAAACGACCCTTAGACCGTGGGACCGTACACCCCACGATCTAGCTGACCTACCAAGAAGTATTTGGAACCAGAACAGACCCACAATACCGAAAGGACCGGACCAAAAGAAAAACCTATGGCTATTTTTTTTTTTTTTTGTAACCTGAATAATAATGCACCCTCACCCATCCTACCATAATAGTTATTTATATATCAAGGGAATTATGAGGGTGTTAATACCCTAGGGCAAAGTTTGTGTTGTGACACCAATTGCCCGTGGGTATTAACATCTGATAATTCCCGTGGTACATAGATAATTTTATTTCCTACTGAATTTACTGCATTTTGTCCATTTTTATGAAGAAATAAACCATAAACCAAAATTTCTATTTTTTGTCAAAGTTTCACCTATTCAAGGTAAAAGAGGTAGTTATAGAAATTCTTAACTCCCTTGGGAGTTATGATATCCTTAACTCCCGCGCGGGAGTTATGGAATCCTTAACTCCCTCGGGAGTTAAGACCCTGTTTATGATTATCGTAACCACGGTATTATATGGTTATAATAGTTCAGTAGGAAATAAAAAACTTTTGTTAATTTTAATTTTAAATTTTTTTTCTCTATACGCGATATTTGGATTATTATAATTGTTAAGCATCAGGGATATTTTATAATTAGGCTATTATTGTAAAGAAGGGATATTTTTAGGATTAGGATATTATTGTATTTTTTGACATTATTATCAGGTTATATAAAAATATAGATATATATTTTCCCAAATATGCCCTTACATGTACGCTAATCCTATAAGATGCATGACCCTTCGAAGACTGGGGTCCTTATAGGGAGCCACGCTGCTTGGAGGACTGTAGATTAGTTATCGTCACCCTTAATGCCTTGTCCAGAGGGGCTTTCCCAATGAGAGGTAATTGCACTGGACAACGATAAGGCTGAAGATACCCAGAGGGGCTTTCCCAACGAGAGGTACTTGCACTGAGGATACTTAATTCCAGAGGGGTACTTGCATTGGTTTAAGTCTGCCTTTGCTGCGGCTTGCAGCACAATTTATATCCGTTTATTGCTGAATTGCAATAAACATCCGACCGAATCGGCAATTAAATTAATAAGGTTGAATACCGGGTCCTCCTTTCCTAAGCAGCTAGTTGACAATATATTTCCGTTGCACGAGTTGTATTTTATGAGAGGATTTCATGAATCAAAAATTTAATTTTTTTGTCAAAAAATATCAAAACACCAATTACTGTGCAATTATCATGATAATTTGCACTAGTGCGTAAACATAACCTGATTAGTTCAAATCAACAATCAAAACTTGTCAGTTTATTGTTGGTATGTCAGTTTTGACAGATGTATAAAATTCTCAATAGTAAATTGAGAATTTCATACATCTGTCGAAACTGACATTTAAGGGATTCAGTCTTTGGGCAATTGAAGAAAACTCTTTTCGACAAGCTTGGCCGAGCTTTCAGAAACGATTATTTCTTTTTTCAAGGCTATTGAAAGAATAAATATTACATACAATATTTAAAAAAAAAATAAGTTTGCATTTTTTTGTTAAAACATAAAAGAATAAATTTCTTTGAAGCTTCTGGCAGTTGTGAAAATTATGGCTTTTTCAAAATTAGGTTTACCTATTTTTAAATTTCGAAATGCAACTTGAGTTCTGTATTTCCTTATTTTTGTTCAATTTATCAGGATATATCAAGAATCTACTCATACCTACTGTATAAACACCAACTGAACGTACTTTAATAAACGTTTCTTATCAAAAAGTTTATGCTTTCTTTTTTAAGCAACCAAGCAACACCTACCCCTCAACCCCCCACCCCATCATGGACCTGAATGCCTCTTGCTATCAAACTATGCTTTTCATGACGTGTTGTTTTATAGATCCTTATCGATAATTGAAATATTAGAATTAACGCAAAGTGACAAGAAGCAAAAATAAAAACTCGTTTCGGTGTTTTGTAGACGTCTTTTTCGCCACTAAACACCTCGCGCTCTTCAAATACCTAGCGCGCGGCGCGCGTACCGGAAACTTTAAATGAGGCAACCACATCTTTTAGGCAGGATTTGAGCAGGCAACCTTAGTTTAATGGAAAGAGGAGATCGAGACCTTCAATTTGAGACCTAATTTATGCGTCCACCTGATTACGATAGTTATTGATAAAAAACCGACCTTCTTAGCCAGGCTGCCAGGGTGTTGCGGCAGGGTGGGGGCAGGCAACCTTATATGGTTGAATTCGTCTCACGCTCCCCTACAACATGGTGATTTCATTTCATGTCCACCTCTAAAAGATAGTCACTGTAATTATTTATCTAATAAAAAAAATTGAAAAACACTGCTTCGGCAGGATTTTCGCAGGCAACCTTCGCGTATTCTCTTAATTAGTGCCTCAACTTATATTAATAATTTTTTCGTTCATCCACCTTATGACGACAGATTCTCCGCAGCCGTCTCTGGGACTAACAGTTGTGGGATTTTGGCTAAATTTTTAAAATCCATGGTTAGAAACAAATATTGAATGTCAGAAACGTAAAATGTTGCATACTTTTCACTTTTTTCGAATGGGATTCTCTATATTTGATTCTTGTAGAGCACAATTTTCCGGTGACAAAAATATATGAACTGCCTATGTAAAACTCTGATTTGGTTGTGCGTGAAAATA
Source organism: Ceutorhynchus assimilis (assembly GCA_917834065.1). NCBI lineage: Eukaryota > Metazoa > Arthropoda > Insecta > Coleoptera > Curculionidae > Ceutorhynchus > Ceutorhynchus assimilis. The sequence continues at coordinate 21,165,009 of OU892285.1, read as the reverse complement.
ATATCCTACTGACTTGGATTTCGTGATTCATTTTACCTGCAAAGGTGAAAGCTGCAGGTAAAATTTTAGGCACTATAGTTAAACCAAATCCAAGCGGCAGTAATGACATTGATTGGTCATTTTCATTGCAACCTATCAAATGTCCTCCGTGCATGCGCACTGGTCCAGGTAGAGCGTTTCAACCAATAGGAAGGCTGCTGTTTGTTTACAATTCAGGTTATTTAATGTCATTACCTGCCGCTTGGATTTGGAAATGGTGTAGGTTTTTCTGATAGTATTTGTGAAATTTTTAGAGCCAAGTATCTTGGAGACGGGACAACTAAATAATATAGACTAGCTATACCTATATTTTTGGAATCTGAAAAATGTGCTCTTCAAATACAGGACATTACATTTTAAAAAAGTTATAAGTAAGTAGGTACGCAAAATTTCAAATTTCTGACAATAATTTTTTTGTTTCTGACGATCTGACTCTAAAAATGTAGATAAAACTGCATAACTTTTGTATTTATACCTTTCTTCTACCTGTAAAGGTGAAGGCTCAAGTGGGATGTCAAATGACACTCTGTACCTACCTTATTATTAAAAAAAAATACTTACCGTCATAAGGCTTTTTCGTATAAACTCCATCTTGCTGATTAACTAAAAGTTCATAAGCGAAATTAATAAAAATATATTTAGGCACTTTAGGGATTAAAAGTACCCTTTTAAACCCTGTTTTAAGCGAGCAAAATGGGCCTTTTGATTAAATTTCACTCTAATTCCCAAGGGATTCAATTTTTAGTTTATTTCCCGGGGATTAAATGAAACAGGAATTAGAAGTACCACTTCAGTTCCTATGTGTATAATGTACTATTATTAAGGCCGATATCATTTAAAAATATCCTGACTAGACTTATTGATAGTTATGCTCAAGAATATATTAATCAAGAAGAATTCTATTACGTTTTCGAGCACTTACTTATATATTTTGGACGGACAACTATGCAATCCGGATCAACTAAAAAAAAAAAAACAATAAAAGCAATGTTAACATACACTGAAATGAAACTTACATGCATCGGTATTAGATTCCTCAGATGCATCGGTAATAGAGTTATCATCCAATTCTTCATCGTTCCCAGAGTTTAACTCACCTTGTACGGTGGCACAAACTACTGCAGCAATTATTGCAACAGAAACAAAATACTTCATTTTGTGATCTGCATGAGAAACATTGTTCAATATAAAAGCATAAGGTATATTTCTTATTATTAGTAGGTAGCCTTAAAATTAATTGATGATAATAAAACTTGCATTATTTAATTAAAATTTCCCAATTTTGATTTATCAGTGAAATACAACTGATTGTTATTAAAATTTTATTATGTAATTAAAAGTTTCATAATCTCATTTAAAACAAGTAATAGAATTGAAAGGTTGGAAAATGTAATGTATAAAGAAAGGAGTAATATCTGGCGAACCTTTTTTCCTTTTGAGATTTTTGATTACATGGATGATCTAGCAGCTCTAGCAAAAACAGCAGCCCAATGCATTGATTTCGATGAACCTCGCATCTTTTTAAATATTAACGTGTTGGGTGAACTTATAGTTAGAAATTTCTGACATGTGTTCAATCCTCTTAAGCATGATGACAATATAACATGAACTTCCATGTCTCGTTCCCGAATCTGCAAAAGATGTCACAAAAAGTTAAATTCCCTTAAAATGAAAATCAATCAGAAAAGGATCGATAATGACGCCTATCATTATGGAGAGTGCAATTACGAACAGACTGCAAACCATGACAGTAGAAAAGCGGAGATGATGTTATTTACGGTGGATTCCAGGTCCCAGTAATTTTTTTTTTATCATAGAAGCTGCGTCCCGTCCCGTGTTCCTATCCAGGAAACTAGAGTCTAGATATCAGATCTTGGAGCAAGAAAATCCGAAATAGCGAAATGAGATAAAGCTAGCTGTATCAGTATACTAGTTATTTATACACCAAGTGAGTTAAATGAATTTTTATTCATGAGAAGAAAGTTTAATCCACGAGCCCTAGCGAGTGGGTTAATTTTTTTCGAATAAATAAACATTTTAACTCACGTGATGTATACAAAATTTTATCCCATTTTGTGAAAATTTTGAAAATAAAGTAGAAGAAAAAATGCCGGGAGTGAGTTAAAAATATTTTAAATCACTGCGAGGTCTCAGATTTTTAGTTGGGCAGAGTGACTTAAAATGCCGAGAGTGAGTTAAATTTTTTTTAAATCACTGAGGTGATAAACGTCTACTTACCTTTATTGTTACGCGTTCAATAAAGTCATTTTTAAACGTCAAAATGGGATAAATGAATTTAATACGATCTATTAAAGAATTTTTCTCCAACATACATTGTAACATTGCAAGTGTCACTTGTTTTTTTTTTATATAAATAATTTCTACATTTTATAATTTTATATAATTATTCAGCCATATGGCGGCATCTATTGCCGATTGAATGTATTATTTTATCAGCGAACTCGAGGGTAGGCATTTTCTTTTGTACTACCTAGATCTACTCGTCCCTAGTAATTCGTTGCTTTTTAAACTCGTTAATAGTTTTCGAACGTAGTACTTTTCACATAGCTGAGGGTTGACAGGTTAATAGGTCGTCCTTCAAAAATGTCAAGTGAAATCTATTTATTCTGGAAGAGAAAATTCATGGGCCCTTTTCTAATCTTGCTGTTACCCCAAAAACGTCGAGTGTGGCTGGGCTGGGGGCAGCCATCTTCCTCAAGTGAAATTATCGTGCCGTGAAAAAATAAAGTACCTTATCGGCCTTCAGGCATTACCCTATCTCAATAAAATTAACTTGCGTGAGGCAATAATCTGTTTATTGCAAAAAAATTTGAATCAAAAAATCTTGCGATCACCATTTAATTTAAGTTTGAATTTCAATCCACCTCGTGGGTTCTACCGTAGGCCTATTTCTACCGTGGGCCTATTTTTACCGGGACCTGTATTTTCCGAGAAGCTGTTTTTCTCAAGGAATCCATTTTCAACAAGACCCATTTCTGGGCATAGAGCTCTTGAGTCCTTCAAGTGTCGATTCCTGTACCTCTACCTTTGACGAAAAAAACTGAACTTCCCGCTTCTATCTTCCAGGCTAGAATCTACGACTTTTACTGCAACTCCCCTCATCCAGTAACCAAAGACTGGATGGCTACCGACTACCGTAATCTACCTTTTTGTTGGAATTGAGGTTCGTTAATAACTTTTATATCTTTTTCTTCTTAATTCTGTTCTATAGTCAATTAACATAATTAATTGATTAAATTTTGACCAATATTACCTTTAAATTTTTAAAATTTCACATTTTAGTGAACTTTGAATATTTGTTCTCGATTTTTGATTTGCCGTACTAACTATACATTTTTTTTACTTAACTTTTAGTACCGTTATATGTAAATATTCTCTTACATTTTATCATTTTTTATTAATCCTAATCATTAATATGAACTGAGGTCAAGGTTGGACAACATGCTCTAAATTTAAACTTATTGAGTAAGTACCTACCTATAACGTCAAAAATTGATCAATTTTTAACCCTGGGTCCTACGACTTATATATTTGAGGATTTATATTACTTCTACTGCCGCTGCGGTTGCCTAGCAGCATAGAAATTAAATTTCTACCACCTCGACAGGTGTTAACCCGCTGGATTTGTCTAGCAGCATAGAAATTAAGTTTCTGACATCTTGACAGGTGTTAACAAAGTGAAGTTTTTTTGACATTTGGAGAAAAAATAATATTTGTCTGTTATCAGGGCGACGACGAAAGGATGTTAAATCTGAAATTGAGACAAGAGGATTTTTATTACATTAAACAAGATTGCACACGGAAAAGTTAGAACTTGATATGGGGCACAATGCTAAAATTAAGGCACCAAGAATAATGATGATGATGTCATCGAAAATAAGGCCTCGAGGCACGTTGTCTATTTGTGGCCAGATCTAGGCTAGAAAATGGGGGTTAACTTAATAATGGCGGGGCCCAGTATGACGTATCTTGTATGGGGCAACGGCAACAATTCACGAGAAACGAGGTACCAAATTTTAGGTAATGAGTTCTAGGTCACGCTAATGATAGAGTGGTGTTCAGAACTTGGAGCCCGTATTGGTTTCATAACCTTGTTGCATGGTTACAAGTCACGAGGTACGAGATACCTAAAATTAGGCCCTTGATTGAAACGGGGTCCCTAATATTCGTCATTCACCCGCCAAACTTAAAATGGGGCCTACGGGGTAAAAGTCCGGTGACACTGGTCATATTTGTTCTCGATTTTTGATTTGCCGTACTTACTATAGATTTTTTTTACTTAACTTCTAGTACCGTTATATTTGAATATTGCCTTACATTTTATCAGTTTTTATTAATCCCAATCGTTAATCTGAACTGAGGTCAAGGTTGGACAACATGCTCTAAATTCAAACTTATCGAGTAAGTACACCTATACGTCAAAAATTGATCAATTTTTAACCCCGGGTCCTACGACTTATATATTTGAGGATTTATATTAAATCTCGAGACCATTTAACCATTATTTAGCCCAACTTTCGATTTATTTCAGGTACAAATTGATTTTATCGTTTTTTTTTTTTTGCAGAAGCTGGCCATATTTGTCAATAGAATTTTCAATCATTTTTTTTTAAAGAGTTTTCTGGAAACTTAAATCTTTATATTTTCTTTTCAAATTGATGATATGGCCAGCGACTGTTAATTGGCTTATAAGGCAAGTATATTGAGGTGCATTTGTTATTATACTATTTTTTTTTTGAGCTTGACGAATGTAATTAAAAGGTATTTTCTTTTATTTTGATTCGGTCTAAGGTGACTTACCAACAATAATTGATTTTATATTTTGGAATAATTCAATGCTGAATTTTTTACTGACTGTGAAAATATATGCTATTTTAATTTGAAGTTTTACTTAATTATTTTATTGGTTTACCTATACGTCAAGATTTGAGTTGTGTGCATTTTTTATTTCTTTTTCAGAATTACCAATTACCGGTTGTTGATTATTTTCTAGGTGTGTTTCTGAATTTTCACCTTTCTATATTTTAAGCAATTTTATTATTATTATTATTTTTTCAAATTCAGTGGCGCCCTTGCCATTCTGTACTGATTAAACTATCAACCCACACCTAATAATTTTTCGCTGAGCGAACCGAGCATATTATGGGGCTCTTGTTAATTCATTAACAAAAGAGGTTACAACATATATTCATAATGAAAATTATACATGAGAGTTCTGGATATATCTAATATCTTCTTATCAATGTAGAGAGGTTTATTGAAAATTAAATTTGTTTTATTCATTTCGATGGCTACTAAATTTCCATCGAAAATCGCTCTGCTATGAAATAATGTACTTGCCAAAAGATTACTTTTTAATTAGTTTAACGATTCTATTTCCTGTTTCATCAAAAACCGCGTTGTTCAATAATTTGAATAATGAAATTGGTAATGGTCTGTAGGTGGCGTAGATTCGTATTATTCAAGTTAATCAGTTAATGTAAAATTTGAGCCAAGGTGCTTTGTCGGAACGAAATAATTCTATGCAATGTTTCAATCTTTATTCCCTTTCTAAGGCCTGCTTCGAATTCCGATAATGTAAGACACTACTTATTTTAATCTGAGAGATTATTTAATAGTTTTGAATTTCTTGAATTTGAGGATATTTTATGTTCAGCACAGAAAGGCAATTCGTGTGATCCTCTATATCAGCCTCTACTACACATTAGCCGATGGAAAAATCATCATTTATAGTGGTGACATCAAAAGTTTCACTGTCTTCGAACCACTCAAAATCACAGTATGGTAAATATTAAGACATTGCGCAACTAAACAAACTGTTGGCATCTAGGTACATCGAATATTTTGATGGAACAATGGGATTTTACTCGGGTATATATTTATTGTTGGCCTCGAAATATTGGTTTGAGCACATTGAATTTTTGCCCCTTAATGCGCATTCTACAAATAAAATCTGATCTATATCTTTCACTAGTTTTAAATTGAATTTCGTGTATTTCAAGATGTAATCCCATAGGTAGAAGGAGAACCTTTTCATCAAGAGAACATCGGTTTTCAGATATAAGTCTAAATATTGACCTAAATTATAATTTTTTCCAAATTTGCTCCAGATAGTTCAAGCATGTACATATTTTAATGTACGACCTACACTGTAAGAGCTTATAATGTAACTCATTTTAGCCTGTTTTAGTTACGTAATAAGTTGCTAAGTCGTGCTAAGTAATGTAGTGGAAGCGGTACACATGAATAACTATAAAAAAACCGCAAACTGTGATACAAGCAAGGCATTTGGTACACGTGTACTATAGACTCAAATATTCATTTTGACCCGAAGTTCCTACAAAAAATTTCCCTTAGGGAAGGAGAGGGGGCATCCATCTGACCCCCCTCTAAACTGACACTTTTTATTAACGCAATATCGGTAAACCAGATTTTATTCTGTTTTAAAACTTTCTGAATGACAATCAGGTATTGAAAAAAGTTGGAAATAATCTTTAAAAAAAGTCAAAACAATCAACCCCTAATAGAGGGTGCGGTTACCCCTAATTGCGTGAAATATACTAGCTCAAAACATATCATTAGGTTATCACATGTCCAACCAACAAATTAAAAAACCAGAACTTTTGGGGTGTTTGGGGGAAAGGAGGGAGGCACCCTTTCTCACACCCCTACCCCCTTCCGCCAAAACACCTACTATAGCAACTTCCTTTTTTACATCAAAGGGTGCGCACCCCTATCATTGTAAGAAAAATTGATTTGATATACCCGATGTGTTTTAGGCGAGAGAAGTGCCTGGTCTCCTTGGAAAGACCCAGAAATTACTTCAGTTTTCAAGTGTTTGTCCTTCCCCCCCCCCCAGCATCGATAAACTGATCGACGCTCACATAAAAGTTCTGGAAAAGCTTACGATTGATATGTACGATCCACGCAGTGAAATAACCGATATCAACGAGGCCTGTCGTAACTTATTTGTCACTGGATAGAAATCTATCTCAGTGATTCCTCCATTTCCTCCTACCGCTGCTGCCCTGCTAGAGCATATAAAACGTGCTAAGTACCAAGCTGGAGAGATATGAGGACGTGCAATGGAAGGCCCTATATCTAGCTGACCATTCCCAAAAAAAATGGGGGTTGAAGAGGCGGGAAGATGGTTCCCTTGAGCCAGTTTGGTAACAGTTAGACTGGATATGGGCATCAGTTAAAGAGCTGGATAGGTGCGGTTGTCGGTCTGGCTGTGACACAAATAGATGCTGCTGCAAAAAATATGCAAACCCTTGCACCCCCGCCTGCAAAGTTTGCCACGGAGACTGCATTATTAAAACGTGTGTAAATATATTTTTTTTACTACTAACCTGAGAAATAGTCATTATGCAATCTATTTTTCTAGTAAAAAATTGAATTTCTCTCCCTAGGTTAATAATGAAAATAATGAAAAAATACCTAGGTTAATAATGAAAATGACGTCATGCCGCAAGGATATTGTCATGTTTCTATTGGTTTGATTTCAACTTCATACATCAATTTAAAAAAAAAAAACAGGTTTCTGTAGGTACATAGCAAGTTACCATAAGCTCTTGATAGAGGGCAGTACTTTCAAGGAGGTACCTAGTAAAAAAAATTCTATATATTCCTCGGTCGACAAAGTCATTATATACCTCACGCTTCGCGCCGAGGTTTATAAAAGCGCTCGGTATATAATGACCAACTTCTCTACCTAGGTATATAATATACTATTATTCTAAATATTTTATTCTAATACTTCTTTCTCTCATTTTTACAGAAAGAACCAAAGATTCTGAAAAATGAAATCTCATTGCGGAAAGAAATAATATAGGTACATTATTAAAAATTTTCACTTATAATAACATTAGTGCCTAAATTATTTCCGGAAATTTTTTGAAACTCACGAATATTTTGGAAATTATCCCGAATCGAAGACGAGGGAGAGAAAATTAATAAAATTAGGGGGTGAACTCCCCTTTTAGGGGTTATAACTTGTTTTCTATTTCCTTTAAGACTTTTTATAAACTACTGTCAGTATGTTTTGCCAACCACGAGGCTTTCGAACAGGATAAATGCACTTATTCTAGTGAGGGATAAAAGCACTTACTCTAGTGAGGGATAGCAATCCCCTCCATTCCACCCCCAAGAAAAATTTTCGTAGGAACTTCGGGCCAAATTGATCATTTGAGTCTAAAATACACGTGTACCAAACGCCTTGCTTGTATCACAATTTGCGGTTTTTATATAGCTACCGCTTCCACTAATGTAATGAGCTCATTACATCAGTCGGTGATGCAATGAGCTCTCATTACATCACTCAGTGATGTAATGAGCTTTCATTACATCACTCAGTGATGTAATGAGAGCTCATTACGTAACTCATTTTTATTAAACGGCACTTTTTAAAATTCATTTATCAAAAATTATAAATACATATAATCTTTTGTGAAAAATTAAAACCATTTCGAATACATGAAAAAAATCTGGGTCGTACATAAAATGTTGTATATCACACGTACGGTAATGCTCATTACACCACTCGTGTGATTACCACGACTCGGTCTACGACCTCGACTTGGCAATATTTCCCACTCGTTACTGTAATGAAGCTCATACTAGTAATGTCAGGTCTGTTCCAACCGACATGAGACCGTTCTAGAACGGTAATTTCCAGTCGATCAATTAATTTGTACATTAGGATAAACGTCCAACTTATTGAAAAATAGGTGGGCAACTGGAAATTACCGTTCTAGAACGGTTCTCACGTCGGGTTGGAACAGACCTATAAATAACTATTATTGGTGATATTCTCATCGTTCAATAATTGATTATAACACTTATGTTTTGATGGTAGTTCATGTTGTAGTTACAACAAAAAACTACTTTCCGTGTTGATAACTGAAACTTTTCATCATCGTCAATATTTGGAGTCGATGCTTATTTATGTAGCGATGGACAAAAAAATCTGAGTGAATCGATGAATCGAATTTCAATGTAGGAATCTCCAGAATCGTGAAGCCCATCTAAAAAAAAAGTATTTTTCCTTATTGGTAGTTTACAGACTCACTTTACCTATTTTCCTAATCGCCCTAATTATGAAATGACCATCGTAGCCAGAGAAGTTGTGGAAAGCCAGAGGAACTATGAATAACTTACGAAATTGTAAATTGAAAATTGACTGAGCAAATCCTCTAGATTAGTAAAATGATCATGGTCATTAAGAATTTTACCATCAGCGGAGTTCTTTCTCGTGAAGAATTTCAATAATGTGACATGCTTTTATTTGAGTACGATTGGGATGTGTGGAGAATGAAACTATATTTTCAATTTTTCATTTCCTTGATGAAAGAGCTCATACAATCTAGTCCACGATATTTAAAAAAAATAAAATGAATCTAGGAATAGCTGCATTGAATATAATAGGCTGCACTAAAAGCTTTATGATGTTGATATCAAATGGTTTTTATTTCAGGCTGCTGTTCAGTTTCAGTGACATTTTATAATAAAAACTCAAACTCGGCGTAATTATTAAAAGGAGCTTCTTGCTTTTAAAGTGAACGGATTCGTAACTGGGAAGTGAAATTTTACAATTATTTTTCTTTTCGCATAATACATTATGTTCTTGCAATTTTACCTAACTTTTAAAACAATTAGGGCAGATACAAATAAATGTTTTGCCATCATGTTTACTAAGCTGTGTAGATACTAGCCTCGATACATTTTTAATGCAAGAAAAATTGAATTTTATATAAAATTTCTCGTAATAATCTACTTTTTGATATTTTGAATTAATAATAAATTTATATGATTTTCCAATTTAGTTTGTGGTAATCTAGCTGGTGCAGTATTGAACAAAGACTCACTAACTAATGCTAGCACGAAAACGTTGGGGGAATTATTGAAATAAATATTCAATTTTTCAAATTTAGTCATTTGATAAAGTGACAATGGCAGTTCCAAACCCGTAATCAATTTAGTATTGTAATGTGGATAAGAATTAACATGATTTACCTACATGTATTTAAGCTGGATAAAGGGCCGATATGCATTCCCAAAAAAGGAAGGCATCATCATTGTTGATGTCTTATAATAATTGAAATCTTTTGAAATTTCTCAAGTTTGTTTTTTTCGAAGGGGTAGATCAAGCAGCTTTGAACGAATAACTTTACAACTGAGTCTAATCCGATGTTTACATGCAATCCAACCAGGCAGGTTCTCCTAAATCAGTGGAATTTTGGTAATTTCCTTGAACGCTTTTTCGAATAAAGTAACTTTATCGTCACTAACTGTAAAATCTGTAATTGAGATAAGAGGATTTTTAATACTTTAAACAAGTCCGCACACGCAAAAGTTAGAACTTGATATTGGGGACAATGCTAAAAATAAGGCACCAAGAATAATGATGATGATGTCATAGAAAATGATGCCTCGAGGCAGGATGTTTGTTTGTGGCCAGATTTAGGCTAGAAAATGGGGGTTAGCCTAATAATGGCGGGCCCCAGTACGATGTATCTTGTATGGGGTAACAATTCCCGAGAAACGAGGTAGCAAATTTCAGGTTATGAGTTCTAGGTCACGTTAATGATAGGGTGTTGTTCAGAACTTGGGGCCCGTATTGGCCTCATAACCTTGTTACAACGTTATAAGTCACGAGGTACGAGGTACCTACAATGGGGCCCTTGATTAAAATGGGGTCCTTACTCGCCATTCACCCGCCAAAGTTAAAATAGGGCCTACGGGGTAAAAGCACGTTTACAATGGTCTAACAGCAGAAACGAGCGAATGGCCCGTTTCTGGTCACTGAAATAGGGCCTATGATACCCGCTAAACCTAAAATGAGGTCCCCGAAATATGAGCCTAAGGGTCGGTTTCTCAATAGCGAGTCACCTTCGGGTTGGTTTTAACTTCAGTGTAAACGTGTCCTGTTGCAATGTTTACCCTAAAGTTATGCTTAACCCGGCGGTGACTTCCTATTAAAAAACCGACCGTAAGGGGCACAGACTCGATGACAATGGTCTAGCAGCGGCGACAGGTGAGTGATCCCTTTCTGATGTGACTAAAATGGGACTTATGATACTCGCCGGGACTAGCACGAGCCCACTTGGGTTAGGCCCCTGCAATTTTTGGCTTGCCTGATGACCTTTGGGGGGGGGGGGCTCCTTTCCGTCCTGAACTGTCTTAGTCTATCTACTGTTATTTTCCAATATTCCAAACTTGCAACGCTGTCTAATGAAAAGCTATCTCAAAATGTACCACAACTTCTTGCGGCAAGAACTGAAAGTTATGTTCTGTGCTGTGCTCTTATCGTTCAATAAACAAAGTACTAGTGGAAGATAATTTTCATTTGAATATCCATGAATCGAAATTAATTTTTTTTTAAATCCAGTGCAGCAAGAAGACGGTTCCATCTATACACCGTGATTGTCGTAGCCCGTGCATTAGAATTTCATTAGATTTCAGGTGGATTAATGGAGATAGCATCCAATCAACCTGCAAGCTAATACATGGGCTACGTAAATCACCCTGTATATATTTTTTTTAAATTAATTTACATAACAATTGCAAATTATTGTTGCATAAAATATTACAAGATATTCCATATTGTCATAAATTGACAAAAACTGTTCAGTCCATTTGGTTTTTGGATTAAGCACATTTATAACGTACTTATTTGGCAATTGCCTGATTAGACTGCATACGGCTAGTCAGCATGAGTTCGGAAGCCATGGGTTCATGGGTTTCTTGTATAAATCTAACCTTTGGGCGCCACCAAGTTAATTGTGACTTAACTAGGAAGATTACTCAATGATGTCATAACAAAACCTGTGCAATTGGAGAGCTTATCAATAAAACAACTAATTAGGTACAATAATGTATCTGGCTTTCTTTATCAAAAAATAATTACAATATTATGTAGGGATAGCCAGGAGGTTATTAAAAAAATGTGTTTAGATTAAGGCTAAATATTTGATTATGAAAAAAAAAAAGTGAATGTAAATAATGTATAGATAAATATGAATTTTAAGAAAACATGACTAAAACGGTTTGGTATTTACACTTGTGAGTGATAAGAAAAGTACAGTATGGGTTACACTTTACCAACAAGCAAATTAAACATCAGAAAGGTAAAAATTATTATTAGGGCAACTTCAGGGTAAAATTCTAGAATTTTATTTAAGGGGCACGTACTGACGTAATTCAGTGTCAGGTGATTTATATAAGATTTGCCTAAATAGTAAAAAGTGCAGCTTACATGTATACAAGTGTTAGTTATAATCTAATCTTGAGAAGTATTCAAAATTAGCCATAAGAGAAATTTATAGGATTTAGTTAAAAAACCATAAAGTGGACCAGTTTGATTATATTGACCTGCATTGACGCAACCATGTAATACAAACAATAATCCAATATTGTTATTAATTAACTAGCAAGTTTTAAAATACCAACCTAATTGCAGCAATCTGCAAAATCATCATCATTCCAAATTACGTTTATTTTATTAATAATTTTTGTGTATAAATATCGGCTCATTTCAAATAATAAATTAGTATCAAACCTTTACTGGTGTATTACTCACTTACCACAAAACCCTAAGCCTATACCCAGAGTGTGAGGCTGCACTCTACCTAAAGACGAAAACCCTTCACAGTCGTCACCTCTACAGGGCACTGTGAAAATACCGACACCAAGGTTCTCCCATATCAAAAGGGAAATCTAACAGTTATCTTCAAATGTGTGTAAACTCAGAAGTTCCATAAAGTGAGGTTATCTACATGTTTGTTCTCACTGTAGATAGACTAAAGTATGGTAAGTGAGTCATGAGTCCTATCCACGTTGTATCTGTTCAACGTAGAACTCAATGTGGTTCTAGCAGAGTGGTGCCAAGAGGGTTGCTGAAGGAAGGCTACCAAAGCCCCAACCGAGAGCAATCTAGATTCAGCCTAGAATCCCTCTAAATATAGCCCAGGAGTGGACTAGTTACAACCTAGGATCTTCTAAGTATAGCCTAGCACTAGGACCCTATAACGATGTTCGTATAAAAAAACAGATCGAGCCCCAAATATTAGAATCAATCTTACCTCAAATTGAGGGATACTCTAGACCAAAGGTGAAGTCTTAAACTTCCAAAAGCTGCTCGGAACAGTCCTATTGAAAAAATGGAACACGTGTTGTAGGTTAATATTTCCTGAAGAAAATCTCAAAACTTACCGAAACAAAATCCAAAATGACCAAGGGCGACTCAAGCACAAAATTCCAAAAAGTCTCGCCTCAAAATTAATTAGGGCCGAGGCCCGAGACCGACCTTTCAATATCAGGTCTCAAGATCAAAAGGGGAGATTCTTCATTTTGATTTGAGAAGAAGGCTTCCATTCGTCAAACTTCTAATTTTGACATTCAAGAAAATTATAGAAAAGGTCGTGTTCAGTTTCACCCCAAAAGTACGAACTGAAAAGTGGGTTGTGTAAAAATGACTGGTGAATGTTGAAAAATGCCTATAGAACCTATATGAAAAAGTAGAACGGGTCTAAAGAAAACGCCTAGACAAAACAGCTGTTCAATGACATGATCGAACTGAAAAATCAAAAAAGTAAACACAATTATCATAACCTCAGATTATTTATTAATTGAATTTGCGAACAGAGATGATGGATGATACTCTCTTCTTTATATAAGATTCTAATCAATAACAGCGGGCCCTGCCGTACTGAATCAAACCTTCATAGATCAATTAACTACAATTGCAAACCTGCACCAAAAAAACTTTCAGTAGAAGGCAGTACTCAAGGAAACAAAATCTGGGCACAGAAAAGACAGTTGTTTATTCATTTATTTCTTTATAGTTCTATAAGGAATCATATCCACTAGAGCAAAACAAAGTAGCATACTTGAAGAGAAATTGAAAATGCTACACATTTATAGCTTTGTTAACTTCCCAAATCGATTTTGTCAAAGCTGGCTTCAACTTCCGACGGGCGGGCGTAATATACACACAGTAAGTTACACTAGCCATATTTGTACTCGTACAAAGTTATTTTCTAATCACCTTCGCTGCTTTTTATGCAATGTTGCTGTCAGTGTTTCTTTCGACTGAATAGATCAAGATTTGCCTTTCCAAAGCATTTTTTTTCCTCCGGCACGTGCGTATGGTTCGCATTGTCTTTGGCATGTCTTCATTTAGATTTTCCTGAAGCTAGTTTTCGATAATGTTCCTCGTAAATAAAATAATTTAGCACTAACAACATTTGTCGACTTTGGGTGTACATTTCCGTCAAATCTCCAAAACTAACCATGTCCCTGTTTTTACACTTTTAAGCACTCAATAACTAACGGAAATCAACTAATCCTGATAGTAATAACCTCGATTAAATAACCTAATAAGCAACAAATAGATTCAAGTACAAATAATTACTTATAATATAAACTTTTGAACCTCTCTGCCGCTAGTTCTTTTTTTACGTGTTGGTATGCCAAGATGCGTCATTATAATAGACCGACAAGGTGTCATAAAAATGACCGCAATGAAGTTAACGGGACGGGATACACCCAATTCTTGTTTTGTTTACTGCACAGAATCCCATTGATAAGATATTGTGGAGCGTTCGCCAGCATGTACAGAATTCAACTAGCAATCTAGAAAATACTGCTTTATTCGGCAAAAAGATTATCGCGATTATTCTGGATTCTACACGAATAGATTACGGATCGGATATATAAAGGCCGGTATCAGTTAGAAGTTTTAAGTTTAAGATTGACTGTGATATGATTTAGATAGTGAATTTTAAACAGTTAAGTTGTTTGAGTTAATTAGTGAAGTAATATCAGAGTGTGTAGTAACGTGGAATAAATTGTACCAAAACCATATTTTAAGTTTTGAGAATGTTTAGTAAGCTGGAAACCTATAAAAAAATCACACTTTTGTCCCAAGAACTTTAAGCCGGTCGTCTTTTGGATGCGTTTTCGTCCGAACTGCATTTGTCAGAAAACGGACGAATAATTTCGTCAGATTTCGCACACGTAATATCGTCCACTGGACAAGTTTTTTCATTTCGAAGTCAGTCTTTACGTAGTGAAGTGATATGGAGGATTGTCTTTTGGAAAATAATTTTCTTGTTGGACGGCGATTGTTAAAAAAAAAGTGCTGGGTTAGGTAATGATATTTTAGCAAAACGAAAACAATTCGGAGAATTTTCAGGTCAATTCAACTGCCACAATTTTCTCTGCATGCTCATGTAATCAATGTGACATGATTTGTCGGTCATCAATTTTTTGATAACCATTATCCTCTCAGCAACACAGACAACAGACAACACACACAAATCATCAGAACTACTGCGAAAAATCCCATTTTGCTTGGATCAATTGCAATCGCATGTTTTCTGCCGAATTCGCACGAATAATTTCGGGTATAATGTATGACCGTCATTAGGTTTCACTGAAATGGGATCATTCGCACTTTTTCGTCCGATTTCTGACGATTGCAATTCGGACGAAAACGCATCTGCACAATGCGTCGCCAAAACTAACCCAAACTAACCCAATTTGGCTTACTTTAACTTTAACTGCCCCCCCCCCTTTCAAAAGGCTTGTATCCGCCCCTGATCGGGACGATCAGTCTTAAGAGTAGGGCAATGTGGCGCGTTCGCCAGCATATACAGAATTTAACTCGCAATCTAGAGAATACTGCTTCATTCGGGCAAAGAGATTATCGCGTTTATTCCAGATTCTACAAAAATAGATTACGGATATACAGGGTTAGTAAAAGTACTGCAACACTTTAATATCTCCAAAACTGCTTAAGCCGCGTTCACACAATTCGGAATCTGACAGTTTTTAGGCATGCGGAATTCAACAGTGCTATTGACAATGTTGCCAGATTTCCCAGTTTTGCGCTACACGTAGTCTTTTTGTTATTTTAAATAGAATGCCCCATTTATTTTTATTGCAATGAATTGGGCGTGCCAGATTTGATAAGACTACAACTTTTCAGAATTCTATCTCTACTAGTTGTTGAAATATATATGACAACACCGTATTTTCGGTGAAAAGTATCGCAGCGCTTGAATATCTTTAAACGCCGCTTAAGCACGTTCACGAAATTTGGTATCTGGGGGTTTTTGGGCAAGCGAAATTCAACCGTGATATCGGCATTGTTGCCAGATTTCCCAATTTCGCGCTATATTTTTTTTTATTAAATACACGTTACTTATTCATAAGGTATTCATATTTTCGAGCGTTTCCGATAAGTTTGCGGCTCCTCCTGAAATAGGTAGGAAGGTAGGTAACTATCCCAGAATGATTCTCACTATAGTAGTATCTAACAGTAGAAGAAGCATACTTATTGAAAATTTGGAATTTCACTAAAATTTGGACCAATTCATTGCAATAAAAATAAATGGAACATTTTATTTAAGATAAGAAAAAGACTGCGTGTAGCGCGAAACTGGGAAACTTGGCAACAATGCCGATATCACAGCTGAATTTCGCTTACCCATTAATTCCCAGATACCGAATTTAGTGGACGAGCTTGAGCAAGTTTTAAAGATATTCGAACGGCGCGATACCGTTCACTGAAAATGCGGTGTTGGCATATTTCAGCTACTAGTAGAGATAGAATTCTGAAAATTTTGAACCTTATTAAATTTAGCACGTCCAATTTATTACAACTAGGTCATGAGCGCGCTTCGCGCGCTTTTTTTCCTAAATTAAGTCTGTCAAAATGAAAACAATTATAAAGTGGAAAATATTTATTAAGTGTTGTACGAAAAACAACATAATTTTTGATTTAAATGTACATTATACATTATAATGTAATAGTGAGATAGGTTGTATAGATGTCATTTTAGTGAAGAAATTTCAAATGCGATGCAATTATTTTTATATGGTATGTCGTAATGATTTTAAATCGATCACATTTCTTGAATTGAATGTGTGTGTATGTCCAGTGCATCTTATTCTATGTTATGGAACTCGTAGGTATCCGTTTTTCGCAGTGGTTTGATTGAAACAGAATAATCATTAATCATAACCGTAATAAAGGTGTTAATATAAAACCGAATTATAAACTATTTATATGCGGTGGTATAATACGAGATATCGAGTCTTAAAAACTTTTTGCATTTTCATGGAGTTCCTTTTTTTGATTAAGTCAGTTATTGAAGTCTACTCGATCAACTTCTTACTGCGAAAAACCGAAAAAAAAAAAATTATTAAAAATATTTTAAATTCAATTATTAAATTATTCAACTTACATTTTTTGTTTGTACGTGGTAGACATAAATTTCAAATGCGATGAAAGAAGTTGAGTAGTGAGTAGAATAATTACTTTTGTGGTACCTCGTAATCACTTTAAATCGATCACATTTTTTGAATATACAGTCGGTGTACATATATGTCCAGTGCATCTTATTCTGTTTTATGGAACTCGTAAGTATTTAAGGTTCAAAGAGTGCTAATTCTTTTCTACACTGTTGTACAACACCTGAAAGTAATAGACAGAAATAAAATAAATACAATTAAAATATTGCAGTCCCTACCAATTTTTGTGGCTGTTCATGTGGCTGTTATTAAATAAATCTGCAACTAAGCTAGTTTCTCATATACACTTTCATCTTTATCTTTTCTTTTCTTTTTCGGTTTTCTTATAAATCTGTAAATAGGTTGTTCTCCGTTATATTCAATCATTTATGTTTATCGTGTTTAATTTGTAACTTGTGATTTTCAAATATCTTGTGAATCTCTGCTGAAATCACCTGCAAATTTTCAAAACTAAATTATTAAAAAAACAATTCTTTAAAAACATGGTTTTTGACAACACTATTGCTTCTTTGTTTCCCTAAATAAACTTTCAATGAGTCCCACGAACGAACTCTGGAAAGCGCCACATAAAGTTGTCCGTGACTAAATACATCCTTTCTGAGATCAATTCCTATCCTATCAAATGTTTGTCCTTGAGATTTATTAATCGTCATTGCAAAGGCCAATTTTATCGGAAATTGTCTCCGTTTGAATGTAAAAGGGTAGACGTTTTCGCAGTAGAGTGTTATTCGATTTATGAACACTATTTCTCCTTGTTTATCTCCAGTCAATATTTCACAGCGTAACAGATTATCCCCAAGTTCCAGAACTAATAACCTTGTACCATTGCAAAGACCTTCACTGATGCTTAAATTTCTAATGAGCATAACAATAGAATTCGTTCTCAATCGTAATTCATGGGGCGGGAAGTTCGGCGGGTTAAGCGAATTTAAATATTCTGGAAGAATAGCATCATTCAGATCACCATTATCACAGTTCTCGACACTATCTACACTGGTGTAGAGTTTTTCGGTCTTGACGTCCAACAATTCGACAACTTGTTTGTTTATTTCTTCGACGTCAACATTTCTTGCAGAAAGTATTGCAGATTTGGTCAAGTCCCTGAATCTTCCTTCTCTTAGTACTTCTCCATAGATGTTTTCAATAATGGCAATTTTAGATTGTCATTGGAATCATTTAGTGTTCCATTTCCGACGTCCAATAAAAATTTGGAAAATTCAAGTTCTTCTGCTAGAGCTCGCATATTTTGTGTCAAAGAAAATTTACGGAAATAATTCCAAAGCGAACTGAATTTGATACTAAGACTGACTATTTCACTGCGTGTACCATGAACCTTTACTGGCAACAGCTGTCGAAAGTCCCCACCCAAAATCATTATTTTACCTCCAAAAGGCAACCTATTGTTCGTTAAATCGCGTAATGTTCTCTCGATAACTTCTAATGCATCCTTTGGTGCCATTGGTGCTTCGTCCCAAATGAAAACGTCGACACTTTTAAGATAGTTTGCCTCTTTCGTATTGTTTTTAATGCTCGAATTGGAGTCCGAAAATAGAGGAACTGGTAATCCGAACGTTTTATGCACTGTTCTTCCATGTGGAAGCAATGTGGCTGCGATACCGGTGAACGCCATCGTACAAACATTTTTATTTCTCGTCTTCAGCATACCATAAAGGGTAGTGTATAGATATGTTTTACCGGATCCACCAGGACCGTCAATATAGATGCAAGAGGTCTCTTCATTGTTCTCATCTGTTTGGTTGTCAGCTTTTTCTAAAATGAAATCTACAATTTCCTTTTGTTTTGCATTTAAAGAATCGTATTGATTTAGCAATGTATCAAATGCTTCTTCTTCATTCAAAATTTCCATGTCGTTACTGACATTATCCAAATCAGTTATTTGTGGCATAGTAGGAAACATTGAAATACTCCAGCCTTCTAGATTCAACATCGAATCAAGTTGAACGTAGGCCTTTTTCATATCTTGACTGCCGTTATATTTTCTTCGATAGTCTTCTGACAATGCATCTTTAAATTCTTCCCAAAGTTCTTCAGGATGTATTGGTTGACAATGTATTAAAATACGAACAAAAAGATATCGAAGTTGTCTTGGCATCATCCAAATTTCAGCTTCATTCATTGCCCTTTTCCATTCGTGGTCATCTTCAATAAGCCCTAATTCCAAACATGCAGCCATAAATGATTCCTGTCTTACTCCATTAACAGTTTTTATATCCTCAAAACTCAGTGGTCCTTTAACATGAAGTAATAAAATTCTAAGATGGAAAAGCTCAGTTTGAGTTGGACTAACAGAGTACATACGACCAATCACATTAAATTGTCTTTGACGATGGATCCATTGATATTTGCCATCTACTTTTTTAAACACATAGTATGTCGGTATTGTGCTGTAACTATACTGACGGGCTTCTGGGTTTCGAGAATTTAAGGCAAAATAGTCAATTAACATTGTTTGCCGTTCTAAAGCACTTCTGATTTCATTGTCATCGCAATCATCAGCAATAAACACATTTTGTTGGTTTGGCAAATGAACTGGCAGTCTTGTAATCGAATGACTTTTGTCTTGCAAAGGCTTTTCTAAAATTCTCCATGCAGCTTCAACTGGTCCGACATATCTTGTTTCAATAAAATTTCGGATTTCATCGTGTTCGATGGTTGTGCTGTTTGATTCAGAAATAATTATATTTGCTGCATCATGACCTTTATAAACATATTTGTACAAATACTTAACTGACTTAATACTGGAAACGACCTCTACGTTTATATGACCATTAAATAACTTTAACAGTGTGGGGTTATGTGGTACGACATACCGATTATCGCAAACGTATCCATCAGAAGACCTTTTAAATGACATACCAGGATTTCTGCGACGGTAATAAGGATACCCATTTTCATCCATTGTAGTTTCTTCTCGAAATTGTTTTGGGTAATTTTTAGAACAGGTCTTCTCTTCTGTTAAACACCAGTCACCACATGGTCCATGAACCATATTTCCCAACACAATGTTATGCAATATTGGTTCTTCCTGAAAATCTGGAATTTCTGCTGATATGTATCGATCGACAATTTCAGGGGTTGTTATTTTTTGTGACTGCTTTAGAGTAACTAACATATGTACATGAGGTAAGCCTCGTTTTTGGAATTCAATGACGTAAACATATGCTTGTACTTCACCAAAGAAATTTTGATTTACAACCAAATCAACTAATGCATTTTTTTTTATGTTGAAGACTCTGGCCACCAAATCTGGTCTATCAGATGCATGTTGTCCAGGTAACAAGTTTTCGCTGATTTCTCGCCATTTTGGATTGCAGGTCATAGTTATAAAAAGGTCTGGTTTACCATGTTTCCTTACTATTGTCATTGCGTCTTGATAATTTTGTAGCATATTTCGAGGAGATCCTTGGAATGTTGATGGTAAAACTACCATTTTGCCCACATTTCCATTTTGGTCTTCTGCCCGTTTTTGTAAGTGGTCAACCAAACCTTGATATGATTCTGCTCTGAGTTTTTTTTGGTTTTCCTTACAAAAATTAATGCGATCTTTTTCAATTTTTACGTAACTGTCAACTAACCACTGCTGAAATAACCTGCGCCCTTTTAAAAATACGCTGATCTCATCACGGACTGCAATTCTATATTTGGTATAAGCCGCCCGTGTAACTCTTCGAGATTTATTTACGCACTTTATGTCTTGATGCCAGCCTCGTGTACCGAATGGATAAAATAATGGATATATCCATGGTTCTACATTGGGATCCATGCTACTTACATACTGCAATGATTTATCGTTTTTGTTTCTTATCGTAACATAGGACTCTGAAATGTCGCCATCAGCTGTTGTAGAAAAAACTGCAGCCACTTCATTGACCCTTTGAAAATTGTAGCGATTTTTATCCACACCTGGTTTTAATGTGAATAAAAGTTGTAATTCAGGATCATAATCTGCATGCATGGATTTTTGATTTTCTATTTCTTCATTCATCATTTGATAGGAATGAACAAATACATTGTTTTCCCGCATTATATCATCAATCAACTCCATGAGCTCCATGTCGCATTCTGAATTGTTCTTTTGTCGAAATTCTGCTGCTTCATGTGCATCAATGATAAAAAGTTGTCCATAACAGGGATTTTCGCTAGAGGACGGATATAGTGCTGTATTAATTTGGTAGTATATTTGCCCGTGTATCTTAAAGCAATATGGTCCTGGTCGAGAACTAAACTTAACTAAATTAGCATTAAAAGATGCAAAAGAAAATGAACTATTGTAACTTCGGATATGTTCAAAAAAAAATCGTGATTTTGGATGGGAGCCGCAAAACAATGACTGTAAATTTGCAGGAAGAGTGGGTAGAGGTTCCAACCGTATTTGACCATGTCCACAACAATCATTAAAAGAATTGCCTCTATTCGCAACTTTTTCAGAAGCAAAATGTCTTGCACCACAATGTATACAAGAAATATTCATTACACCAATATAATGCTCACTTGTTGAATTTTCGAGTCGGAGTAGAGCTAAATCAATAAAATTATGTTGCCTTGAGCGATAATTTCTTTGATGTTGTGTCTGTGTAATTTTTTCATTTTTTTGTTCCGCATTAGAATTACCGCTCATTTTTTCAATTTGGGCGGCTCTTTCGCGACTTCGACGTTGATTTTCATTATTTCTTTCGCGTCTGAGTCTCATAACCTCCTCCTCTTCTTCAGGAGTACGGGTAATTTTTCTTCGGTTCATAATTGATGGTAATAAATTAAATGTAAAAGAAATCTATGATAATAATTTAGACAAAGTTTTGATTTCAAATATGAGTTTTATCTAAAATCTTTCTTCTTATTTGGGTCTATGCAGGTCTACTTTTTATCTAATTCTATTCTCTTATTTTGGGTCTTTTTTCTGGATTTAAATCTGGATTTTCTAATCTTAAGTCTGTGTTTATACTCTATATAGTGTAACAGTAATGTTTAACAATAGAAAAAGTCTCACCTTATCTACAGCTTCAATAGTCACTGCACAGCACAAATACTTAGGTAGGTAATAGGTAATTATTTATTGGCCGATGTTTTTGTCATACTATTAGAAAAACACGTATGTTAACCAATTTCGTTTTCATTCAATAGGAGCACTTATGGGGCACTTCTAACGAAAAAAACACGTAAAAATAAAAAAAAAACTGTCAAATATACAAAAGACTACACTGGAGAGTAATAAGTTATAATCTCTAATAAAATTGACAATTGACATGCAATTCAGTGGCGTATCATTAGTTGTATTCCTTTCAAGATTTGCAGGGAACAGATGCGTGGTGCAACAAACAATTTTCGAAAAGAATAAGGGTGGGTATTATAAAACTGCTTTGACAGTTAACTTGAAGTTAATTTTTTGAATTACATGTTAGAAGTTAACTCTCAAAGTAGTTTTATAATACTCGCCCTAAGCGCGTGAAGCCTCGGAGCTGTTCCAGAGCTCCTCATAAGTGTGAAAGGAATACAACTATTAGGGGGAGTTCAGAAATAACACACCGGGTGTGAGTGCGATTTTATGGGTGTGACTGAAATGACAATTCTTAGGCGATAATTTTCATATGAATTTCTGAAGACTTGGTGTGATCAATCGAGCATCTCCTCAAAAATTTCACCAAATGTATCAAGATTATATTTTTTTATTGTTCATTTTTTTAATTGAAAAAAAACTTTAATTTCTATTTGTGTTTTATTTATATTTGGTGGAAATAATGACATTATGGGAGGAATGGTTGATATTAGCCGCTTTCCAGCTGTGTGCTTCAAGCACGGTGCAGCACAGTGTTCTGTGTTTGAAACGCAAAAGTTAGCAGCTCTCGAACCGCAGTATGGCTGGAACACGAACACGCGCTTGAAGCATTTGCGCACACAAAAGCTCGATTGTGTGCTCAAAAGCGTCAGCTGGAAAGCGGCTATTATTGTTGACATAAAGACATAACTACACCAAAGCCACACTAAAAAATTGTGGTGTGGCCATTACGACACCTGGAGCGCGCCCGAAGTACTTTCTGAACGGATCATAGAACGCGCACTCGGTGTGCCTATACCAATTATGAACAGCTAATGCGTTGCACTGATGTCAAACTCACACTAAGGGCGGGTATCATAAAACTGCTTCGATAGTTAACTTGTAGTTAACTTTTTGAATTACGTGTAATTTCACAAGTTAACTTTAAGTTAACTCTCAAAGTAGTTTTATAATACCCGCCCTAAGTATGTCATTCCTGAACTCGTCGTAGTTGTATTCCTTTCACACCTAGGAGGAGCTCCGGAACAACTCCGGGACGTTACACGCTTATTCCTTTCGGAAAGTGTTTGTTGCACCACGCACGCATCTGTTCCCAGTTCAGAAATAACGCACAGGGTGCGAGTGCGATTTTATGGTTGTGCCTGAATTGACAATTGGCATTGGGCCCATAGCACCGTTTAGCATTTTTGAACAGCTAGGGCGTCGCACCGGTGTCACACTCACACTGGGTGTGTCATTCCTGAACTCGCCCCTTGTGTGCACTCGGTGTGACGCTCAGGGTGATTTCGAGCGCACTCTAGAGATGTCGTAGCTGGGTTCGGTAATTGCATCTGCGAGTAAAAAAAGCAGATTTTGACGGTCGTCACGTGATGATTTATCTTGCTCCACTTGTCAAATCACGTGACATCTGTCAAATTTTGCTCATTTTGCTCGCAGATGCAATTACCGAATCCAGCCCTTATCCAGCGCATACACAAACCCTGCCTTCAGTATTTTGATCTGAGTTCTCCGAGCTTGAATTTAACGTTCGTTTATTCAAAAAGTGTACTCGGTGCAGGCTCGTCCGCGTTCTCTTTTTTTTTTCAATTAAAATCTCTGGCACTCTGATACATCGTTCAACTGCTCTGTTCGTTCGCTGATCACGTTATTACGGCTCCACTCAGTACGCTCCGCTCTTAGAGCAAAATACCGAACGCAAGGAAATTAACAGATGTGGCATTCAGAATATAAAATTTAGGGTGGGTATTATAAAACTACTTTGAGAGTTAACTTAAAGGTAACTTCTGGAATTACATATATAATCAAAGCCCCCTACAGTAATAAGCCATGAAGTAAGAAATCTGGCAACATGTCATGTGGGTCCTATGTTTTCGATTCAGGTTAGGTTTTGAATGTGTTTATTATATTTATTTTATTTATTTGTTATTATTATAGCGCATATGATTCATCTGTAATAGTTCAAAAGAGCAATAATTGTGCCCTGTGCACTTTTTTATCAAAATTTTAACCGCTACCTTAATCATCTTTTGGTTTGTTTACTCAAATTGTTCCCACAGGACGCCGACGAACACTTTGTTTTTGTCTTTAGTAAAGGTAAGAAATTCATCATTTTTATATCAAAATATTACATTATGCAATTTTTTTATTTATTATAGATGCCCGATTATGCTGTGTTCGAGGTTACAAGTGAATTTTGCAAATTATGGTTACCAGCCATTCATAAAGAAAACTTCCAAATTACAAAGAGTTCAGTTGTGTGCTGTGAATATTTTGATACTACAGAAATGCAAAGGGTGGCATTACAAAAACAAGGAAGGAATTTGGTGTGAGCACCCTCTGATGCAACCTAAACTAATGAAGGGGGCAATTCCCAATTCCTCATATTATATTTGAAAATCAACCAGAATACCTATCTATCAAGACATTCAGTGACTAAACGAAAAGATCCCCAGAAGACAGAAGACAGGAACTACAGGAAATTTTGAAACAGGAAAATTGCAGAACTATTCAATTCAATTACCAATTTTGAAAATCTAGGCAAGGAAAATATTGAGTCCAAACTCCAAAATGTCTCTTAAATGAGTAGTTATAAGTATGTGTTGGTGTTTTATTTATCCAGTTCATTCTTTTTCCCAAACAAATCTCGAAACAAATACAATAATATCATATTTTTGAAAAAATATAGAATCAAATCATTCATCTAACCTAAAAAATCTGCTTTCAAAGGCAGACCAGCAGAGCCACTATGCGGTGTTGCCATTTTTACTTCATGGCTTATTACTGTAGGGGGCTTTGATATAATTCAAAAAGTTAACTTCAAGTTAACTGTCAAAGCAGTTTTATAATACCCGCCCTTAGTAGTATAGGGATTAACAAATCACTGGAAGTTAAAATTAAAAATTCATTACATAATGACTAATCAAAATTTTAATTGAAGATTGAGTTTTTCGAATTAAGATTCAATAAATTGAATTAAATGGGGACAGTTCAAAAACTACAGAATTGAATTCTATACCAATTTCAAATTCTTCGATTTCATCTGGATTTGAAACGCAAGATATTTTTTAATTATCATAATTCGATATTTTTAATTTGGTTCTTCGAATTTATGTAAAATTTGAATACGGAAATGATACCTATATTCGAAAGTGACCACTTTTCTCATACATAATAATGTTTGATTTATGTAGTTATCTTTTTGAGAAAAAAAATTGATTCCCAAATTTCCAGTTTCAATGTAACGTGCCTAAATTAATGTAAAATTACCTTATCAAAATTAATCCAAAATTCGTTCCTCTTGAAAATTCTACAGATACCTATTAATATTTGAAAGGCATTTTTAAGTAACATCATTCTCATTGATACCTATATAGGTATATTTATTGATGTTAGATTTTGATGAATATATTGGTAAACAAATTGACAAAATTATATTTTACAATTAACCATTAGCGTTTTCGAGTATATCGGCTTTTTATTTAGATGAGTAATAAAAGGGGACTACAGAAAATCGTTTATTATTGAGACATAAAAAAATGCAATAACAAAAGTCGAAAAATACATGAATTGCAAAAAAAAATTCCTACCCAAATGAATTTTTCAGGAATGATAGGGGACAGATGGGTGATCATAAAACCGAAGATATCAAACATTCACCCTTCTGCCGTTTTGCGCTATAGGGGGTTGAAAGTGCGCCATTGGCAATTTATTCGTACCTGATTTTACGAAAAAGTGTTTCAGCTAAAAGATGTGCAACATTATTTGATCTACAATGTTTATCTAAAGACTTTTTCTATTAAGGGCCGTCTGTGGTCGTAAGGCCCTTTGAAGTTTTATAATGAAAATAAAAATTTTTACTCAACTTGAAATTTTTTTCTACAACACATACAACGTTTTTGCTTTATGAAGTTTTTCCTCACCCCCTGCCGTTTTTCAATAAGGGTAGTTTCAAAATTTTATATTTTTTTACAAAAAAAATTTCTTGATAAAAGTTTCATAATATTTCCTACAATTTTTTCTTATACCTAAACTTTTTTTGTGGCTCACCCTCATTCAGCGGGGGAATACTTCCCTTAGGGAAATTTTAGTTTTTAGGGGTATACAGGGTGTATATTTTAAGTGATACCACTATTACTATATTCGAAACGGTAAGAGCTACAAGGTCGGTTAAATTAGAGAAAAGTTGCCTTTTTTGATGCCCATTCAAAACGTTTTTACAGTGTTGTCAAATTCCTTTTAGTTTATGAAATACAGGGTGATTTCTAAAAAACGCCAAAAACTATTTCATCAACTATTTCGAAAACTATTGATATTCGAGACACAATTTAAATTTGAAAGTTTTATAATTTTTTTCGCATATAAAAAGTTGCAATTATTATTATTTAGAAAGTTTTTTTTTCCACCACCTTATTATTTTTAGGGGTAGTTCACCTATTTTCAACTTTACAAAAGAAATTTATTAAGAAAACTTGTTCATTTTATTATTTTGAACAACTTTTCTTTATATTTTTTTTAATGAAATTGAAAGTAGGCAAACTACCCCCAAAAACAAAAAGGTGGTGAAAAAAAAATCCTTCTATTACAATGTTAATTGCAACTTTTTATATGCACTAAAGACGAGAAAAGAAAAAAATAAAATAAATAAAATATACCCCTAAAAACTAAAATTTCTTTAAGGGAAGTGTCCCCACGCTAAATAAGGGTGAGTTACAAAAAAAGTTTATAGGGAAAAATTGTAGGAAATTTAATCTTATATAACTTTTATTGAGAATTTTTTTTTGAAAAAAAAAAAAAAAATGTAAACTACCCCTATTGAAAAACGGCAGGAGGTGAGTAAAAACTTCATGAAGCAAAAACGTTGTATGTGTTGTAGAAATTTTTTTCACGTTGGTTAAATTTTTTTATTCTCATTATAAAATTTCAAACGGTCCTCACGACCACAGACGGCCCTTAATCGAAAAAGTCTTTAGATAAACATTGTAGATCAAATAATGTTACACATCTTTTATTTGAAACATTTTTTTTTGTAAAATCAATAGGTACCAAGAAATCGCCAATGGCACACTTTCAACCCCTATAGCGTAAAACGCCAGAGGGGTGAATGTTTGATATCTTCAGTTTTATGAACACCCATCTGCTCCCTATCATCCCTGAAAAATTCATTTGTATAGGAATTTTTTTTTTTGTTGAAAATCGACAATTTTCCTAGACTATTGGTATTAAACTCAATCTGTATCACAGGAAATCATAAAGGAAAAAAATACATTAGAAATCATAAAGAGAAAAAAATTAAAGTATTATGCCATGTGGCCCAAAATCACCATCAGTGAGCTGCCAAGTAAACAAAAAAAAACGTATTCTGATTTACTGAACTGCTCAGATTATCATTCGGAATCCCAGTTTAAATCTGAAATTATTATTCGAAATCCCCAGTTTAAATCCTAAAAAAAGCTTATTCTGATTTGCTGGACTGCTGAAATTATTATTCAGAATCCCAGGTTACATCCTAAAAAAAAAAGTATTGATTAATAAAAATGCACATTGAAAACGTGATCTAAAATTGACACTAAGCCTCGGGTGCAACAAATTTAAAAAGACTACAGATTCTGCATGATACATAATTCTTCGATTCTACTCACCTCATCCAAATCAACGCGGCTAAAATTTATTCCGCTATCATCCAAATTTTTTTGAATTCGACTTCGTTTTGCTTTATTTTTTTCATCATCATCTAGATTTCTAGTTTCTGGAGGAATTATTCCCCGTCTTAAATTATCAGTTGATAGAACCAGTTCGTCAATAATTTCTATTTTGCTCATGTTTTCCAATTGCAAAAAAATTCCATCATCTGAATTAGAAACTAAATTAGAATTTAGAAAAAAAAACCGCACTACTCACTTTTGTCTTTTTTAATTTCTCCCACACATTCGACGTGTACCCCGGATTTCAAAGTTGGATCGTCCTTAAAGTCAACGATGTGTACTCTAAGCCTATATACATCGTCAACAATGGCCCCATTGCCATATGAAGAGTGTCCCATGGGCACCAACGTGAACTCCACTCTTATATATCCCTGTAATCCTAAAAATATTTTTTTTTTATATAAAACTGACTCAGTTTCGCATACTCACTTATTATTTTTCCAATTTCCTTGGCACAGTTTTTAATGCACGTGTTTATTGTGCTTTGAGGCTCAATCGTACCTAATTCTTCATAACGCCCCAGTATCTTAATTGTGGTATTACGCCAACAACAAACTTCAATGGGGACTACATTTTCTTCTTTTTTGAAGAACGTCATATTTACATTCTGAATTAGGCCCCTCTCGATAAACAATATCTGTATTAAAACATTTAATCAGTATTAGTTGCTATAAAATACAATCATCATGCTCATGAAAATAAAACCTGTTCTTACCATTAAAGGGGAATATCGTTTAGAGAATTATAAAAATTAAAAATAAACTATTGTAAAATGAAAAAATTCAATTCCCTAGTCATTGATTAATTATTTCTATATCAGTGTAAATCAATATACCAACAATTTTATGTGTTACTTTTTTACAGGGTGTTTCGAAATCAATGCACCAAATTTTTATGGCATATTTTACGTTGAAAATCAGCCCTATTTTCCTATATAAACATAAATCTGGAAACGCGCTTCCTTTCCGAGATACAGGGTGTTAAAATTCTAAGGAAAAAAACTATTTTTCTATCAATTTTCAAACCAGTTTAGACATTTTATTGAAATTTTGTACACTGCTCTCAAGCAGCAAAAGACATTTTTTGATGTGAAATATTTAAAATAAAAAATTACCAGTGATGTAGACAACAGAAATAATTTGAAACTTTAGGTGTTTAATGTTTTACATTTTAATCATAATCTTCGCCATTTCGCCATGAATAAAAATGGTGTTTTATTTTTTTACTTGAAAACGGTGCATCTTTCGGAAAAAAATGAAGAAATCAAATTTGTTCCAAATTGAATGGGGATTTCAAAAATGATTTTTATTTTAGGAACAAGCAGTGACACACAAAAATATTCCATACAAATCTCGTACACACGTCACTGGTAATTTAAAACAGAAATAATTTCATATCAAAAAATGTCTTCTGATGCTTGTGTACAAAATTTCAATGAAATATCTAAAGTAGTTTGAAAGTTATGATAGAAAAATAGTTTTTTTCCAAGAATTTCAATACCCTGTACCTCGGAAAGGAAACGTTTCCGAACATATGTTTATATAGGAAACTAACGTCTATTTTCGAGGTAGAATAGATATGCCATAAAAATTTGGTGCATTAATTTCGAAACACCCTGTATAGGTATTATTATATTTAACTAAAACTCAACTTACCTGCTTGTTAACAATCGTTTGTTCATATTTCTTGGCCATGTCTTCCCACATGAGGATACGAATCCTCCTCCCTTGTCCATTGTTAAGAATGAATTTGAAAAGCGTTTTCGTGTTATTCTTAACTTGCTTGCTACCATCGATTCCATCTACATAACCAATCAATTCTCTGCAAAAAGAATTGAACAATTTGATAAACCACCTCAAAACAGATTATTAACACTTACATGGTATTGTCCCCAATAACGAACGAATCTATTTCAGCATTGCTCGTAAACTCCATATTTTTTTCTTTTCCGATTTGCTGCAAAATAGAATAATTTGTCAAGATGCGCGCATGGTGCTCAATTTTAACTTACTATACGCAGAATTACCTAACTGCGTAATTTATTATTACATATATGTATTGCGCAATTTCTTGCTAGTTAATTAAAAATCCATTCAAATATAAAAGCAAAAACAAATTATTTTACACACCTTGAAATAAATGGAATAATGTAGGTATTTGGGTAAATAAAAAAAATAACTCACCTTTGAAGAACTACACTTTGGCCGAGACTTTGGCATAGAACACCTCTCTAAACTGAAACTATATCGTATCAAATACCCACAAACGCACAAACTAATAACTAATAATAACAAACCAGTCAAACCACTGCCACAAACCACTCAAACCAGTTAAACCATGTTTCCGACACTATAGGCCGATTCTAAAATTAAAAATTTGTGCTTTTGCAGGAGGCCTTTTAAAGTACCTAGTTTTGCGCCGCGCCAGAAATACAGGGTGCCAATTTGAAAACTTCCCACCTGTATTATGTCGGAGTAGAAAGATTTTCAAAAAAATCCCTGGAACAGTGAAACACGTCAACTATAATTTGAAGGGGGATGAGTTTTTATGCAAAATTCACCTTCCCTTTTTCAATCCCCCAGCCCCCAGAGCCACCCCTTAGAAAATTTTAAATAGGAAGGGGGAGTCAAGTAATGCATCATTTTGGAGGGTTTTCAATTCCATACATTTTGGTAGATACAACATAAGTTCAACTGTTTTGGAAATATTGAGAGTTGAAAATTGACTTTTTTGTAACTTTGACAAGCCATAAAACCTAAACAGTTAATTTGAGAGGAAAATTCCGGTTGAATATTTAATCTTTGGTTAAATTTAAAAATGGTGTCAAATGATAGTTTATGAAAATCCAAGACAAGAATGTAAGATCGGTTTTCCTCTAAAATTAACCATTTAGGTTTTACAGCCTGTCAAATTAGCAAAAAGATCAATTTTCAACTGTCGATTTTTCCAAAATAGTTGAACTTAGGGACTAACATTTAGTTCCAAAATGTATGGAATTAAAAACCCTGCAAAATGATGAACCACTTGATCCCCCTCCCCATTTCAAATTTTTCCAGGTAGTGGCTCAAGAGGGCTGGGGGGGTTGAAAAAGGGAAGATGAATTTTGCATAAAACCTCATCCTTCTTCAAATTATAGTCGACGTGTTTCAAGGATTTTTTCGAAAATTTTTCGGAAGTTTTCAAATTGACACCCTGTATTTTCATACCAGGAAATTTCAAAAAATATACCTTTAATACGCTCGGTCAAATAAAGATCTATTGTAATTTTACTTACAAGTTTATTAATTATTTGTATATCAAGGCTGTCAAATGCCGTTTTAGCGTACGTAGAGAAAAATTATCGCCGAGGCAAGATAATCTCGAGGACGCTAAAAAGTTTCGAGGTCATGGTATACACACTATTTTTTGTGCAACTATAAAAACTATGTAAAGGGACAGAAAAATTGTATGAATTTGACAAGAATTTGACACATTTTGCACGTCAGGTGTGACGGCCGCGAAAATGAATTTTGCGGCCTGTGTAGCGGCCGCGAAAGCTCATTTCACGGACGGTTGCACAAAAATGTTATTCAAACAGACATAAATAATTATCAAGTTTTGACCTAGGAGTCAAATTTAAAAAAAATATATTTTTAATACCTGCGTTAATTATTGGAGCAATTACACACCGCACAAAAATTATCGCATCACCAATGCTTTCATATATTTTGGCTACAGTAAATTTATTTTAATTTTTTTTTATGTAGGTATTCCCTGAATGGGCATCTCGATGGGCATTCTTCAACTGAAAAACTCGAGTCAAAAAACAAGTCGTTTCTTCTTTTGTTAGATTCGTTAGAAACGTCACGTTTATACATGTTTGACAAAGTTTTCCTGACTTCTGGTTTTATCGGAAATTACCGAAACTTTTGAGTTTCAAATGGCACACCCTGTATATTTTTTGTTTTTTGGAT
Source organism: Ceutorhynchus assimilis (assembly GCA_917834065.1). NCBI lineage: Eukaryota > Metazoa > Arthropoda > Insecta > Coleoptera > Curculionidae > Ceutorhynchus > Ceutorhynchus assimilis. The sequence goes on along the minus strand of OU892285.1, from coordinate 21,132,682 downwards.
TTTACAGATTTTTTTACGTCCTAATCTACCACTTTTAAATCGAGTTTTGGCCAAATTTCGCTTTCAAATCTAATTTCAAGTTAAAAAAAAAAATACCTACAAAAATATTTGAACGAAAATTGAGAAAAATGTCGTAGTGTATTATATCGTTGGATTCGCTTCAAAATACTGCATTTAGTAATATTATGAAAGTGATATGTTTCTATTCTAGTTTTTGAGCTAGGGCAAAAATACTGAAATAATGTTAATAACAGCCCTCTATCAAAGAAGTTTACAAAGATAAAATTGAGTTTCTATTTTTCTAAAATTAAGTAAAGTCATTTTGGAATGATCATGGCAGTCTGGTTAAAAAATTAAAATTTAATTAAAAAACAAAATTTGGACAAAAATCAATTCAAAAGTGGTGCATTAGGATGTTAAACGATTTGCAGAATTCGAAAAACAAAAAATATACAGGGTTTTTCATTTAAAAATCAAAAGTTGCGGTCATTTCCGGTGAAACCGGAAGTCAGGAAATTTTGTCATAAATTCATAAAAATAGCGTTTGGTTAAAATATCAACCCTACCAAGTAGTGGAGTAAAATCACAATGAAATTATGACTTTGAGTGATTCCGAGGTATAACCAGATGAAACCTATATCATCTTGTAGAGGACACTCTGGGGCATAGGAAATGGGAATGTACAACTTTTTTAGTAGGCCTGAACTTTGAAATCGGCCCCTAAACGTGACTGAGCTCGAATTTGAAAAACTACGTTTTTCTAAACATTACCCGCTGTATTTATTTAAGCATACAATCTAAAATTCTGATTTTTTGCACACTTATACTTGAAACATGAGCGCTTCTAATGACAGTTCAGGAATTTCGAAAAGGTTTAAGGTTTTTTTGTTAAAAAGTTAGGAATATAGAATTATCATGCATCTAAAACTTCACCGTGCGGCGAGCTATGTGAATTATTGAAAATTTCTATACATATATATCGAATCAAATGTAGTAAAAATATTGATGAAGTTTTTGAAAAAAAAATTAAGTCGCTAACTTTAACGGTTATAGAAATAGGAATTTTTATCCGGGAGCTTTGAAATGCGCTCTGATGCTAATAGCGGCTAGCGGCTACCATTCTGGAAATCATCTGCGTTAGTGCGTTAGCGTTACATCTAGAAATAAAATAAAAAAATCTATAAACATAAAGTAATTGATTGAATCCTTTTTTATCAAGTTATAGTTTAACTATTTTCTCCTTCGTCATCCTCATATAAATCAGGAACATTATTTTGACAACTTTTGCAGGAACAATCGCTGCAGCATGTTAAACCCTCTTTCAAGCAGACACATTTATTATTTTGACATAATTTATCTTCGCAGAAGACATTCATTAGTTGCCTTATATCCATTGGTATGGGATCAGCAGTCATCAAAACAGGCTCAAAAATTCCATTATTCCTAGTCCAACCAAAGTTAACAGGGTTAAGTATAGGCATATTAGGTATATGACTGGATATCCATATACGCAGTTGATATATGCACTTGAAATTTTGTTTATCGCATAAATACAGCTCCTTTTGTTATATATACACCTAGCTCAGTACATGCTGGTAAAATGCATCATCTGTGGGTAGAAGTTCAGAAGCGGATTTATTGGAAGTTGTGGTCAATTGATATCTCAATTTATCGAGGGTTTTTAGGGCCTCGTTCTTATTTCTGAATAGGGCCAATGCAAATTTGGTGGCAATATAAGGTTCCAAGATTTTTATAAAATACATTTTTTGCCTTTGCATTTGTGGTATCGCATCCTGTTGACACATGCAACGCTGGTAAACATTTATAAACTTCATTTTCCAGTTTCTGCACTATTTATTGGAATGATCCGTTTTTTATTCCCTTGTCCCAATTTCATAAAAAGGTAGGTTTCTTTCAAAGAACTTACTTCAATAAATTCAGAATAGTGGTAAATAAGTAATACCAGAACATTTGCATCTGCAGACTTCACCAACACTTTTTTTTTGTGAAGTATCTGATATTCATATAAGACGTGGATTATAAATCGTGCATCAGTCTCATCATGAATCGATTTCAAATCTTTCAATTCGGTTACACGGTTACACCAGTCTTGTTGACAGAAAAGCATAACTCTGGGTTTTCAAAACCACCAGTGATGATCAGAGTTTCTTCTATTTGTCAGCTAAATGTTCCAAAATATAACCTGTTACAAATTTCAATAGGGATTCTTCATTTTCTGACAATTTTAAAAAATTCCGAAACTTCATCACTTTTCTCTTTCTAGAAACTTCATACGCATACGTATCTGCGAAGTTAGGTACTTCTTCTGCGTCTTTCCAAAGACTTGACCTATAAAAACCACCGTTATCCTTATAGTGCTTCATAGTTCATACCTTCGACCAAGTGAAAGAATTTGCTTCAGAAAAATACATGCGAGTTCATTAAAAGTTAAGTTGAAAATGCTTTATCATTTAGTCCTTGAATAAGTACCATGCTATCTATTATAAGTGAATTATAACAAAAATGAACTTTTAGTGCGAAAAAATCTAAGAACAAATATTTGAACCGCATCTTGCTACGATGAACCGTTTTCGAGTATAAGGGTGGTTCAAAGTGATAAACGCCTAGGCTGTGACGTCACACTGGCTTCGGAGGCACACTTAAAATAAGTGTAAAATTTTCCAAGACAAAAGTCAACGATCTCACCTAAAGCAAATTGCAACCACTTAAAGTTCAACCACTGAATAAACAGAAGGATATGATTTCGGCGGTTAGCCGGTGTGACGTCACAAGTTCCCGCAAAATTTATTTTCATGAAGAATTTTCTCGGATAGTATGTTGAATGAAAGACTGCAGTTTTCACGGGAGATCTTAGATTTTTTTTTTTTGAATAAAGTAGCTTAAGTTGCTTTTTTTTAGTCACACCCTTGTTTAACATCAGTTCGAAGAGAAGCGACTGTTGAATATGGTTCAAACTTTGATAATAAATCAGTGCATACGAACGCACAATACTGGAAAAGTCAGAAAATGCACCTCTCGGTGAATGCACGAATAATTCCGTCGCGACGCGGTTCACGATGGACTGAGCGCACCCCAGGGCTCTTGGATAAAAATTTATATTTCTATAACCGTTAAAGTTAGCACCTTAATTTTTTTTCTAAAAACTTCGTCAATGTTTTTGCTACATTTGATTCGATATATATGTATAGAAATTTTCAATAATTCACATAGCTCGCCGCATGGTGAAGTTTTAGATGCACGATTTTGATAATTCTATATTCCTAACTTTTTAACAAAAAAACCTTGAGCCTTTTCGAAATTTCTGAACTGTCATTAGAAGCGCTCATATTTCAAGTATAAGTGTGCAAAAAATCAGAATTTTAGATTGTATGCTTAAATTAATACAGCGGGTAATGTTTAGAAAAACATAGTTTTTCAAATTCGAGCTCAGTCACGTTTAAGGGCCGATTTCAAAGTTCAGTCCTATTAAAAAAAGTTATACATTCCCATTTCCTATGCCCCAAATTGTCCTCTACAAAATGATATAGGTTTCATCTGGTTATACCTCAGAATCACCTACCCTCAGAAAACAGCGAGTTAGAGCAGTGATTTTATTCCACTAAAGTTTCATTGATATCGATAGACAAATAAAATAAGTAGCAACCGGAAAGTGATTTCGTAAGCACCCTGTATTAACATTATTTTTTTTAAATTATATCAGGTGAATGTCCGCCGCAGGTTTGCCGGATTTATTAAATAGGGTACTCGCATGGAAAATTAAATTGATTATTGTTTATTACAAGTTGTAGAAAATCGAAAAAAAAATCGATGCGTGTTTTCTTATTTTGTTCAAATATGATTATTTCGGAAGTTATACAAATATTGAGTTTTGTATATATAGATATACATACTGATCATGTGCGACATCACAACGTATTATAAGTTATGACGTCGGAAGAACATTTCAAAGCGTTGTATCTCCGTCAATTTTTGACTAACAAGAAAAAGAAAAAACACTCGTTGACTTATTTTTCATGGACCTATTCTAGATACCTATCCAATTTGGATAACGTTATAACATAAGAGTGGCTCAACTTCAGCAATTACGTGCCTAATGTTGGCCTTTAAGCCGGCTAGTGTTCGAGGTTTGTCAACATATACTTTGGATTTCAGAAATCTCAGAGAAAAAATCCAGTGGCGTTAGATCGGCAAATTGTGCATTCTGGAGGACGATCATTGACAGCATAAATTAAATGGAATGCACGAAATGTTTGCCGAATAGAACATTGATTTTGATAATGATAATAATTTCTAACAATTTCGACGCGTTAGTCATGTCATAATGAAATGCAGAGACTAAAGGTCAATTCTCACTTGCGCTTCACTCAGCTCAGCGACGCGATGCATACTGTCGCTAGATAAATATGTCATTGGTTTAAATGCGACGCGTCGTAGAGTATAGTGCAATGTAGGTGGAAATCTATTAGTTTTAACCAATGAATTATTTATCTAGGAATAATTTGCATCACGGCGTCGTGTCGCGTCGCCGTGCTGAGTGTAGCACAAGTGAAAATTGATCTTAATTGAATACGGTTGCCAAAGATAGCACCTATGTGACTATCGAGTTCATCATAGACTATTGTCAAACAGCGAGCGTCACTATTGGAAAACCCTATACACACCTAGATTCTTCTATTGGACATCGAAAAAATGATAAACCATTTTCTTGCATTGAAAAACAACCATCTAATAGCAAAACTAATAGGCATATTATCAGATATTTGTCACGTAAATAAAAAATTCACAATCCTCCACAAATATACAACCAAGGAGAACATTTAAAATGTCGAAGCAGACTTCAATGTTAATGCTTGTGATTATTGTGAGCTCTAAGATCAGCAAAAACTCAACCCTTTCCAAATTTTGCAGAATTTTTCGACCCAATCCAAAAATTTCCACGCCATTTCCAGACGCTTCCAGACTTTATCCAGACTTTTTCAGACTTAATTAGACTTTTCCAGATTTATTCAGACTGATCCAGACTTTATCCAGCTCTTTCCTGACCTATCCGGACTTCTTTCAAACACTTGCCCGACTTCAATCGAGCGAAAACGCCCAATAATGATATTTTAGGAATTTATACCTATGTGAAGGCATTAGTAATTACCTATGAGTCACCACTTAATGCATTATTTGCATAATTAAAACGGTGACAACCTTGAACTAACATCTCTATTCTAAATTTCCGACCCAATCCAGAAATTTCCATGCCTTTTCCAGACGTTTCCAGAAATTTCCAGATTTTATCCAGACTTTTCCAAACTTATCCAGACTTTTCCAGACTTTATCCAAACTTATCCAGACCTTATCCAGACTTGTCTAGGTTTCTCTAGACCTTATCCAGTCCTTTCCTGACCTCTCCGGACTTCTTTGAAACACTTGTCCGACTTCAATCGAGCGAAAACCCCTAATAATGATATTTTAGGAATATTATATTGTGTATAAGTAATTACCCATGAGTCATTACTGCAGAAATTTCCAAATTTTATCTAGACCTATCCAGACTTTTCCAAACTTAGCTACACTTTCCTAGACTTCATCCAGACTTATCCAGAATTTATCCAGACTTGTCTAGATTTCTCCAGACCTTATACAGCCTTTTAGAGACGTTTCCAGAGGTTTCTAGGCTTTTCCAGATTTAATCCAGACTTATCCAGACTTTTCCAGACTTGGCTAGACGTTTCCAGACTTTATCCAGACTTTATCCAGACTTTAATCGGACTTATCCAGACTTTTTCCAGACTTATCTAGATTTCTCCAGACCTTATCCAGCCCTTTGACCCCTCCGGACTTCTCCCAAACATTTTCCTGACTTCAAATACACTTTTTCAGACCTTATCCAGACTTTTTCCGACGTTTCCAGAAATTTCCAGGCATTTTCAGACTTTATCCAGACTTTTCCAGACTTGGGTAGATTTTTCCAGACTTTATCCAGACTTGTCTAGATTTCTCCAGACCTAATAGAGGCTTTTCCAGACGTTTCCAGAAATTTTCTGGCTTTTCCAGACTTTATCCAAACTTATCCAAACTTTTGCAGACTTAATCCAGCCTTATCCAGACTTTATCCAGACTTGTCTAAATTTCTCCAGACCTTATCCAGCCCTTTGCTGACCTCTCCGGACTTCTTCCAAACACCCGACTTCAATTTTGTATAAGTAATTGCCCATTTATGAGTCGGCATTTAATGTATGCAAAAACGGTAACATCCTTGAACCAACATAAACATATCGATTTTATATTCGGATTGCCTCATTTGCATAATTAAAGCGGTGACAGCCTTGAACTAACATCTCGATTTTATATTCAGATAAAAATAAATGTGGCATTCTATTCAAAATAACAAAATGACTACGTTTAGCGTAAAACTGGGAAGTCTGGCAACAATGCCGATATCACGGTTGAATTTCGCTTACCCAAAAACCCCCAGATACCAGATTTCGTGAACGTGCTTAAGCGGCGTTTGAAGATATTTAAGCGTTGCTATACGTTCCACCAAAAATACGGTGTTGTCATATTTCAGCAACTAGTAGCGATAGAATTCTGAAAGTTTGGAATCTTATCAACTTTGATTTGAGCAAAAGATTTGAGTTGCATTGATGATAATTTAGGCGCAATGGCACATTGTAGCAAATGTAAGGGAAATGAGAGCGATAGTTATGCACACGCCAAATGTGATCTGTGTAAAAAATTACTATGTTCAACTTGCTCTAACCTATCGGCCTCTGAACATAGGGGTGTTACAGTAAAGAAGAGATCGCCGTATATAAGCTACTTCTGCGCTGACTGTGCCGAAGTGTCAGATGTCGAGTCGGTTGCTTACTTGAAGGGTAAACTTAGGCAACTTGTTTGTGAGAATGATAGATGTATGGAGGAAATCAACGACAAGCATACTAAGGAAATTAAAACCTATACTTCGGAAATTAAAAAGCTAACTTCTAAACTGATGGAAAAGGAATCATTTCAAAAACGTGAACGAAGACGTACACAAGATTTCGCGGATGATGTGATTCGATGTGAGGAAGAGTTCGTCCAGGAAATTAAAAAAAAAACTGATGCTATTTCTAAACTGAGAGCCGAATTGGTATCTGTGATGAAGTATAATGAGGAGCTGAAGGGAGAACTAGATGCTATAGCCAAAAGGCACGATCAGTTGAAAAAGGATGTTGAGGATTTGAATGTAATTAACAGAAACATGGTGGAAGCAATCAGAAATCAAAAAGGTCCGCCGAGGAGCTCGCGGATGCACTAAAGGTACGATATGTTTTGGAAGACAGCAGCTCATCGGTAAATAGGCGGAACACAGATGCGACATTGGCCGAAAGAGTTGTACATGGTGGATGCATGAAGACGAAGCCTCAATTGTTTGTAATAGGAAGCAAGGAATGTGTGGTTGGCTGCACTGGTTTACTTAAGAAATATTCACGTGCTAAATATGATATAAATTGTCAATGTAATGTAGGATTTTTGTTCGATGAAATGGTAACTGAATGTGAAAGGTACATTCCAAAATTAAAACGGGATGATTATATAATATTCTTTGTGGGCAATAGTGATGCTTTGAAGGGGAGGAGTATTAAAAAGGAAGATGTGGACAAACTGTTAACTATTTCTAAAGATCACAATTTAATTGTGATAGGATCATCTTTTGCTTATGATAGAGGAATATTAAATGACTTTATACACGAAAATAATTCAATGGTTCAAACCCGAGTAAACGATAATCCAAATAATTCGGTGTTTTTCTCTTTTGATAGCTTTATGCGGGATGAGGAAAGAGGTAGATATGGGGAACCATCTTACAATAGTAAATTTCTTTTGTGTAAGTTTTTGTGTTCACAGATGCTTTTCCTTTTCACAAGCAAGCACATTGTTCTACATTCAAAAAGGAACATTCCGGTTGACCATGATCAGTCAGAGGGGATTTTTTTAGAACAAGCGACCTATCGGCGACTGTGATGCTTTTAAATATTCAGTCAATAAGAAATAAAAAAGACGAACTGTCTATTTTTCTCGAGGAACTCGGAAATCCTCAGATTCTGCTTCTGACTGAGCACTGGCTTAATGTTGATGAGGATGTAATTTTACCTAACTATAGTGTTTTATCTAAATTTTCTAGGCAGAGACTTATTCACGGTGGCACTATGGTGTTGGCTCACACGCGGTTTTTGGAGTTGTACTCTATTGTAGGTGTGGATGGATTTAATGATATGTTGGTCGAAAAAGAATTTTCCTACGAGCGTGCGCAAAGTAGTACTTTTCCGCACGCATTTCAGTTCTCAAAGTTACACTTTTCCGCACTCAGTGCGGATACAGGCCTTATCCGCACTGAGTGCCGAAAAGTAAAAATAATTGTCAAGCAACAATAAGTGCACCTGTTGACTTTGACAAATGATGACAAATTTTTCCTCTGTTTCCATATCAGCCAACATCTATACAAACACTGAATATAATTTGACACATTGTCAGATTTGTGTTCTCCATTTACATGCAAGAATCTACAAACTTCTTCCGTATCAAATTTAAACGCTTTAAAGTGAACAGCTCTGACGAGGATTTCAACTTTTTGTTCTTTTTTTTTTTGTTATGTAATTTTTTGATGAATGAATAGGTTCGCTTCAAGTTAATTGAAAATAATTGAACAAATTATCGTTTTTTTTTTTTAATTTTTGTTGTTACCTACCTGATATGAAGCTCGTAGGAAAAATTTTGTTCCTAACACGCGCGCAAAGTGTCTTTTCCGCACGCAAACACTTATCCGAACTCCGCTTCGCGTCGTTCGTGTAACTGTGTTTGCGTGCGGAAAAGTAACACTTTGCGCACTTGTTAGGAAAATAACTATTTCCTACGAGCGTGCGCAAAGTAGTACTTTTCCGCACGCATTTCCGGGCTCAAAGTTACACTTTTCCGCACTCAGTGCGGATACAGGCCTTATCCGCACTGAGTGCCGAAAAGTAATTATAATTGTCAAGCAACAATAAGTGCACCTGTCGACTTTGACACATGATGACAAATTTTTCCTCTGGTCCTATATCAGCCAACATCTATACAAACACCAAATATAAATTAACTTTGACACATTGTCAGATTTGTTCTCTACTTATATGCAGAAATCTACAAACTTTCTCATCAAATTTAAACGCTTTAAGATGAGCAGCTCTGACGAGGATTTTCTGTTATTTTTTTTTGTTATGTAATTTTTTGATAAATGCATAGGTTCCCTTCAAGTTAAATAAAAATAATTAAACAAATTATCGTTTTTTTTTTTTTTTAATTTTTGTTATTACCTACCTGATATGAAGCTCGTAGGAAAAATTTTGTTCCTAACACGTGCGCAAAGTGTCTTTTCCGCACGCAAACACTTATCCGAACTCCGCTTCGCGTCGTTCGTATAACTGTGTTTTCGTGCGGAAAAGTAACACTTTGCGCACTTGTTAGGAAAATAACTATTGAGTTTTCCTTGGTACGTTTACCCACACTGAATCTATTTCTGATCTGTTTGTACAGAGCGCCAAACTCTGATGTAAGCTTGTTCATATCTAAACTTGAAATTTTATTGTCTGCGCTCCCATGTAAAGCGAATATAATTTTGGCTGGCGATCTAAATATTGATTATTCTAACATCTCACATAGTAGCACTGTCATGATATCAAATCTACTTAATTCATTTAACTTGTGTATGCATGTAAATAAACCAACTCGTGTAACCGGAAAGGGATCGACTCTCATTGACTATGTCTGTTCCAACTTATCTGACAGTCTATTTGTGAGTTGTGGGGTGATTAGTGCTGGCCTCTCGGATCATGAGGCTGTTTTATGTGAGTTTAATATAACATGTGGTCGCGCCAGGGCATCAAAGCGTCGGGGAAGAATGTATACTAAGCATAATTTTAATGTATTTTCGCGGCATTGCCAGGGAGTTGATTGGCAGAGTGTGGTTTGCTCTAAAGACCCCCTTGCATATTTTCATAATGTATTGACACTCAAATTTAATATCTCCTTTCCTATAAGAACATTTAAAAAAAGTAAAAGAAAACCGTGGATACTAGGGGTGTGAAGGTATCGGCGCGAAATATGCGTTCCTTGCATGCAATGCGTAAATATTTATTGGATAGTATAGTTTTCATTAATTACTACAATAGATATAGAAAGATCTATAAACGTGTCATAAAAACGGCTAAACAACTGTACTACTTAAATCGCTTGGGACAATCACGGAACAAGCAGAAGGAAACTTGGAGCATTGTTAACGATCTCAGGGGGAAGAACAGAAAGCCTATAGAGTCGAATGTCACTTCAGATCAGTTCAACTCATTTTATGTGTCTGTGGCAGGTGATCTGGCACGTAATATTAGTCCTAAGAGGAGTGCTTTGGATTATGTGCAGAGCAGTGAGGTGAGCAACTCTTTTTATTTTCATCCAACAAATGCTGAAGAAATAAGACAGGTGCTCAGGAATATGAAAAACAAAAACTCTTCGGGATGGGATGGTGTGCCCTTGAAGGTCTTTCTTGCACTCCCAGAGATCTCTTTGGAGGCTTTGGCTGAAGCCATAAATGTGTCGTTTGTTGCCGGGAGGTTTCCCTCGTGTCTCAAGATCGCCAGAGTGATTCCTTTTTTTAAGGGAGGTGACCCAAATGCTCCAGTTAATTTTAGGCCTATTTCTTTGCTCCCAACACTCTCGAAAATTGTGGAAAGAATTGTGAAAAAGCAAATGATAAGTTTTTTAGAAGCCCATAACATCATAAATCAGTCACAATTTGGTTTTCAGGCTAAAAAATCCACAAATGATGCCATCTTTTCTCTGATGCAGGAACTATACATTCAACTCAATTATGGAGAGATTGCTGCAGCGGTATTCTGCGATGTAACCAAAGCTTTCGATTGTGTTGACCATGGAGTACTGCTTGGCAAGCTCGAAGTTTTTGGTTTTAGGGGAGTTGTCTTGGATTGGATTGGGTCGTATTTGTCAGATCGTCATCAGTCTGTCATTTTCGATAATAGCACTTCATCAAGTTTAGCCATAACTTCTGGAGTACCACAGGGATCCGTCCTCGGGCCTTTGTTATTCCTAATATATATAAACGATTTGGCAACTTTGGAAATATCTGGTTCCTTTACCATGTTTGCTGATGATGCTACGATCTTGTGGCACTCAAGAGACCCGAATGAATTGGCAAATTATGTAAGTGTGGATCTGGGTAAAATAAAAGATTGGTGCGATTCAAATTTCCTGACTCTGAATGTCTCCAAGACAAATGTTTTATGCTTTAAGTGTCACTTAGAGGGGGTGCTGTTGAATAGGGAATCCATAGGCAATGTCACACAGAATAAATTTTTGGGTCTCTTGGTTGATGAGCAGCTGAAGTTCAATGAACACATTTTGCAACTGTCGAGGAAGCTTTCTGGGGGTTGTTATGCCCTGAGGGTCATAGCGTCGGAGGTTAACTTATCGGCAGCAAGGGAAGCATATTTCGCTCTGATAGACTCACAATTGCGGTATGGTATATGCTTTTGGGGAGCTTGTTCTGGATATTTATTTAGTACAATTTTTTTACTACAAAAAAGAGCACTGCGTTTTATGCTAAAGTTAAAAAGAAGAGATTCTTGTAGGCCCTTTTTTATTAGCCATAAAATCCTAACTTTGACCAGCGTGTTTATCCATGAAACAGCCTGTTTGATTCATAGGAAGTTTAAAAGGGAAATTCAGGCCACTTCAGCTTATACTGTGAGAAATACCCACACCACATCACTTCCGATACCTACTTCCACCTTAACTAAAAAGTCCATAATTTATAATGGTAGGAAAATATTTAATCATCTACCAAAAAGCATAAGAAAAATAGAAGATGAAAGAAAATTTAAAAGAGAAGTGAAAAAATTACTTTTGAACAAAGCTTATTATTCAGAAATCGAATATTTTGACGACTTATTTTAGACTGTGATTTTTTATACATTTATTTTATTTTATTTAAGACCCGCTTTAATTTATGTTTTGACCTCCTGTGTAATTTTAGTATCGTCGTTTTATTATGTATTCTTTGTATTGTCGACTTATCGGTGTTTTTAATATTGTTTTACAAGTCAGCATTATATTATGTTTTAGGTATTTTTTTTTTAGTTTTTAATTCTGCTTTGTCAATGAGATGTTTTAATCTTTTTTTTTATGACAATAAAGCTGTTTTTGAATTTGAATTTGAATTTGAATTTGGCACGCCCAATTCATTGCAATAAAGATAAATAGGGCATTATATTTAAAATAACAAAAAGACTACGTGTAGCGCAAAACTGGGAAATCTGGCAACATTGCCAATAGCACTGTTGAATTCCGCATGTCCAAAAACTGTCAGATTCCGAAATGTGTGAACGCGGCTTAAGCAGTTTTGTAGATATTGAAGTGTTGCAGTACTTTTTACTAACCCTGTATAAAGGCCGGTATTAGTTAGAAGTTTTAAGTTTAACTGTGATACGATTTAGATAGTGAATTTTGTAATAGTTGTAGAGAGTTAAGTTGTTTGAGTTAATTAGTGAAGTAATTAGTGTCAGAGTGTGTAGTAACGTGGAATAATAATTGTTTACATTACAAGTGCGTTTATGAACATGATTACAATAACGAGTGTGAAAGATTAGAACTTTTCTCATCACATGAGTTTTATAGTCATGTTTAAACGTACCTACGTGTGATGTACAACGTTTTATCTACAAAGCGAAAAGTAAAAATGTTTTTTCAATTATTTTCGTATATTAGTCGTTGTTAACCTTCATTTTACCTTTACAGGTTTAACTTTGACATTTGTCAAATCACCAAAAATAGTTGTGTCATGAATTCATAACCTAGTCCATAACACCACTAGTTTTGTTATGAATTTATAACCTAGTACATACCACCACTGCTCTGTTATGAGTCTCATGACATAACACAAATACTAGAATAGTATATTATGCAATGATCATGTAATGATAGCCATTAATACACGAGCATGTTGTAGGATACGAAACGAGCCGCAGGCGAGTTTCGTATATAACATGAGAGTGTATTAATGGCCATTACATGAGAGTTGCATACACTATTTTTTCTACTGCCATTGATAAATTGATTTTTAGATATGTCAACATTATGGTTAACTTTGAATAGAGATTTTATAATTGAGTGATGCGTCCATAAAGTTGAAGGTTTAATTTTTTGTTGTAATTCTTTAAATATACTATCAAAACATTTTCTGAGAAGGACGTGTTATTGGTGTTTCCAATCCCTAAATTGTCCATATCTATAATTTTTCGCAAAATTTTCTTGGACTTGTCCGGTAGTATATTTATTACCTGCATTTGTCGCCCTTTATGTAATTTCTAGAGGTGTTAGTGAAAATTCTTCGTTATCACTCAATATTTTCATAATAATGCCTCATCCCAAACTTTAGGTAACTTTTAATAACAATTTGAAGTATTTTTTTTTATAAAATTATTGTTTTTCGCTAAATTACCATGGAAAAACTATAAACAGAGTGCTGTCAACATTCAAAAAAATAATAATTCAAAATTTCTTAACGGCTGGCGCCATCTATTGACAATGTATGATAATGAAAAAAGTAAAAATTCTTCCTTATCACTCATTATTTCCGTAATAATTATTCTTTGTCCCAAACTTTAGATAGCTTTTAAACAATTCGAAGTCTTTTTTATAGTCACTAGGTCATGAGCGCGCGTCGCGCGCTTTTTTTTTAAAACAAGTCCATCAAAATAATTATAAAATGGAAAATATTTATTAGGTGTTGTACAAAAAACAGCATAATTTTTGATTTAAATGTACATTATACATTAAATGTAACAGTGAGATAAGTTGTATAGATGTTATTCTAGTGAAGAAATTTCAAATGCGATGGATGGAGTTGGTGACTAATTATTTTTGTATGGTATATCATAATGAATTTAAATCGATCACATTTCTTGAATGTACGGTGTGCGTATGTCTACTTATCTCATTTTGTTTTATGGAACTCGTAGGTGTAGGTATACATTTTTCGAAGTGGTTTATTTAAAACAGAATAATCATAACCATAATCAAGGTGTTATTATAAACCGAGTTAGTAACTATTTATGTGCTGTGGTATAATACGAGATATCGAGTCTTTTTTTTTTTTTTTACACTTTCATGAAGTTCCTTTTTTTTTATTAGGCCAGTTATTGAAGTCTACTCGATCAACATTTTACTGCAAACAATCGAAAAAAAATTTTTTTAAAAGATTTTAAATGCAATTGCTCAATTATTCAACTTACATTTTTTGTTTGTACCTACGTGGTAGACATAAATTTTAAATGTGATCAAAGTAGTTGGCGAATTATTACTTTTGCGGTATATCGTAATGACTTTAAATCGATCTTATTTTTTGAATATACGGTGTGCATATGTCCAGTGCAACTTATTCTATTTTATGGAACTCGTAAGAATCCAAAGTTTAAAGAGTGCTAAGTCTTCATGTCGTTCTTCGTTATTTTCAATTATTTATGTTTATCGTGTTCAGGTTTTTGTCTTGTGATCTTCAAATATCTTGTAAATAAGTTGTAAAGATCTTCTGAAATCACCTATGACTGCGAAATTTCAAAATTAAATTATCAAAAAAACAATTCTTTAAAAACATGGTTTTTGACAACACTATTGCCTCTTTGTTTCCCTGAATAAACTTTCAATGAGTCCCACGAACGAACTCTGAAAAGCGCCACAGTTGTCCGTGACTAATACATCCTTTCTGGAGATCAATTACTATCCTATCAAATGTTTGTCCTTGAAATTTGTTAATCGTCATTCATTGCAAAGGCTAATTTTATTTTAAAATTGTCTTTGTTTGAACGTAAAGGGGTAGACGTTTTCGCAGTAGAGTGTTATTCGATTTATGAACACTATTTCTCCCTGTTTATCTACAGTCAATATCTCACAGCGTAACAGATTATCCCCAAGTTCCAGAACTAAAGGCCTTGTACCATTGCAAAGGCCTGCACTGATGCTTAGATTTCTAATAAGCATACAATAGAATTCGTTTTCAATCGTAATTCATGGAGCGGGAATTCGGCGGATTAAGCCAATTTAAATATTTTGGAAGAATAGCATCATTTACATCACTATTATCACAGTTCTTGACACTATCTATACTGGTGTAGAGTTTTTCGGTCTTGACGTCCAACAGTTCGACAACTTATTCGTTTATTTCTTCGACATCAACATTTCTTGCAGAAAGTATTGCAGATTTGGTCAAGTCCCTGAATCTTCCTTCTTTTAGTATTGTTCGTCGACTTTTCGAATGAGGAGCGAGGGGGTGAAGCGAAAACCAGGGGTGACGTTAGGTGACCATTGGCGTTCAAATGTAGGGTGCCACCAGCTCACATTTCTTTCGAGTATTAGATTAAAATCGACGGACTTTACTTCTCATAGATGTTTTCAACAATATCCGAATTATCAATACATTTCTCCGACAATTTTAGATTGTCGTTAGAATCATTTAGTGTTCGTTATCGCATAAAAATGGCTCAATTTCAGCAATAAGTGCTTAATATTGGCCTTTAAGGCGGCAACCGTTCGAGATTTGTCAACATAGACTTTGGATTTTAGAATGCCTAGAGAAAAAAATCCAGTGACGTTAAGTCGGCCAATTGTGGATTCTGAAGGACGATCGCTGACATCAAAAATTGCACGGAGTGCACGAAACGTTTTCCGAATAGAACATTGGTTTTGATAATGATAATAATTTTTAACAATTCCGACGCGTTGCTCAATCGTGTAGCGCTCCATAATAAAATGCAGAGACTAATTGAATACGGCTGCCAAAGATAGCACCTGTGTGACTATCGAGTTTTTCATGGGCTATTGTCAAACATCGAGCGTTACTATTGGAAAACCCTATACATACCTAGATTCTTCTATTGGACCTCGAAAAAATATTAAACCACTTCCTTGCTTTGAAAAACAACCATCTACAGAGCAATATCTAATAGCACAGCTAATAGGCATATTGTCAGAGAATTGTCACATAAGTAAAAAATTCAGAGTCCTTCACAAAGATGCAACCGAGGAGAACATTGAAAATGCCGAAGCAAACTTCAACGCTAATGCTTGTGATTATTGTGAGCTTTGAGATCCGCTAAAATTCAACCCTTTCCAGACGTTTCCAGAAATTTCCAGACTTTATCCAGATTTTTCCAGACTTAGCTAGACTTTATGCAGACTTGTCAAAATTTCTCCAGACCTTATCAAGCCTTTTCCAGAGGTTTCCAGACATTTCCAGACTTTCCCAGACTTTATCCAGACTTTTCTAGACTTGGCTGGATTTTTCCAGACTTTATCCAGACTTGTCTAGATTTCTCCAGACCTAATAGAGCCTTTTCCAGACATTTCCAGAAATTTTCTGGCTTTTCCAGACTGTATCCAAACTTATCCAGACTTTTCCAGATTTAGCTAGACTTTATCCAGACTTGTCTAGATTTCTCCAGACCTTATCCAGCCCTTTTCTGACCTCTCCGTACTTCTCCCAAACACATTCCCGACTTCAAATACACTTTTCCAGACTTTATCCAGACTTGTCTGAATTTCTCCAGACCTTATCAAGCCTTTTCCAGACGTTATCAGAAATTTCCAGGCTTTTCCAGACTTTATCCAGACTTTTCTAGACTTCGCTAGATTTTTCCAGACTTTATCCAGACTTGTCTAGATTCCTCCAGACCTAATAGAGCCTTTTCCAGACGTTTCCAGACATTTTCTGGCTCTTTTCCAGACTTTATCCAAACTTGTCTGAATGTCTCTAGACCTTATTAAGCCTTTTCCAGACGTTTCCAGAAATTTCCAGGCTTTTCCAGACTTTATCCAGATTTTTCTAAGCTTAGCTAGATTTTTCCAGACTTTATCCAGACTTGTCTCGATTTCTCCAGACCTAATAGAGCCTTTTCCAGACGTTTCCAGAAATTTTCTGGCTCTTTTCCAGACTTTATCCAAACTTATCCAGCCTTTTCCAGACTTAGCTAGACTTTATCCAGACTTTATCCAGCCCTTTGACCTCTCCGGACTTCTCCCAAACACTTTCCCGACTTCAAATACACTTTTCCAGACCTTATCCAGACTTGTCTGAGTTTCTCCAGACCTTATCCAGCCTTTTTCCGACGTTTCCAGAAATTTCCAGGCTTTTCCAGACTTTATCCAGACTTTTCCAGACTTGGGTAGATTTTTCCAGACTTTATCCAGACTTGTCTAGATTTCTCCAGACCTAATAGAGCCTTTTCCAGACGTTTCCAGAAATTTTCTGGCTTTTCCAGACTTTATCCAAACTTATCCAAACTTATCCAAACTTATCCAAACTTATCCAAACTTATCCAAACTTATCCAAACTTTTCCAGACTTAGCTAGACTTTATCCAGCCTTATCCAGACTTTATCCAGACTTTATCCAGACTTGTCTAGATTTCTCCCGACCTTATCCAGCCCTTTCCTGACCTCTCCGGACTTCTTCCAAACACTTACCCGACTTCAATTATGTATAAGTAATTTCCTATCTATGAGTTGGCACTTAATGTATGCAAAAGCGGTAACAACCTTGAACTAACATAAACATATCGATTTTATATTCCGATTGCCTTATTTGCATAATTAAAGCGGTGACAACCTTGAACTAACATCTCGATTTTATAGTCAGATCAAAATAATTATTTTACGCAAAATTACCGTTTAAAATGTTTAATATCTCAACTGGTGGTGCCATCTATCTACATTGTATGATATTAAAAATCAGTATTATAATGAAAATCTGTATCATAATGAAGTTCATTATGATACAGATTTTAATCGTTTAATAGCGTATTATGAAATTTCAGTAGAAAAAAATGGTTATGTAAAAACGCCATAGCCAAACGCTTGTAGATAAATAATTGGACTCTAATTTTGGAATACACGAACCCAAGATTTCTGTCACGCACCCCAGAGCCGTGACAATGTGTTCAGTGTCCCGTCGGAAAAATTCTCCAGAAGCCATAGCTTTTTTTTGAATATAAGTACATACATAGAAAGATACGTCGTTGTTCTGACTTCATTAGTTTAACCCAGTTTCTTGTTTGCAGTTTGCCAGGGCAAAATCATCAGATTGAGTTTTCTCGGATCCTTTTTCAAATAGTCATCAATCAATATCATTTGGAATCAGATATATGTATTTTATTTTTCTAGTTCAGAAAAAGTATCGGATACAAATTAATTTCTCGTCCGGAAATGCTTATTTTGTGCCCAATAAAAAGCAGAGAAAATATAACAAAGAAGTTCTTCGGAGTCATTTGTTAAGACTGGACCAACATGCCGGATAATAAATTGACGTTATACATTCGAAATGCTTTATCACGTTCAGGAACTGCAGAGTTCTTATTGTCCATTAGGGCTTTATTTTTTATGGGAACCATTTATTATTGAGGAAATTTGGTAAAAAAAGTTTCGGGTATTTTATCCGTTTTAAACAAAATTTAAATTTTATTTTCAAATATAAGCCATTGCAACAAAGATGAAAGATACCAGTGTACCTATAGAGAAAGAAATGCTCCTTTAAATAAAATATACATAATAGAGAATAATATTTATTGTATTTGTAACATAACTTAAGTTCCTGTTTTTAACTTTGTTTTATAAATTAGGCTCATAGAGCAAATCTCAGGCCAAACTTACTAGCTCTTGACCACATGGACCAAACTTAAAATGTATGCCATCCATAGTTTTAGTGGGTATTCAAGGCAAGTTCTGGCTAAGAGAAATCTGAACTTTATTGCGGCTTGTTAAAGTTGTGCCAAATTTGAACTCCACTTTACTATGTCACTTGATTATAAATTAGGAAAAATTATTTAACTGTCTGTAATAAGAAGATCTTTTGCTGCTAAAGCCACTCAAAAAACAGTGGAATCAAAAAAACAAAACCTGTTGAACAGAGAGCGATGCTGAATCAATTTACTTAACCCTCGGGATACAAAAACAGGGTTCGTGCTAAGTTTTAGAGAGGATAAGAGAGCGCATTTGTATGCGATGCGAGAAACTACACTCGCTAGTTAATTTTTAATTGCCTCTTTTTGCTTAGTAAAGTTAGTGTCGTACAATAATCATTTGTGGTAACAAACCCCAAAGTTTGTATCGGACTTAAAAATAAAAACTTCTCACTTCCATCATGTGCTTAAGTGGAAAAAAAGTTTTTTTGACCAAAACACCTTTCGAAACTTATTGATTTCAGCTTACGCTGTGTACTTTGTGGCTTTTGGTGTGGCACTAAAACTTTTCTATTCCCTGCTTCTTACGTGTTGGAGGTTTATTGAAAAAGTTTCAAGTAGGGAAAGTAGTTTGGTGAATTTGAAAGTAATATAATCATTATTTTTGTCATACGCTCCCAAAAACACCTATTTTACGGACTCATTCAAGTCCGTAAAATGCTTTTTTTTAAGGATTTTTTTTTCTTCCTGGATGCACCTTTATGATTTCAAAAATTAAGAAAATTTTGCAAATTTTCGCGTTCTGAAGAATTCTAAAAAGCGTATAACAAAAAATAGTGTTTGTCACACGTACCTAACGAAGTTTTTCAAGACTCATCTGCTATTCCGCAATGATTCGTCCTGAAAAACTTCATTTTAGGTACTTGTGACAAAAATAACTATTTTATACTGTCAGAATTGACAGCAATAATCGCCGCAGTCTGCTTCAAAAATACAATTCCAAAAAGCTTTACTAACTTAAAATAGTAATAGGCGCTTAGAATAAATTATTATTTGTGAGAGAGAAGTATGTTGTCGTGGTTGTAATAAAAATGAGCTTACAGTGAGTCGATAAAATAATTTATAAAATTGGAAATTCTAGTATTTGTTATTTATACCAAATGCTCGGACATGTCGATTGATATTTTCAGTTATTTTACCACATCTGCTCTTTTTTATTTTCAAATTTGTATTTCTAGTTTATCACAAATGAGAGATATGGTTGTTGAGGAATCCGTAATGAACATGCATGTATTGGGTGCGCAGAGCTCCTTCCATATGATGCTTTGTATTCATTTGAATCTTGCAATGTCTTGGTTCTGGTCGTTCATTTTCGTCAATGACGTCTATATGTTTCTGATTGAAACTGGAGAGCAGATAAAGTGGTGATATGACTGAATGCATTGCTGCAAATCGCGTTCTTGGTGTTCGAAGTATACTTGAGTGTTGTAAGTAATCGTAATATATCCATCTCCAAAGAAAGTCCAATAGGTACCATTTCCAGACTCTAAAGGTACTGGTGTGGCTCGTATCAACTCGAATTCAGTAACATCTGCAATGGGGAAATATCCGAATATCTGAATGTGTGTCTTCTTGGCAGTCAACTTTGACGTTGTGATTGAGGATGCGACGATCTTCAGATTACTTGGAAACTTCTGACTGTTTGCTCAATGATAGAGTGCACATATGCTGGAGAGATTGAATCGTATATGGTTCCTCTGTTGAAATGTATATCTTGTTATCGTAGTATTCGCTGATTTCGCTTATGCAATTTAGTGCCACTTGATAGGCACTGAGAAGGTGGATATTTAATGCATTGGTATCGATTTGTTTGTACCAGCTTTGCATTGTGTTGATAACTTCAATTCCCTGATTAAATCTTTCTTGAAAATGTTGTAGTTTAGTGTTTATTTTGAACTTTGCAAGGGCTGAAATCATGAACTTGGTTTGATGACTGGATGCTTTGATTAACTATTGATGATTTTCATTTAGTGCATCTATGTCTTGATACACTTCATCGTTGACGCCAAAGACTGCGGTCAAAAATTTTCCAAATAATCCTCTTTTCCTTCTTTGATGATAGACGCTGTTGCGGGTGCTATATACCCACTTGGTGCGATTTTCCAATTTGGGTTCTATTTTTTGAGTGTACTATTTCCATGAGAAAGAGACCTCGATTCTCGATGATCCGATATGCTCTACCTATATTCCACGTTGAGGGTAGTTAATTCTGAATCTGCTTTCTGCTGTGATAGTGGAAATAAGCATATGGAAGGCTAGTAGGAGATGAAGTAACTGTGATTTGGACGATGCCTGGGTTCTAGTGTTTCTAGTTATTGGCGTTAGTTCACTTGTTGTTGAGTACTTTGTAATTTTTGAAGCTGTGCGGGTCTCATCTTTTTCTGTCGAAAGTGGAATTAGTTTATGAATCGGCCCTTTCGTCATGGTGCTTCCTGCTTTCTTTATTGTAACTACTCGAACTGCACCATCCTTTCCTGGGTGGATTTCAGCGATTCGTGCCGGCGGCCATTGATGCGGATTCACGTTTTTTTCTCGTAAGTTTTTACTTTGGTTTTTCCATTTATATCTCTGCTGTAGTCTTCCAAGGTATTCTACACCGACACCAAGCATCCAGAGGTTTTTTTAAAAAATTTTGGATGAGTTGGATCCATCTTTGGGATAGGCTGCTGATCTCTGTATGGTCCAGCTCTGGTGGTGCTAACAACTCTCTTCCTTTTAGGAAGTGGCTAGGCGTTAACACACTGATGTCGTCTGTATCTCCTGCCAACGGACAAAGTGGCCTCGAGCTCGAACAAGCTTCGATTTGGCATGTCAAAGTTGTGAGTTCCTTATATGTTAGGGTGCACTCTCCAATGACTCGCTTCACATGGTATTTCATTGATTTGACCCCTGCTTCCCATATTCCTCCAAAATGTGGTGCGGCTGGGGGGATAAAGTGCCACTGGGTCCCCATATTCATTATTGCGTTTTGCAATGTTGGTGTGTCGATTATCACGTTCACTTCGATTTCAAATTGTTTCAATGGCTCCTACAAATGTCGTTCCATTATCGCTGTAAAAATTTGTGCATTGGTCTCTTCTAGCTACAAATCTTCGGAATGCTGCTAGGAATGCTTCAGACGTCATGTCACTGACAACTTCGAGGTGAATTGCTTTGGTGGATAGGCAGACGGAAACTGCTATATACCCTTTGTAGGATTTATGTCCTCTTGTTTTGGTGGCTCTAGATTGTAGATTGTAGATTGCGGGGGAGTCGTTTCGGCTTTCCAGCCGCTCAGCACTGCTACCTTTGCAGATATTTTGTACATGACTCTACATCTCAAATTGTCTCCAGGAAGTGTAGACTTCTGCCGAAGGAAGCTATTTTCCTGGGTGTTAGTTGGCCCACTTCTTCTGGTGACAGTGTTGCCCCCTCGAGGAATTTGAGCCTCTTGCAGAATTGAGCTGGACATTCGCAGAGCAGGTGCTCTGCGGTTTCTATTGCGTCTGAGCAGAATCTGCAGAGATCGTCTTCCGCTCTGCCCATTAACCTTAAATGGTATTTTACTGGGCAGTGTCCTGTGAGCAGTCCCACCACCAATCTGATGTCTGGTCTGCTCATGCTTAGGAGCTGTTCAGCTCTTTTAACTGAAAGGGTAATAAACCTGTTAGACTGTCTGAGTCCCGGTTGGTGGCTCTAACTTAAATGGGCCCTGCATAGTGTTGTCCCGAATTCATAAACGCAGGTGCTGGTGTAACTCTAGCTTGCAGTGATTGTCCCATTAGTTGCTCTGCTGCTCTTGCTTTGTGTCGGATGCACATGATGCAGTTTTTTAACATCGCTTTCACTGGTCGCTTTCCATTAATAACCCAGAATTTGCTTCTTACGTATGACAATGTGGCTTGAATGCCTCTATGAAGAGTCTTCTTGTGAGCGTCTGCAATTATCAATTTGGTGACATGACTACGATAGGGTATGATCATCGGATTTTTTTGATTGTGAGTTAGCGATGTATTTTCCAACCTTCCTCCAATACGAATTATGCCTTTATGGTCAAGAAACGGATTTAGAGACTTCAGCTTGCTAGTTTTCTCTATTGTGCTATTTCGCTTTAATGCCTTGTATTGCATCTGTACTAATTTTATGATTTTAGTGAAGGTTGTCGAATACAGACAAAATTGAATTTTCTTTTCTGTTTGCGAAGCGATGGCAGTATGATAGTACTCGTAGCATCCTTGTCAGGTCTGAAAATCGTTCCCATGTATCATTTGCTATAACCATTTCGATTTTGTGGTACGTAGTTTTGATTTCTTCTGTAACTTCTGGAAGTTTTTCTGTAACTCGTAGACTGCTAGATCGGTTTAACCATTGCGGGCCTTTCCACCACAGTTCCGCTGATTGTAGTTTGTCGGGATCCAATCCTAGTGATATTTGCTGGATTCTCCTGTGATTTGACGTGATTCCGAGGTAAAGTTGTTCTTACTCTTGCTGGGGCGACTTTGGACTCAGCGTGCAGAAGCGTGACAATTTGGGCTTCTTCAGTAGTTGTGCGGCTGTAAATGACTGCACCGTATGCTTTTTCACATGCATCGCAGAATCCATGGAGCTCTCTACTCTTGAATCTGTATAATTCATTTATCTAGGAATTTTGATCTTTTCCAAATCGTCAATATTTCTTTGGAACTTATGCCATCTTGCGAATATGACATCGTTATTAACAGGTTGATCATAACCTATATTTTGCAGTCATAGATCTTGGATGATGAATTTTGCTTGAATTATTACCGGAGCTAGCCATCCCAACGGATCAAATAATTTCGATATTTCTAAGATTTCCCTTTACGTGTGCTTGTTTGATTCAGAGATTTGGACTTGGAATTTGAATAAATCATCGGATGGAGACCATAATACTCCCAGAGTCTTCTTCATGTCTTCTTGTGGCAATTCTTGAATTTTTTTGTTCTCTAAATTGCTCAGGAATTGACTTAAACAATGTATAGGATGATTACATGTCCATTTCCTTAAATTGAAGCCAGCAGAACTAAGCATTTGCAACAACTGTTTCTCGAGCTCAAGAGCGACTTGCATGTCATTTGATCCAGATAAAATATCGTCCAATTAAAAATCTCGCAGTGCCGCATGGCTTGCGGCTGGAAAGTTTTCTGCTTCTTCAGTTGCGAGTCTTTGTAGGGTCTTGATCGCTAGGTATGGAGCTGGGGCTGTACCGTATGTAACCGTAGTAAGCTCATATTCGAACATTGGTTTTGTGAGATATTCTCTTCATAGAATTCTTTAGAATTGTTGATCTTCTGGATATCAGCGCAGAATACAAATTTATGTTTTCTCCATCGAACCAATACTTATGTCGGCGATATTTTTTTGCAATCTAGGACCAACGTGCATTATATCGTTGAGGCTAGTGCCGGTGGACCTTTTGCAGGATACATCAAATACTACTATCAAATGAGCGGTTGTGCTTGATTCTCGGATAACTGCCTGATGAGGAATGTAATATTCTCCTTGATTTATTTCATATATTATTACTTTTCTCATGTGTCCAAGGTTGAGATATTCCTTTATAAAGTCTGCATACTGCTCGTGTGAGTTGGCGTCTACTTGGAATTTCTTTTCGATGTTTGCAAATGATGCTGCGGCTCTTGGCTTTGAGTGTCCAAATATTTCTGGAGATGTTTTGAATGGAATACGAACTGTGAATCTGCCATGCCTGTCTCGGGTTGGCGTTTGATCGTAAGACTCTTCACAAGCTTGTTCTTCTTCCGTGAATCGATGAGTTGGATTAACTTCTTGGATCTCCCAGAATTTCTTCAACAGTTTGTCTTCTTCATATTGAGCGATCATGCTGAGGACTTCAATGCCCTGGGAAGTTGAAAATACTGGGCCAGATATAATCCATCCTAGCTCCGTATTTTGTTTGAAGAGACCCTCTTGAGTTTTCTGGAGAATATTCAAAATTATTGTGGCGTATTCTTCCCATCTATAGATCCAGGTATCATAAACGTGAGAACTTCTAGAACTTCATCTTTCCATGTCTTGATGATTTTTATGTGTAGAGGTTGCCTTGGCATGGACTGGGTTAACTTTGGAAGAACTATCTTGCTGACCTTCACGTAGAACGTACTTTTGAATCGTGGTGTAATGTAAGTATCTATTGACCATTTTGAGATCTTCGGCTCTCCGTCTTCCACGCCAGATATCTAAGCTCTAATATGACGTCGTGGAAGCCCTAAGCGTTGTGCTGCTTCTTCGGTGATAAAAGATGATTGTGATCGTTGGTCAATCAAGATTCTCAGAGGCTGCGGCGAACTTTGAGTTTGGACTTGTACGAGAGCTGTTGCTAGTAAAACATTTTCTTCCTCTTGGCTAGCATGATTTATCGTAGCGTTTCGTTGATGTTGGAATTGCTCGCCTGTTCTTCTTTGGTAGGTATTCTGTGGGGTTCTATTTTGACTATTGCCATTCGGAGCGAAATTTCTTCGTTGGTAATCGTTTGTTCTTTGCTGATTTTGTTGATTTCTGTCAACATGCAAAAGTGTTTGATGTTGACGGCTGCAAATATTACATTTTGTTTGGCTGAAGCATTTCTTCTGAACATTATGCCTTAAACAGTTTGCGCACATGTGCTTCTCCTGTACCTATTTGCGTCTCTCTTGTGGTGACATGGCTTTAAATTTTTGGCAGTGGTAGGTCATATGATTTTTGTCGTGACGGTACAAGCACCTCGACTGACTGGATTTGTTTTCCGTGGTTGACACTGTTTCTAATGATTGAAACCTCCTTTCTAAGAACTTCATAAATTCTTCGAAATCTGGTACGTCATGCGTTGCTTGAAGACTCTGTTCATGAGGGCGGTTGGTCTGAGAGTCCCACTTCCGACTGATTATACGAATCACCATGGACCCCCATGTATCAGTCCCTATCTCAAGATTCTTCTAGGTTTGCAGTCATTCGCTTGTGACGTCGTATAATTGTTTCAGCTTCATTGCATTTTCTTCGGGAACGGATGGCAAGTCCAATAATTTATCCAAAAGCTTGAAGATAAGTCTCTTGTTTTAAAATCGTTTCTGTAATAATTCCCATGCTGAATCATAATTAACTTCGATTGCTTCTAGATGTTGAATCAGTTTGATCGCTTCTCCTCGTACGTGCGTTTTTAAATACTGCATTTTTTCGGCTTTGGTCAGCACGTGACTCTCATGTATTACTCTTCGACAAAGATCGCAAAATGTGAACCAATTCTCGTTTCCTTCATGGAAATTTGGAATCGGAATCTTGGGAAATGTTGATGCTGTTGATTCACCATTACTTGAAGGACTGGAGTAAGTGCGTCTTCTTGTATTTTGATTGGTAGTTTTTCAATGATATTTTCGTACTGCTGCTGCATTTCGTTGTATGGATTTTGAAATATATCTTCAGATATCATTATTTCTTCATGTAGGTCTTAGATGGCGCTCCATTGTTTTTAATTTTTTCCAGCTGTAGCTGATAGCGAGACTTCGATTTTTCTTTGGTTGGCTCGAATTCAATTTGGTTCAAATCTCCTTCTAGCTGTTGTAGTTTGAAGTTCTGCTTTTTTAAACGTTGATCTTGAATGGTGTTTGTTGAAGTCTGACCAGCAGGTGGTTGAATGGTTGTAGCTTTTGTACAGTTTTTCAAGTAGTTTTTTGCTTCTTCATATTTATCTTTTAGCTGTTGAAAGTAGTTTTTGCCTAAGTAAGCGTGCTCTGGAATTCCACATTTCATAATTTCTTCATCTCTAGCTTGAATTTTTTTCCATATTTTTTCTAGAATCTTTCTTGGCATTGCTGAGAAGCTGGACGATTTGCATTCCCAGATTGTGTGGCTCATTGGCTAGTTCGTTGAGTATTTCTTCAGCTGACATGACTGACGTGATTGGTAGCTCTAAAGTGTGGACGGATTTTTTTACTGGGCGGATGGAGGGATGTAGTTGTCTCTTGAGTTCTGACGAACAGGCTGATGGAGTGGATCTCTTCTGGACGGAATTTCTTTGGTCGAACGGCTGTTTCATCGGACAGACGTTTGGTCGGACGGTTGTTTGGTGGAAGAATTTTTCTTTTCCTGGGACGATGTTGTGTGGTCGGATTGACGTATGGTTGGATGGATATTTGGTCGGACGCACTGTGGTGTGGGCGGATTGACGTATAGTCGAACCGATGTTTGGTCGGACAGAGGTTTGGTCGTACGGATTTTTCTTCCACTGGACGCGTGTTGATTTCTGTTTGGATGACTATGGGAACGAACTGTTGTGTGGACGGATTGACGTATAGTCGGACCGACGTTTGGTCGGACAGACGTTTGGTCGTACGGATTTTTGTTCTACTGGACGGATGTTGATTTCTGTTTGGATGACTATTTGGATGAACTGTGTCGTGGACGGACGGACGTTTGAGCTGACAAAAGGATAGCTTATCTGCCTGTCAGCTTGCCTGTCGCCTGGTAGAAATTTCTTCGCCCGAAGGAAAAATGTTCAGGCTGTGTGCCTGAAGACAGTTGCTTAACTACGGCTTGAATTAGGCAGTGGGACGGTAAGGATTTTGTGGGATATTTTACTGTCAGAGAGCAGACTCACTCTGTGCTTTGGCCAAGGAGGCTTGGGCACAGTAAATTGTAGAAGTATTGAGAGACACCGTACACTGGTTAAATCTGATTTATTGAGTTTGATACATCGTCTTTTATATCAAATCGCTATTATTATTACGTGATATTTTGATATAATTATTATACAGGACGAAGACGCATATTGTTTTTTTATCGTGATATTCCTATAAATATTGTATGCCTATAATCTAGTTTTCTTGTTTGATATAATAATAAACTTGACCTTAATTAGATTTAGTAAAGATTTAAATTTTAATGGAATTGAATTTTTATGTATAATTCTTAATTATACACAGTTGATCTTGTCTCTAGATAATGAAGTATATTTTCCTTTTTTCTTTCTAGAAAAAAAAAGTGCTTTTATTCGAATTTATTCCATGCTGGAGTACAGAGCGGTCAGTACTTGATTGGCCAGTCGCAGAGCAGTATAAAAGTATATCGTCTGCTATAGAATATCGGAATGGAATCTACTAGTGAAAGTAATTTAGTTTTTTTCTCGATTTCAATGTAAGAATGTCATTATTCTCGCAAGCAAAATCATTGAAGAATGAAGCTCATTCTTCAACGATTTTTAGTGACATTTAGTATTCAAAGAATACCTATTGGTACTTTCAAAATTGCCAAACCTTTTAAAATAATAAAATCCACCTCTCAGTTGGTTGCTATGTTAGTGTCACCAACTGACATATTTTGCAAAACAAAAAATCCCTAACTAAAGGTACGGTTTGTTAGGATAGTACGCGACGCACAACTGACAACGTAAACGTCGTCATTGGTTCAGGTATGACGTACACCTGTTACCTGACGTCAGCGTCACCATCAGAAAACGGATGTACGTCATACCTGAACCAATGACGACGTTTACGTTGTCAGTTGTGCGTCGCGTACTATCCTAACAAACCGTACCTTAACAGCGACCACAAAAAATTTTAGAAAAATGCAAAATTAAATCCAAAATCGAGAAAATAGTATAAAACTCACGTTGCAGAAGGCTATTCTCGCACTCATTCGTGCGTCCACTCGCTCCTTCGTCGCTTGTGTCAAAATTTCGAATTCGTGCAGGAATATGTGGCCTTCTGCAACTTGTATTTTAATATACTATTCCCCGACCGCTTTATGGATTATGTTAGGACTAATTTTTCATTCTCCTATCCAAACAATTAAATTACCACGTAATCTGTATTCTCAAGCACTGAAATGTGATGGAATATCAAAAAATTCATCTTCTTACATTACCAGTCAAGTGGAATACCAGTTTTAGTTTCAAGAATGATTCTCTAGGTTGCTTTAGTTAAACCTCTTGTCGTGCGTGATTGATCGATTCTCGTGTTAAAGGGGAAATGTTCTTATCCGACTTGAACAGAACTCTTCTGTAAACGATATCATCTATAATAAAAAATAAACCCCTCAGATAATAATTTAACGAGAATTTATAAACAATTTCACTTGAGAAAAATAATTAAATATTGATCATTATGGTGATTAGGAAATAATAAATTTGCTACATACATTGGCATTTTGAATAATCGAGAGTCTGTTCAAAACGGCCTCATAAATCATTGAGGTGAATCCCCAACTGTAACTCTGGTTTCAATTAAAGCTAGCAACTGGCCCAACATTAATTTTCCAATGGCTTTGCCAAGATAAAATTGAAATCGTCGTCTTTGTTTCGTTAGAGTTTACTTTATGTTTATTCGTAACTAGGCCAAAAAGTAAGCAATTTTTTTTTCTCTGCCAAACAAAAACATCATTTTTATTCTATGGGTAAAAAAAGTTCCAATATAGATCGAATTTTTATAGGCCATAAAGCAAAAACCCATTTTGAAACTTAATCCTGCCACAAAATCAGATACAAGAGTGCTTTTTCTCGTAAAAACACAGACCGGCACTAGGAGCGAGGTCCTTTGATCGACCCTCGTTAAAAAGGATGTAAGAAATTTGACCCGAGGCCTTAAAAAGTATTATGCCAAACGGAACCGTTGCATATTTGTCCAATGGTTAGCTACATTTTTAGAATGAAAAGGAACTTCCTATAGTGTCTATTTTTATTTCTATAAATTTCCCAATTTTTCAATAAGATTCTTGGATAGATATCATGAGTAACTACTTTTATTATTATTTTTTTAAATTCTTTATTTCTTTATATCAGTTGCATCTACACTGTCAAATTTTCTAACTTTCAAGTCAACAAATTCCTATTACTGTTATTATACATAACCTTCGTTGTTATGAATGACAATAAGAAAATCTTATCAATTACAAAGCCATCCCCCCAAACTGGCGTGAGTAGGCTACTGTTGCGAGTAATTCGCGTTAGCAAAATTCGCATAAATTCACACTCCAATAAATATTAACAGCGATTTGTCAGCGTTTTGGTTGCGGCAAATTTCAATTCGTTGTCGATAATTTTTCATCCATGACATTCTAGATCAAGTAGTAGAAGCTCGTTGAAAACGTCGTCGGAAATCGAGTGTCATGATGTTCTAATGAAAGGTGTGTTCAATATTTGGTTTTTGCTCAATTAGAGGTCAAAATATATATTTATTTTTTACAATTGAATGCGTGATTATATACTTATTGTAACCCCTTTTATTAACAAATTAACAAGAGGCCCATAATATGCTCAGTTTGCTCAGCGAATAATTATTAGGGGTGGGTCAATGGTTTAATGAGTACAGAATGGCAAGGGCGCCACTGCATTTAAAAAATAAATAATTAAACATAAAATATTGACCCGAAGTGTGAAAATTCAGAAACACACCTAAAAAAAATAATCAGCAAACGGTAATTGATAATTCTGGAAATAAATAAGGCATATAACTCAACCAAATCTTGACAAACCAATAAAATACTCAAGCAATTTTCAAATCAAAATAGTATATATTTTCACACTGAGGTTAAAAATCAAGTAATAAATAATTTTAAAAGATAAAATCAATTGTTGGTGAAACACTATAAATAAAATCAGTGAATAGAGGTAAACTCTCAATCGGATTCATCAAACTGCAAAAAAATAATATTACTATGTACAATAAAGGGGGGTGATTCGTCGGTTAGGACAAAAAATAAAAGGCCTGTTAAGTCTTTGCCAACGTTTCGCCCAAAAGTTTAGGGCTTTATCAGGGCTAAAATATATTCTAGGAACATCAAAAAAAAAATGCTAAAAAAAATGAAGTTTACATACCTTGTACTTAAAAAATTATGTGGCCAGAATTATAAAAAATAGTGCGAGATTTTCAGGATGGAACACTCGATTGCACATAACAAAATCACAATACATTGATAAAATTGTAAAAAGACAGTAAAACACAAAAATATTAAAATATAAAAAATAAAATAGAAAAAGGACAAGTGATTACGATTACAAATATAAGCAGAACAATGACAAATTAATTACTATCAGTCAACACAGTGACATCTAACGAGAAGATTTAAAAATTGTTATTATTGGCTATAATAATATAACTATTAACCATAAAGATAGCAACAAATTATAAATTGATCAAATTACAATAGATAGCGCTTAAATTATTAGTATCCGTTTTATAGTTAACTGCCTGACTTATATTTATTTATAAACAACATTTCAAGAATTTTTCGCTTTTTCCAGTTTTTCTATCTGAATAAATATTTCATAACTTTTGTATACAGGGTGTCCCACGGTGGATGGCGTATTAGACGTTTATGGAGAACTAAAAAGCGGATCATTTTGAAAATTTGGCAACCGGGATAAACGACCATGATCTACACTTTAAAAATATTTTTGATCATGCGGTGTTGCCGCTTCTACTCTAAACTAGTGGCAACATCACTATTTTAAATGGAACACCCCATGCATATTTGGATTCTACGTAAAATTCTGAGTAGATTTCGTGTGATATACCCTATACCTAAGTTCAACTGTTTTGGAAATATTGACAGTTGAAAATTGACTTTTTGCAACTTTGACAGGCTGTAAAACCTAATTGGTTAATTTTAGAGGAAAACCGATTTCATATTCCTATCTTAGATTTTGATAAACTATCATTTGACACCAACTTTGAATTTAACCGGAGATTAAATTTACCTAACTGAAATTTTTAATCATGGATTTAATTCAAAGATGGTGTCAAATGATAGTTTATAAAAATCTAAGACAGGAATGTAAAATCGGTTTTCCTCTAAAATTAACCATTCAGGTTCTACAGCCTGTCAAAGTTGTAAAAAGTCAATTTTCAACTGTCAATATTTCCAAAACAGTTGAACTTAGGTATAGGGTATATCACATGAAATCTGCTCAGAATTTTACGTAAAATCCAAATATGCAATTTAATATGGGGTGTTCCATTTAAAATAGTGATGTTGCCACTAGTTGAGAGTAGAAGCGGCAACACCGCATAGTCAAAAATATTTTTAAAGTGTAGATCATGGTCGTTTATCCCGGTTGCCAAATTTTCAAAATGATCCGCTTTTTAGTTCTCCATAAACGTCTAATACGCCATCCACCGTGGGACACCCTGTATAATAGAGTTTTTCGTTAATGAGAGCTTTGGAATAGGCAATGGTAGTCTGTTATGCCTTAATTCATAATGTGATTCCATTACTTGATTTTTAAATTTTTTAAAGATGAGGCATGCTGTTTTCAAAATAAAGATGCATGGAACCGTCATAATTTTCTCCTGTGTAAAGAGCGGTCTACAGCTTTCCCTGCAGCAAAGTCGACAAAAGCTCCTGATTCCACAGGACAAAAACTGAATGCACAGAAGTCTGAGTAGAGTAACCTTAAAACGAAATGCCATATCTTATGTAGGATTCTACTATTGCATGATATGCGAGCTTTGCTGCCTGCTTTCCAAGTTCTTGCTCAATGCTCTTCACTATGTAGCAACCCTGTGATAGTTTTTTGTTAAAAAATTCAATATGTGTATCAGATTTCAGCTTTGAATCGATGTGAATACCCAGGAATTTTACGACCGATTTCTCTTCCAAAGCATTGTCGTCCAGACTTAAATTTTCAAGGGAGCATTTGAAAGTTAAAAAATGTATTTTAGAAATGTTAAAAACTAGTCGATTGGCGTGGCACCAGTCCTTAATCTTTACCAAATCAGTCTCAATAATACTTGCAAGAATATCAGCATTCTTGTGCTTCCAGAGTATTGTCATGTCGTCGGCAAATATTACAAAATTTCCCATTATAGATAAAGCAGAGAGATCATTTATATGCAATAAAAATAAAATAGGACCTAATACAGACCCTTGGGGGACGCCATAATCTAGGTTCATTGTTTTGGAGTCATTGTTTTCCACCGTGACAAATTGGCTTCGTCCCACAAGGTACGACTTAAAAAAAATTACGTCGTTTGAACCTCTTTGTTCACGGAAACCAAACTGCTCCGGAACCAGAATATTAAATTTCTTTATACAGGGTGTCCCATGGTGGATGGCGTATTAGACGTTTATGGAGAACTAAAAAGCGGATCATTTTGAAAATTTGGCAACCGGGATAAACGACCATGATCTACACTTTAAAAATATTTTTGATCATGCGGTGTTGCCGCTTGTACTCTAAACCAGTGGCAACATCGCTATTTTAGATGGAACACCCTGTATGTGATTGCATATTTGGATTCTACGTAAAATTCTGAGCTGATTTCATGTGATATACCCTATACCTAAGTTCAACTGTTTTGGAAATATTGACACTTGAAAATTGACTTTTTGCAACTTTGACAGACTGTAAAACCTGAACGGTTAATTTTAGAGCAAAATCGATTTCACATTCCTATCTTAGATTTTCATAAACTATCATTTGACACCAACTTTGAATTTAATCCATGATTGAAAATTCCAATTAAATTTAATCTCCGGTTAAATTCAAAGTTGGTGTCAAATGATAGTTTATGAAAATCTAAGATAGGAATGTGAAATCGATTTTGCTCTAAAATTAACCGTTCAGGTTTTACAGTCTGTCAAAGTTGCAAAAACTCAATTTTCAACTGTCAATATTTCCAAAACGGTTGAACTTTTTTTTGACAAATGTCAAACATTTACACGTAGATCCGTCAGATACCAGTCACATACCAAACGTTACTTTGAAAATTTTCTATTTGAAAGCAAGTATGTATACATAATCGCAAAAGTCATTGTAAAATTTCAGATGCTGCAGTTGTAGAAAAAATAACGTATACAACTCGGTTGCGAAAGAATTTCGTGGCTTCGCTTCATATTATGACTCGGCTTTGCCTCGTCATAATTTTTGCTCATGCGCGAAATTCTATTTCGCAACCTTGTTATATAAATAACTATTTTGATTGTATGCAAACAACGAAGGTTTTTTCCGAAACTTTAATACCCTTTGTTAACCAAGGTTTCTTATTTTTAGTTTTTAGCTTTCGCAAGGGAAAACTTTGATTGAAGACTTTTATCAATGCATTTTGAAAAGACTGAATTCGATTGTCTAATTTAGGAATGTCTTGCCAGTTTACTTTTTCTTCTAAAGTTCTAAATGTCCGAAAGTTGCAACAAATATAGTCGATGGTTTTTGAGGAGTGAGTTGTCATACGTGTGGGTTCATTAACACAAACGTGGAGATTGAAATAGGTCAATAAATCAGTCAACAGTTTGGTTTCCTTTGAATTCTCATTAGCGAAGTCAATGTTAAAGTCACCCGCCAAAATCACCCTTGACGATATTGGATTTATTGAAAACCTAGAGAGTAATATTTCGAAAGAGTTCAAAAAATGCTGTGATTTTCCTGAGGAAGCTCTGTACACGCAAATAATGAAAATATTATGTTTTTGCATTCTTATGATAGAAAATTCAAACTCGGCCTCTTTTATAAGATCATTGTGATTCTCTATGTTTTCAACATCTATATCAAACTCACTAACAAAGTCATCATTAACTAAAATCATTGTGCCTCCGTAGCCTTGTACCCTACAATACTTAAATATAATCTTATAATTCTGGAGATAACAATTTTCGTCTTCTTTCCACCAGTGTTCCGTTAATAATACAAAGGAAGGCATTTTTGACTCGTTTAGCAAAATATAGGGCTCGTCAAACTTTTCTCGCGAAGATTGAATGCTTTAAGTAACACCAGCGAAATTTTACTTCTTCAAGTTGCACTCCTTTTAGAATAAGTATGACAGTCGCTGAAGTTGCTTATGCTAAAAAATGATCTGATAAATGTAAAGAAATTTTTTCTGATATTTCAATTTTTCCGGTGTATTTCAAAGTATTATCACGTGTTCATGCAACTTTGTTATTTTATATATTCATTCAAAAATTACAAAAGAAAAAACCGTTAAATGCCATACAAGTTCAAATCAAAATTGGCACCGCTCGCGCAGACTCGGCGTATGTGAAAAATATGTGATTTATGAGAAGGAAGCAGGAAGCAGTACGAAGCCGTGTCTCTAAAACCACGTCCGCTTTTTCGGTCGTTATCAAAAATCAAAAAACCTATCGAATTCAAGGCAAAAATTCCTTATTATTATTTCTAAGACTGTGTTGTATTGGTGTGTCGCTGAGAAGCAGAGTTTCTGGAAACGAGGAGCTCCTCTGGATCGACGAAAACCAGTATATACTAAGTAAGTGTCAATCCTCCATTGTCTTTGTATGGCTCGGGTTTATGTCCATTAATATTTGTGCGGCAAAAATGAATTTAGCGCCTACAGTCCCGCTGCTCTTTAAACTTTCGAAAACCTAAAGCAAATTTTCGTGAACATCACGAGAGCGTAAAAAAGACAAATTCAAAAGTGAATTCATACTTAAATACAAGTTAAGATTATTAACTGGCCTTTCTACCTCATCCAATGCATTTCTTTGGCCTCCACTCACAATGACGAAATCACTTTTTGTAAAGTTTTTTGTCAAATTACATATATTTTCAGTAAAATTTTCTTGAAGTGCATTGTGCTTAACAATATTGAGTACCTATATAATACCTATCTAAGTTTGGTTCTTTTGCTAGTGATTTATATAAGTCCGTAACGGTACTGTCGCCAATTATACAGGATCTTGTGTAATGGAGTTGGAGGTATTTGTAACTCTTCATCTTTTTGGAATGTTTTTGATGCCTCATTTTCATTTTAGACTACATTGAGTAGACGCATACATTTTACTTTTAGTTTTATCCTCTGCTAGGCTATTGTTCAGCAGGAATTATTGGTGCTGCGTATTTTTATAGTCTTTCATGTAAATTTTATTATCCTGCCTTAAAGTTTTTATCGTTTGTAACATATCATTTTTTACACCTACGAAGTCATTAAGTTCTGCTTACAGCTCTTCCACTTTTTTCTTATTTTCCTCTAGGTTTGTAAGTAAGTCTTGTATTTTTTTCCTTAGATCGGTGTTTTTCCTATTTGAATCATAATTTATAGTTTTTTGTTTTTCAAATTCAATATTCTGATATATATATTATCTCTTTTCTGAAGCTTCCTTCGACGGCGAAAACCTCATCCTCAAAATTCACTGTAGTTTTAAGTTTCCTTTTTAAACAGTTTTCTATCTCCCTTTTTTCGTTTTGTTACGACTCTACATCTGCTTTTAACTCTTCTATTAGTATATATTTCTCGTTAGTTTCCCTCTCCATAAGCTCCATTTGTACTCTCAAGTTCCGGTTTACCGTGAATGATTTCTCAAGTCGTTTAGCAACATCGCTCGACTTTTCCTGTGCACATTCGTTGCAGAAATAGGGGACTTTTCTAGATATTGTTTGGATAAATCTTATTTCAGTTGTTTCCCATTTTTTGCATTTTTTCCATAGTCTGGTTTTGCAACCATCGCAAGAAAACCCAAACAGATCATCATTGCCGTCAGATTTTTCTGCCTTTACTCGAAATACACAGTTTACCAGACATTTGTTGCATGTTCTGTTTGATGTTAGTTTTTGAGACATGGTACTATTGACCTATCAGTACTCCTATTTTCTGCCTTTACTCGAAATACACAGTTTACCGCAGACATTTGTTGCATGTTCTGTTTGATGTTAGTTTTTGAGACATGGTACTATTGGCCTATCGGTTTTCCTAGATACTAAACTTTCGCCCTACATCAAACTGAGCGTAAGTAAAATACCGAAAACAAGAACTCGTTATCGCACGCCCTGTCAGCCTAGGCATTGACGCTCGGCTGGTGAACTGCCGAAATGCTGGAGATCCATCGTTGCCGGTGTAAACAATACA
This sequence comes from Ceutorhynchus assimilis, assembly GCA_917834065.1. NCBI lineage: Eukaryota > Metazoa > Arthropoda > Insecta > Coleoptera > Curculionidae > Ceutorhynchus > Ceutorhynchus assimilis. The sequence goes on along the minus strand of OU892285.1, from coordinate 21,096,073 downwards.
ATAATACCAACAGTTAGCGTGTTTTGGCTTACCCAGGCGTCCGCAGGGACACTCACGCTCACGCGTGTGAGGTTGCGGCTACTCTTTGCTGCGCAACTTTAAATTTCCAAATATTGGCACTCCTTGGGCGGAATTTCAAATAATTTTTCATGAGTCGAAAAAGAGCAGAGTTATCGAACGCAGGTTCAACTTATACTTAATTTAAATTAAATTATATTTAAATGTAATGTCGGTAAAATTATCAATTCCAAGGAAAGGAAGGAAAAGGAAGTTGCAGGTTCTAGCCTGGAATCAAGGTAAATAGAGGTTAGAAATTCAGTTTTCTTCGTCAAATGAGGAGGTACAGGTATCGACACGTGAGGGACTTGATTCCAGGGTTGTTACAAGCTACACAATTGTATAGTTTGCTACACAATTGGACTATCGATTACACAGGTGCACCCCAATGACCAATTTCATCTGTTTGCTACACTTTTTAATAAACTGCACAGAAATGCTACACAATGGATGAATCACCTATTCCGTAACTCAAAATTCTTGAAACGGTAGTGAATTTAGCCACTTCTGCAAAGTGGCAAAAGATGTCGCAAGCGTTCAGTGTCAGAGTCGAGATCTGTGGGCCCGGATTCTGAACCCACGATTCAATAGTATCGCGGTTGTGGTATCGCCTATGAGGTCTGTTTCAGCAGAAATGACAAACCAGTCAGAGTGAATTTTATTGGTTGAAACTAGTTTTCTGACTGTTTCTGTCCAATGAAATTCGCTCTGACTGGTTTGTGATTTCTGCAGAAACAGACCTCATATAAATATAAGGTCTGTGTCCACAGAAATCACAAACCAGTCAGAGCATTTTTGACTGGTCCAAATCGCCAACAACCAGTTTCCTGATTATTTTCTCCCAATGAAATTCGCTGTGACTGGTTTGTGATTTCTGTGAAAACAGACCTATAGAGAGATGTTACTATCGAATTGTGGGTTCTGAATTCGGGCACTGGTTCTGTAGCTGTGCTCGCGAAGCAAAATATGTCGCGAGCGTCTGCTGTCAGAAGCCTATTTGATTGTCAGATTGACAGTGCACAATTGCTTGAATTGTTACACAATTTCAATGTGGAAAACTAGACATTCAAAAATTGGTCTGTAACAACCCTGCTTGATTCCTCTAGGAAATCACTTCAAGAGCTCTATGCTCACGCTCCATAAAAATAAGGGCTTGTTGGGAATGGAAGAAACGGCTCCTCGGAAGACCCTTAGTAATAGAGGCATTCCAAGAACAACCATTACCTAAAAAAAAAAAAAAATTAAAAGGACTTACCACGAGGGGAATCCATTTTCAGTAGTCAAATGATCAAATAATATTTGAAGAGCTTCCAGAGAATCAGCGAATAAAACCGTATATAGTCCGCATACAGAAAATTGTTATTGTTCACGCTGTTGATAGATATTCCAAATTCCCTCAGTGCAGTCTTCTTATGCTTTTTCAAATATTTTCTTCGAATAAATATCAAAAAGTGATAGTAAAAGGATGCAACTCTGCCGGACTCCTCTTCTCATTCGTACTTTGGCAGACATTTGTTGGTCTACCTTGATTTGTGCAGTCTGATTTCAGTAGAGATTTGCGATTAATTTGAGGTCTCTATAATCTAGGCCTACATCCTTGGGAATTTTCATAAGCTCCTTAGTTGTACCCTCTCAAACGCTTCCTTATAGTCTTCGAAGCAAGCGTATACAGCAACAGAAACATCTCTACATCTTTGAACTAGCACTTGGATACTAAACAGAGTCTCTCCTGTGCCAAAACCGTTACGAAAACCAAATTGGGATTTTCCTGTGAAGGACTCGCACTTGGCGTATAGCATTTTTATTTTGATTTGAAACACTGCATTATACGAGGATATTTTAGAATATCACGTCACTCTCTTCTAATAATTTCAAAGAAAATCTTTTATAAGTTTCCCTGTACAAAATATAAGCAGCGACGAAATATCGCTACAGTAGCCCAAAATAATAGTTTAGGTCAGCCCGCGCATATAGGTTTAACTATTCGGGTGGGCTACTTAAGTCTTCCCGGGAACGATGTAGATAAACCTACTGATTAGACTGCACGATTTCTATAACCAGTGTCATCCCAATTTATTCATTATTTGCTGTTTTATTCCACGCATTATTTAGTTGTGTTGTTTGATATTGATTATCACCATTTAAAGAAATAAAAATTGGGTGACGCCCATGTCCTTTATTTGTTTGATGAATGCCGACTAGATGTTTTTTTAGTGTTTCAAGTCGGATTAAAAATAATATTCCTATATTCTCTTTAGAAAAATCTCGAGAAAGTGGCTTATCATACTGATAAGGCGATAATCGCTACACCTTTTTGTAGAGCTTTTCTTCGGAAGCGTCACAAATGTTGATTTAAGCTAGTCAGAGAGAATGATGCGTGTAGTGACTCCTCACTTTTTAGGATCTTAATAAGTTCTTAGTAGACACCGTCTGGACCTGCAGCTTTCCTGTTTTTGGATAACTGAATGGCGTGTTTGACTTCTTCCTCAGTTATATCTAGTCCTTCTCGTGAATACTCTTCAGGAATGTCCGATCTCTCGTCTTGAAACAGACTTTCGATGTAGCTGCACCACTGTTTTACTTTGTCGCTGACATCGAGGATTATCACATTGACTGTCCAACAGAATGCCGGTCTGTCGAGTCTTGTATACACCAGCAGCTTTTTTAATTTTCTTATGTATTGAAACTGTCATATTTTGCTTCGAAGACTTAGATTTCCTTACACCGTTCGTTTAGCCAATTTTCTTTACCTACCCTGACTTTGTTTTTCATTTCACGATTCAACTGACGATATGCTGGCTGATCTTTTTGCAGGCGTCTTTCTTCTAACAGGTCAAGGATTTCATCAGCTTTTTTCTTAACCCTAGTGTTACTTGATGACAATTTCAAGCTGACGCTGATAAAGGCTTCCCTGATACCGGTTAGTTCATTCGACTAGTATGTGAATAGTGGTAAAAGTGTTTATTTATAGGATAATATATCTATCACTGCAAGTGTAAAAAGTAGCTTCATATATTGTAAACTCAATTATACTGTCACTGTAAACTAGACGCACAAGCACAGATGAATCTGACGCAACTGTTATGTATAACGATAGTTGGGGGCGGTGTTCAAAAAAGATAAATCATGTTCGTATTTAATTTCTAATCGTTATCGTAAGTGACAAAATATTTGTTTAATAGTATATCTAATAGTGTGTTGATACATAATTCGAATCGCATAGTAGGTACGTGATATGCTTGTGACAACGCTCAGGTATTTAACATATTTACCATACTATTAAAACCCGTATTACCTATTTCTAGCTCTGACAGTAATTGAAATGTTCAGTTTTGCATTTTAATATCGTGTAGGAATGCGCTAAGTTGCCAAGCTTAGCATATTCTCAAAGGGGTTAAGATAACTTTGCTTTATCTCACATGTCCTCAAGTGTATTTGTATTTAACCTGATGTCATCCTGTTATTAAAATCACTTTGCACATGCATGCCGTCGGAAATTAACATAATTATTTATCTACTAGTTACGCGAAATTTCAGTATCATCTCATTGACGTAAAAAATATTATGAACTTTTTAGGTAACAGAACAAACTCCGAAACAAAAAGCCCACCGGGAATTCGTTTACTTCGTCCCTCGGGAGGGAGGATAAATACAGCTCCGTTTTAGATTTTCAGGGATTACAAGACATTTGTATGCGACACAGGAAGGCTTACCGCCGTTCCTTAATTTTTAATCAGGTTTCTAAAAGGGATCGAATTAGGAAAGATATTGTTGTAAGCTCCCTAGGCAGACGGTTGCTGGTAAATTAAACCGTAATAGTTCACTTCACACCGGCTTTTTGGGTTGTAAGTGGAAGAGAGTCGAAGAAAGTGGGTCCCTGGAAAGTTTGGAATTAACCGCTTCAAATTTGGTGTAGGGCAAATGGAATATGAGAAATCTAATATTCAATATGTTTATATAGGTATAAAGAAAATGGCTATAGAGTATGTAGGGTGACCTGGTAAAAATTAATTTACACAACGGTCTACTCGATTTCACACTGAATTTATTATAATATGACATTTACATATTAAAAGAAATTGAAGCCAAACAAAAGGCACTTTTCTAAACGAATATTGTTCTTGTCCGATATGTACCTACGTGCGAGAACGACCCAGTACAGTACAGTTGCACTACTGGGCCAGTAGTGCAACAACAGCTGTTTTTTCACACTGCCCGAAATGTCAATAGTTCAAATGATACTTGCCCCATACAACGAGTTACTGTAAGTCTGTTTTTTTCGAGTTTCTTTTTTTAAGATAAATCCCCAAGTCAATTTTTTTTTTTTTTTTTTTTTTTTTTTTTTTTTTTTTTTTTTTTTACGGATATGCGCACTCGCAAGGAAATGTCCTATCACGCTCGAGAAGCGGCAAGTGCGCGGAAATGTCGGTGTATGTTGGTCTTGAAACGGTTCAGGTTGTAACCTGCAGGGAAAACCGTTGCAGGGAGTTTATTCCACAGCGATGCTGTTCTCCAGAGTTATGAATTCTGATATAATGAGGTTCTTGGTGCCTCTAGTTTGACAGTAAATTCATGGTTACCGTCTGTTTGACGGCTTCGCCTGGTAGGTGCTACTCTCGGTGGAATCATACGTGCCAGCTCTTCAGAGCATTTTCCGTGATAGTACCTGTAGAAGAGAGATAAATCGCCCACAGATCTGCGATGTTCGAGACCATCCAAGTTACGAGTAAGTGCGGGGTCATTGATCAGCTTGATAGCTCGTTTTTGCACGGTATTCAAAAGCATTAAGGTATGTTTGGGTGCTGCACTCCATATATGTGAGCAGTACTCCATAGTTGGTCGAATCTGGGCTTTGTAGAGTGTCAGCAATTGGCTTGGTGTGTACAGATGTCTTGTACGAAATAGCACTCCCAGCTTTTGGGAGGCCCTTTTAGTAATATCTGCCACGTGACTGTGCCAAGACATGTTGGTCTCTGCAGTAACCCCCAAGATGTTCAACTGACTCTGTAATGTGACAGCACTTCCAGATAGCATGATGTTTGGCTCACCGGTGCTGGTCTTGAAACGGTTCAGGTTGTAACCTGCAGGGAAAACCGTCGCAGGGAGTTTATTCCACAGCTGTTCTTCCTTACGGATATGTGCACTCGTTTTAGTAACTATGTTGGCAACACAAGCCTTTTCTACATAAAAAAAAATTGAAAGCATTGACAATTTTACATTGTATTGCCAACATAATGTCATTTTGACTTTTATCTTAAAAAAAAAACAGACTTTACGTACAACCAGGCACGACCGGGATGAGAGTGTTCACACGTCACAACCGGAAATATCCAACATAATCGGGTTGACCAAAAACCCAGGTAACCAGTTATGTCTAAATGAGGTCCTAATGATGACAAGACTTTCGACCTAAAGACGACTAATTTACGTACATAAAGACGTCCAAATGACGTACCTAAGTCACAGCCAAATGACGTCAGTTTCTGACATCCTAAAGACGTCACGTCATAATGGAGACGTTTATTTTAGGAAATAAAATGTTCAAAATTGGACGTCTTTAAAAGGAGTATTCAGTGACGCGTCGATTGCGATTCCGGATTTCGGACCGCGAGCGAGGGAGACGAAAATCGGCTATATGACAACAATATTACTGCACTGGCGTCCCAAGTATAGGCAGCGGTACCTGTTAAGGGCGAAGCGGGAAAGGGAAAAATGTTGTAATAGTTATTTACCTAACAAATGCGGAAAGTGATACTTTACCGCACGCAACGGCAGTTGACCGAACGACGCGAAGCGGATTTCGGTCAAGCCGTTAAGGGCGGTAAAGCCACTTTCCGCATGTGTTAGGTACAAAATTTTACCTATGAGCATCTACAACTCCAAAAAAAGGCATTGATAAAATTGATTAATGAATCAGATTAATTAATGAAATAAAATAAAATTTAGAAATGATCAAAAATCCATTTTCTGAATAAGAGAGGATTTTTGATTATAAATATCAAATTCTACTTTACCGCACACTATGCGGTAAAGTGCACTTTACCGCACACTTTGTGTTCTACTTTACCACATACTATGCTGTAAAGTTGACTTTACCGCACACTATGCGGTAAAGTGCACTTTACCGCATAGTGTGCGGTAAAGTGATACTTTCCATTTGCAAATACGTGCGGTAAAGTGCACTTTACCGCACGCTCGTAGGTAAAAGTATATTCATTCCGTGTAAAATTAAAATTTGACCGATGATGGCTGTGGGCCAATGCAGGACCGAATCTTATCGATTTAAATTCTAGCTCGTTTATAAGTTTTTGAAAATATTATGGATTATTGTAGGTGGATGTAGGGAATTTCAACATGGGGAATAAAATTATGGTGTGATCAAAGACGTGATGAATTTTTTTACATATTTATTTAATTTTTTTCAATAGCAGCAACTTTATAGCGTATGGGTATTCCCTTTGGATGAAGAGGATCTACCAATTCAGGCAACAAACAGCTGTAAAATGTTTGCAACTTTGGCAAAAATTTTTCACGCCAAAATGAATCATCTCGTGCAATCTGCAACAGAAAATAGAAATAATCAATATTGTTCAAATAGAAAATAAAACATTTAAAAAATTACCTCTTCTACAAGCATGCCCTGAGGACTCCATATCAAAAAATAGCATTAGTCTCTGGTTGTTATGGCCAACTGGTCCTGGACTTGATAATAGTAATTGTGATCTCGTTTAAGAAACAACTTGTCATTCACTAGCTGGGCAAATTTTATTTTTCCCAAAACGATTCCACTGGTTGGACTTAGATCTGAAATGGAGTAAGGGCACTTTACCTCCAAGAGCCCCTTTTCGCCCACTAGTCCATCGGGACTTGCGCACATGAAATAATCTTCCTAACTTTTAGATTGAATGACTTTTCGAACTCAGCAATAGCCTTTGCTTCATTTTCTTTCCCATAACGAGTTGCCTTATTTCCAAAGAAGTTTCCATACAGTAGGTTTTTCACAGCATTTACTGGCGAAGTTGTGGGGCGCATTTTACAAATTTGTCCAAAATTTGACGCCGTTATTCTTAGAGATCTTTCCTGTAACCATTTTGGATTGGATGTTTGGCCAAGTGTATTTCTTTCTATTCTTATGATTTCTTCAGTTGTTTTCTTTAGCGTCTTTAAGAAATCTTCTGCTTTTCCTATATACTCTTGACTGTTCAGGTCTAAGGGCACATAATTAGCATTTGGGCCGTAATCTTTATCAGGAAGGTGCTTCTTGAAAATTTTTCTTCTTTTCGCCATCAATATCCTTTTTGCTTTAATTCTCGCACTTTGTGTCATCCTTTGCTGGTAATACTTTTTATGCAAAGTCCTTGGACTGTTTCCAAAAATAGCCATATTAATGACGCGATGGTATTCTCTGCCTGAGTTGAAGGAGAGCGATGCGGATTCACATCTGGTCTGATACGAACCTCTCAGAGACTAATTCACTCTTTTGCCGCTAATAAATTTACAGACAACACTGTTGTATCGTTCAGCCAAATTATTGTCCATATTCATTATGAGGCTATTAGAATGATCGATTACCCTTCGTAGTGCAGCCATGATGTCTTCGTAAATGCCACATTGCTTCTAGTCAGGTACCACATTTTCTCCTAAACCTTCACATTTGAAGTAATTTATTGCTTCACAATCTTCATGTTCCCCAAAAACATGACTAGGTGCGTTTTTGATGTCACAGTAATGTCTCAGTAATGCAGCTTTTCTTTCTAAAATTGTAGCTTCTTCAATCCTGAATGCCGCGGCTTTGGTTATGGCACTTCTAAGGCGCATGAATGTCGAAAACACCTTTTTTCTGAGTGCCATTGGAACTGGTAGATTCTTAGAATTGCTGGTTTTCTTGTCTATGTAGATATAAAAAAACCACATTATTCCTGATATTTAAAACAAAAAAAAAAAATACATACTGCAAATTTCTCCAATTTTCTTTGCAAAGTTCCGAAGTAGATGATTTTTGCACTCTACTTTTTGCACCAAGGTGTTTCCATATGGCCTAATTTCTAACAGTTTTCTGAAAACAGAAGAATCTCCAACTCCCACCATTTTCGAATATTTAAGACCATATTGGGTGACACTGTTTTAAGAGCCTTCTGCTATAATGTCGGTCTCCATAGCCGTAGAAGTACTTGTCCAATTCTTAAAACTCTTTCAGGAACAGTGGTACATAAATTATACCCAAACAAATATGATTCTAGTTGAGCGGTGGTCCAGAGAAGGTACCACTTATTCAAATGCAAGTAACTTATTGTGCGGTGGTTTAAATTGTCGACCAACAACGCCCAAGCATTCCCACGCGCATCTCTAACGTGAATTTAGTACAGTTACCCGGGTATAAACAAGCTAACACGCATTTGAGGTTATAAATTCACGCGGCAACTACTATTTTAACGGTTTTTTATTGTGTACAAAGAAGTAAGTCACAAAGGTAAGCACAAATTTATTATTTATTAACATTGATAGCTTAGATGTACTGGCAGAGGTATACTTGACATTATTATCTTCGTAAAAGTGTTGATTTTTATTTTTTGTGTCCAGGTTTTTTGTATATGTCGTGGTACGGTAATTGTACCACCGCACCATAACACAAAAAATATTGAATCAGTTTCCATACTAAAAAAAATTAATATCTTCAGGTAAGATGGAAGACCTACTATTTAAATTACGCGGAATGACATACAGAGAGCCAAAGGAGGAATTTGAAGATGTAGGTATTCCATCTGATCCAGAATTAATCGTTGATAACTCCGAGGATGAAGCAGACGAAACTGAGAATGACATGATTCTTATGGAACCCGAACCATACAGTGACTCAGAAGATGATCTACCTCTTCCAGTTTTAAGGTCCAAATTGAAGCCATCGTCACCTCTCCTCAAAGTCGTGATTGGTCAAGGCTTTCGTGTCCCCAGAAACCAGCTGATTTTATTGACGACCCAAAAATACTAACTATCGCAATAAAAAAAATCATTTGTTTCTCCAGACATACGCACAAGTGAAAGTGGATATCAACCAAAAAGGAACACATGGATGTCTATTCTCGAAACTGGGGAGCAGCGTTCCCATGAGAACGATTGCTCTGTCTTTGTCAGTGTTATGAAAATATGAATATGGGCGACGGAGACAGAACCTTCGCTCTCATCAGGAGAACGCTGCTCCCCTTTTTCGAGAAAAAGGACCCAGGCGTCGCTGTGCGCTTTTTAACACCTCATAAAAACAAATTAGGACCGACAGGGTATGTTCCATATGCGATGTACTTCTTTGCCTCGGAAAAAACAAAACATGTCTTCAAAATTACCACCTACCAAATAATTAAAAACATTTCGTTCTTTTTGGTTTGTGCGCAGTGGTACTAAAATTGTACCACATATTTTTTTACAAAAATTTGGAATTTTTTGATGTTTTTTTGAGTTTTTATATTTTTAGGACTCGTATTTTATTCATTGGATACCAGAAACTACAAATAAACGGTTTTTGAGTGGGTGCCCCTCTAGGACTTTTTTTTTTGCCTAAATATCCTGCCCCTGAAAGAGTTAAAACATCTATGCTCAGGGATTTCCTTTTTTTTATTTTCGTATCACGAGCAAAGGGAGCAATATTTATTTCTTACTCCAAGAATAAAATGTTTCCTGTCTTGTATCCGATAATACAGGCCTAAAAAAATTGAATTATTTGTAAATGTGAATATTTTTTGATGTTAGCATGCTAGTTGAAAAGAAAATATACAGTGAGGTCAAAAAGATTGGAATACATTTTTAAAAAATCGGGTGAAGTCTGTTTTTTTTTTAAGATAATTCCCTATATCAACAATTTAGTAACTATGTTAGCATTACAAGCCTTTTCTACATAAAAAATTTGAAAGCATTGACAATTTTACATTGCATTGCCAACATAATGTCATTTTGACTTTTATCTTTAAAAAAAACAAGCTTTAGTTATTATTCAGGTAAACGTCAATTTTTATTTTCAGTTGCACGTTTTCTAGGCTTAAGGCCGAAACAACCCACTAGCAACACGCCACGTCATGCTTCGCCACGCCACGCCATGTGACGAAAATGTATGCGTATATTTTTCCATTTATTTATATGTGCTGCGTACACACTTGCCATACGCGATACCACGCCATGGCACGCCACGCCATCCGCCCATTTGCACACAAACTGAACCTGTATCACATGGAGTGGGGTGGCGTGGCGTGTTGCTAGTGGGTTTCGGCATTTATTCTCACTTAAATACAGGGTGGCCCAAGAAAAATAAATCACGTGTTTTTTCAAATTGATGCGCATTTTTTTTTTTTTTTTTCTTTTTTTTAAATTTCGGGCTTGAAAATCTGACCATATATCGTGAATCACACTTTAATTATGCGTAAGACGAAGACTGTTCTTAATAAGGGCTAAACATAATGAATTTAACTCAAATCGCTCACTATACCGGGTGCCCACGAGATTACTTTCCGGCTGCCATTTTTTTATTTATTTATCGATATTAACGAAACTTGCTAGGCTTGATATTCTAACGAAACGCCATTTTTATGCATGTTTGACAAGTTTTCTTGATTTCCGGTTTTACCGGAAATTACCGAAACTTTTAATTTTCAAATGGCACACCCTGTATATTTTTTGTTTTTCGGATTCTACAGATCGTTTTACGTCCTAATGTACCACTTTTAAATCGAGTTTTGTCCAAATTTCGTTTTCAAATCAAATTTTAAGTAGAAAAAAAAAATTACCTACAAAAATATTTGAACGAAAATTAAGAAAAATGTCATAGTGTATTGATTCGCTTTAAAATACTGCATTTAGTAATGTTATGAAAGTGATATGTTTCTGTTCTAGTTTTTGAGCTAGGGCAAAAATACTGAAATAATGAAGTTTACAGTCCTCTATCAAAAAAGTTCACAAAGATAAAATTGAATTTGTATTTTTCTAAAATTAAGTAAAGTATGTGGAGTCATTTTAGGATGATCATGGCACTCTAGTTAAAAAATTAAAATTTATTTAAAAAAACAAAATTTGGACAAAAATCGATTCAAAAGTGGTGCATTAGGATGTAAAACGATCTATAGAATCCGAAAAACAAAAAATATACAGGGTATGTCATTAAAAAATCAAAAGTTGCGGTCATTTCCGGTGAAACCGGAAGTTAGGAAAACTTGTCATAAATGCGTAAAAATAGCGTTTGATTAGAATATCAACCCTACCAAGTTTCGTTGATATCGATACAGAAATAAAAAAATGGCAGCCGGAAAGTGATCTCGTGGGCACCCGGTATAGGTATATACATATGACGAAAATAAAAAAAAGGGCTCACCACTCCAGATCGTAGTTCACATTATGATCATTTCCCCCCATGCTCCATCTGTAACAACATTTATACAAGGTATTCCGTTTTCGTCAATGTTCCCTGAATCTGTTGATAATTTAGCTTCTTCTGCTGCCGCCTCTTACATTTTTTGCCAAGCTGATGACCTGATAAAATTGGCAACTTGTTCATGATACTTATTGAAAGTACTGAGTGTCATTACTGGCATATTTAGGGTCGGAGCCCAGACCAATGCCAGTAGATATTGATCCCAAAACAAAAGAAGAATTGACATTCACTTTATCCCGAGTTTCATTTCGCATTTTAGAAAAAAGGCCGTTTCTTTTTTCGCTAACCAATTTCATGTTAATTAGTGAGCAGTCAAATGTTTCATGTTTTTCTCCAGTGAGTATTTGTTTGAATAGATGGTCAATGTTCATCAAGCGTCGCCCTTGGACTTCAGTTTTCCTAAAAATAAGGTCGAGAATTTTCAAAATAACAAAAATATAGGCAATGGTTTCTCAATAGCGAATCACCTCCGAGCTGGTTTTAACTCCAGGGTGAGCGTGTCCAGTTACAATGTTCACCATGGAGTTATGCTCAACCCGAGGGTGACTTGCTATTTGTTGGAATCTATTCCCAACATCTTTTATAATGTTACAGTTTTCTGTAATTTAATTTAGGCAGTGAAGTCTGGCACTGGCAACATTGCCTGCGTCAAACTTCACTTCCTTTTTTTTCTCTCTCAGTTGTGCCGTGTCTGTACGGCGAGCAACATGGTAACAAGCATCAACAAGTTAGTTCTTTTCTAACAATATTTATTTTGTAAAACCATAATTAAAAACTCTGCCCTATAGGCAGTAGTTAATGTGAGCTCTGGCCTCAAGTCATCTTACCCTGTACATATGTGTAAATAACGTTCAAGTAAAAATAAAGTGTAAAATAGTGTAAATAGATATCGAAGTGCTTTTCTGTTCCCAAAGTTTTGGTTTCAGACTTCCAGCCTTACTACAGTCCACAAAAATTACAATTTCTTATGTGGATGAATTCCCACATAATTTGGTCCTTCGGAAGCAGGATGTAATAATTGTAAGTAATTATTTTTGCATCTTCCATAATTTTCCAATGTCATCAATGCCTGGCCAATGGAGAGTCGCCAAAATCATTTCCGGTCCTCCAATTGGTCCGCCTAGCATAAGCGTTCCGTTCGCCCATGGTCAAGTCACGCTGCGCGACGGAGTACGTCTTTCCTTGTTTGAACAGGATCTTCTTTGTCACTTAGTAAGTGTAATATCCTTGCTTGGCAGTGACGTCGACGGAGTACTCTGAAACAACATTGGACGGAGTACGTTATTCCTTGCTGGAACAGGATTTTGCTGGTGTAATATCCTTGCCTGTCAGTGACGTTGAGCAACAAGTTTTGATTTGATTTTGACGCCGATCAGCTGACGATGGATTATGAATAAATTATTTGTTTTGTTTACAGTTTACAAATGACTATAAATTAAAAACAAAAGCAAGTGTAGTGTGTGCTGTGCTCTATAAAATACATTGAAAACAGTGTCACGCCTCCTGTATATTATTGTAGATTATTTTTCTTTTTCATCTTTTCTCTGTAAATATTTTCTTGTGTTGTTGTTTCTAAATTGATAGAAAATGTCTCGTAAAGAAATTCTTAAAATTGAAACTGCCATAGAGCAACTAATGGCAACTATGGCCAGAATTCGCAGGTTTTTAGTTGAACACGAAAATGACCCTGCAACTAATATTTTAATTCAGCAGTTGGAAACTAGAAAGGAATTATTGAAAACTAATTATAAAACATTTCAATCTTATCAGCTTCAGCTTTTAACATTAAGCCCAGATAGTGATAAATCTGAAGAATTCGAGAACGATTATTTTGATATTCTTTCTGAAATCAATAGTCGACTTACTTCGTACACAAATAAAAATAATAGTATAATTCCTGAGATAACTGAAGTTAAAAGTGGAAGCTCAGTGGCTCCTTTCTCCCCAGTTTCCAACACAAAATTGCCCAGCATAGAAATACCCATATTTGATGGAAAGAATTTCAAAGAATTCAGACCATTTTATGAGATATTCTTTGCTGTCATTGATAAAAATTCCAATCTTTCAGATGTTGAGAAACTATTTTATTTAAGAAGTTATCTTCGAGGTGAGGCTCTAGCATAAGTCAACACGTTGCCTATTGTCAACTCTTCATATATTGAAACTTTAAATATTTTAAAAAATCGTTTTGATAATGAGACAATGTTAATTAATTCCCACATCAATTCTATATTAGAAATTCAAAGTGTACAAAAAGGGACTCCAAGTGAGTTAAGGGAATTTATTAGCATCGTCAAGCAACAATATAGTTCCCTAAAAAATCTTCAGCAACCTGTAGATCAGTGGGACATGATTTTAATCTGTATCCTAAACAAGAAGCTTGACACATACACGAATAGAGCCTACCAAATGGACAGAGATGCCTCCAAGCTACCTACTTTGGGTGAGTTTTTGTACTTTTTGGAATCTAGGGCTACTGCACTTGAAGCTGCAGGAAGTTCATCAAAGTATTCTCATAGAACTGTTCATTATGCTATTGAAGATAAAATAAAATGTCTATTTTGTAACCTTATTGGCCACAAAATATTTTCTTGCAGAAAATTCAAATTTCTCCAAGCTAACGAAAGAATTTCATTCATAGATCGTAACAAATACTGTAGAGTTTGCTTAAACAACCATTCTGGTAACTGTAAAATGACTTTGAAGTGTAACAAATGCCATAAGAATCACAACACGCTCCTGCATTTGGACAAGCAACCTCCAGAAAATAATGTCTTGTATGTCAATTCAGAACTAGAGAGTTGCGAAGTTGTACTTTTGCCCACCATCATGGTTAGAATTGAATCCAGTGCAGGTAAGTACATTATTGCAAGGGGTTTACTTGACACTGGGTCTCAAGTCAGTTTAGTGACAAATAATTTGATTAAAAAACTGAATTTAAAAACTTTTGAAAATTCATTAAACCTTATATAGCACAATCTATAAAGAAAATCACCAAATCTGTTAATTTAAAAATTGAATCATTGGTTCATGATTTTTCTAAAACAGTCAAGTGTGCAGTAGTCGACAAAATAACAAAAAATCTTCCTAATTGCACTTTTGACATTTCTCATTTTGAAATTCCAGAAAATAATGTCTTATCTGATCCTAGTTTTAATCAAGAAGGTCCAATTGATTTTTTATTGGATGCCAGTGTTGCCTTTGAAACTTTCCTTTCAAAAAGTTATGTACATAAACCATTTTATTTTCAAAACACATTGTTTGGTTACATTGTAAGTGGTTCCATCCCAGCTAGCAGTGCTGTTTGCAACGCCGTTGTTCTTAATATTACTTACTCTGATTTAAACAAAACAATGTCACAATTTTGGGAAGCTGAAAAGGTGCCTGAAATTTATATGGAATATTCTAGCGAACAAGAAGCTTGTGAGTCATTATTTAAAGACTCGATTGAAATAATAAACAATAGGTATCAAGTCAAGCTTCCTTTGAAGCAAAATGAGATTGATTTAGGGGATTCCTTCTCTGTCGCCCTAAAGCGTTTTGAGAATCTCGAGAGGAGATTGAACAGAAACCCTGCTCTTTTTTTACATTATAAATCTTTCATAGATGAGTATTTGGACTTAAATCATGCTAAAGTTGTTGAGTATAGTCCTGAGGAATTAAAAAATGGGAGCATATATTTTATGGCTCACCACCCGGTAATCCGTGAGGATGCGAAAACTACCAAGCTGAGAGTCGTCTTTGACGGTAGTATGAAGTCCAAGGAGAAAAAGTGCATAAATGATTTTCTGTATAATGGGCCTGTGGTTCAAAAGGAGCTTTTTGACGTACTTGTTTTATTCAGGACTTACAAATTTGTTCTTCTGAGCGACATCAAGCAGATGTACCGTATGATATCAATTCATCCCGAGTTCAGAAAATTCCAAAATATCCTTTGGAGAGGCTCTGACGGCGCGATACAATTTATTCAGCTTCAGACCGTCACCTATGGCTTAAAAAGTTCTTCATTTTTAGCCACCAGGTGCCTCGTTGAACTTGCACGCACCGAAGAGCAAAATTATCCTTTAGCGTCAAGAGCCCTATTGACCAACACTTATGTTGATGATATTCTTTCGGGCAGTGATAGTCTTGATGGAGCTATTGACCTCAAGAATGAGCTAATTTCCCTATTGCAGTTAAGATCTTTTTCTTTACATAAGTGGTGCACAAATGAGCCGCAAATTTTGGCAGATATTCCTAAAGATAGACAAAATTTTAGTGAGATTGACATCAGCAAAAGTAACTTTATCACTAAAACATTGGGTTTGTTTTATGACACCATCACAGATAATTTCAAATTATCCACACCCAATATATCAAACATAAATGAATGCTTAACAAAACGACAAATCCTGAGTCCTGATGGGATCCCTACCTGAAAAGAGAGTGTGTTCTTCCAGAATCTTTCTGAACGTTGGTGTCGATTTTTGCGGGCCATTTTACATCAAGCAGTCGACTATTCGCAAAGCTGTAATTTCAAAAGCTTACATAGCTCTTTTCGTATGCTTTTCTGTTAAAGCCATCCACATGGAGCTCCTCTCCGATCTAACGACGGAAAATTTCCTCGCAGCATTTAAGCGTTTCATTTCTAGGAGAGGCATGCCCACAAACGTTTATTGCGACAATGGGTCAACTTTTAAAGGCACTGAAAACATTTTGAAAGAATTTTATAGGCAATCTGAAGACATAGAAAGGTTTTGTGTAGACCAAAGAATTCAGTTTAATTTCATTCCAAGCTACTCCCCAGTCTTTGGTGGACTTTGGGAAGCTGGAGTGAAAAGCGCTAAATTTCATTTAAAAAGGGTAGTTGGAGAGACTTATCTAACATACGAACAGCTTAACACTGTGATAGTTCAAGTTGAGGGAATTTTAAATTCCAGGCCTCTACTTGCCTTTTCTCAAGACCCCTCTGATTTTGAATATCTTACCCCCGGCCATTTTCTAATTGGTGCTCCAATTAAAAGTTTCCCAGAACCTGACACCACTCAAATTCCGCAAAATAGATTAAAATTCTGGAGGGTGTGTGTCCAAATACAACAAAACTTTTGGAAAAAATGGCATCGGGATTATTTGACTTTGTTGCAAAATAGACCAAAATGGCGAGTAGCTATGCCCAACTTGCAGGAAGGTATGTTGGTGATTTTGAAAGAGGATAACATTCCTTCCTTCAAGTGGCCGATGGCTCGTATCGTTAAAGCAATTTCTGGCAAAGACGGCAAAGTGCGCGTCGTTCAGGTAAAAACTGAAAAAGGAATTTATTTGCGTTCAGTGACAAAAATTGCCATTCTACCAATCGACGACAATTATCTTAATGTAGACAGTCAATAAAAAAAAATATCACCCACTGGGTACAGTTTGCTTTAGATAAGTATTATTATATATATATTATAAATTCAATTTCTTATTAAAACTTGTTTATAGCATTTTGTAACTTTTTTGTAAATAAGAGTTGTAAAATAACCTTAGTAATAGTTTTTGTACTACAAGTTTTAGAGTTATGCTCTTATTAAAAGGATTTCGAATCTTCTCATAAAACTATGTATATCTACTAGGTACGTACATATAGTATAATTGTAAAATTTAAAACAAAAAGACTTTTGTAGTCACCTTTACTTTATAATAGATAATGAATTTTGTATTCTTAAATTAGTTATTTGTCATGATCTTTCCATTGAACAATTCAATCATTCAATGGCAAGTTTCTGGCCCCCAGCATGTTGGAATCTATTCCCAACATCTTTTATAATGTTACAGTTTTCTGTAATTTAATTTAGGCAGTGAAGTCTGGCACTGGCAACATTGCCTGCGTCAAACTTCACTACCTTTTTTTTCTCTCTCAGTTGTGCCGTGTCTGTACGGCGAGCAACATGGTAACAAGCATCAACAAGTTAGTTCTTTTCTAACAATATTTATTTTGTAAAACCATAATTAAAAACTCTGCCCTATAGGCAGTAGTTAATGTGAGCTCTGGCCTCAAGTCATCTTACCCTGTACATATGTGTAAATAACGTTCAAGTAAAAATAAAGTGTAAAATAGTGTAAATAGATATCGAAGTGCTTTTCTGTTCCCAAAGTTTTGGTTTCAGACTTCCAGCCTTACTACAGTCCACAAAAATTACAATTTCTTATGTGGATGAATTCCCACACTATTGAGAAACCGCCCCTAAATTATTCACTTCTATATATTATCTAATAAGTATAAGACTGAATTATTTACTGTTGAGAATTTTCTCCATCGGTCGAAGATGAGTTGTCAGCTTCAGTTTCTATTTCAGATTTTTTTCCAACAGTTGAATTGTTTTGGGACTCTATTTCTATGTCTTCAAATTCCATTGTCGAGTTGTTTCTGAAAGTTGGTAATGAAAACGTCCAATAAAAAAATATTTTTGCTGTTTTTGCTATATTTGCCATATTATCACATTATATAAAAACTTACCCTTCAGGTACATCGATCAAATTCACTGGTGTCCTAAGCTCATGAGAAGAGAGCAATGCATTTGCTGATTTTCCAGATCCAGATCTTGATCTTGAAAATAAATATTTTTTAACAATGAATTACCTAAATGGGGATTCCAAATTTTAATTTTAAATATAGTACAAATTGTTCATCGAGATTTTTGCACCATATACTTCCAAAATTTGCTGATCCCCGCGCCAATTTTAATTTCAAATAGTGGAAATTGTTCCTTCGAGCTTTGAAACCGCATTCCCTAACTCAAAGGAACAATTTCCACTTTTCAACATTGAAATTTGGTGTAGAGGGTCATGGTTGAGCCGGTTCCTTCCAGTAATATTTATATAGTAATTCTCTCCTGAAGGGGTGCAAAACTTTCGTCGAGTGTTGCAAAACGGTGCAAAAAAAATGTTATAAGTTTTTTTGGATATAGAAAAATGGAGAGGGCTCACTTAACCGACCTCAAACACATACATTTCGCCGTCAGGATTCTACGCAAAACCTAAAATTTTTGCGTAAAATGCGAAATTTGTATACATAGTGGTTCCGAAAGCGTTTTTGGGACGGTTCTGTAGCGGGTTGGAAAAGACCTCAAATTAGTACAATCAAACAAAATAATATCAGGTATACATATTATATAAAATACACTAGGTACTACGGTCTATTTTTTCCCAAGATAGATTTTGACATTGAAAACTTTGAAACATAAACAATAACGCTTGGTTGCAAAATGAGGTGTCCCTGCAGGTTGAAATTGCACTCCAAAAAACACAAAATTTTCAGTTACTAAAATCATTACCTCTTTTGACCCAAAAAGGATGGTATAAGCAAGAGTGGAGAGGTATTTTGGTCCTGTGGTACTGTGTGAAAGAGAACTATAGGTAGGTACTCCTAAAGTAAAACCATTGCCAAAAAAATTAGTGCTATTGTAAAACATAAAGCTGTGCAAAATATATCCGAGAAGTCCGAAACCTTTGTATTAATGATTTTTTTGTGCAACCGTCAACGAAATGAGTTGTCGCGGCCGCCACACAGGCAGCGAAATTCCATTTCACGGCCGCCACACCTTACGTTCAAAATGTGTCAAATCCAAACAATTTTTCTGTAACTTCACATAATTCTTATAGTTGCACAAAAAATTGCGTGTATACCATGACCGCGAATCTTTTTAGCGTCCTCGAGATTATCTTGCCTCCTCGGCGATAACTTTCCTGTACGCACGCTAAAGGGGCATTTCGCGGCCTTGGTATACAAATAACTATTAGGTATGTCTTATCAAGAAAATAAATATTTTTTTAAAGGCGCTTTTCATTTTCCCGAATTATTTCTGAGACATGATAAATCCAATCACTAAAAGTAGAAGAGTAGGCTTTTTCGGTAAATCCGCAATTCTCCCATGGCTTGTTGAAATTAAATATTTTCCAAGAATTTTTGATCTGCAATTGTGTCATGCATAAACTGCCAAAAAAATGTATACCTACCTGCCTGTTTGGTCCCAAATTTAAATACATAATTTTTAAATGACCCAGAATGCAAATATATAACTAATAAATTGTTGCCTCTTTATTGCGGTTGTCCGCTTCATAAGATAACAAATAGCTTATAAGGGTTTATTTTACCTGTTTACAATATAAAAGTACCTACTGAAGATGATTACTTGGGTATGCGACAACCTGCCTGGTAGTTAAAAATTTATAAATACCCTAATACGTAGCGCGATGCTATATCTATTAAATTTCTAAGATATTTCCAAATTTTCATTAAATTTGGTCAAGCCGTTTTCCGTCAGTTTTAAACCCCGTTTTACCATGAAATGCTCACTGAATAGACCTCTTAAGACGTCGTAATAGAGAAAACTTAAGACGTCACAATGTCGTCCATACTGTGTCCTTCAAATAAAATTACCAGGATATTTTGCTAATGTGATTTATTTTACTAATAAACATAAGTTTCAATTCTAAGAGCTAAGAATAACAATTTTTTTTTTAAATTAAAGTCACATAGAACAAGAATAACATTTCTCAAAATTATCCACTATGTGTAGGGCTACCATCCGTCCGGATTTCCCCGGATTTGTCCTAGTTTTAGAGGCGTCCGGGGAGCATGGAGGTAAGTAACACCCATTTGGCTCACGTTCGCAAATTTGAATGTAACACCCGATATCGCAACGGAGAGTTTCTTTATCGGGTGTTACTTACCCTGGACAGATTTGCATTCACATAATGTTTAAATAATGCCTTTATTAAATAGTATAGATATAAAATTATTAGTTTTTTATGTTTCAAACTTTCTGTATTTTATTAATTCGCTCGTTAATTCGTCTATAGACTTAGATAAAAATAAAATTAAAAATATTTCAATTATTTATTTACTGATTTTATGACAACATTGCCTGTTACACTGCTGGCTGCTGTGTCGTCGGTGTCCGAATTTCGTTTAGACAAGAAAATGTCTGGAAGACGTGCATTTGCATAGTATATTTTCTATCTTAATTAAAAAATTAATAGTGTTTTTATGCCAGAGGATTATCCATACAATATAAGAATTAATGATAATTTAATACTCTGTAAAATTAAAATAAAAGAAGTGGATGTAAGTATTATCTTTTTGTTTTAAGGTAAATACCTAGGTATATTATTAGGTAAATTCATAGGCGCAACTAGGCTCCAAACTTGAGGGTTTTTTTTTTATGGGGTTTAACGGAAAGGAAATGACGCGCGTAAAAAAAAAAATTGTTTTACCAGGGTTTGTACTTTCGTCATCATTTGCCTTCCTTTTTTGAAAAATAATGGGAAGGGAATTTTTCGCGCTGTAACCACATGAAATTTTTACTTGTAGTTACATCAAACCATATTTTCTTTAACTTATGGTTACCTCCATACCATATTTTCTTGAGTCCAATCCTTAAAATGACGTCAGTGATGACGTTTGACATAGGTAACATAATAGGTAACTATCTCCCTGAGATGGCTACCCCGTTGTCGCCGTTTTCTATCTCTGTTTATCTAATAGCAATAAGTGAGATGTAGTAAAAACACAAAGGTCACTACAATTGGATATTGAATTGGATAAGAAGCGAACAAAAATAGGGAAATTAGCAACTGTTTTGGCATTTTAGTTGTTTGCACGTTATTTGTCGGTATTTTTGATAATCTTTGGCTGTATTCAATTTTCCATTAAATTCCTTGGATTTCATTATTCTTCTATCATACTGTAATAATTATTTTTTTAACTACTAACCTGAGAAGTAGTCATCATTCAATCCATTTTTCTGGGAAAAAATTAAATTTCTCTCCCTAGGTTAATAATGAAAATATTGAAAAAATACCTAGGTCAATAATGAAAATTACGTCATGACGCAAGGATATTGTCATAACTTAACAGGTTTCTATTGGTTTAATTTCAATTTATGTCAATTTCAAAAAAGCAGGTTCCTGTATGTACATTATAGGAAGTTACCGTAAGCTGTTTATAGAGGGCAGCATTTCCGACAAGAAAAAATAATTTGAGTACAGACTTCAGACCTATTTTCTATTTTCTACTAGTAGTAAAAAAAATTCTATATATTCCTCGGTAAACAAAGTCATTATATACCTTAAACCACGGAAAGTGTCAGATAAAAATCGACGAACAATATTCATTCATATACCTAGTAGCGTATACCTAGTATGCATTTATATTTACGTCTCTATGAAACTGCTTTTTTTCGGAAAATATTCACTCTTTTATTATTTTTATCTGCTAAATTACGAACGCACAGTATAATTTATATTAATATAACAATATTAATTATATTTTGCACTTATATACTCATGTTTTGATATTTCAATGCTCCAAAATAATTATTTACAAGATGGTACAGGCCCCGCAACATAAGGTGGCGAAACAGCAATTTGCGCACTAGACAAAATTCGGAAATGGTAGGGGCGTAAACTGAACTGTAAACCCTACCCTCGGTAAACCGATGGGGAACAGTGGCGTGCAGGTACAATATGATAATTTATTTGTAATGTCAAAATCGTCATACCAATTAGCGACGCCCCTGATAATGGAAAAGGTTTGTATTTTAGCTTTGCCTGGGCCAAGAAAAGGGACCCATCGCTACGCCTACCTGCGCCAGCTCTCGCCACCTTATGTTGCGGGGACTGTAATAGGCCTAATAACGAGGGTAAGTAACACCTGATAAAGCGCACGTCCATGCAACCACGGGTGTTACATTTCAAAAACCGAACCGTTGTCGAACGGATTATACCGAATGCTAAACAGGATGTTACTTACCTCCATGCATCCGGGGACGTCCAAGGGGAGTTTTTGGAGTTATCCGTGTTTTACGGTTTACGGAATCTTGAAAAAAATCACGAATAACTCCGCAAAATTGAGCAGAATCATGGAAATCGTCAATTGACATCATCAGTTTTATTTAGTCCGCTTGTGCGCGACATACCATTTGTTTTCTCGGGGAGCTCTACTCCCTGGTCGAGAATTGGCCTCCTGAGGGTTTCAAATTGCAAGCTTTGTATCGTTGACACTCAATGCATTTTGCTATATATGCAGTGATATCCTTGCGTATTCCTGTCCAATAATTTCGAGGAACAATTTTCTGGAGAGTTCGTTCTACCCCATAATGTCCTGCGAGTGGCGGATCGTGGGTTTCTCTCATCACTCTCTCAATCGAATATTTTGGTACCACCTGTTGGGCTTTTTCTCCATCATTACATAACCTCTATCTCCATCTTCGAATTTCGACAACACAAGTCTCTGGGGTTTCAAAATATCTGATTATAGATGCTGTCAGGATCAGACAATTGTTGTTCTCGTATTTCCTTAAGGTCATCGGTGGGCAATTTAACGGTTACAAAGCATATATCGCAAAAATCAGCGTGGCCACTATCGTGAAAAATTGGGCGAGATAGTGTATCTACTAAAACATTTTGTTTTTCTGGAATGGACTCAATTTGTAGATCGTATGGTTGTAATGACAGCGCCCATCTGGCAACCTTCCTGATGGGGATTTCAACGACATAAGCCAACTTAGAGGTTAGTGGTCACCTCGCGGTCACTCTTAACAATGACTGGAGGATTCTATATATCCCCGGGGCCATACAAGAGTCAAGGCTTCCCGCTCTGTCGTATGGTAGTACTTTTGGGCATCAATCAATAAAGAGTTGGCATATTCAATTGGCCTTTCCTCTGGACCCTCCCTCTGGAGTAAAGCTGCACTAAGAGCATCCGTTCTGATAATGAATGGCTTTGTAGGGTCAGCAAACACTTTAGATTAATAAACGATTTTTTTTGAGAAGGGCCCCAATTTCAAGTAGATTTCTTTCGAGTAGTTTCGAGTCAATTGGCTCAACGGTCTAGCTAGATCCGCAAAGTTCGGGACAAATCTTCGAAACCAGTAACAAGTTTGTAAGAAACCCAGAACTTGTTTCACGCATGCTTACAATTGCAGCTATCTTGCCTGGACAAGGAATGAATCCGTTTTGGCTGATCATATAGCCAAGATATTTTATCTCATTGGTACAAAAACCACATTTTCCACGATTAACTTGTAATTTGAATAATTTGAGCCTCTTGAAAATCTCATCTAGGTCTTTTGAGTGGTCTTCAAAGATAGATGATATAATTATCAAGTCATCTAAATAAGCCAACATACTTATATGTGGTAAACCTGAGCGAAATCTTTCAACGAGCCTTTGAAAGGCCAAAAGACATAGCATTGCATCGAAAAGTACCAGCAGGAGTGATAAAAGAAGTCTTACCAAGTGGCGTAACTACAGGAGGGCCGAGCCCCCCCAGACGTCGCTAGGCCCCCCCAGCAAAAAACTTTAATAATTTGGTATTTTAAGAAAGCTACGTTACCTATTGTCACGGCTTTGGATTGCCTGACAGAAATCTTGGGTTCGGTTCGTTTATTCCAAAAATCAAAGTCCAATTAACACAGCAATAATTTATTCCACGTAACAATACACTCCGACACTAATTACTTTAATAACTAACTCAACAATCAAACTCTTTACAACTCAATAATCACTATTTAACTCGTATCACAGTCAAACTTTAACCTAAAAATTACAAAGCAACAGCGTCCTTTATATATCCCAAAATCTATTCCTGTAAAATCTACAATACACACGTTAAGTAATCTTCTAGAAAACCCCGTAAGACTCGCGCTGAATTGGATTCTCGATTGGATTATTCTTGACATCCTGGCAGCGTAACACTGCCCTCCTCTTAAGGTTGATCGTCCCGATCAACTTCACGCCCATGATATTTCGTTAATCTGTCTAGATGTACGACTTTCATCTTACTCCTGGTGTTGCGCTGGATTTGATAAACCAAATCATTGATCCTCTTGATTATTTTTTAGGGTCCTTCCCATGCTGAAGACAACTTCGGCGATACTCCTTTCTTTCATACCAGGCAAGTTCTCCATGTAAGGCCTCGCAAAACAAGATGCATCAGTCGTCAAACGTAGATAGCTGGAGCATTACACAATCCGAAAGGCATTACATTTCCGGTACTGAAGGCAGTTTTCTCTTTGTCATCATCATGTATTGCCACTTGGCAGTATCCACTTTTGAGATCCAAGGTGGAAAACCATTTGGAGCCGGATAGAGTTGTTAATGTATCGTCTATTCTCGGAAGAGGGAAGCTGTCCTTCTTGGTGACGTCATTATGCTTTCGGTAGTCCACACAAAATCTAAAACTCCCATCTTTCTTTGTAACCAATACTACTGGCGCAGACCATGGGCTATTTGACTCTTCAATGATTCCCTCTTGAAGCATTTTATCAATTTGGTTTTCTACTTCCTGTTGCTTAGCTACTGGCATACGTCGTGGTGGTTGTCTAATTGGGTGTGCCAGTCCAGTATCAATTTTGTGTTGAATTAAGTTGGTCCGTCCGGTTTGATTGTCCATCACAAACACGTCTGCTTCTTTCAAGATGAAATCTGTGGCTTCTTGGAGTCTATCTGGATCGAGATGTTTCCATGATTTCGCCAAAGTCTGCATCAAGGTGTCTGTATCCAATTTAGATTTCACAGAATGTCGCTTATCTGGATGGCCACAGTTCGATATTTGCTTAACTGGTTCGAGAGTTCCAATAATGTCTCCTTCTTTTATTCTTAGTGTTTCGGAAGAAACATTGGCAATTCTTATCATAATGTCTCGATTTGTTCTTACTAGAGTCTTCCCAACAAGAAATCTTTCTGGTTTATCTCCAATAAAATTACTGTTAGTCCAACGCAGCACCCAGGGTTTGTTTTTAATCTTCCACAAATGATCTCAGTACTTCCAGGAATCCTCACTGGGGTTGTCGCCAAGATCTTAACGGCATCGGATTCTTCTTGTGTTGTTAGGACAATTTCTTCATTACCAAATTTAAAAATGTTCACGGAAGGATCAAAAGAGAAACCATGTTGGCCGATCAAATCCATTCCCAAAATGAAATCATCTTCTATATCGGCGACTAATGCTCTGTGCCTGAAGATGGTAGATCCGAAAGTAATAGTCCACGAGCCAAGAGCCGCCAGACACAACTTATTTTCTAAAGGACAGAATATGTGGGATTGAGTAGCACTTATAGGTACTATGAACGTATGTATACTCGGTAAGTTGGGCAGACGGCCAGTTGACTATTATTTGTAAATAACGGTTTTTCCCATTATGGGAAAATCCGAATCCCATTTCTTCTCTAGCCTGGAGTAGACTGTAAGTTTACGAGGGGGAAATAGATATCTCGCTCACTCTCAAACGCATGCATATTACCCTCGCGCTCACACTCACGGAAAAACTATTATTGCGTCTGGGGGGATGTTTGGACGGTGCGATTGGTCTGGCTGAGCACACGTAGTTATGAAATAGTCTCCCCAATAACATGTATAAAAATCAAGCGTTAGAAAAAAAGTTAAAGTACTTTTTAAGCTTTCGCACCTGGTGTCGGTAAATTGGCCGTCTACCGAACTTAGCGGGTATACATACGTTCATAGTACATATAAGTGCTACACAATCCCACATATTCTGTCCTTTAGAAAATAAATTGTGTCTGGCGGCTCTGGGCTCTTGGACTATAAGCTCAATCATAGCTTCTCCTTGAACTGGTGCAGATTCGCCGGTGACTGTTCGTAGTGACAGGTTTCTAGTGAGCGGTTGGATTGCCCGAGACTTGATTAATGTTCTTCTAATTATGGAAACTTCAGCACCCGTATCAAAAGTGATGGTTTTCAATTCTCCATTGATTTGTCCTTCGAATTTTAATCCTCTATAGTGACTGCCCAATGATTTTATGTGAACAACCCTGGGGGCTTCGTCATTACTAACCAGCATTCGCCCCTCCATACTGGTTAGTTTTCGTTTCCCTGTCTGTTATTGGGGCTGGCGTCTCTCGATCTCGAAAAGCATTGGAAACGATCCCTTGATGGAGAGGACATCCTTACTCTACAATCTCGTTGAATATGCCCACGCTTATGGCACCGGTAGCACTCTATTCGGTTTCTCGGGGTTGATATTTGTCTGGAATCGTTTCCCATTTTTCTATCTTCTAATAAAAGTTTCTACATTCTCTCCATGAAATTACTCATTACAGTCTCGAAGCTACCATCCTCCTTTGACAACTGTTTATCTTTTGGGTCTTCAATGGACACTGCTCGTATTCTGGGTCGTGAGGCACCAAAGATTGCTTCCAGTTCTAATGCTCGGACAAGGGCTTCGCTACTTTGTCTGAACTTAGACATTCTTAGGTTTTCCTGGATCTTCGAATCTCTGAGACCATCAATAAACGCAGATACTGCCATCCATTCCTGCATGTCTCTTGATTTAACTTCAGTTCTGAATACTTCTTGTCTGTAATGGTCTTCGAAGCGCAATTCCAAGGTCTGACTTAGATGCTGGTAATTCTGTTGGTAGACTAAAGGAATGGACTGAAGAAGGTCTAAGGCAGGTCCTCGTAGCGCCACTATCAGTGCTGTAGCTTTTTCCTGATCGTTCCATCCGTTGGTATTTGCAGCAGCTTCAAATTTTCGAATATACATGGTCCAGGACGTAGAACCGTCAAAAGTTGGTGGTTTTATATTCATACTGGAGAATGCTCCAACACTAGCTGGATTGATGGACTGTATTTCTAATCTACGCATCTTATCTTCGAGTGCTTGAACTTGGTCCTCAACTTCTTGTCTTAATTGCTGAACATCGGCTTTGACCTCAGCTTTTACTCCCTGAACGTCGTGTTTAACTTCTCGAACATCGTCTTTAACTTCTTGAACATCGATTTTAACCTCTAGAACATCGTCCTTAACTTCGGCTTTTACTTCTTTAATCTTTTGTTCTAGATTAGCGACAGATCCTTGTATGGTTTGACATATTTTCTGCAGTTTTCCAATGTCTTCTTGTCGTTCTTGTTGTCGTCTAGCTTCTTCGTCTTGTTTTTCTTGCGCAGAAGTTCTTCAACTTTTTGTTCGTCCATTTTGTCTTGTTGTCTTGTGATAGGCATATACAGAATGTTCTATAATTTCCCTCGAACTTTCTTCAAATATCTTTTCTGGTCTTTGCTCGAAGTTCCAAACACGCCGGTGAAGTCACAAATTGGATAACTTGCTTTATTCTAGAATATAATGTTCTGGAATCTTCTTGAAATTTCTTTACTAGATGTCGATTGATACAGCAAACACGTCGGTGAAGTCACAATTCCGATATCTCCCTTGGTTTTCAAATAGAATTTACTAGAACTCACTCGAAGATTCACTACACAGTCAAAATCGGGTACAGAGTCACTTCCGGAGTAATTTACACGATCGGTTAAGTCTCTTTTTGTGATTGTCACTGTTTGCACTGAATAACTGTCCCAGTGTTCACTTAGTGTTCAGTTTTTACACTACACTAGTGTCCCCGGACTTCCGCAATTGGATTTCACTCTGCAGTCCTTTATGTCTCACTTCTGACACCAGTTGGCACGGCTTTGGATTGCCTGACAGAAATCTTGGGTTCGGTTCGTTTATTCCAAAAATCAAAGTCCAATTAACACAGCAATAATTTATTCCACGTAACAATACACTCCACCACTAATTACCTTAATAACTAACTCAACAATCAAACTCTTTACAACTTTATAATCACTATTTAACTCGTATCACAGTCAAACTTTAACTTAAAAACTACAAAGCAACTACGTCCTTTATATATCCCTAAATCTATTCCTGTAAAACCTAGAATACACACGTTAAGTAATCTTCTAGAAAACCCCGTAAGTCTCGCGCTAAATTGGATTCTCGATTGGATTATTCTTGACATCCTGGCGGCGTAAAACTATTATAATTTTATGTTATTACCTACTAAATTTGAACGGTAATGCGCGGCGATCCCGATCGTCCCTATCCTCTGATCCACCAACGAACCGGCTGTGTGCAATTGTGCCACCCAGAGGTCAGTGCAAATTGCAATGTGCAGAAGTGATTAGGAAAACTACTATTGTCAAACTCTCAAACTAATCTGTTATATTGCTAATGCTAATTTAATGGGTTTGGTATACTGTATCACTTCTGCACATTGCAATTTGCACTGACCTCTGGGTGGCACAATTGCACACAGCCCGTTCGTGAATGAAGAAATAACTATACTTCTTTTTAAAATTTCTAATTTTCAAAGGCATCAAAAACAACAACTTGCTATAACTAACTAGGTATATCTAAATCGGCCAAAATATGTTGTCGGCCCCCTCTCCGTGGGGCTTGTCCCCCCAAAAAGGGGCCCCCGCGGGGATGGGCCCCTCAAAAAGGGGGCTCCCGCGGGGCTCCGCCCCCTAATAGGAGACTCTCGCAGGGCTTTGCCCCCCAAATAGGGGGCCCCGGATTTTATTATGGGTACCAGAAAAAAAAGTGTGCGGGAAAAAAAAATTCCCGCATAGTGTGCGCAAAGTAGTTACTTTGCGCACACTCGTAGAAAATAGTTATTTTCCTAACAAGTGCGCAAAGTGTTACTTTTCCGCACGCAAACACAGTTATACGAACGACGCGGAGCGGAGTTCGGATAAGTGTTTGCGTGCGGAAAAGACACTTTGCGCACGTGTTAGGAACAAAATTTTTCCTACGAGCTTCATATCAGGTAGCTAACAACAAAAATTAAAAAAAAAACGATAATTTGTTCAATTATTTTCAATTAACTTGAAGCGAACCTATTTATTCATCAAAAAATTACATAACAGAAAAACAGAAAATTGAAATCCTCGTCAGAGCTGTTCATTTTGAAGTGTTTAAATTTGATGCGAAAGAAGTTTTAAGATTCTTGCATGTAAATGGAGAACACAAATCTGACAATGTGTCAAAGGTAATTATATTCAGTGTTTGTATAGATGTTGGCTGATATAAGATCTGTTTCTGCAGAAATCACAAACCAGTCAGAGTGAATTTCATTGGTTGAAACTAGTTCTCTTACTGTTTTCAACCAATGAAATTCGCTCTGACTGGTTTGTGATTTCTGCAGAAACAAACCTAGAAACAGAAAAATTTGTCATCATGTGTCAATGTCGACAGGTGCACTTATTGTTGCTTGACAAATATTTTTACTTTTCGGCACTCAGTGCGGATAAGGCCCGTATCCGCACTGAGTGCGGAAAAGTGCATTTTTGAGAACGGTAATGCGTGCGGAAAAGTACTACTTTACGCACGCTCGTAGGAAATAGTTATTTTCCTAACAAGTGCGCAAAGTGTCACTTTTCCGCACGCAAACACAGTTATACGAACGACGCGAAGCGGAGTTCGGATACGTGTTTGCGTGCGGAAAAGACACTTTGCGCACGTGTTAGGAACAACATTTTTCCTACGAGCTTCATATCAGGTAGGTAACAAGATTTTTTTTTTTTTTTAAACCCATAATTTGTTCAATTATTTTTAATTAACTTGAAGCGAACCTATACATTTATCAAAAAATTACCTAATAAAAAAAATAACAGAAAATCCTCGTCAGAGCTGTTCATCTTAAAGCATTTAAATTTGATGATAAAGTTTGTAGATTCTTGCATATAAATAGAGAACAAATCTGACAATGTGTCAAGGTTAATTTATATTTGGTGTTTGTATTGATGTTGGCTGATATAGAAACCGAGAAAAAATTTGTCATCATGTGTCAAAGTCGACAGGTGCACTTATTGTTGCTTGACAAGTATTTTTACTTTTCGGCACTCAGTGCGGATAAGGCCTGTATCCGCACTGAGTGCGGAAAAGTGTAACTTTGAGCCCTGGAATGCGTGCGGAAAAGTACTTCTTTGCGCACGCTCGTAGGAAATAGTTATTTTCCTAACAAGTGCGCAAAGTGTTACTTTTCCGCACTCAAACACAGTTATACGAACGACGCGAAGCGGAGTTCGGATACGTGTTTGCGTGCGGAAAAGACACTTTGCGCACGTGTTAGGAACAAAATTTTTCCTACGAGCTTCATATCAGGTAGGTAACAACAAAAATTTAAAAAAAAAAAACGATAATTTGTTTAATTATTTTTAATTAACTTGAAGGGAACCTATGCATTTATCAAAAAATTACATAACAAAAAAAAAATATAACAGAAAATCATCGTCAGAGCTCTTCATCTTAAAGCGTTTAATGGCGATTTCCATTTGTCATCAGTGCCGCACTGAGTGCATCCGCATCTTTTTCTAAAAGCATGTAACATGTAAGGATAAGGATACATTTTTTTGCCCTGTTTCGACAAATGGAAAATGCTATAAATTTGATGAGATAGTTTGTAGATGCATATATATAGAAAACAAATCTGACAATGTGTTGAAGTTAATTAAATTTGGTGTTTGTAGGTATAGATGTTAGCTGGAACAGGAACAGAGGAAAAATTTGTCATCATGTGTCAAAGTCGACAGGTGTACTTATTGTTGCTTGACAATTATTTTTACTTTTCGGCACTCAGTGCGGATAAGGCCTGTATCCGCACTGAGTGCGGAAAAGTGCAACTTTGAGAACCGAAATGCGTGCGGAAAAGTACTACTTTGCGCACGCTCGTAGGAAAAATATTTTTCCTACACTATAAAATAGACGTTTTTAGGCGTGGCATCCGGAAAAAAAAATTCGCCTACGGCGAGCTTCCCCCTCCCCCTATAAACAAATTTATAAAAATATTATCCTGCGCCTATGAGGACTTTCAAAAATCGGCGCCTATGCCAGGCCCACCCTAGGCCTCCCCCAGGTCAGATGGCTAGTTACGCCTGAGGCTTACCTCGGTCTTCCTTCTTAACCCTCCATACGCACACGGGTCTACTGGACCCCAACAAAAATTTGAAAGCGTGACAAATTAGGAAATTTTTAGCGATGGTTTCAAGAATCCATGTAAATTTAGTTTATGCTCCCCACTACCTAAACCCCGAACGGCAGGATCCATAATTTATAGGTTTATGACTGACAAGCGTGTAAGTAGGTAGTGGGGTCTGGTATACCCCACTGTGTGTTGCACGCGATTTATTTTGAATATACTTTTTCCGTTTTCTGGAATATTTGTCGAAACAGGTAAGTTGAAAATGAAGAAATGGAGAGAAAACTAGAAACTATAAAAAAACCGACAAAGTTTTCATAGTTCTACTAATAATATAGAACTGAAAGCACTTATAGGACTATCATATATTTGTGGAACTCAACAGTCCGTACATTTGAATTTACAGGACCTTTGGTACTCTAAACATGCAAATTCTTTGTTTAGAGCTACAATGCCCCTGAATAGATTTGATTTTCTGACTTCATGTCTACGATTCGATAATAAATTGACTCGTGCTGAAAGGAGGGAAGATGGGAAATCTTCATAAAAAATTGTAAAAAATACTACACCCCGCATGAATACTGATGAGCAGCTGATGGGCTATCGTGGCAGATGCCCATTCAAGATTTATATTATGTCTTCGAAACCAGATAAGTACGGAATAAAAATTCTTATGATGAATGATGCACGGACGTGGTATATGATAAATGCCATACCTTATGCCGGAAAAGTCAATACAGAAAATAATGAACCAGTACCATTGCATTATGTAAAAAAATTATTGGAGCCTATTCATGGAACAAGAAGAAACATCACTGTAGACAATTGGTTCTCATCAGTGGATCTCTTTGGAAAAATGTTAACCGAGCAGAACCTAACCATGATAAAACAGGGTTTTTTTGGCTGTGTGCACATCAACAATGTAGAGGAGCCATGATAGGCACCCTTCAAAAAAACAAGAGAGATTCTTCCAAATTTTTTTACTGGAAAGATAATGGGCGAATCGAAGTTTGCATTTGACCATAATAAAACTTTGGTATCATTCACACCGGAAAAAAATAAGGTTGTGCTGCTACTTTCTGCAGTGCATCATTCAGATATTGTTGAAGAAACCCATTGTAATTTTGGATTATAATCTCACGAACTAAGGTACCGACACTTTCGATAAGCTATGTCATACTTATACAACAAGATCCACCAGAAGGTGGCCAATTGTGAGTTTTTTATGGGATGCTTGATCAAGCGGAAATAAATGCAATGGCTTTGTACCACTGTTTCATGACCAATAAAAAACTTAGAAGGACGTTCTAAACACCCTCGCATATGACTTGATAGAGCCTCATTTGAAAATCAGATTGGAGATTACCACTTTGAGAAGAGGATTGCAAAATCTAATTAGAGGAATTCTGGATATCGAAGAACATCCTCGCGAGGTTCCAGTTATGCAAAACCGCTTGTTCAAAATGTCATATCTCTATATGTTACGAACATAGAAGTCTAATTTGCATAGAATCTATCGAATAATTTGATTCTGATTGATTTTTCATAATAGAATTTATTAGATTTTAGTTTATTTTGATAAGGTGTTTTCATTCGGGCTTAATGGCCGTCGTAAGTTGGAATTTCTTCCTGACGTTTCGCTAAAACGCGTGGCTAGCATCTTCAGAGGTGCTTCCATATCCGATTCTGGTAGCAGACTGACGCGTTCCCGACCCTAAGTTGTATTTACGTCAGGAAGAAATTTCAAATTACGACGGCCATTAAGCCCGAATGAAAACACCTTATCAATAAACCTGGGCCGCGAAAGCCTCACAAACTTTATCAGACACCTCTACGGGGAGGAGATGACTAAACAGTACCATCGACTAGACACAGTTAGACGACGCAAGGCACACTTATTGTCGAATCTGACGTTTCTCTCTCGCTGCCGAGATACTAACATCGTACCAGCGTTCTTACAGATAAAGCGCTCTTTCAAGACATCCCAAGCACATTGCATCTACTCCGCAGAACTGAAAAAGCATTTCTCCGAGAGCGAATCCACAAAACAAGGAAGGATCTGGCTGAAGTAGATAGAGAAGTACTTCACCTACATCTGTCACTCAGCAACAACATACAGGCAAAAGATTGGAACAAAATTGATACCTTCTCATACTCAAGTACGGCTAATGAGCTTAATCGGAGTAAAGAAGCTCAGATTCGAAAATACGACAAGTTCTGTAAGAAACAAACCCGAAATTCCCCAGCACCTGACAAATCCAGACTGGTCATCAATCTCATGGATCGAGTCCTTACCGAAGAGGAAACAGCCGTCTTGGCAATAGGCGGTAATTTCGCAATCACTCCACAACATCTGCCAACGGAGGAGATTATAGCCAGCACCGAAGCAGCCATCAGAGCACTACCGATGTGGAAGCAGAAGAAATCCGCATTGAGACGGCCAACACTCTACGAAAGGTTCGAACACCAACCAGTAACCTCTTTAAGAAGGAACTAATGGCAATTAAGAACCTGAATTCAGCGGAAGATATGATCATCCTACCTGCGGATAAGGGCAACGCAACTGTCGTATTGAAAACTGGAGACTACAAGCAGAAAATTCAGGAACTACCTACCGAAAGCTGTGTTTTCGTGGATCTTGCAAAGGCATTCGATACAATTTCACATCCGCTTATGATTAAAAAACTTCAGAACATCGGATTCGCAGATATAGACTTAAAACTGATGGAAAGTTATTTAAGTTGCAGAAAACAACAGGTTGATGTCGAGGGAGCTGTAAGTGACCTACTGCAGGTGGAGTATGGTATTCCGCAGGGAACTGTGCTCGGACCCCTTCCTTTTATTATTTATATTAACGACCTTTTCAAAGTTAAGGGAGGGGCCGAAGCTGCAGTATTCGCTGATGATGCTGATTTCTATTACAAAGCAGATAGCTGGGAAGAACTGCAAGATAAAATACAAAGTAACTTCATTGAGTATGTCAAGTGGTTTGATAATAATAAACTGACAATAAATTTTACAAAAACAACTTTCATGCCTTTCAGTTGCTACAGTAATGGGTTGCCGGAATATAATAGTACCTATTCAATTTCAACATAATCAAAAAACTGTGGAAATTCTGAGTTGCAAAAAATGTAAGTATCTGGGTGTATTGATCGATTGCCATTTAGGATGGGATCACCATACAGAATATGTATCAAAGAAATTGAGATCACTGTTACATAATTTCCGATTCTTTGAAAGAATATTCAATATGGAGCAATTGAAAATATTATATTGTGCGCTAGCACAGTCGCATATTAATTATGGTATTTTGGCATGGGGTTGTGTCACCAATAAATATTTAGAGACAGTCACAATTTCACAAAAATGGCTGTTGAAAATAATTTTTAAAAAAGATAGGCTTTACCCAACACATTTACTTTTTAATGAATGTGGTTTGCTGGACCCAAGGCAACTCTTTTTCCAAAGGATATCCATTGGACTGTGTGAGGGTAAGATTCCTATAATAGATATTCAACATCCCTATGACACAAGAAATAGAAATCACAACGTTTTTAGACCTAAAGTTTCAAAGACCATTGGACAGAGGTGTTTCAATTACGTAACTCCTAAAATTTATGAAAAAATTTCGCCATTTATTCAAGCACCTTCTAGGGAAAATTTTAAAAATAAATTGAAGGCATATCTTTTGACTGGTATAACCAGAGAAGTACACACCTTAATAGACCTAAAAAATAACTAAATCAATGGTTTTCTTTCTTTCCATGATTGTTCCTTTATACTTTGTACTCATACACTTTCCCTCTTCTTCTTTTTCCTCTCTTCTTTTTTTTTTGTAACTCTTGGTTTCCCTTTTAATTTTTAATTTTTAAATCTTTTTTTGTATAGTTTAGAATACACATTTTTAAAAGTGACCAGTTTTGAAAAGCGCTTTTAAGTTAAAAGAGTATGTTGCATACAGCTGTTAATTTTTAATTTTGATCTGATTTGCATTTATTCTCTTTTTTTAATACTTAGGTGTTGCTTATGTTAAATGCAGAAGGGAGCTTTAATAATATGCCTCTGCGCGCGAGTCAAACTCTTGCAGGGCTTTATTTGATGAGCTTGTTGGTGATTCACTTTTTTTTTTGAGAATAGTGTTCATTTAAGATTTCAGATTTTGTATGGTTTATTGTTTAATGTTTCTCCATTTTCTCATAAATTATATAAAGATTTACATTTACTAACCTGTTATTGTCCCCACAGACGAGAAGCTTCTCTTGTGGGGTTGAATCCTGTATTTATTGTTAAGTAAAAGAAATTGAATGTATATTTTTTCTTCAAAACAATAAATCTATATATATATAAAAATGAATGCCACTTTTCGTTGTAATTTTATAACTCAAGAACGGACTCACCTAGCCAAACCAAATGTTTAGGCTTTGTTCAGACTATTTATTAGAAGGTTTATGTGAAGTTTGCACAAAATCGGTCGAGCGGTTCTTCATTTATCACATTTTTTGTAATAAATTATTTATTCAATAAATGGAGCATCATTTTGCTGTCAAATTCAAACTTTTTTCAGCGTTGACAGTACCAGCATGTTGTTATGTCATTAATGTGGTCATTTCATTACTTCTTTTATTTATTTATGAAAAAAATTTACTAAGCCCGCATACGGCGCCATGTCTTATAACCGATACCAAGTTTATTTTGTATTTTGTATACCGCACCATCTCTGATACCTGGAACGAAGCTCTGCATTGCAGATACAGTAGAACAATGCTGCACAGAACTATTTGGTATTCCGATCAGATAGAGTGGTGCAGAAAGAGTAGGTCAGATAGAGTAGTGCAGATAGAGTAGAACAGATGGAGTAGTGCAGTGCATACAGTGCAGATAGAGTGAGATAGGGCTGCGCTAGAGATTTTTTTTGTTTTCTTTACATTCTTTGAACATTCCTGTGCCTGAGTTTATTTATTTGGTGGTACACTTTATAAGAATAATGCCCACAAGCTGCCTAAAAAAGGATGATGTAAAATTTTAATTTTAGGTGCCTTCTGATCCAGAGAGTAAGCATTAATTTTCTTCAACCAAAGCCAAATTCACCATCGAAAAAAACTGAATTTAATTCAGCTAATAGATACGTTAACACAACATTTAATAGGTATATTTAATAATTCAGAGGCGGTACGAAGTTCGCCGGGTCAGCTAGTTATCTATATATATAAAACACAGTTGTTTTGGTTCTAGCACTTATAACTCGAGAACAGCTGGACTGATTTTTATGATTTTTGCGTCTTTGTCCATACTAACATAATAAATCGAAAAAATCCAAAAAAAAGGACAATAAACAAAATCACTTATTTTACTTATTTATGAAAAAAATTCACTAAGCCCGCATACGGCACCATCTCTTATAACCGATACCAAGTTTACCGCCACATTTTCATTGCAAACCATTTTGTATACGGCGCTCTGATACCTAGAACGAAACTCGCCGTTGCGCGGTAATTTCATTGCAGATACAGTAGAACAATGCTACTCAGGAACTGGAGCTATTCCGAACATAACTATTCCACTATTCCGATCAGAGAGAGTGGTGCAGAAAGAGTAGATCAGATAGAATAGTGCAGATAGAGTAGAACAGATGGAGTAGTGCAGTGCAGATAGAGTGAAACAGTGCTGCGCTGGAGATTTTTTTGTTTTTTACATTCTTTGAACATTCCTGTGCCTGAGTTTATTTATTTGATGGTATACTTTACAAGAATAATGTCCACAAGCTGCCTAAAAAGGAATGATGTAAAATATTAATTTAAGGTGACTTCTGATCCAGAGAGTAAACATTAATTTTTTTCAACCAAAGCCAAATTCACCATCGAAAAAAACTGAATTTAATTCAGCTAATAGATACGTTCACACAACATTTAATAGGAATTTAATAATTCAGAGGCGGTACGAAGTTCGCCGGGTCAGCTAGTGCTATATAATAATAATAATAATAAAAAGCTAAAGAAGGATCCTACCCAAGCCATACTCCGGAACACCAACAAACTGATTAGGTCATCTACCTTTACAGACGCGGTTGAGAAAGGCATCATAAAAACAGAAGCAGTGCCACCACGACTCTACGGCCTACCCAAAATTCACAAACCGGAAGTCCCGCCAAGAGTTATAGAGAGTGCACCTGGAGCACCAACGTACAACCTAGCGAAACATCTTGCATCGCTTCGTCAACCGCATGTAGGAAAAACTAGCTCTTACGTCAAGGACTCCACTCACTTTGTCCGAAAAATTAGGGATATTATTCTCCAACCTAAGGATATCCTGGTCAGCTTTGATGTCGTGTCCCTATTCACAAAAGTGCCATTGACAGAATCTCTTGACTTGATATCAAGTACCTTTCCCAATGACATAGTTGAGCATTTTCGGACATGTCTCACTAGTAGTTGCTTCCTGTAGGATGGCGATCCCTATGAGCAAACGGACGGTGTAGCAATGGGAAGTCCGCTCAGCCCGGTCATAGCCACCTACTTTATGGAGGAATTCGAGAGGAAAGCTTTAGAATCTTTTGACCACAAACCAACGGTATGGCTTCGTAGATGATAGTTTTGTGGTTTGGAGTCATGGAGAAGAGAAGCTTAACCAGTTTCTAGGCCACCTGAACGAGCAACATCCTAGCATAGAATTTACCATGGAAAAGAAGAAAAACCAGGAAATCGCCTTCTTAGATGTGCTCATAAAGAAATCTGGAGGAAAACTAAGCCACACGGTGTACCGAAAACCTACACACACAGACAGGTACCTGCATGCATTCTCAAATCACCGTCCAAGGCAAAAACGCGGAATTATCACAACGTTAACAGAACGTGCTCGGAAGATCTGCGAGCCACAATATCTCGAGCAAGTACTGGATCATCTCAAGTCGGCCTTTCTATCAAATGGTTACAATGCATCTGAAATCGACAGGGCCATGCGACCCAAAACTGCCACACGACAAAACGTGGATGAACAACCAGTGGTGGCTAATGCATATCTGCCTTTCATTTCTCGGGTGACAGACAGGATAGGGAAAGTCTTGAAGAAACACAACATAAAAACAATCTTCAAGCCAACAAGGAAGATACAGCAATCAATCAGATCAGCCAAGGATAAGAGGAACCCACTGTCAAGCGTTGGAGTCTATCGTATACCATGCACATATGGTAAGGTATACATAGGAACGACAAAAAGATCCATGGGAATCAGGATGAACGAGCATAAAAGAATTTGCAGACTAGGGCAATCGGAAAAATCGGCAGTTGCGGAACACGCGCTTAGTGAAGGGAATCATGAAATACTCTTTCCTGAGGTCCAGCTTCTTGCACCGAATTCCGGATACCACAATCGTCTTGTACGTGAAGCTATAGAAATTCACAAACATACGGAGACCTTCAACAGGAAAGAAGAAACACTAAAACTTAACCAAATCTGGAACCCGATCCTCAAAAACGCAAGAAAGATCCCATTGAGTACACAGAAAGTTGAGATTAGCCACGTGCCGCGAAGCCCCGCCCCTCCTCCACCACAGCCACTCACACATAAATACAATTTACGGTCGGGAACGCGTCAGTCTGCTACCAGAATCGGACATGAAAGCACCTCTGGAGATGCTAGCCACGCGTGCTAGCGAAATTTCAGGAAAAAATTCCAACTTACGACGGCCATTAAGCTCGAATGAAAACCCCTATCAATAAAATATATAGATTTAGGCTGCACTGATTTGGTAGGACATGAAATTAAGTATAGCTAATAGACCCCCGATTGGATCTCGCTATTATCCAGTTAGTTCTACAACGCAGAAGAAAATAGACGAAGAGGTAACTAAACTTTTAGATATGGACATAGAGAAAAGTGATAGCCCTTGGTCATCCCCAGTTTTGATGGTTCCAAAGAGCGACGGTTCGTATAGGTTTTGCATAGATTTTAGGAAATTAAATAATGTAACGGAGAAAAATTCTTATCCGTTGCCTCTAATAAATTCAATTTTGGACAGATTAGGGAACTCTCGTTATTTGTCAACTCTTGATATAAGAATGGCGTATTATTAAGTAGAGACGTCAAAAGACTGAAAAAAATATACAGCTTTTAGAATACCTGGTAGAGGTAATTTTATGTTTAAGAGATTACCATTTGGACTTACAAATGCACCTGCAACTTTTCAAGCTTTAATAGATAGGATATTTGGTCCAAAGCTAGAACCTTTGTGTTTAAATTTCTTGATGATATTGTCGTAACAACTCCCAATTTTGAAACCCATTTTCGCATTCTGAAAGAAGCATTTGTGCTAATTTGGCTTTAAATAGGGACAAATGTAAATTTTGTAGAAGTGAATTGAAATATGTAGGTTACGTAGTCGATAGATCCGGTTATCAGTTGATCCTAAAAATGTTAGTGCTATAGTCGATATGGCTACACCACTTAGGTGTACAGATTCGTTCTTTCTTAGGTATAGTATCATATTACCGACGCTTTGTTCCTAGTTTGTCAGAAATGGTAGCTCCTCTCACTAATTTGAATAAAAATAACGTTAAGTTTAAATGGACTCCGGAATGTCAGTTTGCCTATAAAAAGGTTAAAAACGCTCTGGTTAGTGCACCAATTTAAGCTTGCCTAATTTCGAAAAATCTTATGTACTTCATTGTGATGCTAGTTCTTATGGTCTTGGCTGTGTTCTTACGCAAGAATATGATGGTAAATGTCATGTAATTTGTTATCTTTCATGTACGCTTAATAAGCATGAAATAAAGTATTCTGTCACAGGAAAGGAATTGCTTGGTGTTATCTGGGCGATAGAGAAGTTGAGATGTTATCTGGATTAGCTGAATTCACAGTTTTAATTGACCATAGTAGTTTAGTATGGCTTAATAATCTCAAAAACCCACAAGAACGTTTGGGCAGATGCGCTTTACGCAATATCGTTTCAATGTTGTGCATGAGCGCGATGTAATGCACACAGTACCAGAATGCTTATCAAGGGCACCGTTAGGGTTAGGTGTGGATACTTTGGATACTGTGAGTTCATGGAATCTGGATTTGGATGAAACATATAGTTGGTATGAGAAGATGCGTGATAGCGTTGGGGAGAAACCTTCAAAATATCCTCGATGGAGGATAGATTCGGAGGACATTTTATACAAATATGTGAATGATAATGATTTTTATGAACTCTATGATAATTGGAAAGTAGTTTTGCCTAATTCTCAGAGATCTAAAATTTATATGAAGGTCATAATGATCCTACATCAGGACATTTTGGTGTATCTATATAAAACATATCATAAAACTCTCAGTAATTACCAAGTAATTCCTATTGGCCTAAAATGAAGTCAGACATTGTTAAATACATTGGCAAGTGCCATGTATGTGCTGAACATAATGGGCTTAACGCCTGATATCACAAGATGCTGGCAGTATGTTTCGACCGATCTAATGGGACCATTCCCAAGAAGTTCATCGGGTTATCGTTTTATTTTAGTTATAGTAGAATATTTCAGTAAATTTACTTTAATATATCCATTACGTACTGCTACAGCAAGGAAGGTAGATGGTCAATATAAGTCTAAGTAGTTCGAAAGTCTCTTAAAAAGCTATAACATAACATTTTTGACTAATCCTTTATATCATCCAGCACCAAATTTTACACAAAGATATAATAGAGTAATTAAAACTATGATTCGTTGATTTATTAATGGTAATCAGAAACGTTGGGATGAACAGCCAACAAAATTATCTTGTGCATTAAGAACATCTAAATCGGAAGTAACTTAACACAGCTCATATTTTATAAATTTGTCAAAACGACTTTTGAGTGATGATGCAGCTAGAGATAATGATCAGGAAGTAGGGCATTTAGATAGTGGAAACAATGATTTTAGCGAAGTTTTAGTAAGCGAAAAATCGAATAAATTGAAGGAAATTCACACATTTGTTGAGAAGCAATTGAAGAAAGCTCATTTAAAATTCTTACATAATTATAACTTGAGATATCGGCCCGTTCAATTCAAGGAAGATCAATAAGAATGTAAAAAAGAATATTATAATCTTTCGAATAAAAGTGAAGCGTACTCTGCTAAGTAATAAAAGATAAAAAGTTTGCGGGACCGTATAGGATAGCTAGAAAGCTGGGTATAAATACTTATTTGTTGGTGGACGAGCAAGGTTAAAGTAAGGGTAAATGGAATGTTCAAGATTTGAAGGAGGATAGACCTCAGGCTGAGAATCAACCCGATCATGGGAAAACGATTCGTAGGAAGGTAGTGTAGAGGTGACTGAATGAGGATGTGTCATGGAACGAATGCTATAGCGTTGCTTTTCTCCGATAAAAAGAAAGTTCTTCGAAATTTTTTTTTGAGGGGGGATTAGTGTTACGGTTGTATTTTTCACTGAAGAGTATTAGTATTTCCCCTATCATCTGAGTTGAAATATACAGGGTGTTCCGAAACTATTGTGCCAAAAATTAAGGGATGATAGTTATCGCCAAAATAAACATTTTTTAGTTATAAACCCATAGGCGGATGCGCTTTGGTTAGCTGATAAAAGCACACGGACAAACGAGTTTGAAGCAGAAGCTGTGTTAATAAATAATATAAAATCCAAGGAATGCTTGCAGCATTTATTGAAAACAATGATTCACAGTAAAAGATGCTAAAAATTACGACCACTTGTCTCAATGCATGCCTGACAGCACCATAGCATAGCCTCCTGAACACGTTGAAAAATTCCTGGCGTTTCACAAATTTCAGCAGCTGATGCTGCAACAATCCTTCTCACTAACTGTTCCTCTGTTTCAACTGGAGTGTCGAACAAAAGAGCTTTCATGTGACCCCATAAAAAAAAAGTCGCATTCGGTCAGGTCTGGTGAACGTGAAGCCCGTGGAGTCCATGCAATAGGTGCGCCTTTATCAATCACTCTCCAGATTATGTTTCGTTCAGATGTTCCCTTACTGTTAACGAGTAATGTGGTGGAGCTCCGTCGTGTTGGTACCACATGTTCTGTCTGGCATATATGGGAACAGTTTCTATCAGTTTGGGAAGGGTTTCCTGCAGAAATCTACTCGATTTGCTTCGGCGCTGTCACGCATGCATTTATGCGAGTGGTCGTAATTTTGAGCATCTTTTGATGTGAATCATTGTTTTTAATAAATACTGCAAGCATTCCTTGGGTTTTGTATTATTTAATAATGCAGGTTCTGCTCCAAACACGTCTCTCGGTGTGCAGGGTAGCTACCACAGCGTGGACTGTTATGTGCTATCATCACCTAACCAGCGCGCATGCGCCTATGGGTTTATAAGTAAAAAACGTTTATTTTGGCGAGATCTATTATCCCTTAATTTTTGGCACAATAGTTTCGGAACACCCTGTATATTTATCGTATTTGCAATTTTGTAGAATAGTATTAGCCGCTAGGAGTCAAATCAAGTAAAGCAAACCGGCAATACTACACAGACATTACTGTTGGCTGTACCCCAGTGTGTTCCTTGAGTTGGCATGTGAATACTGACTAGGAGTTGTTGAGAATTCTCCGATTTCGTTGAGGTTCCTGAGGGGTATCACGGAATGCATATTCCTTACTCTTACTGCACTGGTTTCCCCATCAACTCATATGAACTCAGTATACTTACCTGGTGAAATTTTTGCCTTATCACTATGACATCCCAAATATCTAGAGAGGTGTAACATCAAGCTTATTTTTTTATAAGTTTTTTTTATGTTCCAAATTCTAAAAAAAAAAAAAAAAATTGCAACAATACCCTGTTAATTTTTAAATGTAAAGAATTTTCACCAAAAATTTCGGATTTTCTAATTTATTGTTTTCTTTTAAAAATAGCTTATACCTTTTCCGTGCGACAAATATTTTTAGTCCTTTTCCAATTGATAATTGCTCATTTTTGCAATTCAAAAAATAAAATAAGAAGAAATTCCATTTCCGATGCCTTCGAGCGAATTTCCAACTTGAGCAGAAAGATTGCAATTTAAATAAACGACAAAAATTTCTGTTTTAATTAAAACAGGAATTGGAAATATCTGGAATCCGTTTTTAAAGCACCGCACCAAACCGATTTATATAGAAAAAGGCGTATCGAATCGGCTTCATTTTTAGTTGAAGAATAATTAATATTTTGATTAAAACGGAGGAACTTCAGATAGTTAATCTCGATATGCAATCACGAAAATTGAAACGAGCTATCGAGAACCGACAATATCTTGAATAAACCAATAGGGGCTGAGCATACACTTATAGGAACACACATAGTCTGCCTGTTCGTATGCTATACATGAATTTGATGGTACTCATCGATATGCAGTAACATTTCAGTTATGTAGGACTTATCTCAATTGCAATAAATATTATCATTAAATGATGATTAATAACTTAAAACATCTAACTTTTGTTAGCCAGTATTGAAACTCACCCGAACTTCTCCTTTTTTTCCTGTAATAGAATTAATGGAAAAATATATATTTTTTTTCCCATAGAAATTGTCTTAAGGTAGGAGTGCAACGAATTGTTACCAAACACACGTTGAGGAGGTTTTGAAACAGTTTGTTTTCTGTTAATCTTTATGGATAAAATGAACCCGAATATGCGACGTAAAGTTTCAGATTTATTTATTTGAAGATCAAAGTTCTAATGAAAGATAGATAATGGTAAAAGATTACTATGTAGATTCAAAACACCCTTTTCGAGTGACAGGTCTATACAGTCCTATAAACTAACACCTTTTAAATCTCCCATACAAAACCAAAGCAGCATGTGAAACATGAAAAGGGCTTTATTCTGAATCAATGTGGTATCTCGGAACCACAGTTATCAGCTAAGAATTTCAAGAAATATTAAATTTCAGAAAATTCAACAAAAGTTTATAATATAGTACAAGTGTTATATTGTCGAGGGTCCAAAGGAAAAATTAATGTAAATCCCCGTTGTTAGTATTTCCAATACAGGCTAGGCCATATTATACAGGGTGTTCCTAAATATCATGTATAAACGAAAGGGGGTGATTCTTTAGTTTATTTTATGACTAAAATTTCTAATAAAAATAGGTCCGCAAACGCTTCGTTTGTACATGATATTTAGGAACATTCTGTATAGATAAATAACGAAATTATTTTTGCTGGTGGCAAATTTTTACGTTGAACGTTGGACTTAGCTTGGAACCGTCACATTCACTAAAGGCAACATTCCTTATAGGAAATGACACAGTACGAAAAGAGAGATGACTAAGGGGAACGATTTGAGGAACCAATAATCATAGACAATAGCTAGCAATGTCATCCTAGAAACTACTTTGTCAAAGTACCGACCAATGGCTCCAACTCGGGCTTC
Organism: Ceutorhynchus assimilis; assembly: GCA_917834065.1. Lineage (NCBI taxonomy): Eukaryota > Metazoa > Arthropoda > Insecta > Coleoptera > Curculionidae > Ceutorhynchus > Ceutorhynchus assimilis. The sequence continues at coordinate 21,051,513 of OU892285.1, read as the reverse complement.
AACTTGAAAGCGCTCTGGTTTCAGACTTTTTTACCTCAATTTTTTTATTTCGTATTCATTTTGAATTTGGATGTTGACCTCCTAATTGAAAACTTTATCAACATTTCAGGTTTTCCATGTTAGGTTCCTAATCGTGATAGGAACCTCTCATAAAATTTTAAATAATCACTAATATTTATATTCTCTTTTATTTCATTTGTATGTACAGTAAAACCCAATGAAAAACTCACATTCACCAAAAACAATAAACCTCAGGTATAGGGCTTCATAAATACCCTCAAAAATATCTGAATTAAATACTGAATTCATTCGAAATCTCAGTTACGTACTGAGGCAAAATTTGTACGTAACAAAATGGCCAGAAGTTTTCGCTATTCCCAATCAAGAAGCCATCACTATTGCTCAGGTGCTAGTGGACGAAGTTGTAACACTTTTATTTTACGTAAGAAAAATCAATTAACAAAATGTAACCTTATTTGGATTGCGACCTTAGTTCAACAGAGTTTGTTAAAGTGTCCACGTGCCCGGTTCGTGGATTCGTGCGCCACCAATTTTTGAAACTAAATCGGAAAAGTCCTGCGATGACTGCAGGTTGAACTAAAGTACAAACCCAATTATTATGCCTAAAATGTAAGAAAATAATTGGATAAGCAAAAAGACAAAGAAAGCAGGTAATTGACGATACAACAAAATCAGTATTTATTGAGTATTAAGTATTGATTTAGTACAAGTTATGGTGATTAAATAATGATTATGACAAGTATTCAGAGGCTAGTATGACGACTAGCAGGAATAAAGAACCTAAAGGCTTCCTCATAGTCAGATTTAAGAAAACTGTCTGTCAGTATTGATATGTATGAATACCTATGTAAGCAGAGAGCTATACTTAAAACTAAAATAACCAATAAGTGCGAATTAACACACACCCAGCGTCAGTGATCACTCCGCAAATAAATGGGGTCAAATGTTTACTTAAATGTGAGTAACTAAAGTTACCTAAGCCATATACCATATTTTTAAATAATTAATAAAAAAAATTACACTAAACTACTTAGCTTTATGCCGACAATTAACAATGGGTCTGGGATTTCACACTCGTACCAGATGATCTATCTCATCAATGAAAACTAGTTCGCCGAGTCTTTGCTATTCAGATACAGTGGTGGGTACTGCATACCATCAAAACATCCACTGAGTTGCGTTATCGAAAACGGTAGCATAAAACCGTACCATAAGACCCTAAAGAAAGCACCAATGAGTAAATAAATTACCCTTAAATCCCCATTGAAATTATGCCACTTGGGATATGAAATTGTACGCCTCAATTCCCAAGTTTTAACCCATTTACTAAATATAATGAGTTCAATTCATCAAATAAGTTGCATTGCCAAAAAAAAAATATATTTAAATAAAAAACTATAAGTCTACCAATCAATGTGGCATAGAATGGTCCCCCAATAAAACATTAAAATGGAAAATTGCCATTATAATTACCTCGTGGATTTTTGAGGGTCACAGCTCAAAGGTTGAAGGTGAACGGAAGGTCATGGAACTCTAATTTCACCTACGCTGGCTGATCCAATTTGGAAGTTCACAATAACGAGCAACAATAAAATCAAGGCTCTAAGAGTCTGGGCTCAAACAATTCAATCCAAGCGACGTGATGTGATATTCTATTGTGAGAATAGAACTAATTAATTTACAACAATACAAATTCACAAAATGGTGGACTTACCGACTAGAAGAAATAGATAAATCCCTTAGAAAGGTGATTTGGCTGCCAAAAGGTAACAAAAACCAAAACTAGACTGGCAAAACCAAAATTGAAATTATCTGGATGACCGGATCCTAATTAAATAGAGAAAATCACTTAATTTTCTTTATGGTCAACCGGATAAAAAAACTATCCTTCAGGCCAAAGCCAAAGTGTTCTTGTCGCTGGACGAAATGGAAAAGACCGTTGTACGATTTTTGGGACCCTAAACCAGAAATTACTACGCACTAACTTCTTTTTATGTTACATTTTTTTCTATCGAATTCCACATTCCACACTTTAGGAAGGATTGAAAGATAACGACAAAGATATCGATAGTCGTCAGCGAAACCTCCAAAGGGACTCAACAAATGGAACCGACTCAATCCACACAAATCAGGAAAACACTATTCTCGTTAAAATCTATAAATAACTTCACTTATTAAATAATATTGTCCATGCCTTCTCTAACACGACACCAATTATATCGACATTTATAGAAAAATCCAACCCTACGCGATCAAAACCAAAGTACCAGCAAATTGATCGATATAGGTACTCGATAACAGGTAAATAAAAGAAATGAAATCCTCCAGTAAGAGAGAGACAGAGAGGGAGTGAAAACTAAAGGAATTAATCCTTCGAAACGAGCTGGCGCGAAAATAAAATTGAATGACAATTAACTGGACATAACCCCTTTTTATTTGAAAATCAAAACAATGTTGGCTATCGACTAATGAAATTGATAATTTATGTATATTCCTTTTAAGGACAACAAGAATAAGATAACCAGGCATTGTTCAATAAATATTCATCTGCAATGGTCAACTAAATCATTAGACAAATGATAAGGAGCAAAATCTTGTCTGGCTGTGCCTGAAATTATCTAAAAAGATACAGAGTAAGGTAATTAATATCCAATCAATTAAGTCAGCTCTAAAATAATATTTGTGTGTTACCAGTTAAAACGCTGAATTACTCATTTAATGGGAAGAGCAAAATTAAAATGTTACAAAGTTTCAAGTTGTCATGGTGTCACTAGAGTTACATTCAGATCAGGGATGAAACTTCCAATCTGCCATCTTTGAGAAAATTTGTGAGATCATGGGAATTCGTAAGACAAGGACAACACCTTTACATCCACAGTCTGATGGCATGGTAGAACGATTTATTAAGACCATAAAGGAACACCTGACAAAAGTGGTCGCAAAGAACCAACGAGATTAGGATAAACATTTGTCTCTATTTTCAATGGTTTACAGAGCAGCTGTTCACGAGTCAACAGGCGAAAGTCCAGATGGAATCACTTTTGGAAGTGAACTCAGAAGTGGGACTCTGTAACGAATAGAGATATTTTCTTCATCTCTATTGTCGTCCCCTTTATATTAATTTGGAAAGGAGAGAAGAAGACAGCAACTGCCATAGCGATAGGGATAACGATCTCTATCCGTTACAGAGTTCCAGCCCAGCTTACCTTGTGATATGATGTTTGGAATACCTGAAGAAGAACGAAAATAAATTTGAGATTATGCCGACGAAGTGAGGGCCGGCCTTCTGGGGATACATGATTTAGCTCAGGAACATATTCAGCAGGACAGTGACCAAATGAAGACCAGATATGACTTGAAAGCCAATTCCGCCAGATTTCAAGAAGGTGATTTAGTCTGGCTGAATAATCCAGCAAGAAAAAATGGAGTGTCGCCGAAATTGTCTTCAGCCCGGGAAGGACCCTATAGAATAATCAAGAGGATCAATGATTTGTTTTATCGAGTTCAGCGCAATATCAGGAATAACATGAAAGTTGTACAACTGGACATATTGACGAAATATCATGGGCGTGAAGTTGATCGGGACGATCAACCTTAAGAGGAGAGCAGTGTGGCGATGCGCTTTCAACATGGTGCGCAGAATCTAACTTGAAATCTATAAAATACTGCCTTATTCAGGCAAAGAGATTATCGCGTTTATTCTGGACTTTAAAAGAATGGATTACAGATAGATAAAGGCCGGTATTAGTTAGTAGTATTTAGTTCTGAGATTGATTAAGTAATTAAGTGATTATTGTAAGAGTTGTGAAGAGTTAAGCTAGTGAAGTAATTAGTGTCAGAGTGTTTAGTAACGTGGAATAAATTATTATTGTGTTAATTGGACATTGATTTTGAATAAACGAACCGAAGATTTCTGTCATGCACCTCAGAGCCGAGACAGTATTTACATGTAGAACATAACCCCCTAGTTCTACCCGCTACTAACTACCTAGTCATTTACAGGTACAGGGGCTAATTGAAGTTAATAAAACAGGGCATATTTTGTAAAAAACTGCTCTGGTATCTACATTTTGAAGTATTTGTGGGGTGATTTGACGTCATACATAAACTATTCGTTGTTGCAGGCCTTCCAAAGGTATTGGCTGGGTCGCACACATTTTAGTTTTTAAATGACCCCATAAGAAAAAAATCTGGAGAACTTGGGGGCCACTCAATAGCTCCTCTCCTTTGAATGCATTGTCCTGGAAGTCTGGTCAAAATATTGACGAACCACTCCAGCATAGTGGGGTGGCACATCATCTTGTTGGAATATACGACGATTTTCCATGTATCCATTATCATTCTCTAGTCTCTTCACTAATTCTGGATGAATCGCATCTTTTAATAATTCTAGGTAAATTGAGTATCAACTGTAAAATTAAAATATATTCCTTTAATTCGAATATGAACTTTCTGTTTTTTCCCTATAATTTATACAGTTCTGATTACTAGTTTTTGCAGCGCCTCAATGATGACTCAAAATGTATGGAAACGTTACCAATAAAAAAATTAGGTTACTGTGTTTCACAAAAAGAATTGGCCAGTCCCGTACAAGAGAAGAATCCAGTAGATTTAACAAGCGCTCATTATAAGCTTAATATAACAAAGACTTGCTTTTCCGTCATGTCCTTACTCAATTAATCTTCTTCGGTACGTATCAATTTGTGCGTCTAAATAGGATATTTTAACTTACGACTAAATCAACAAAATTCTGTAAGCAATCAGTACCGTACCTACTGTGCCAAATTGCTTATCAACCCTAAATTGTATGTATGTATTTGAATAAAATTATAATCTTAGCAATTAAATGTCATGAAGTTTCTTCATATAGTTTTTAAAAATTACTCCTATTGGTTAATTTCTTGCCCGTATTGCTACAGCTCTGATATTTGCTCCGGAAGTCTCATAGGCCGCCCTATAGGGCCTGGCTTCGCTGCTACTGGTTTGTTTATGAGCAACATTATTTGTTGTCATATTCCTCCATAATATCATGACATTGTACCTTTTACGACCCTCGAATACTTTCCCAAATAATGTCTCGCCGTCGCCGAAAGCAATACTATTATATGACCCAGACTTTCTGTTAAAGAACCCAAAGATATTGTATGTAAATAAATTAAACATTTGTCCACCATAAACCCCAAAATTCCCAAATATCATTAATGGTCATTCTTTGGGCGAACAGACTGTCATTTATTGCCAATATTTATTTAGGGTTTTCCAGTTGTAATTATGTAGGTTTTAGAAACGTTTTAGAAGGGATGTAAAGGTCGATTTGTAAGAGATCTAGTGAAGCAAGAAGACAGTCTTAAGAAAGCTTCAGTCGTAGTAACACATTTTGTTAAAACTCTCTCTAAAATAAGTCTTACTTTTGCTGTAGTTCAATTTCATTCTATATTCCATTACCTAATAAAGCTACAAGTTTCAAACCAAAAACAAAAGTAGTTTTAACCAAGGCAAAACACTGAAGGATCACAACAGATTTTGGCGCGGTCGGTACGATTCACAAGTATTTAGCAAGATCCAGCAGGATTTGGATACAAAGATTCAAGACATACCATAGTCAGCCAAAGCTATCATCAGCGTTGACCAGTATTGGATTGAATCACAGTTGTTGTGTAACCACTAGCTTTCAAGTTTTTTGGTAAGTGATTTTTGTCTCTTAATGAGGTTACTTTTGTTTGTCTAACTCCTTTATTAATACTTATATGCCACTATGACTCCTCCTGCCGTAAACCCAGACCTACAAACAATATTATTAGAAACTTTTCAAAACATTTTTAATCAACTTCCTTCGTCAAATTCCAACCCAAATAATGGTAGGTTTTCCGTAGATTTTTTATGCAAACTAATACCTAATAGTTTTGATGGCAATCGTCTTGAATTAGGGCAATTTTTAGCGAATTGTAATAATGCCAATGTATTGGCACAGGACGATCAGAAAAATCCTCTTTTATATTTTATTTTATCTCGAATCGGTGGCAAAGCTAAAGAACAGTTAGCTACCCAAAACTTTGATAATTGGGATACCTTAAAAGACGCTTTAAAAACTTTATATCAAGACAAAAAACATTACGTTCAATTAATGGAAGAGCTAAATAATTGCAAACAAAGTCCTAATGAAAGTCCAGTGAAAGACTTTTTTCAATGTTTGGAAACAATTAACTCGCGATTGATATCTACTACTCAACAAAATTGCACAGAACCGGAAGAGATTCCTGGAAAACTGAAAATGTTGAACGAAATTGCTTTAAATAGATTTATTTATCATTCGAAACCCGAAATTTCGCGAATGTTGAGATGGAAAGATTTTGATTCGATTAATTCTGCATATAGTGCAGCTATTTCTGAAGAACGCGCTGTGGCTATGTCGCGCAGTTCAACTCAGTTTTGCAAAAATTGCAAAAACAACTCGCATTCTACAAATAATTGTTTCAAAACAAGAAATCATGATGCAAACGTAAGAACTTTGTTTACGAATAATCAGATATTTTGTCGTTACTGCAAAAAACAAGGGCATGTTATTGAAGAATGTAGAAAAAGACAATATAATAATAATGCAGGAAGATCTAATAATTCGATGAATTTCCATGTTAATCGACAGCATACTAACCAATCTCATCAAAACTCTAATTCCCAAAACTCAAACTATCAATGTAATAATAGAAATCAAAACTCTAATTCTCAAAACTTAAACCAAAACTCGAGCAATCAAATTAATAGAAGACCTTATCGAAATTCGACAAATCATAATCCAGTTTTTCGCGACTCACCTCATACGAATTCAAGGCAGAACGCGAACGTTAATTCAATTCAATACAATTCTAATGTACCAAATTATCAACCAAGTCATTCAGATTCTTTAAACTCCAACGCTCCTCCAATGACGAACATCTCACTGGAGGATCATCTCAAAACTTTAGCGGTGTTCGAGAACGACGAGAACTAACAATATTTCCTGCTGAAAATAGCTCAAGTTTCATTGAACTAGAAAGTAAATATTCAAAAAATCAAAACAAAAAACTCCGATTTTTACTTGATACTGGTGCAAGCTGCTCATTGATAAAAGCCAACAAACTCAATCCTGAGATAACTAAATTTGTTCCTTCAGAAAAAATATCTCTTCCTGGACTCTGTCCTAATTCTCCAATTCAAACAGTTGGAACTACCACTATTCCTTTTAACATTAACAATCAGATTTTGAACATAAAATTCCACATACTAAATCAGGCTACAAACGTCCCTTATGACGGTCTAATTGGATTGGATTTTATTCAAGATCAAAACGCAAAAATCGATTTTAAAAAACGAACTCTATCTCTAAACTCATTGCCATTTCAAATCCCTATCGGATTAAACGCTAATCCTAACACTGGTTCTTATTTTGTTCTCAAATCTCGTACAGAAACAATAATAGAAATCAACGTTCTAAACCCGGAAATAAAAGAAGGGATCATACCAGATATGGAAATATCTAAGGGAATCTATTTATCCCGAGCATTGACTAAAGTAAATTCAAATAAAAAAGCTTTTGCAACAATCTTAAACTCAAAAGTAATTGATTTTCAATTAAAATCTATTTCAATCTATTTAGGACAGATTCCTAAAGAAAGCTACTGTTATTTTGCTTCGGAACAAAGTACTGAAAATAATTTTATTAAAAATAGGAGCCAACTATTGAAACAAAATCTTAGATTAGACCATTTAAACCAAGAAGAAAAGAGCTTCATAACTAATCTTTGTGAAAATTATGAAGATATTTTCTTTCTACCTGGAGATACCCTTGGTTGTACTAACACTATTAAACATGAAATAAACATCTCTGATTCTAAGCCCATTCATACAAAAACGTACAGATACCCAGAAATTCATAAAACCGAAGTTAATAAACAAATCAATAAAATGTTACAACAGGGAATAATTCAACCGTCTGCATCGCCTTGGTCTGCCCCTCTATGGGTAGTACCAAAAAAAATGGACGCTTCGGGGGAACAAAAATGGCGCGTAGTGGTTGATTTTAGAAAATTGAATGAACTTACAGTTGGTGATGCATATCCAATGCCAAATATCGAAGAAATTTTAGATCAATTAGGCCATAGTAAATATTTCACCACACTCGATTTGGCTTCTGGTTTCCATCAGATTCCAATGAGAGAAGAAGATAAACCAAAAACCGCTTTCACTACACCTTTAGGTCACTGGGAATTTAATCGAATGCCTTTTGGATTAAAAAATGCACCCGCTTGTTTTCAAAGACTAATGAATGCAGTTCTTACTGGTTTACAAGGGTTACAGTGTTTCGTTTATCTAGACGACATAGTTATTTATGGATCAGATCTAAATCAACATGTCTCACGTCTTGAAGCGGTTTTCGACAGACTCAGAAATAATAATTTAAAGTTACAACCCGACAAATGTGAATTCCTCCGTAAAGAAATCTCTTATCTCGGTCATATCATTTCTGAATCAGGAGTAAAACCAAAACCAGAAAAAACTATAGCAATAAAAAACTTTCCCATTCCTAAAAATCAAAAAACAGTAAAAAGTTTCCTAGGTTTGATTGGATATTATCGTAAATTTATCAACAATTTTGCAAAAATTGCTAAACCATTGACTAATCTTCTAAAGAAAAATGTTGCTTTTATTTGGTCTCAAGAATGTCAAGAATCTTTCGACACCTTTAAAGAAATTCTAATAAATGAACCTTTACTTCAATATCCAGATTTTTCAAGAGAATTTATTTTGACGACCGACGCTTCAGACTATGCGATTGGTGCGGTCTTAAGTCAAGGTGAGATCGGGCAGGACCTACCTATTGCATACGCAAGTCGTACGTTAAATTCTGCCGAACAAAATTATACAACTATGGGAAAAGAATTATTAGCAGTAATTTGGAGCATCAAACATTTTAGATGCTACCTATATGGTAGAAAGTTTAAAATTGTAACCGATAATAAACCAATCACTTGGCTTTTAAACTGTAAAAATCCCGGAAGTAGACTGATTAGATGGGGATTATTACTTAATGAATACGAATTTGAGATTATTCATAAACCAGGAAAGTTTAATACTAACGCAGATGCTTTATCTCGATGTCTAAATATCAACATTATTTCTAAAAATGATACCTTTGAAAATTTTATAGAATATCATTACAAAACTTTAGATATCAATCCGCAACTTGAAATAAAAAATGGAAATCTATTCGATTTTTTTCCAAACGCAGTTTATTTCTCTACTGATTTGGACGAAAGTAATCAGTTTTCAGAGTCCATAAAAAACAAATTCGATTTCAACGATAGCATAAAATCAAACTTTGAATTATATTCAACTTATAAGTTACAAAATAACAATAAAAAATCCTATTTAATGTTCGTGAAGACTTTTAATTTTGAAAATATTTCTTATAAAGACGTTTTTTATTGACTCCGGAACTTACGTACTGAACTAATCAGAGATAATATAAAATACTTCTATTTACCTGACATAACGAAAAATTCTCCAAATTTAAAACAATCAATGTATTTTGAAATGATACACTATCTTTTCAAGGACACGAATATAAAAATATGTGTTATTAGTTCAGAAAAAATTATTATTAGTTCAAAAGAGGAAATTTCCGCAATTCTAAAAGAAAATCACGATTCAAAACTAGCAGGACATTCAGGTTTTACAAGAACATATAATAGTAGATTATACCACGAGTCAATAATGATAGCTATTATTCCCGAGGATTATTACGAACTGAGCCGCGTTAGCGGCGAGGGAGTAACATTCCGAGGGAGTAACATTCCGAGGGAATAATAGCCATTATTGCGAGTAGTATACTCTACTTTATTTACGACAAATTAATTTATTTGAGATTTTCAATGAACAAATTTAATCCGTCTCATAATTTTCAATACAAATCCACAAGCACTACACGTTTGACACTGACACTTTTGTGGAATAAGGACCATTAATCCCGCTACTCGTCATTAATCCCTGGAGGAATAACATATGTCATTATACTGCCAAAATCACAAATATAATACGCACATTATACATTAGTCGTAAATAAAAGGATAAAAGAACGTTATAAATGGCAGAACATGAAAACTGACATAAAAAAATATATAAAAAATGTCCTTCTTGTCAAATAAACAAAACAAATTTCAAACCCAGTAAAGCTCCTATGATGATAACAACAACTAGCGAAAAGCCTTTCGAAAAACTTGCTATTGATATAGTTGGACCTCTTCCAATTACGGAAAACGGATCTAGATTTCTCCTTACGATGCAAGACGATTTAACGAAATATTCGTATGCCATTCCTATACCGAATCATGAAGCAATAACAGTATCAAATGAATTATGCAAATTTATAACTTTATTCGGTATTCCCAAAACTATTTTATCTGATCAAGGTACTGATTTTATGTCCAATTTAATAAAAGAACTCGTAAAATTATTTAAAACTAAGCATGTCACAAGCACACCCTACCACCCTGAATCTAATGGCGCTTTGGAGCGTTCACACCTTACTTTGAAAGATTATTTAAAACACTACATTAACGACAAACAAAACAACTGGGACGAATTTATACCTTTTGCAATGTTCGCTTACAATACACATACTCACTCTTCTACTAACTATACACCATATGAACTATTATTTGGATCCAAACCATTTTTGCCAAGCTCTATAACTAGCAGACCCGAATTTAAATATTCATATGACGATTACATAGGCAACCTAAAACTCAAACTTAACATAACTCAAGAACAGGCACGTAACAACATCTTGAAATCAAAAGAAAAATCGAAGACTTATTACGATAACAAAATAAAAAAAAATCATTATAAAATAGGAGATATGGTTTACATTGTAAATAAACATATTTCCCCTGGTCTAAATAAAAAACTGAGTCCTAACTTTAAAGGCCCATATAAAGTCACTAAAGTTTTCAATAACAATAATATTCAACTACAAATAGGAAAAAAATTTATTACGTATCATACTAATATGATAAAACCTTTTGTTTCAAATCAAAGCAACAATGATTAATAACGCTAATCTACTGTTCCTACTTGTACTAACTTCCATTTCCGTTTGTGTTAGAGGCGATAATTATCACATTACTAATCTCCACGATCATGCCGGTCTTTATTATAATAATCTTGGCCAAGTTAAACTTTCAAATTCTAAATTTGCCCTATTTACTCATCTTAATGTAACTGGATATGAAAAGAAAATAAAATTTATTTCTGGAATATTGAAAAAGTCATTCGATCTATGTTATAGTAATGAAATTGTTGAATCTGAAAATTTTCTATGCAAAGATACTATAAAAGTCGTCCAATCTCGGTTTAATAAATTGCTCGGAAAATCTGAAGTTGTCAGCGAAATAATCGGTACTAATACGAAAAAGACTAAAAGAGGAATTTTTGATGGTGCTTCTTACGCATTCAATTGGCTATTTGGCATGCCTGATGCCGATGATGCTAAATTTTATGACAAATCGATAAAAACTCTAATTCAAAGTAATAGAAATACACAACTTTTGATGAAACAACAAATTGGCATAATTTCTAGTACGATATCTAATTTTAATTCTAGTATACGAAATTTTAAATCTAATCAAGAAACTCTAAACTCTAATATTAAAATTTTCAACTCCTTCTCAGCAAATACCAATAAACGTATTCACGTAAACAAACTGAAACTTATCATCAGTTCACATATTGCCTTACTCACACAAATATTAGAAGATCTGAACGAAGAATATGATTTATTAATCTCAGCTATAACAATGGCCAGACATAATATCCTACATCCGAAAGTTATAACACCAAAACAATTATTAAATGTACTTTCGGAAATCAAATTGAACAACGGACTTCAATTACCGTTCCCAATATCTTATTCAACTATTTACAAATATTTTGAGATCAGTAAACTAAAAGTTTTTCATTCTGATAACATAATTATTTTTGCAATTGAAATTCCATTGACTGACGAAATGACCTACAATCTGTTCAAATTATTGCCACTTCCAACACCTCATAATTTTTCTGATATTCATTCCTATATCTTACCTGATTTTCCTTACCTGCTGATAAGTATTAGTAAGGTTAGTTATGTGCAAATGAAAGACCTTACCAAGTGTACAAGGATCACAGAAGAGGAATTCATCTGCCAAAACACTCAAGCTACAAGGATTCAAGAACCTCCTAAGTGCGAAGTCGCATTGTTTACATCATTTTCTACCAAAATCCCGGCTGACTGTCATACCGTTACTTCCAAAGCAGACTTCGAGATATGGCATCCACTGAGCGACAACTCTTGGCTTTTCGTACTATCGACGCCCTTACAGCTTACTCTGGCTTGTGATAATTTTCCAATCGAAGATATAAAAATTGCATCAACAGGGCTGTTAAGCTTGGAACCCAAATGCAGAAGCTATACTCAAAATATTATCTTGGAAAGCTCAGGAATCATTACACGGAATATTTCAAAACAAATTTCAGATATCAATATTGCACTTGACGATTGCTGCTATGCCAGAGAAGCCAGATTCAACAACACATCAATCACACTACAACCAATAAGACTTTCCAATATCAAATTGGACGATTTACAGTTTGCGAATCACAAACTTGGACAACTGGAGCAATTGCTGGATGAAGAATTGAAGAAGCCATTTATTATTCAACACTCTCATTGGTTCATTATCATTATTTCTTTTATCGCGTCAGTTGTTCTTTTGGTAATAGTGTACAATTTTCTTAAGTGGTGCGGATTAATATCATGCATTAAAAGTATGTTTTGTTGTACTAAAAGCCCAAAGCACATATCGGATTCCTGCTGTATTAAGCTTTTCAATACAAATATAAATACCACTCCAGGGACAAGTCAAAACATATCAAGAATTCTAGAAGAAGAAGCCAGAACAAAAATGGGCGAAGGGATTGAACTAAATAACCTTCTAAGTTCCAATGAAGCAACCACATCCACTACGAATTCCATGTCCATGCGAAGATCAGTCACCCCAAGACCGTCCATAAAAATGTCTTAGTAAAAGATATGTTTGTATATTCTTAGGTATAAGTTAGTTTACATTTTTTTTTTCTCTTTCCTTTTTATTCCTACCTTTACGAGTACCTTTATATTAAGTTAATCTTCATATTATTTTACGTTAGTTTTTTATAATTGTATTTCTTAAAGGATTTGTTTTGAAGAAATTTCTTTATGAAAATTTCTTTTTTTTTTCAAGGGGGGAAGTGTCATATTCCTCCATAATATCATGACATTGTACCTTTTACGACCCTCGAATACTTTCCCCCTTTAATGTCTCGCCGTCGCCGAAAGCAATACTATTATATGACCCAGACTTTCTGTTAAAGAACCCAAAGATATTGTATGTAAATAAATTAAACATTTGTCCACCATAAACCCCAAAATTCCCAAATATCCTTAATGGTCATTCTTTGGGCGAACAGACTGTCATTTATTGCCAATATTTATTTAGGGTTTTTCAGTTGTAATTATGTAGGTTTTAGAAACGTTTTAGAAGGGATGTAAAGGTCGATTTGTAAGAGATCTAGTGAAGCAAGAAGACAGTCTTAAGACAGCTTCAGTCGTAGTAACACATTTTGTTAAAACTCTCTCTAAAATAAGTCTTACTTTTGCTGTAGTTCAATTTCATTCTATATTCCATTACCTAATAAAGCTACAAGTTTCAAACCAAAAACAAAAGTAGTTTTAACCAAGGCAAAACACTGAAGTATCACAACATTGTACAGCCATAGTTGTTCTCGCATTCCAGCTGCTGCTTCTAGGCTGGCCAAACCAATAAGGCGCAGAATATCAGTATCAAATCTTGTAAAAGGACCCCGCACTTGGACCATTGAAAATAGATTTCGGTCAAAATGTCTGAATTTTTTATATGTTGTAGCTCTATGTATGTAGATCAAATTTTGGGGGGGTCCTCGAGCCGTTTAGGAGCTAGGGCCGTCCATAGGCGTGCGAATAAGAGTCCGATTGCAAACGTCGCCTTGAAAAGTTTTACTTTAAAACACAAAAACAAACCATTCTAAGGCATAATTATTAAACATAATTGTTTAGAATATACTTACATGTAGTCGTTAGACTGAAACTGTTACAAATGTACAGGGTGGACACTTTTTATTGGTACCTTTATTTGATTATATCTTATGGGATATTTTCAAAAATACATAAGCTCAGCCCTCATTTTTTATTAGACATTTGTAGTGGTTTGGTTTCTAGGTACATAGAGTACCTACCTGTTCTAACACATACTGTATACACAAATTAAAATCTTTTTGTTTAATACAGGGCCATTCGAAAGTTATGACCTATTAATTTTAAGTTAGTGACTTCGTCACGTAATTTTTTATCGTGCTAAAACAAAAACGTAAAATATTCAGTTTGGGAAGGAAATATTTTACTGCTCTACTTTATATTTACTTGATTATTTAAAGTATCAAAAAAAATTAAGTACAAACGTTCTACATTGTTGTTACATAACAAAGCGCGTCATACTATTCAATTCACACTTTGCCAAAGGAAGTTTCACTTCATTTTTTCTAGTGAAAATAAATTATTTCAGGCTCTGCGGCAGTCTTACTGTGCCCACACACATCTCATGAAACCCGCCCTTTTGATAGCGTCCGATGGATATATTCTGGATATTCATGGACCCTATTTTTCCGATGCAAGAAACAACGACGCAGCTTTCTTAACAAATGAGTTTTAACGAGATATTCGAGGGATAAGAGAGTGGTTTCAGGAACACGATTTGTTCATTGTTGATAGAGGCTATCGAGATGCGATTCCTTTGCTGCAAGAACTGGGGATTGACGATCTTATTCCTAGTAGTGTTAGACCTGAAGAAAGAAAGCTTTCGATTGGAGAAGCTAACCAAAATCGTAGAATTACTAAAACTAGGTGGGTTGTGGAGTCTCGAAATGGTCATTTTAAGTCAATTTTTAAATTTTTTGCTAACGTTATATCAATGAACCGTACATTTGAAAGACTTTTATCCTATCTGGGGCAATAATAAATAAATATCAGGAACCAATATTAATGTAAGGAGCAAATGTTGAACTAGCAGAAGTATTACTACAAAAATCAAGTGATGAAAATACTTTACAAATAAGAATACAAAATGAACACTTACTGCAACGTCATGGCACTTTTGTTAATTTAGAACACCACCACTTGCCCGATTTTCCTCGCCTTAAACCAGCATATTTCAGTGAACTCACGGTAGGCACCTACCAGCTGAAACTTGCACCATCTTATATTCAGGATGCAAGACAACATGAGCATGGTAACAATTTCCAAACTGATACCACGATTTCAATAGATAATGTAATAAGACTCAGGATATGGTCACGGTTTAGAAATGCTGTTAAGTATCAAATATGGATTCAGTAAGATGAGGCTACTATAGCTGGCCATTACTGCACATGCAAAGTTGGTGCAAGGACATTTTGTATGTGTGCACATATAACCAGCGTTATTGGTTTCTGAGATATTCTAGGCATTTGGCGAGCATCAGATTTCCATCCAACTCTTCCTTAGAAAAAGTTCGAGATGTTTCAAATCGATTTCACTTCTCTTGCAAGTTGACACCCATTCTCACTTTTTCAGCCATTGAAAAGCATCTGGTATTTTTTATGGGTGAATTTTTTATCAATGTCAATCTTTCATTCAAAAGCCAGAGAATTTAAGGTCATTTAAAAAAAAAGCTTTATGTAAATTAATTTTTTTCTTCTGCAAATTATCGAAGGGAAAGCAGGCATTAAAATCAACCATATTCTCATCAGCTAACTAGCCACATTCAGTCCTCAAAATGCCTGAAAAAAAAACCCACTAAACAGTCCCTTCCCTATCTCAGGGTCTATAAATTTGAATGTATCGCGGGCTCTTGCAAACTAATCTGTATCTAAATAGCTATTATATAGTTTCTCTTCTTTTGAAGATATTAATATTGTTACCAAAACACTTTTCGAGAAAAGTAATGTATTCTTAATAAATGGTAAAACTATGTTTGATATTTGATATCATGAAACCGAATGTCCCAACCCAGTTTTGAGTGATGAGCATTATCAAAATTATAGATCTTTGAGTTTAAACCTAGATATTTTACGTTGAGTTCTTAATTTTATTTGTTTCTATACTTTCTATTCTCTATTCTATTCCGTAATTTAGCTTTTCACATTTGCACTTATAGACTGTGACATAGGGGCTGTTTAGTGGAGTCATTTTTTTCTTGTCTGGCATTTTGAGGGCTGAATGTGGCTACTAAGCTGATGAGAATATGGGTGATTTTAATGCCTGCCTCCCGTTCGAAAATATGCAGAAGAAAAAAATTGATTTACATGTAGAATTTTTTTTTAATGATCTCAAATTTTTTGACTTCTAAATAAAAGATTGACGTTGATTAATAATTCACCCATAAAAAATACCAGATGCTTTTCAATAGCTGAAAAAGTGGGGATGAGTGTCAACTTCCAAGAGAAAAGAAAAGAACCTTCTGCGTTTACTTTTTGTCTGGTAATCGAGAGAATGGAAGGTTTAGTTGTGAAAATAACGCTGAAAAATCGCCAGACGGTAATCACAGTTCGAAGTCGAGTTTTCCGGCGAAACATTCTGTGGACATTTCGAACAGGGGGCAGGCATTAAAACCACTTATATTCTCATCAGCTAACTAGTCACATTCATCCCTCAAAATTCCAGACAAAAAAAAATGACTCCACTAAACAGGCCCTATCTCAGGGTCTATTAGTTGGCTTTTGTTTTTCTTTTTTGATCTTTCATATTAATCGTTTAAAATTGAAAATCTTCAAATAATATCTTTTTTGTCATACGCTCTCAAAAACAGCTATTTTACGGACTCGTTCAAGTCCGTAAAATGCTTCTTTTTAGGATTTTTTATTTCTTTTTGGATGCACCTTTATGATTTCAAAAATTAAGGAAATTTTGCAAATTTTAGCGTTCTGAAGAATTCTAAAAAGCGTATGACAAAAAATAGTGTTTGTCACACGTACCTAACGAAGTTTTTCAGGACTCATCTGCTATTCCGGACTCGGCTAACGCCTCGTCCGGAAACAGCAATGATTCGTCCTGAAAAACTTCATTTTAGGTACTTGTGACAAAAATAACTATTAACCATTATGTTCAATAAAAATATATTCTATGAAATGTTGGTTTCATTCATATTGAGGCGAGCTACTTGAGTATACAATGTAATGTCAAAAGTTTCGTTCCCTGCACAGTGTGAAATCACATACGAGAAGCAAAAAAGTAAGTCAGGAAGTTTTGTCATTGCAAATTGTTGTATTTAAAAGAAAAAAAAAATGAATTGATTTATATAGTACGAAACCACTACAAATATCTAATAAAAGATTAGCGTTATGCATCTGTCATAAGATATATTCAAATATAGGTACCAATAAAAGTGTCCACCCTGTACATTTGTAACATTTTCAGTCCAACGTCTACATTTAAGTATATTCTAAACAATTATGTCTAATAATTATGCCTTAGATGGTTTGTTTTTTGAGTTTTAAAGTAAAATTATCAAGGCGACGCTTGCAATTGGACTCTTATTCGCACGCCTATGGATGACCGTAGCTCCGAAACGGCTCGAGGACCCCCTAATTTTTTTGTCAAAATTCGATCTACATACATAGAACTACAACATATAAAAAATTCAGACATTTTGACCGAAACCTATTTTCAATGGTCCAAGTGCGGGGTCCTTTCCAGAGCTTTCTATCCTCTTGTTCTTATAGCTGTACTTGTAAAGTTGTCATCGGTATTGATCTCTATAGCGGCGCTCTAACTCACGACAAGCGCACCATAGTTTTGTCGGGAAACGAGTATTTAGTACCACGCAATGCTGCAATCAAAACTGTAGCCGTATCATCGGAGCTCCAAGCATCAGCCATTGCAACGGTCTTGAACTGACGTCTGTACATCGCCCATGATTTTTGACCGTTACATTGAATTTATTATCTTGCACTGAAAGAATCTCGAGCCTCGTTTGTTCCTCGGTGATGCTGTTTGCATCCATTCCCGTTTAATTTCAAGATTTTCTTGAAGGCGCGGTCTTTCATTATATATTCGTTCTTCTTGTTATTGTAAAAGTGCTACGAGTCGGTCCTCTTGTTTTTTTTCTTCGATTTGCTTTTTTTTTCAGTCTTTGGACTTCTTGTTGTTGTAAAAGTGCTGCAAGACGTTCCTGCTCTTTTTTTTCTTTTCATTTCCGAGTATCCACTTCTTCTTTCTCGTCGTCCATATCGTTCAAGTCTGCCATTATTTGATAAACTTGTTCCATTTCGGTAGTATGCTGTAGTGTATTTTCCATACAATACTTTATGTCTTTTTTGAAGCTTGATTTTAAATCTGCGGTGAAGTCAAATTACAAATAAATGGAACATGATGAAATCTTCTAAAAAATCACTCTGTGGTTGTTTTTTTGATGTCGAAACCAAACCAGTAATGAAGTCAGTAGGTATTATTCTTGTTTCACTCAGTTTACAAATGGAATTTTATAGAAGTTCCTAAAATTTTGGAATGTTACCGATTACTTTAAATCTTTCAACAACAAACTGTTTTGGAATGCTTTGAGATTTATCTTCACCAAAGCAACACGGACCAATTATAGTTCAACCTTGTTGGACATACAAAAATAGATTGAACTCTGCCCTTTTTTACAACATTGTTGGATAGAGTTTCACTAGTTTGTTGATTATATAACTGGATTGAACATAAATTCCTTAACTTTCGAACCAATATAAGCCGCTCTACCTTTAGCCAATAAAACGTTGTAGTATAACATACCCGGGTTCGTTCAGTAAGATCGAACGATGAGAATTTTTATTAAAATCTGTTTTTTTTTTAAAGATAAAAGTCAAAATGACATTATGTTGGCAGTACGATGTAAAATTATCAAGCTTTTAAATTTTTTATGCAGAAAAGGCTTGGGTTGCCAACATAGTTACTAAATTTTTGACTTGGGGAATTATCTTTAAAATAAAAACAGACTTTACCTTTTAAACAACAAATCTTCTGAAAAATGAAATGAAAAACAAATAGGACCTACGTTGTGGAAACTTACTCAATTTTACTTACTGGACATGCGCCCAACATAGCAAATATTTGGGAAATTTAAGGGAAGTTGTGGTATGTAAAAGACACGAAAAATTTGTGAAACGCCTACTTTATTATTAAAGTAAATCGTACCGTTCTCATCCTGGAACTAACGAGGGGAAAGAGCACGGCAGAAAAACCCTCGATCTAACATTCCTCAAAAATCGAAACATACTGTGTCATTTCAATAATAATTGTGAGTCAACAACTTCAAAAAGTGAGGGAGAGTCATTCCAAGTATTTTTCTGGTGGTTCTCCAAATAAAAATAAAAATTTTTAGATAAGTTGACGCGAACACAGGAACAAGCACCCTCTGAAAAAATGAACGATAGCAAGCTTAGTGTTTTTCTCCTCAATATTCAGTCCATAAGACACAAAACTGACGAATTACATTTATTACTAGAACAGCTCAATTTTCCAGAAATTATTGCCATAACTAAACATTGGCTAAATATCGATGAGCCTGTATTTGTCAAAAATTACACAACAATATCTAGGTATACTAGAAGTATATTATCCCACGGAGGTACAGTAATAATGTCTACTAATAACAACTTTTCGGCAGTGACTAAGTTCGACAATTTATTAATTGAGAAATTATTTGAATTTTCTATCGTCTACAACAATATTTACGATCTCTACATTGTTTGCATTTACAGAACACCTGACGCCGACTTGGTTACATTTTTCCAAAATTTACTAAGCTTGCTTGAGTCTCTCCCTCTTAATAGTAAATTAATTTTATGTGGCGACTTAAACATAGATTTTTCCAGTGTGTGTGCTGCCCAAGAATCTCTTGACTCGATATTTGTATCTTTTGGTATAGTCATGCATGTTCAATCTCCGACACAAATAACTCAAAACAGATCTAGCACTATCGACTACGGCGTGTCATCTTTTGATCCAAATTTCGTTGACTGTTCTGTTTTAAGTTCAGGTTTTTCAGATCATGAAACAGTACTCACAAACTTTTCTGTGAAGACGATTGGCAGGGACGCTCCACATAAGTTACGCCGAATTTTCTCTGAAAAAAAATTTCGAAATTTTAGGCGCCTATGTCAATCAATTGCTTGGGATTGCCTCTCTGATGACATTGATTGTGCATTTTTTACATTTACAAATACACTTTCTGGTTTGGCTTCCAAGGCATTTCCTCTTAGGCCTATAAAAAAAAAGCAACATAAACCTTGGACTACTAAAGACTTGCGCGTATCTGCAAAGAACATGCGCTCGTTGGCACACCTTAAAAAATTTTCGGACAATCCCTTCTTCCAAAATTACGTTAAATGTTATAGAAAAACTTATCATAAAACAATAAAAGCCGCCAAAAACCTCTATTATGACAACCGGTTCACTCGAACCGAAAATATTTCCAAGGAAACGTGGTCTATTGTTAACGATTTGAGAAATAAGGCTTCTTCATCTAGTATAACCTCTACCTCACCTGAGAACCTGAACGATTACTTCGTTAATGTCGCAAAAAATTTAATGACTACTGTAGTTCCGACCTGCGATCCACTTTCGTATCTTTCGAATACCAATATGAATTTACACAGTTTTTTTCTAACACCTGTGGAAACATCAGAGCTTTGCAGTACAATTAAAGACATCAAAAACAAATTGTCATTTGGGACTGATGGGCTCACTTTAAAAATGTTTCTCAATTTACCAGAATGTACATTGAATCTCCTCACCACTTTAATAAATAAATCATTCCAACAGGGTGTTTTCCCAAATTGCCTTAAGACGGCTATAATTATTCCTCTGCATAAGGGTGGAGATAAAGATCTAGCTTCGAACTATCGTCCAATTGCACTTCTTCCCACTTTATCAAAAATCATTGAAAGATTGGTTAAGAAAAGGCTCCTATCTGCATAAATATAAGATACTAACTACTCACCAATTTGGATTTCTAACCAACAGATCATGCTATGTACTCTGTCTTCAATAATGTCTACTCTAGCCTGAACAATTTGCACTCTACAGCATCAATTTTCTGTGATTTTTCTAAAGCATTTGACTGTGTAAGTCACAATATCCTAATCAACAAATTGCAGTACTGCGGAAATCGAGGCTTTCCTCTGGAATGGTTCAAGTCGTATCTTAACAACAGAAAACAACTTGTGAGGGTTGATACGTCAATGTCTTCATGCAGGCCAATTGAATGTGGAGTTCCGCAGGGTTCCGTGTTGGGTCCAATATTATTTTTGCTATTCATCAACGACATTGCTAGTCTAGACATCAGCGGTAAAATCTGCCTCTTTGCTGATGATACTAGTTTCACTTGGAGCAATCAGGATATTGTGGCACTTCATAGAACCATGTCCAATGATTTTTTTACCATTAAAT
This sequence comes from Ceutorhynchus assimilis, assembly GCA_917834065.1. NCBI lineage: Eukaryota > Metazoa > Arthropoda > Insecta > Coleoptera > Curculionidae > Ceutorhynchus > Ceutorhynchus assimilis. Next base: position 21,029,939 of record OU892285.1, on the reverse strand, counting down.
CATGGTGCGACTCTATCTAACCTTCTCTGTTTCAACGCCGCGAAAACCAAAGTTCTGTCATACAAAAGTACGTTGCAACCTATTGCACTTAATAACGCCACTATTATTGACGTCGTTGATTCTGTGAAGTTTTTGGGCCTTATTATAGACAAGTCCCTGAAATGGAGCTTGCACATCGATACTTTGTCCAAAAAATTGAGCTCCGCTTGTTTCGCAATAAGATCTGTTTCCAAGGAACTTAACTTTTCAACCTCTAGATCAGTCTACTTTGCCCTCTTCGAATCACATCTTCGATACGCCCTTCCATTCTGGGGTACATGCGGTGCGACTCAATTTGAGCGTATCTTTAAATTGCAAAAAAGGGCTATTCGTTATTCTCTTAGGCTAAAGAATAGAGCCCATTGTCAAGTTTTTTTTAAAAAATATAAAATATTGACACTCCCTTCCTTATTCATACTAGAGTCAGTCTGTTTAATCCGCAAACACCTATCAAGTATTTCAGAAAGGCCATTCCATCATTATCCACTTAGAAACGCGGAGGATGATCTTTACCTACCAACCCCATCCTCAGAATTAGTTAAGAGCTCTATTCTGTACAACGCAAAAAAAATGCACAACCATCTGCCAATAGAAATCAAGTCCATATCTTCTCTTTCTAAATTCCGCATAGCTCTCAAATCATATTTGTTGGAATGAGCCTTTTATAAGGTAAATGACTTTTTTGCGAACACATAATTTTGAGCATTCCACACACTGGAGCATTGTTTATAGGTAATTTGTTTTGTTAATAATTTATTAGACTAATTTAGTTTATTTTATACCTCGAACTCGATGTACCTACTTATGTATTTTGTTTGTTTTGTTTTGACTTTGTATACAGATAGATGTATATTATTTTTAAGGCTTTGTCAACAAATTTTGTTAAATTTTTTTCCTGACAATAAAGCATTATTATTATTAATAGTCATTAAATCAATAATTTAAGTCAATAAAAGTTTTAATTAGGTACCGCCCCTGTTCTTGTGCTAAAATTTCAATTACACACACTACATTCAATCAACACAACCTATAATCAATACTGAAGAGTTTTTGTTAGTAAGCCAGTTTCCCAGCAGGTACTGAGGTCCCATACGGGAAGCTACTCAGCTATAGTTGTTTTTGAGCCAATATCTCTAGATTGATTATTTCTATTTGCTAGGATATTCTCTCGTCAGGGTAGGAAAATGTTAGTAAATTCAACAAGGCCCTACTGCACGCTCTAAATCCACAAAATCAAAATTTCAGCACAAAAAGACAGCACATAATTTCATAGGTTCTAATTTACTTCTTTATCTGTGTTGTTTACAGTATGAAACGATTTTTGTTAAATACATGAACAATGCACATATCATAAAAAATATTATAAACAAACAAAAAAATACATAAAAATGAACAATAGAACAATAGAAATAGAACTTGCATAAATGGGAGTCTCAAAAATAAATAGCATTTAATCGACTAACCTGTGAACGCTCCTTACACAAACACTAATAACAAATTGGATTGAACAATCGATTTTAATGCAAAATAGAAATGAAAATTGAAAAATGAATAATTACAGATACGCGTCTAAAGGAACAGCCCCAGCTTGTTCTCAAGTTTAGTTGCGTCTTCTCTATCTCCCGTTCGCAGTACCGTTCCGTTCCTTGTGGTCGAACGCGGTAACACCTAAATTTGATGGCGCAGACAAGGTTGCAACATTTACTTTTATTCAGTAAACGTTTTTTAAAAAAGTTAAGATTTGAAGAAATAATATTTTAAATAGGTGGTTTTCCTCAACGTTGAAAAAGTTTTTTCTCAAAATACTATTTTGTCCAAGGATAGTACTTTTAGTATACCTACTAACAATGCCTCTTTGCACAGTTTTTTTTTGTAACAGAAATAATTATAACACGTTAACTACAATTTGCATTTAAATGCCGTTTCCAAATACGGTGCTGCGGTCTGCAAGACCGAGTCCCAACTACTCACCGTCGTTAGCACGGTCCATTGGACCGAGCCTAATTTTCTAGCCTGTAACGCCAAGCGATTATATGAAGGTCACGATAAACGTACAAATAGACCGAGTCGGCGAAAGAGGATAATAATTGGAATACACCAGTTTTTTATATTTCTCTGCATAAAGTTTTATAGTTCTATAATTAATCAGTAATAGAAAATATACTAAAAAATACAAATATAAGCTACTTTCTTTAGGCGCACAACTATTTATAATAAGACTCGATTTCATTTAAATAAATTATATTAGCCACAAAGAAAAACAATATCGCTATTTCCAATTCGACTGATCACCACCAGCAGAACATCAGGACTGACTCATCCTTTTCTTGCTGATAACACCCAACCCTATTCGCTTCGTCATTCAGAATATTTTCATCGATTAAAGGCGATTAACCGTTCGGTCATAGTTGACAGATAACCAATGAAGCAAACGTCATTTGTCAACCAATCGGTGATAAATGACGGTAAATGCATTGTTCATCTGTCAATATAACCGATTGGTTATTCGCCTTTAATCGACTTTTGTTAGGTATAGGTGCAAGGAAATATTCTTTACAGTCGGCCTAACCTGACATCTTTACGTCCCGGGAAGGGAGTAAAGATCGGTTACAGTCGGCCAATGCTACCAAAGTATCGCCTCGAGACTCTCTTCGATGCCTCCATAAAACCTTTGACCTGAAACAACACAAAACTATAAGTTCATACCAAATAAACTTATAGTCGGGTTGTCAAGCTCGGCCGGCACAGCGTTGCCGTCTCTTGCATATTTTCCTTTAGTCAAAATATTTTCAGAAACAATAATGGATTATATTATAATATAATGCAAACATTTATTACGTAAATTATAAACATTTTTTCAAAGTTTGGTTTAATATATATTTAATAACAACTCATTGCAAAGAACTTATCGCATCCTTATTACAATAGAGAGAGAGACGTGCAATAAGGACAAACAGTATTTAAATTAGCCTTATTTTGACATCTACGCACGCGCATTTGGGTCCGAAAATAAGGATTCCCTTAATAGGGTTACTGCTTGTCTTTATTTGTGTATGGTTAGTGCGAGGCAGTAAACTTCCCTTATTTCAAATTTCTGACATTTTGGACGACTTTGACGTTTTGCTTTTCGACGATGACGTAATTTTACTTATGGCGTTTCCGATTGGTAGATCTAGTGCAAAACTAGTGCAACTTTTTCTATTCCTGTCTTTTTCTTCTACGGGTCGATTAAAAGGATGCAAATACACTCAGTGCGCACTGAATCTACCAATCGGAAACGCCATTAGAAAATTTATTTTTTATAATAGTTTTCCATTTTACTGTGGGTAACATCAAAAAATTAGTATCAGCAGAAAATCACAAACAAAAATTAACACTTTTTGAGGCTGAAATTTATAAACATAGCTATCAGCTGTCAAAATTATGAATACAAAATAAGGTAATACTCTAGCACCTACTACAGTCTTCCAATAACTGTTTTTTTTTCTTGGAAAAATAGTGCTGATGCACTAATAAAATAACGTAGATCCTTAATACTGCGAGGCAGTATTTAATAGTTCCAATAACTCTCTAATATTTCGAACGAGAGCGCGATAATAATGGCCTTTATTTCCCTTAAATGCTGTTAGGAAGATGAGTTTACAAGTCGTTGATGCCGTGTGACCGAATAAAAATTTTCAATTTGAACTTTATTTTCTCTCATTTTTAGCGTGTAGCAGAGGCTTTGAACTTAAGTATGTCCACTGTCTGTACTATTTCAAAGGCAGTCAAAAATAACGAAGTTTTGGAATCGCCTTCTAAGAAGCGATGCACTTCGAAGAGAGTGTGATGTTTCAAAGCTCGATAGCACTATTTACGATATGTATACAAAAAGTAAATCGTTTGAGACACAGGTACATAGATATCTATGAATCGCCTTCTTTCTTCTTGTAGGACAACATGTAACTTGTTTACAGCCACTCTAAATACTATAAATAATTAAATATTATGAATATTTGAACCATCAAGAATATTTACAATTATTCTGGATCACTGAAATCACTAGAATCGCTAGAGTCTTCATCAACATTGATGATAAGTGGGAGAACCTCTTGCCTATCCATTACTTGTTCCCTGTTATACCACTCGTCAATTATCCCTTCTGTATGTCTCACAGAATTTTTCCACATTTTAGGGGTAACAGTTTCCAGTGCCTCTAGCCACATTTTTAAACAAGCATCTTGAGTATAACCATCTCTGCCAATATGTCGGTTATAATAGTTTTTTGCAATTCCCCAAATAAGTTCAATCGAATCGGGTTAAAAGTACAGTGATATGGAGGTAGTCGTAAAACTTTATGTCCATATTGTTCTGCCAAGTCATCTACCACATACTTTTTTGTTGGTTTATTCCTGAAAAAGCAATACTTGAGAAGTTGAGCATAGAATACATACAATTTGGGTATTGTAGGTACTAACTGTGCAACAATAGTCACAAATTAAGATTTCAATGCTGTATTTGGATACTCAACTTTCTGTTCGGTTAACCAATTTTGAATTTCAGCCTTAGTAGACGAACTATAGGTGTTTTCCTTAATAACATGCTGTGGTAAGGAGCATTGTCTATAACAATAACAGATGGTTCACTCAAGTTTTTCAACAGCTGATTTTCGAACCAACGTAAAAAGTTTTGTTGATTCATTTCCCCATGATAGTCATTAAGTTGAGTTTTCGATGAAAATACGAGCGATGCACCTTCAATGAATCCATTTTCATTGCCAGCATGAAGTATGATGTATCTAAAAAAAGCATTTCACACACATATAATACAACTGCTCTTTGTATTCATGTCTATATTCATCTTTTACCATCAACTTTGGTAGTTTTAACACTCCGCTTGTTGTTGTCTTGCCACGATCGGTTAATAGTACCATTTTGAAAAATCCAAGTTTCGTCCAAGGAAACTAACTGGTACAAAGCCTCCTCTTTCAGTCTTAGATAAGACCTCAAAAATGATATGCGTTTAACAGCAATATCAGGAAGTTCTTTTTTCCATTTGAAGCCTATTTCTTTTAACCCGGGAGTACACGCGTGTCGGTCAAAAAGACCGACCAATGATAAAATCTGTAATTACGCCACTGGTACAAGGGTGGCAGTTTTGTCCATCCAGGAATGCCTGATGCAGGTTTTCCACTACCCATTGGCCCAAAAATATTTTGGTTTTTGGTTGAAGTATGGTTCGTTGTTTTCATAGTCGGTGCTTTTTACTAGGTGCATGAGCCTGAGTATCTAAAATATTTGTGTTCAAAATTGGCATTTTCTGATATTGGGAGTACTTTTGGCTATCGATAATACGGTACCTGTACTGCATAATATAATTCCCTTTGTAATGTTATGAATTCTAGGAATTATAGTGCTTGTACACTTTTTTCGCGGAAACAATCCCAAACGTATCCTGAACGCTAAGGCATGACTTACGCAGGTAATATTTGGAAGTTTCGTGTCTCTATTGATTAGTAAACCTGCGTAGGTCATGCCTTAGCGCTCAGGATACGTTTGGGATCGTCTCCGCCAAAAAAGCTAATAATTTATATAAACTTTTGGGCAGTCGGTCGATTTGACCGAACGCGTGTAACGACGTGAGTTTTTTGGCGCGTGTAATGACGGGTTAACAATCTACTCAATGACATGCGACTGCCATCAAATAATTGTTTGGCTTTCAATTGCTCCCATATACAAGATAATATTACATGTTGTCCTACAAGAAGAAAGAAGGCGATTCATAGATATCTATGTACCTTTGTCTCAAACGATTTAATTTTTGTATACGTATCGTAAATGGTATTACGTATAGCACTGCTATCGAGCTTTGAAATATCACAGATTCTGTTCGAAGTACATCGCTTCTTAGAAGGCGATTCCAAAACTTCGTTATTTTTGACTGCCTTTGAAATAGCACAGACAGTGGACATACTTAAGTTCAGAGCCTCTGCTACGCGTTAAAAATGAGAGAAAATAAAGTTCAAATTGAAAATTCCTATTTGGTCACACGACATCAACGACTTGTAAACTCACCTTCCTAACAGCATTTAAGGGACATAAGGGACCATTATTATCGCGTTCTCGTTCGAAATATTGTAACAAGGATGCGATTAGTTCTTTGCAACGGCTGTTAAGCTGCTTCGGCATCTTGTACACTTCGCAGTTCGCCCTATTGATAGCACTTGAACCAAAAATTCGTAAACTGTCAAAACGCAATCAAAATTCAAAATGTCAAGAATTTAATTTGGCAACATTACATTTTTTGAAGTGGTGTTAACAACTGAATGGCTAGCGGGAAATTCAAATTCCAATTAAGTCAATCCGACGCCGCATATTTTCACGGTTGGCGATAACGATTTTAAAAATGGCGTCATCGATGTCACAACTACAAGTTTATTTGGTATGAACTATAGTTAATCTACTCATTTAAAATTACCCAGCTTAGCCTAATTCATCAAAGGACCTATCCTTTAGTGATATACCAACGATTTTTCCCTATTGTCGAAGCAACTTTCGCTCCCGAGTGACTTTTCCCTCATCTCACCCATCGCACGTTACAATGGAAAATCCACAAAACATCGGAAAATCAAACGTTTACAAACTTTTTGTCATTTTACGTCTTTTCTGACATCTCGCCAGTGCTTTCCGGACTATCCTCAAGTTTTTTTGTTGAACCATCCTCGGAATCCGCCGATGAGTCAGATGAAGAGACAACCGTCTTGAACAGTTTCATCTTATCTAAAGGACATATACCAGAGTAACTCTTTCGTGCCCGACATGCCCTCAATCACGCAACGATCGTTATCTAACATCTTTTTAATTACGAAGGGCCCATGGAAATTTGGTTCGAGCTTTCTACTTCTACCATCATGTGAGCACTGCGCTAGCTGGACAAGAATTTTCTGTCCAGCCTTATACTTTATAGGCTTAGCATGCCTTGCATCATAGTACAACTTTTGTACTCCCTGCTGATGCTTTATATTTTCTGTTACTTTAGCTCGCACTTCCTGCAAGTCATGAGGCTCGTTTTCACATACCCTCATGAACTATACCACCTCCAACAGTAGGGACTCCAGAAATCCGTAATCGCACCCCAGAATAGTCATCCGCACTTAAGAAATTTATTCTATTATTTATATGGAAATTTCTCAAATATAAATGACCACTCCAAAACACAACTGAAGGCCCCCAAAACACTGCTAAAGAAGGGCACAGAAAGGAGTCAATTATTTCTCTAAGTCTATATTAAATATACTAAAGGAACCTCGTTGGGACTTTTCCCGGTTGGAGAGTGAACAATGGTGTTGATTTCCCATTGCACTAGACTGATACTTTCATTTCAGCGATCTTGATCTTCCACAGAAGCATTGATGGCGGCAAGAATAACTCTGTTCATTCTTCCTACTTGCCCATTGACCCGTGGAGTTGCAGTGGCACATAATACTCTTTTTTATTACCAAGTCATCACAAAATCTAGAAAACTACTTGCTGGTAAATGCGGTTCCACGATCACAAATGATATGCCTAGGCACTCCAAACAAGTCGTTATAGACTATCACTATCACGACTTATGTGATTCAATCGCTGTGGCTATAGCCTAGTATAGGTACGTACAACACGTATTATATTAAAAAAAAAAAAAATTGATATCTTAAAAACTGTTCGGTATTGAACATTAGCGCAATGATAACTTTTATTTTAAGGACGACTCCCTCTACACAATATCAAAAATTCAGCAAAATTCCACATAGATCACTGAACATCCATAAGAAATGTGCGGGGTATTTTTACTTTTCTGATAAACACCTAAAACATTAACATTTTTCTGCCGGCATACAAATGGCAGTTGCATTTTTGGCATACCTACCCAAGTTCACAGTCTCAACCTGTTACACAATTTTTCGGACAAACAATTGGAGTAATACATTGTCGGAGCAAAGATTTTTGGAATTCGTGTATCTTTCTCTTAACAATTTAAAAAAATAGTTCTTTGAAATAATGACATATTTCTTGCCCTAGAAAATTTATTCTACGTATACTAGGCATGCATCTACTGATGCGTGGAGTTCAAAAGTGATAACGATAATTGGTAGGACTATGAACTACTAAAATGATTTTTGAAATTTATAAATTTCATTCAAATAATGGTTATCCTGATTGAATAAACGAATTACGAAATTTTTATTTCTCTTCTCAGGAAAAATCATAATTACATCCATTTAATTTTAAGTAGGTATTTAAACATAAAAAATATTGGAACATTTTATGGCTCTATTGTATTGAAAGTTAATAATTTTTCTTTATTGTACAATACTGCATTATTATTAGTTCGCAACATGAAATTGAATACATTATTTCTTTTTTTATGTGTTTTTGCTGCTGCAACTGCTGCAGATATGATTTTTCCAACAAGTCAATCAGGTGAGTAGGTTGTACGATTACATTTAATCAACATAGCTTTTCGCTTATGTATTTAATTTTTTAATCAACGTAGACCTGAAAAGCGTGAGAGTCACCCGTCGTAAAAGAGTTGACTGATAATAATTTTTATGACACATGTCTTGTCTTTTTAATAAAAAAAAAGTAAGAAAAAACCAAAGTTGGAAGTAAAAATCTACATTTATTCCCTTCCTGCTGGTTGGGTGGTCCTTCGAATATAGAGAATAGCAAGTTCCCGATTAATAGCTCGACGATACGAAACATTGGTCACTTCGGCCAGGATTGAAACAGCGAAGAAAGAATTACATCAAGTTTTTCACGAATTTGTGCCTACGAAAGGTTCCCGAAAGCCATTTTCACGAGAAGTTATCCACGGAAGTTTGTCTACAGTACAATATAGGACATTGGTTGTCATTTCACGCACTGCTGGAAGCGCATTGATATAAGTTTTCTTTAAATACGGGTGAGATCTTTCCTAATTATTTGCTTTTGGTTTGTAGATTGAAATTATAGATCTGGATCTGTGTTGAGTAAGTAGCTCCATAAATTTTGTAGTTAAAATTTTGCGCAAATAGGTACTTGAGGATAAAGTAATAAAACATGGGGTCCAAAGCCGAGTCCAAAGCTAAAAAAGAAGAAATTGTTGATTTAGAGCATAAAATCAATGTTTTGTTATCAAAGCTAGGCCGTTTTAGTAATTATTTAGCAAACCCAAGCAATATCGATAAATTCGAGCAGATAAAGTTAAGGTTGAAAAGCACGAAAGAAGATCAGGTGAAATTTGATGAATACCAAACGCGATTGGAGTTTTTAGATAGATCCAAGGTATACGAGCGTGAGGATCGCGAAGATGAGTTTTTTTCAGGTGATGTCTGAAGCTGAAAAAATGTCGAAAAAAGAATATGAGCCGACAGCTCAACAAACAAGGACACAAATGCACCAAGTATCAATAACGCAACCTGCATCTTTTACACCCAATATAGTTCAACTAGGGCTACCTACTTTTTACGGATATTATGAGTCATGGTTTAGTTTTTGGAATGTTTATAAAGCCATGATACATAATCGAACGGATTTTCCCGATTCTTTAAAACTATTGTATCTGAAAAGTATTTGTAAAGGGGATGCGGCGAAAATTATTGACAATTTGCAATCCACAGATGAAAATTATGAAGTAGCTATAAAATTGTTGGGAGAAAGATACGAGCACAAAAGAGTAATTGTTAATCAACATATAAACACGCTTTTATTCAAATTACCCGATGTAACGCGAGAAAATGCAAAGGCTCTTAGAAATTTAGTAGACGTGGTTACTCAACAGGTCAATGCGTTGGAAAAATTGAATATGCCTGTGAAACAATGGGATGCTCTATTGATACCGTTAATTATCAAAAAATTAGATGACAGAACAAGGCGAGAATGGAAAAGTAAACTCGATGATGATAATTTTCCATCTTTCGAAGAATTTTTAAAATTTTTAAATAGAAAATGTTTTACTCTAGAAACTCTGTATACAGATATTAATATAACCAAAAATCAATCAATTTCACATATCGGTCAAAGTTCAAACCCAAATTACACTTATAACAAAATTCAAAAAAGTATGTCACAACACTCCCCACAACTTCCTAATTTACAATGTTTCGTAAGTTCAGAAAACATAGTTTGTGAAATATGTAATGGAAATCATTTTATTTATCAATGTTCTAAATTTTTAGAAATGTCCATTAGTCAAAGATATGAAGAATTGAGGAAACATAAATTATGCACGAACTGTTTACGCCCAGGACATTTCAAATTTCAATGTAATTCAAGCAATTGTAGAAAATGTAATTCAAGACATAGCACTTGCACGAAGATAAATTTAAAGGAAAAAATCAGCCCTTCCACGTAAATTATGGTAAAAATGGCAATACTGCATGGAATCAAGGTCAGCAAACCACAAATAATATCAGCGCAACTCACTGCGTCACTGAAATAAGCGCGCCAAATTCAACAGATTTGAGCCATCCGCCAAATCAAAGTTTAAAAGCTCCTACGATGTTCGTGCCCGACCAGAGTACTCATAAAAATGATGAATATTTCTCGGTAAACAATGAACAACATTTTCAGGATAAAAACTTTGTTTGCAATAGTTGTTATGGAGTCTCGGGTGCAAATATGGATGGAAATCAAGTACTTTTATCTACAGCGACGGTTTTGATCGCAGATCTTGAAGGAAAAATGCATGAATGTACAGCACTTTTAGACAGCGCGAGTCAGTCAAATATATTAACAGAAAAATTATGCAAAAAATTAAAGCTTAGATTACAAGATTATAAGGTGCCGTTATGTGGGATAAATCAATGCAGAACTAATGTGAATTACAGAGTAGACGTTGAAATAAAGTCAAGATTTACAGAATTTTCTGCCAATTTGCAATGTTCCATTTTGCCGGTGATTACGGAAAGACTACCTCTATTTGAATTTTCAAAGGACAATTTAAACTATCCAAAAAATGTACAGTTCGCAGATGATAAGTTTAATTATCCCAAAGAAATAGATTTGCTTATAGGGGCTAGTATTTTTTACGAAATTTTGAAAACTGAGAAAATATACTTGGGAATGAATTATCCGGTAATTCAAAACACCGTTTTTTGATACATTTTAACAGGAAGCATTCCTTTGGGCAGGAAAAACAAAAATGGTCAGAAAGAAATTTGTAATTTGGTTCGAAGCAATCAGTTAGATACTTTAAATGACACATTAACTAGATTTTGGTTGCTGGAAGAATTACCTCAAAAACATATTTTGTCAAAGGAAGAGGAATATTGTGAAGAGTTTTTTAAGAGAACTACTTCTAGAAATAGCGAAGGTCGATTTGTCATAAAACTGCCATTTTGTCAAGACTATGAAAAGGAATTAGGACAGTCTAAGGACTTAGGTTTAAAACGGTTTTTGAGTATTGAATCTAGGTTGCAACGTGACGAAAAATTAAATCTTCAATATGTTGACTTTATGAAAGAGTACGAATTGCTCAATCACATGACTCTAAAATGTAAATTTGTCGACGACACATCAATAAAAAAATTATCTTATTTTATTCCTCACCATCCAGGCTTACGCGAATCTAGCCTAACTACCAAGTGTAGAGTAGTTTATGATGCTTCATTTAAATCGAGTACACAAGTTTCACTCAATGATTTATTATGTTTAGGGCCCACAGTTCAAGATGACTTATTTTTGGTGGTTTTAAATGCTGATATAAAAGCTATGTATAGGCAAATACTTGTAGATCCATCATATCGCCAATATCAACAAATTATTTGGAGGTATGATAAAAGTGAACCAATCCAGGTTTATATGCTAAATACTGTAACATACGGTACAAAAAGTGCTCCCTTCCTTGCAACTAGATGTCTTAAACAATTATCTAGTGAAAATCAAGAAATTTACCCGAGAACATCAAGGATTATTGAAAGTTCATTTTACATGGATGACTTAATTTTAAGCGTTAATTCCACTCACGAAGCTATATAAGTTTACGAAGAAATCACTAAAATTTTGTCGTCTGCTGGTTTGGAACTTAGAAAGTGGTCATCAAATCAAGAATCAATTCTAAATCACATTTCTGGAAATGACAAGTCAAAAAACGAAAATTTAATTATACCTCACGAAAATAAAAGTTTAAAAACATTAGGAATTTCTTGGAATCCAAATTTGGATACTTTACGATATTCTATTGAATTTGAAACAAAATTTTCCCAAATAACTAAACGATCGATTTTGTCAATTTTATCACAGATTTATGATCCTTTAGGTTTGATTGGTCCCGCCATAATAAAAGGAAAAATATTGATACAGGAACTATGGAGAGAGAAATTAAATTGGGATGAACCAGTTCCAGCAATTTTAAAGGATTATTGGATAAATTTTTTAGCTCAGATTCCCATTTTAAATAACATTCAAATAAAACGACAAGTTCTTCTAAATTCTTTTGTATCAGTGGAAATTTTTGGTTTTAGCGACGCTGTATTAAAGCATACGGATGCTCAGTTTATTTATGTTCAGTCGATAATAAGGGCGCTAAAATTTGTCGTTTGCTGTGTGCAAAATCAAAAGTCGCGCCATTAAAAAAGGTAACCTTACCTAGACTCGAGCTTTAGCGGCAATATTACGTATTACTAGCTAAATTAGTTCATGTTGTAAGAGAAACGTTAAAAATAAACATCAAGGGAACAACATATTTTTCAGATTCCACAATCGTTTTATCTTGGCTGAAACTTGATCCTAGTTCATTGAAAACGTTTGTTGGAAACAGGGTTGCAAAAATTTTGGAATTAACCAACATAGATGAATGGACCCACGTTAAGAGTGAAAATAATGCAGCAGATATAATTTCTCGTGGTATAGATCCTGAGGAGCTATTAAAGGCGGATATTTGGTGGAACGAACCTTCATTTATTACAGAAAATCTTACAGTTAATGAAAATTATGAATTCTTACCACCAGAGAAACTTCCCGAAGTTAAATTTCTAAATATTAATTTAGTAGTATCACATAAATTCAGCTTTGAAATATTTGATCGTAATTCTACACTTTACCGGTTGCAAAGGGTGACTGGATATTTGTTACGGTTCACAAATCGTCTTTACCATGAAATCAAACCTGTTTCGGAAAGTTTAACTCTCGAAGAGTTTTCTGAATCTTTAAATGTTTTGATTCGATAAGCACAACTTCAAGAATTTTCTAAAGAAATTTATTGTCTTCAAAATGATAAGCCTTTGGAACGAGATAGTAAATTATTATGTCTTAATCCATTTTTGGACCATAATGGTATTCTGAGAGTTATTGGTAGAATACATAAATCGGATGATGTCAATTACAATCAAAAACACCCAGTTATTCTTCCTTACAAACATAAACTCACATATTTGATCATTAGAGCAGAACATTTGAAAAATTTGCATGTTGGTACACAAAATTTACTCGCAATTTTAAGATTAAATTATTGGCCTATTAACGGTAAAATTATGATAAAAAATATACTAAATTCGTGCGTTACTTGTTTTAGAGTAAAACCTAAAGCGGGAATTTTTTTAATGGGACAACTGCCTTCAGCAAGATGTTCACAAAATAGAGTATTTTCACGATGTGGTGTCGACTATGCAGGACCTGTTTACGTTAAAGATGGTGTTAGACGTAAAAGTCAGACAGTAAAAACTTACTTATGTATCTTTGTTTGTTTAGCTATCAAGGCTGTTCACATCGAACTCGTACATGATCTAACTACGGCAAGTGTTGGCGTAATGGTTGATGTTTTAGAATCACCTTCGGAGTTACGTGGACTGTAAGCGCAACTAATGAATATGTAGCAAAAAATAACCATACAAAAGACAATATGATAAAAGGCGCCTTACCTGTGGTTCTGGGGTTCTTCTAGTTCAAAGTTAATTGTTAATACCGGGATCCCGGGTTATGTTTCGGTTGCACAACACTACCGGCTTTTATTTCGAAACCGGTAACCGGCGAGCTCGCGATATTCATCGACTTTCTTGTGTGCGAAAACGGATTAAAAATTGTGTGTTCGTGTTTCGTGTTTGGCGAAAAGAGAGAGAGTGTGTCGCAGTCGCTTGGCTGTACGAATCGAGTGTTTTTCGTACCTTTTTTGTCGACCTTGGTTCCATACCGAGGGCGCTGTTGTTCCCTGCATAGGAGGCGCTATACCTATTTGAATTTGTATGGTTTTTCAATATGAGCAAAATTCGTGACTTTGACACTCTTGAAGAGATGCACATACATTTTCCGCCACTCAAAAACGTTTTGAAAATCAAAAATCAAAGAGAAAAAATAAAATTGAGTAAAAAAAAATAAAAATAAACTAAAATAAATGAGGTAAGAATTCTGACCCGCGACGACACAAACATAGATACATTGGTAAGGTTTGGAATCTAACCAATTGGCAAAGGACACAGCTTAACAATTGGACGTTTAAACAGTCCTTGCTGGGTCCTTAAGGTGACCACCCGAACATGCCCATCTGGTCCGGGATGTAGCTCAACAACTCGGCCAAGGGCCCAATGAAGGGGAGGTTTCGTTTCATGTTTGATAATTACTAGTTGATCTAAAGTTATTTTAGAAGGATTTTGAGTCCATTTTGAGCGTTGCTGCAAGGTGTGGAGATATTCATCCTTCCAGCGTTTCCAAAATTCTGCGTTCAATCGTTGAACTAATTGCCACCGAGACAAAGTGTTCAATTTGAGATGGGACAAATCAGGGTCGGGACCAGAATTTAGAGGTTCTTGGGTCAGAAAATGTCCCGGGGTTAATGGCTGCAAGTCGTTTGGGTCGGAGCTCTGGGCACATAAAGGCCTGGAGTTCAAGACGGCTTCCACTTGAGCAAGGAAAGTGTTTAGCTCTAGAGTCTTTACCGCTTTGACGCCGGCCTCACTCAAGCCATTGAAATGCGGAGCAGCTGGGGGATTGAAATGCCAGAGAATTTGAAGATGATCCGCAGCCAATTGGGACATTTCTATCAGCTGAGTATTGGCACCCACAAACGTCGTTCCGTTGTCACTGTAGAGATGGGTTACCCGCCCACGCCGAGAAATAAAGCGACGGAATGCCCCAATAAATGCCTCGGAGGTCAAGTCAGAAGTAAGCTCAATGTGCACTGCCCGGGTGGCACAGCACACGAAGACACATATATAGGCTTTTAGAACCTTGGTGCCTCGATATCTTCACATGACTATATTAAAGGGGCCAGCATAATCCAGAGTGGCATGCGAAAAACATTTAAGTTGGGAGATTCGAAACGAGGGTAGGTCTCCCATATACGGAGTATACGCTTTTGGTCTGAGACGAAAACATCTGATGCAGCGGGAAAGCACAGACTGTATCGCTCTTCGGGTAGATAAAATCCAGAATTGCTGACGCAACAAATTCTGGACGGTATTCAAACCAGGATGTAGATTGTCTTGGTGAACTTGTTCAATTAGGCGACGAGTAAAAGGATGGTCGCGAGGTAATAAAACAGGATGTTTGGCTTCAAAGGACATATGGGCATGTCTTAACCGTCCGCCCACTCTGACCAGTCCCTCCTTGTCAAGAAAAGGAGCAAGAGGTCGAAAGGACTTTGACACTAGCTCATTGTTTCGAATTTGGGCAATGAGACCTGAAAATCGTCGTTGTTGAGCTCTTTTGGATAAAAGGAGCAAAGCGTTTTGAAGTTCAAAGGAGGAGATCGCTCCGGTAAGTGGAGACGATTTGTGACGATAATTGTGAAAAACTCTCAGGCACTGACAAAGGATATTCTATATTTTAGACAAAGAGGAATATTTGTCTAATAGAGTGTCGAGGATATGATCCTCAATCAGGGCCGTTAAAAGAATGGGACACCTTTCTTCGATTGCGGCTATTTGATTACCACATGAATTTGGGGGTTGTCGATTCCATGAAGAACTTGGTTGAAGAAGCCAGGGAGGTCCTTGAAACCATAAGGGATGATCTGCCAGACTGGCAGGAGTTAAGCCACGGCTTGCACAGTCTGCGGGATTTTCGTGAGTGGACACGTGATACCACTTGACATTTGGGATCGTTTCTTGGATGTGGCTAACCCGATTGGCTACAAAGCTCTTCCATCGATGTGGTGAGCTAGCAATCCAAGCCAAGACAACTTGGGAATCCGTGTAAGCGAAAACTTCGTCGATAATAGTTAGTTTAGTGTATGACTCCATAACAAACTGAAGAAGGTTGGATAGAAGAGTGGCACCCAGGAGTTCCAATCTAGGTACACTTTGCGATTTGAGGGGTGCTACTCGAGCCTTGCCAATGATCAAAGAGGTTTGAATGACACCCTCGGGCGACTCTATGCGAAGATAGACTGCAGCAGCGTAGCCTAACTCGGAAGCGTCAGAGAATCCATGCAGCTGGCAACGTAGAATATTTTGCGAAAAAATGTATCTAGGAAAAAGTATTTTAGCTAAACCAGGAAGTTCTGATTGAATTTGAGACCAACGGTTTTGGATAGATTGTTCGACTGGCTCGTCCCAGCCGGTTTTAGAAAGCCACAGCCTTTGCATTAAGTGTTTAGCGCAGAATGAGACAGGCGACAGAAATCCCAGAGGGTCAAAAATTCTAGCAATTTCGGATAAGATATTGCGTTTGGTGCACGGCTTGTCTGATGGTTCACAAGCGAAAAACATTTTATCTGATGAGGGGTCCCAGTGTAAACCTAGGACTTTTATGGATAATGGTTCCTCCCTGTCGAACGACACGGGAATTTGGCATTCTTCGGGGGAGAGAGATGATAGTAGTTGCGGATGATTGCTTGCCCATTTTCTTAGCTCAAAGCCACCGCATTTCAAGAGAGCAATCATGTCATTCTGCAAAGATAATGCAGATTCCAAGTCCGAGGTACCTGAACAAATATCGTCAACAAAAGTATCCTCCAGAAGTACCTGCGCCGCTTCCGGGTATTTGTGTTTTTCCAATGAGGCTAACTCTTGAAGTGTACGAATTGCGAGAAAAGGACTGGAACTTACACCAAAGGTCACTGTGTTGAGACGATATTCTTCCACTGGATCATTAGGATCGAAACGCCAAAGGAGTCTTTGGAAATCCCTATGTTCTGGAGTCAGGTTTATTTGCAGGTACATTTGTTTGATGTCTGCCAAGAAAACGATTGGATGAAATCGGAACTTAAGAAGTTGATATCCTTTTGAAGCTTTGGACCAGTCAAAAGCACATCGTTAAAACTGAGGCCCTTGGAACCCTTTGCCGAAGCATTGAAAACTACTCTAAGTTTGGTGGTTGATTTTCCGGGTTTGACCACAGCATGATGGGAGAGGTAATTCACTAATTTGGGTTTAGACTCTTGAGCCCTAATAAGGCTCATATGACCGTTTTGTAAGTATTGATTCATGAAATCAGCATACTGCCGATATAGAATTGGATTTTTGACTAATCGGGATTCTAAGGATTGAAAGCATCTGTAGGCGCGAAAATAAGTGTCCCCTAAATCGGGTTCGAAATGGCGAAAGGGCAGCGAAACTACAAATCTTCCTGACTTATCTCGGGTTAAAGTCTTTTGGTAAATTGATTCGCATTTCTGATCATCAGGAGATAGGTAACTCTTAGAGGGTATATTTTCCAAGTCCCAAAATTTGCATATACTTTGTTCAAGCGTAGAATGTAGGGAAATTAAATAGGAATCGATCAGATTGTGTGAAATTGGTCTAGGCTGTATATAGGTTTGTCCTAGTAGAACCCAACCAAAGCATGTTTCAAAAGCTGATGCTTGCCCTTGACTTCCAGGAATCCGACCTGATTTTAGAATTTGGGAGTAGATATCTGCTCCCAACAACATGTCTACGGGAGCAGGAATAGAAAAGTGCTCGTCGCCCAGTGTCAGGTTTGATATATGGCCCCAACTTTGAGTGTTAATTTTAACAGAAGGCATGTCTGAACAAAGTTTGGATAGAACGAATGCCTCCAACGAAAAGACAGGGTCAGTTTTGCCGACAGGCTTAATGGTGCAACTTGTAAGGCCACAAGTGTCGGAAGTTGATTGACTTATTCCGAAGACCGGAATGTGACATTCTTTCCTGGATAAACCAAGGCGATTGAGACACTTTTGGGTTATGAAGTTGGCCTGACTGGCTGAATCTAAAACGGCTCTGATTATCTGATAATTGCCTCTCGAGTCAAGCACCTCAATCTTAGTAGTAGAAAGGAGGACAGTGGTTTGAGGAATGGAGGTAGCCATCGCTGCACACTCGCAACTGAGTGATTGCTGTAGTTGTGCACTATGGGGACTTTCCATTTGCGATGGACTGACAATAGAGGCAGGTGTACCCGATGAAGAAGGCGTTTGACCATGATGACTGGTTTGCCCAGTGTTTTTGGGAAAATGAAGCAAAGTATGGTGTTTGACATGATATATCCGACAACTAAAGGTGGATGGACAATCTTTTAGCCTATGAGAAGACCTTAAGCAATTGATGCAAGCGTTGGTTTGCTTAACGTAAGCTAGACGCCCTGACGGGGTTTTACCTAGAAATTGAGGGCATTGCGATAATGAATGAAAAGGTTGCTGACATAATCGACATTTATACCTAGCAGGATCATGAGATGAGGACTGAACAGCCATATTAGCGATATTTGGGATTGATTGCGGGTTATTTTGTCGTATTTGAGAGTCGTGAGCATTTGATTCAGTGTTCGCTACTAGACTTTGAGCTCCTGAGTGTCTAGGCGTACCAGAATAGCTACCAGACTTCAAACTACTTTGGTGATATGAGTTTTGAGGTTTTTGGGACCTGTTGAGATTTATTGGACATGGTGAACTCATTTGGACTGATTCGAGGGCCCTACAATGACTTTCGAGATAAGTGGTAAGCTGTAGATAAGTGGGTAACTCAATTTTGCTATGCTCTATTTCAAATGGCGTTCTTGTAGCTGAGTCTAGCCTTGTAAGCAGCATGTTGAAAAGAACAAAACACCACTGGTTGGTTGGAAATCCCAACACCTCGAGCGCGGCCACATTTTCATTGAAAGTATCCAGTAGGTTTCTTAAGTCTTTGGAAGAATTTGTTTTTTGAGTGGAAGTATTATTAATTGCATTCCAGTAGTTTGTAGCTAAATGCCGTTTATTCTGATAGCGATCTGTGAGAGTTTCAAAAGCTATTGCATAATTAGCATCCGTAGTAGGAATGGACTTTATTAAACTAAGGGGCTCACCCTTTAATAATGAAATTAGATATTGAAATTTGGAAATGTTGGGCAGTGTAGAATCATGTACCATGGATCTATACATGTCATAAAATGTTGTCCAATATTGTAAATTGCCATCAAAATTCGGAATAGTTAATTTTGGTAACTTTGCGGTGTAGCTTGCCTGGTTTGATTCATTTGGCGCTAAAACATAACTACCTGGTGTGCTACTAGGTGGAAATAATTCAAAGTAAACCTGTTTTGACCCAAAATAATAACTATCTGCGTCTTTTCTGACAGCATCCTGCTGGTCATATTCCTTATCATCAATTATACCAATGATTTCATTATGATATTTTTGAAAATCAGAATAAGATTCTTCCAAATTCTCAAACCTTACTTCAAGCAGTGCTTTTTGAGAGTCACTAGTTTTGGCTTTTTGTGCAACCGTGTACGTTTCTGTGATTCGGCTAGCACAGACGTAACGTTTTTTAGTTAATTTTTTGATGAGCGCAACGTTTGCCGTCTCAGTTTCCGGCATGTTGATCGAAATGCCAAGAAAATAATTGAAAAAATTAAGAAAGTCTTTTTCAAAGCAAAGAATCTATGAAATAGGGTATATACCTAAGACTAAGGTATATACCTGGATTTGCAGGCTGTAATGTAAAACCTGTAAATCGTCGAAAAGCGAAAATTATAAAATTAAATATAGCGAAAAATTATTTTGAAATTAAGTAATACAATCATTACAATCTCATTATTAGCCAATGTATCTATCTGTGCACTGCAATGCTTAAACTTATCGGAAATAATTGGGTTTTTTATTTAGTAAACAACTATTTCTTTTTTCGTTTATTTGCGAAATTTAAATAAATTTATTTTTAATAACTGATAGGTAGGTGCCTCAGCGATAAGTTTTACAGCCGGTTTCAGTGGCCTTGAAATTCCTCAAAAATAGAGAATAATGGATAGCGACAGTTTAGGCGCACAAACCTGCACATAAAAAACTTGCTTTATATGGCGATTTCTGCTATTAATTATGATTTTTGATTCTAAAAAGGTTCAAATTTGGCTCGTAGGAACAGAAAATGTTGGCGTAATGGTTGATGTTTTAGAATCACCTTCGGAGTTACGTGGACTGTAAGCGCAACTAATGAATATGTAGCAAAAAATAACCATACAAAAGACAATATGATAAAAGGCGCCTTACCTGTGGTTCTGGGGTTCTTCTAGTTCAAAGTTAATTGTTAAAACCGGGATCCCGGGTTTTGTTTCGGTTGCACAACACTACCGGCTTTTATTTCGAAACCGGTAACCGGCGAGCTCGCGATATTCATCGACTTTCTTGTGTGCGAAAACGGATTAAAAATTGTGTGTTCGTGTTTCGTGTTTGGCGAAAAGAGAGAGAGTGTGTCGCAGTCGCTTGGCTGTACGAATCGAGTGTTTTTCGTACCTTTTTTGTCGACCTCGGTTCCATACCGAGGGCGCTGTTGTTCCCTGCATAGGAGGCGCTATACCTATTTGAATTTGTATGGTTTTTCAATATGAGCAAAATTCGTGACTTTGACACTCTTGAAGAGATGCACATACAGCAAGCTTCTGAAATGCTTTGAAACGCTTTATATCTCCTAGAGGAAAACCAAGTGACATTTTTTCAGATAACGGCTCAAACTTTATCGGAGCAAACAGCCACTTTATTGAACTAAATAATCTAATATCCGATAAAGGACATAATGCAGCTGTTTCTGAATTTTTGGCTCAGGACAACATTCGATGGCATTTCATAGCGGCAAATTCTCCACACATGGGGGGTGTATGGCAAGCTGCTGTTAAAAGTACCAAGTATCATTTGCGCAGGGTTTTAGGTAATAATGAGGCCTCACTTCATTATGAAGAAATGTCTACAATATTAGCACAGATCGAGGCTTGTCTCAACTCTCGGCCATTGACACCCATTTCAAATGATCCTAAAGACTATTTACCTTTAACACCCGCTCACTTTTTGATCGGAGATTCCTTATTAAGTATTCCACAACTCGACGTCAAAAATACTCCAACCAATCGTCCTAATCGCTATCATCATCTGCAAAAGCTGGTTCAGAGTTTTTGGTCTCGATGGTCTCACGATTATCTATGTCAACTCCAAACGAGAACAAAATGGAAATTAAATTTGCCATGCCCATTGGGTCTTTGGTGGTGATGGTGGAAGATAATGTGCCCCCACTTAGGTGGCCTATGGCGAGAGTAGTCGAGCTCCATCCTGGAGCCGACAGTGTAGTAAGAGTGATCTCAGTGCGCATAGCTAATGGTAGTGTATTCAAAAGATCATTAGCCAAAATTTGCGTCTTACCAATTGATGAAGATTTTAATTAGACTTTAGGACATTTATATTGCAATGTTTGCAATTTTATTTGAGGATATCTGTACATTTATTTAAGGTTTTTTATTATTTGCCATGATTCGAGCCATGAATAATGTAAGAAGTTCATGGAGATCTATTTATTGTTGTATGAACGTAGTTTTAATTTATTTCGAAAAGCCAACTTTTCAACGGGGGCGGCTTATGTACGATTACATTTAATCAACATAGCTTTTCGCTTATGTATTTAATTTTTTAATCAACGTAGCCCTGAAAAGCGTGAGAGTCACCCGTCGTAAAAGAGTTGACTGATAATAATTTTTATGACACATGTCTTGTCTTTTTAATAAAAAAAAAAGTAAGAAAAAACCAAAGTTGGAAGTAAAAATCTACATTTATTCCCTTCCTGCTGGTTGGGTGGTCCTTCAAATATAGAGAATAGCAAGTTCCCGATTAATAGCTCGACGATACGAAACATAGGTAAGGTTCGTTTCACCAGGGTTCATACTTGACCTTGAAACTTGAGAAAAAAGGGTTGTCGTAGATTAATTCACATGACACATTCATTTTTTTTTGACAAATTAAAATGAATGACTTCTAGTTTGAGAACCGACGAACGTTTTTGACGTCATTGATTTGTTTCAGTCAATTTTTATTTGTTAAACAAGGAAGGCAAATGCTGGTGGCAAGTACAAACCCTGGCGAAACAAACTTTACCTGCATGTTTTTGTTAAACTGAAACTCTATAAAGCCCGGTCGATCCAGTCAAACCATGAACAAATTAAAGACAAGCTGAAATTTGGTTTATAAGTTTATATTGGGGTCGTTAACAGTCGCATTGGGGCCCTAACTGGGTACCCGGAGAACATGAAACAACTGATCCCAGGTTTTTTTGAATTCGGACAGGGGGTTGCGACTGACCGGGAAGGTGATTTGTAAAAAAAATTTGGAAACATTTTCAGTATCTTATTCAAAACTAATTTTCAAAGTAGCTGTAGTAGTCCATTTCCCTCGAGAAAAAAAAACGCCAAATTGTGATACAAGCATGAAATTTGGCATAGTTATAAAAGATGATATTTTAAGAGATTTGACCCGATAAGCCACCCTCCTGGACCCGTAGGAAACCCTATACCTTCCTTTTCCCAAAATGGCGGACAAAAATATCCCAAATTCTATTATACTCTATACTATTGAATTTAAGGATGGAGAATTTAACTAAAATATTTTTATGTCGAAATGACCTTTACCGACCTTGAAAATTGCTATATTATTTAGAAAATGAAAATGTTTGCAGACTCTTTTTCACAATTTAACATTAAGATATTTCCAAATAGAATTTTCTCACCGACAAGAAATATTTCTTTGGTGAACTACTCTATTTATCAAATATCAAAAACATCTACTTTTTAGGTATATTATATTATAGAATAAGACAATTAATGTATTCTATTTGTAAGGTATATTCTTTATTTATAGCGAAATTGTATAATTTTTGTTGATTTTTTTTTTTTGGATTGTGATAAATAAACTTTACTTTACTTTGTGTTGTAACTAAATGAGATTTTATTGTCTTACAAGTGATTTTCTCCCGTTGTATTTGCCAGGTAAAAGGAAGACAAATTAGAAACCCTCCAAATATTCCGGTAAAAAAATATTAATAGGAGATGGCATACAGTCGATCTTCCAAAAAAAAAAACATAATGCAGTTCGGCACCCAGAATCCCCAATTCATATACTAGAGATCGATTCAGGAGACTTTTAAAAAACTCCAGGTAGAAAACAAAAATCAAAAAGGCGAGCATTTTGAAGAAGAACGTGAACCATCATCGTCACATGAAGTAAAAATACTCGCTCTGCGTACTCTTTGGCTTTTTTGCAGGTCATGATCTTTCCGTGTAAAGCCCCCAGGTTCTCAATCCTCTACGAAAATGCGCCACACAGAATATTTCTAAAAATGAAATGTTAGATGTGCTGCAGTAGGTACTAAAGGATTCTGAGTTGGTGGCTCATCTAGCTCAAGGAGACTTGGTGGCACAAGACACCGAGTATTATCCCAAATGTCTCACTTTATAATAAAGTGAGACAAAATGAGTGCTTAACTGAATCAAACAGTGATGAATTAATGTGTGCAGGTCTAGCGCTTGCTGACCAGCTAATTTTTATGCAAAATAAACTTTTGAAAAACCTGGGGCTTTACACAAAAGCATATGTCCTGCAAAAGAGCCAAAGAGCATGCAGAGCGATTTTTTCTACTTTTTTTGACGATGAAGGATTCTTTCTCAAAATCCTCGTCTTTTTGACTTTCATTTTCTTCCAGGAATTTTTTATTAAAAGTTTCTTGAATCGATCTCCAGTATATCTATAGATGTATATAAATTCCAGGAAGAAAACAAAAGTCAAGCACCCATAGGCGCCGCCAGGATTAGTTTCAGGGGGGTGCATACAGGCAATGGCGGCGCGTGGATTGTTATATTGGTCCAAATTACTAATTTAAGAAGTTGAATAAATGCCCGAAAATTTTTCCGGGTGCCACGCCCAAAAATGGTTATTTTGAGCTTTCAAAAAAATAAATTTTTCTTGGTGATTGGGAAAGTTATATGATGTTTTCACCTCGGCAATTTAATGCTTTTTTCGGGATATCAAATCGTAGGAATGAAAAAAATTTATATCAAGTAATTAGAAATTAAGTGAATTCGAAATTCCCGCCATTCTACAGGTTGATTGCGCACGAAAAAAAAAAAAAAAAACATGTGACGCGCCGTACACGTGGTAGAAATGAAACTTCTTAAAAACCGAATGAGGGAGATTGAGGGTGCGAGAGAGGGAAAGAGAGAGAATTTCAAAAGAAATACCTATATGCTTTTCAGATATTATTGGCGTAGCATTATCCATGGAAATTTGACAGGTTGCCCTCGTATAATAATGACATTTGATTACAATGTATTTTTTAAATTTCAGGGTTATAAAACAGAAAGCCGAGTTGCCAGAATGTGTAAAATATCTGAGTAAATTCGATACCAAAATATGTTTCCAAATTAATTAAAAATAAAATGGGCACTAGTGCGTAAAGTAATTCACTTCACACACTAGTGCGTAAAGTAATGTCAATGACAGATGTCGACACTGTCAATTTGGCATTTTTCTGGTGAATCACTTCACGCGCTAGTGCGTAAAGTGAAAATTCTTTACGCACTAGTGCGTAAAGTATTTGACAAAATTTATTTTTTTAGACATATTTGATTAGTAGTAGAAAAAAATTTGTAAACAATACGTGCGTAAAGCTCCTTTTTTCACTCATGTGATTGTCGCACTCGCCTTCGGCTCGTGCGTCAAAATTCACATTCGTGAAAAAAAGTTCACTTTACACACTTGTTGCATAAATAACTATTTCGCAGTAACTGTTTTCTCGGGTTTCGTCCAACAAAAATATTGGTTGCTGGTTATGAGAAATGGCTTTACATCTATATTTAAACTATACCTACCCCAAATGTATCTGGTAGTTGGGCTCCAATTATTATTCCCTGAAGAACCTCTCTTTTCTCGAAATAGCCGTAACATTTTATTATTTCCCATTTCCCTTATTTTCTCTTGTGAAATTATTTTGGGCATCTTAAATCTATATATATAAAAATCAATGTTCGCGGGGTATCCGGATATGCGCTCCAAAACCACTCATCCGATTACGATGAAACTTTGGTAGGTTGTTATGGCCATCCCAAGGAAGGTTTGTGGATAAGTTACGCATCTCGAAAAAATAAATTAATTTTGAATTAATTATTAATTTAATTATAAACAAACTCAATCACATTACATAACAACATAACCCAACTTTTTTTTGACAGCATGAAACAACGTTGCCACATTTCATTTAGGGCGGGTATTATAAAACTACTTTGAGAGTTACCTTCTGGAATTACATGTAATTCAAAAAGTTAACTTTAAGTTTTATAATACCCGCCCTTATTTAGGCTTGCCATTTAATCGACATAACTTTATTAGTTTTTGAATTCGAGAACGGCTGGACCGATCTTGAATTTAATACCACGTATTAATTTTTTTGTTGATGAGGGTGCACTTATCCAACCTCAATCGAACACAGTGTGGTTCACTTAAATTCAACCAGATCGATCTAATCCGGTCAATCGAATTCGGCTAAAGAGGGGAGTGCTATAGGCTATTTTTTATCCCGAAAAAAAAAGTTCGGTTGCGCGAAACTGATATATTGGAACGCCTATAAACAGCCCGGGGCGCTCTAGAATAGCTCTGGAGTGCTTAAAATGCGTCACTGAACTCACTGGCAAGCGACTCTGGTATCGGATTAAAAAAAAAAAAAAGAAAATCAACAACAAAATTTGAAAAAAAGTGTATTATTTCAAAATGTATTTTCACGCTGGCAACGCAGCGGGCTATTAGCTAGTATGAAATAAATTTGACAATGCCGAATTTTGAACAATATCAATGGATTTTGCAGGTATGCAGAATAGTAAGGTGCCGTTTATATGTTGCATTATTGAAAAATATATTGACAAATGTGTCAAATTTGATTGGCCAGATAGGCCAGAGAATTTCAATACTGCGACACTTACGAAATTATGTGAAACACACAGTTCATTGCTTAAAACTGTCTGGAATTTGACATGTATTGTCACTATTATACGATGTCAACCTGTCAAATTTCCATGGATAATGCTACGCCAATAATAAGTGAAAGGCAAATACAACGGTATGTACAGTGTGCTCTTTTTATCTTGATAACAGTTTAAACAGTCGTAATTTCTTTATTTTTGAAGTTATTTAAATAAATAAAAAAAAGCACAGGACACAAATATGTAATGTATAAATAACGAAAATAATCACAAAACGCAATGATAGTAGTATAACAAAGGAAGACACGCATCTATAGTAACGTGACATCACAATAGTATCGGCGCTGGTCAATAATAGGCAATCGTTTTTACGCTTATAATCTTTGGTTTCTGTCAATTAATAGCTGTCTTTCTCCGTCTCTTTACGTTTATCTTTCTTCTCTCTCGAGTAACGAAATTTGCCCGTAACGTGTATTTCAAATTACTCTTCATTAGTTGCATTCCTTTTACACCTAAGAGGAGCTCCGGAACAGCTCCGGGGCGCTACGCGTTTATTCCTTTCGCAAAGTGTTTGTTGCACCAACGTCATTGATGGTTGCGCCCCGCATCTCTCCCTTTAAAACCGTTGTCAAGTAACACCGGAGCGAGTAGCTCCAGTGTTCCAAATTCTTGCAAGAAATACAATTATTGTCGTCCAAATATCACGCCGCCTAGAAGTTTGACTTCAATAACTTGATTCAAAGAGTAACTTATTTAAAAAAAAAAATAATAAAATAAAAAATATTGTTTTCAATGTATTTCTGACAGGGGGGTGCAAGTGCGACCCCTTGCACCCTGCTGCCGGCGCCCATGCAAGCACCTACAATTCATATAAGAATTGTAGGTGCCAAACTGCATCATGTTTTTGGAAGGTCGGTTGTATTCCATCTCCTTCATATTTAAAAAATCAGCTGCAGCTGCGTGTCCAGATGGAAGAACGTGTCCCAATTCACTCAGTTTTGACCGATTTGTAGATATTGTATTAGATTTTTTGACCGGATTATTTAGAGGGTTTCTAAGTCGTCCTCCTTTCACCTGGTAAATACAACAGTTTTTCTAATGCACCGGAGCAGTTTGCCCGATTGATGATTTTCCTCAAATAGCATTGAAAGGTGATAAATTTTCCTGTACCTTTGGACTACAGATTGTGAATAGATAATATAATTGATTTTGTTTTTGATATTTTCGAAATCTAAATCCCGCAATATGCTAGAAAATATAAATAGGTTAAACACACGTTACACCACGTTGAGTATCAATAATGCTTTAACCAGTTCTATACTGCTGTACCGCAGTGGATAACTTACAAACGGATTGAGAATTGACATATTAATATGAAACTAAGACAGAAGTGACTAATAGGAGTTTTTAATATGACTTTCACAGCTCTGTCCTTGAGCCACTATAGTGGCCACTGGTCTATTTTGAAAAAATATAAGCCTGATGTACCAATAATGGCCATGAATAAACTAAGACTTTTTGAAATACAAAGAAAACTTTGAATAGAAATCATATTTTTAGCTTTATTTTGTGTGCCATATCTTAAAACACGGATGAATACATAAACCTGGACTTTCATCGCACTTTGGGCATTGGTATCTGGTCCTTTTTCTTATGTTATTTCTGGAACATTGTTGGCATCTCAGTTGGCTTCGTTTTGAGGGCGTTGAATTTTGTGTTTGTTTCGGGATTGGTTCTAGCGTTGTTTTACGGAATGAAACGAATTCGGATCAGGATATGCATCGCAGTTTTTCCGTATTTC
Source organism: Ceutorhynchus assimilis (assembly GCA_917834065.1). Taxonomy (NCBI): domain Eukaryota; kingdom Metazoa; phylum Arthropoda; class Insecta; order Coleoptera; family Curculionidae; genus Ceutorhynchus; species Ceutorhynchus assimilis. Next base: position 21,002,003 of record OU892285.1, on the reverse strand, counting down.
TATTTGCTTCAAATATTTTGATAATCCCTCGGATAATCCATTTCTCTGAAGGTATGTGAAGCAGATTGCCACCCCAGAATGCACAAAAGCTGCCTAAATCCAACAAGACACTTATTCAGCACAAGTGAAAATGAACGACTAATGTAGGTACTACATGGCCAATATAGTGGTCATGGTGGGTGGGGGGCATTTTGTCAACCCTTTCTGTGTACCACACAACTAAATGAAACCTTCTATTCTGCACCGCGGCAATTCAATACTCGTTTGAAATACTTTAAAATACCGGCCACTATTGTGGCAGCGGTACATTTCTTACAACATTTTGTGGCCATTATAGTGACTGGTCGTATTCAACGTGTTAATTATTTGTTTATGTGCTTCAAACAGTTCCGACTTTTAGAAGTTTTGTTGAAAACGGGTTTTATTCGGTTTATTGGCCTCGACTTATCAATTTTTGGTGAACATCTGGCCAACTATCACGATTTCGTTCGATGATAATTATCAGATCGCCAGGGTTACGCTCTAATGATATGACGGCACTTCCACTTGACTACCTGGATGGCAGATTTTGCGCGGTTAATAGGCCGGCTGCTAGCTCAAAATAAGAATATGGTTAAATGGTTATCTACGTCTCGCTTAGATGTAGTCGGCTTTTTGATTTTCAATTCAGCTTTCAGATTTATTTCCTTGTTAAACTTTACATTATTCGAGAGGAAAGAGGCGACTCATTACACAATCATAAAGATTTTTTTCTGAAAGGCCTCTAAATGTGAGTATTTCGTTCTTTGTCGTCGGATATTTATTGAATCCTTGTACTATATACAAATGAAATGCATTGCGTCGAATGACCAGAAATAAGTTGGTGCACGTTTTATTCTGCCGCAAAAACTGAACGCCCAGAAAAATAATATGCCTAATTTGTAAATATGTAACTGGCATGAAACTTAAGGTAGTGTGAAATAAGAGTGGAAGAGGATTTCTGATATTGTCATGATTGCTCACAGTGGCAACTTATTCTGTATCTGAATTGTTTTTATAGAGAGTGCTTGAGAGATCACTAAGTTGAACTTTGGATCAGTTCTTAAGCTCCCAGTTGAGCTTTGAATCAGTTCCTGAGTGAATCCCTGAGCTGAGCTTGAATCTTCACAACAATTATTGCATTAGAAAACATTTCGAGTAATATTTGAAAAAATCCTAGAAAATTGCTTACCTCTACCAAGGGAACCTGAAAGAGGTCTGAAACTTCAACAAAAAATGATGCCGTAAACGAAGCAATATCCGGTCCTAAGTAAAGATATAATATCTGTTGAAGGTTATGTTACATAAATTAATCGAAACATTGGCGGAGAAAAATATTGCTTCCCTCATCAACTTCAAGACCTCATAAATTGATTGCATTCTAGTTGAACCAATTATTATTTTTTTTTTCAGATTGTGGCGAACATGAAACGTTCTCATATTGCGGAAATACTTGTGTAGACCAATGTCAATTGGATCGCGATAGTGATGTATGTGATAAAAGCTGTTATCCTGGATGCTTTTGTGGCCCAGATCGTTGCCGTCAATATATGACAAAAAAATGTATTCCTAAGAAAATATATTGAAATGTGGTATCTTAACAATAGTCAAGTGATGTATAATAATAATATTTAATAAAGAATTTTGTGGTTTAGAATAATGTAACAAAAATTTACTCACTACTTCCGCATAAAATTACAATAATCATTCAGGTTATATTTTCATAGGTTCTACAGTCAGTAGGTACAAACATGGCGAATTACATGTTTTCTTTTTCATTGAAATGTTCTGGTTTGGTGTTTCTTTTATTGCTAGTCTATTGAAAGGTACACACCTTGTCCTTTGTTCACAATAAACTTATTCTTATGCCCTATCCATCACCGAATGGTTGATATTTGGCCAGGTATGTTTTCCTAATGTTATAGCAGAGTAGAGTACAAGTTATAAGTATGCATCATTTATCTGCAAATTCAAGTTTTCTAACTTGTTACTTTACTGCAAACTCAATAGGCTCTCTAATCAACAAACAGCAATTTATTTAAAGCACTGAAAAAAAAAAATAATTTGCTCCAAAGAAAAATGGAGTTCCCTTAAATAAATATTTGGTTGATAATGGACAAACAAATATTTGTTTAAAAAAAAATCTGAATTTGTTTGACCGTTTCCATTCCGTTTGCTTGAATTAAATTATTCTTGGTTTAGCTCAATATCAACCATTTTTACAAAATAAATAAATATTTAGTTCTAGTAAATAAATCATGCATTAGTTAGCTCATAGAAAATATTTGAATTAAATATAGTTATTTTCCTAACACGCCCCGCATCTCTCCCTTTAAAACCGTTGTCAAGTAACACCGGAGCGAGTAGCTCCAGTGTTCCAAATTCTTGCAAGAAATACAATTCGTTACCGTAGTCCGGTAAAATTGGTGTATGCTGTGAAGCGTCATTGGCTTCAAACATGGGTGGAAATCGTAAGGTTCTCAAATGTGTTGTGTGTACTAGCAATGTTACCAAAACTCAGGCATCGGTGCAATGCACTAAGTGCAAGAATTGGTTACATGTTGCGTGTACTGGCCTTACAAGTCTCGAACTAGAAGTTATGCATAAACTGAATAATCATTTTTACTGTGATGATTGTAAAGCCCACACAAAAAATCAAGTAAGAAAATCTATGGATATGTCCATGTCTAATACACATGAGCCCAAGGAAACCAAGGATGATTGTGATGGAGTCCTATTGGAATGCATAAATGAACTTAGGAGGGAAATACGTGATCTCAGAAATGATCTAAAATTCTATGCTGAACAGTATGAAGTTCAAAAAGAGAAAAATAGTATGTTTAGCAAGGAAATCCTGGCACTAAAAAAAGTGAATGAGGACATGAGTCGAGAACTAGTTAAACTTAAAGGTCAATCCATAGTCAAGGATATTGAAAATAGAGCCAATAATATTGTCATTATTGGCATTAAAAGTAGTCTGGATGAAATTAGAAATGGACCAAGAGAAGTTGAAATAAGGGCTGAAAAAGTTCTAAAGTATGTTGATCCTACACTAAAATCTGAAGATGTTAAATTGAAAATTCTATCTCCAACTAAAGACAACACCCCAATATTGGCAATATTTCGGTCAGTTGATGTAAAGCATCAAGTTATGCAGAAGAGAAAACAAATTGGAAAAATTGTCAGCAACAAATGTAACATGACCGGATCGCACCTTATATATCTAAATGATGATATGCCCAAGGAAACCAAAGAGTTGTTTATGTCAGCTAGAACTCTCAATGGACATGGGTTTAAATTTATCTGGGCTAAGGATGGAAAAATATTTGTGAGGAAGAAAGAGAATGATCCAGTTTTAAGAATCAATAGCATGGAAGATATTGAGAAAATAAAGCAAGGCGATTGAACAGAATCATAAACTTGGCAGTAAAATAGTAGGATATAGGTATGTCTTACTTTTTTTCGTTATGGACTTTAATTCTATATTGGACGATTATAATACTGGTTGCTGTAGCATTAGAGTATGCGATACATTGGATAACATAAATTTTTTTAAAGCCTCAACGCAAAATTTTAATTTATTGCATGTTAACATTAGGAGTCTTAATAAGAATTTTGATAACCTTGTAATTTTTCTTGAATCTCTGAACAGTCATTTCGATTTAATTGTGCTGTCAGAGACCAACATTCTCCATAATGTATTAAACTTTCGTATTAAAGACTATGATTTATTTTATAATGAAAGCAAAATTAATAAGTGTGATGGCAGTTTGATTTATTGTAAGAGCGCAATAGTAAAAACGAGCAATGTAATTGAAATAAATGACTATAAATTCTTGAGAGTTACACTCACTAAGGACAATACTAGTATAGGGGTGATTTCCCATTATAGGTCTCCTTCCCTTAAAGAAGTTGATTATATCCCCTCTCTGATAGGTCTCTTTGGACAAGCTCATTATACTGCTTGTGATATTGAGCTTTTTGTCGGTGACATAAATTTTAATTTATTGAATTCTAAGTCAATGATTGTCAATGAATATGTTAGTTGTCTCAATAGCTATGGTTATATTTCTAAAGTTGATAAACCTACTAGGATTGATGGGTGTAGTAAGACATGTATAGACCATATATTCATGAAGAGCAAAATAAAATATAAAAGCAACCTGATAATACTAACCAGTTCTGTTTCGGATCATCATTCCTTGTTGTTTAATGTTAACTTGACAAATAAAGTAAATTCCTATGCTCAACAAAAGAACAATAGGTCTTTTAGTAAGGTTGACTACGAACAAGTTAAAAATTCACTTCAAACCCAAAATTGGGAAAAAATTTTGTTATGTCATGATCCCAATACTGCCTCTGAAATTTTTATGAATACCTTAAAGAAACATATATTTGCTGCAACAAATGTGAAAACAATCTCAAATAAAAAATATCGTCTCAAACCATGGATTACTGCAGGCTTACTTGCTTCCATCAGAAACAGAGATAAATTATATAAACTCTGTGTCCGTAATCCATTAGATGAAACGGTCCGTATTAATTATAGAAACTATAGAAATATGTTAACCAAACTTATTAGAAATACAAAAGCTAATTACTATAAACAAAGATTGGAGGTTGCAAGTGGTGATCCGAGAAAAACTTGGGAAGTAATAAAACAAGTTACAAATGACTGTAACATAAAAACTAATATTCCATGTATTAGGAATGGCAATAATCAAGAAGTCTATGATCAGGGGCAGGTAGCAAATGAATTGAATGTGTTCTTTAGTTCTGTAGGTGCTAAGCTGGCCAGTAAAATAACTAAGCCAAAAAATGTTCCAGGTGGTGTGGTTAGACAGCGGCAGTTTCCTTCCATGTTTTTGCACCCTGTTAATGAGGACGAAATTATAAATGCTGTGACATCACTGAAGCCATGGTCTTCAGCTGATGATTTTGGCGTCTCTAACCAGATTGTAAAATCAAATTTTAGGGTTCTGCTTTCCCCCCTTGTACCTACATATTGTGAATTTGATATATGTTAATGGTATTTTTCCAGATATTTTCAAAAGGGCAGTGATTGTCCCACTACATAAAGGAGGTGATAAAACCGATCCGGGCAACTATAGACCCATTGCACTCACTAGCCCCATCTGTAAAATTATTGAGAAATGCATTAAAAAGCGATTATGCAATTTTTTGTATGTAAATAAAGTTTTGTCAGAGTCACAGTATAGTTTCACGGGGGGGGGGGGGGGGGGGGGGGCTGGTACAGATGATGCCTTGAATGAAGTCACCACTTTCATTGTAGATTGTTTCGATAATGGTTGGAAGCCTCTCGCTGTTTTTCTGGACCTAACCAAAGCGTTCGATACTGTGGACCATCGCACTTTATTGAACAAATTATATAACAGTGGTATAAGAGGTAGAGTGCTTGAGCTATTCGAGTCGTATCTAACAAATAGGACTCAAAGAGTTAATCTTGATGCGGTTTCAAGTTCACTTATAGATCTAAAGTGCGGTGTTCCACAGGGTACAGTGCTTGGACCCATACTATTCTTAATATATATTAATAGTCTTTCACATGTAATCCCTGAAGTAAAAGTAGTATGTTTCGCGGATGACACGGTTCTTTTATGTAAAGGGTTTGTTGGGACGAAACCTTTTCGAGAGCTGAAAGTGCAATGTGCAGTGTTCGGGCATGGATGGACATGAATTCCCTCACAGTGAATGTTAAAAAAACTAACTTCATGTGTTTTTCAATGAGCGCGAGGGGGTTACCAAACAGGCATGTACTTAGGGTGCACACCACTGATTGTAATATGAAAAACGACTGTACATGTTCTGATAACATCAAATCAGCAAATAAAATTAAATATTTGGGTGTTTACTTTGATAATCACTTGAAATGGCAGCATCATACTGATTACGCTAAAAACAAACTAAAAAAACTCTTATACAAATTTTATGAATTACGTAATATACTAGATAAAAAAACAATCATAAGAGTGTACAAAGCATTAGCTGAATCCTGCTTGAGCTATGGCATAATATGCTGGGGTTCCGCTCACAATGATGTTTTGAAAAACATTACCATTGTACAAAAATATATATTGAAAGTTATTTTGTTTAAACATAAGCAATTCCCATCTGACCTATTGTTCATGGAGTCTGGCGTTTTCACTGTTGCTCAACTATATATCAAAAATGTCCTAAGATTTTCAATTTCCAGCAAAAACTTTCAGAATTTTATCAGTCATGGCATTCAAACAAGAGCAAATGCAAATCATAATATTATATTGCCCATTACGCATTATAGTGCGACACAAAGATGTATTACTTATATAGCACCCAAATTATTGAATATGTTACCAGAACAATATAAAAACAGAAAATATAGTAGGATTAAGAAACAGTTACACGTATGGATTAGGGATAACACAAATACCATTAAACGCTTCATTAAATTACAGTAAAACATATTTGTTTTTTTTCAATTTTTTCTCTTTTTTTCTTCTCGGCCTTTATTGGTATTATGTGTCAATGTATTTTTTTTTATGTTATAGGATAATTTAATTGTAAAATTTATTGATGAGCCCAATATGCATTCACACAGACGCTCACGTCCATTATATGCATATTGTTTCATCATCATCTTCTTGCTGTGTATTATATGTTGTTGAATGGAATAAATAAAATAAAATAAAAAAATAAAAAAAATTATTGTCGTCCAAATATCACGCCGCCTAGAAGTTTGACTTCAATAACTTGATTCAAACAGTAACTTATTTAAAAAAAAAATAATAAAATAAAAAATATTGTTTTCAATGTATTTCTGACAGGGGGGTGCAAGTGCGAGCCCTTGCACCCTGCTGCCGGCGCCCATGCAAGCACCTACAATTCATATAAGAATTGTAGGTGCCAAACTGCATCATGTTTTTGGAAGGTCGGTTGTATTCCATCTCCTTCATATTTAAAAAATCAGCTGCAGCTGCGTGTCCAGATGGAAGAACGTGTCCCAATTCACTCAGTTTTGACCGATTTGTAGATATTGTATTAGATTTTTTGACCGGATTATTTAGAGGGTTTCTAAGTCGTCCTCCTTTCACCTGGTAAATACAACAGTTTTTCTAATGCACCGGAGCAGTTTGTCCAAAGAAAAATGGAGTTCCCTTAAATAAATATTTGGTTGATAATGGACAAACAAATATTTGTTTAAAAAAAAATCTGAATTTGTTTGACCGTTTCCATTCCGTTTGCTTGAATTAAATTATTCTTGGTTTAGCTCAATATCAACCATTTTTACAAAATAAATAAATATTTAGTTCTAGTAAATAAATCATGCATTAGTTAGCTCATAGAAAATATTTGAATTCAATATAGTTATTTTCCTAACAAGTGCGCAAAGTGTTACTTTTCCGCACGCAAACACAGTTATACGAACGACGCGAAGCGGAGTTCGGATAAGTGTTTGCGTGCGGAAAAGACACATTGCGCACGTGTTAGGAACAAAATTTTTCCTACGAGCTTCATATCAGGTAGGTAACAACAAAAATAAAAAAAAAAACGATAATTACATATTTTCAATTAACTTGAAGCGAACCTATTCATTCATCAAAAAATTACATAACAAAAAAACAGAAAATTGAAATCCTCGTCAGAGCTGTTCATCTTAAAGCATTTAAATTTGATGCGAAAGAAGTTTGTAGATTCTTGCATGTAAATGGAGAACACAATTCTGACAATGTGTCAAAGTTAATTATATTCAGTGTTTGTATAGATGTTGGCTGATATGTGAACAGAGAAAAAATTTGTCATCATGCGTCAAAGTCGACAGGTGCACTTATTGTTGCTTGACAATTATTTTTACTTTTCGGCACTCAGTGCGGATAAGGCCCGTATCCGCACTGAGTGCGGAAAAGTGTAACCTTGAGAACGGTAATGCGTGCGGAAAAGTACTACTTTGCGCACGCTCGTAGGAAAAATATTTATTTATTGTGAATTACTTGCTTTTTATTATAAATAAAACAAGTATTTGTTTCAACCTCTTTCATTTTGAACCAAATAAACGCATTGTTCCATTTAAAGTCTGATTTGTTCAATCTAATTACGTTTTTATTCTAGTTAAATCAATAAATTATTGTGAATCTGCACAGGAAGGTGGTTCTCATTCAGTCGTCCATCGTGATTCCCTTTTCCTCCATCATCAATGTTTGGAATCTGAATCACTTCGATGGCACTTCTAAAAATTTTTGCAGGTGGTTCGTCTGATGCACAGTTTTTGTGGTGGCAAGTATCGTCCATTAAATCAAATCCGAGGCCTTACATTAGAGCAACTCGATATCGAAATATTGCTGATTGCTCTAATGTGAGACCTCTAATTTAAATAAATGTAAAATACTTGCGTCCAATATTATTGCGAATTGCCTATTGCTTATTGCCTCAGTGTGAGAAGATGTTTGTCTGATCCAGTCCAGATAGAAATGTCTCCAATAAAAATTATATCGGCCAAGGCGACGTATTTTTTTGTTCCTGGAGACATCTTGCTGAAATTGATGATTTGGAAATATTGTAAATTATACCTATTATGTAGGTATTATAATTTCAACTTACTGTGTATTAAAGGCCACAGATATTGAACACCCACTTCTGCAAAAAGATCTTCCATCTTGCGGAAACCACTCCGAAAAATAAAAATTTAAAGTAACACCATGCGACGCGTGCCAAACCAACAACAACAGGAAAGAGCGAACAGTGATGCACACAGCACAGTGTTCGGAACTCGAGCATGCGCGTAAATTGCCAAATGTCTACAGAGATCCCAGTTATTTGAATTTTGGTCATGTTTATTTTGTAAAAATTCCAGAATATTTAATTTAAAGTAGCTGTTATTTCGTTTAAAAAATCTGAATATATTAGATTTATGGTGTTTGTTCTAATTACATATTTATTTAATAATGCAACTCGTATCATTTTAAGAAGTCAAACAAATAATTTGAAAAAACCAAATACACAGATTTATTTAAACCAAACACATTGTCGTTGGTTTAATTAATCATTATTTGGGCGAAATAAAAAAAAATCAAATAAATATTTATTAGGCAAATTTTTTACTAATTTTTTCAGTGAGCCTAAGGAAATATTTTATTGCAATAATAATGTAAGGTTAGAGGTCTACAATGGTCACGTTTTCAAATCACTATTGTTGTAATCCCAATATTATAGCACAGCAATAATTGTATCAACATTTGATTATTCTTATATTTGTAATTTGTTTTATTGTAACCAATCTATTTTACAGAGAGGCCGACGATGCCTTTGTCGGCCCAATATTATCATACCGACCCGACCTTCTTTTATTATATCCGGACCCTTAGTCCCTTAGCTTACGTCATCGTTCACACTTGTACAAACTTTCTAAGTAATATAGTACCTAATAAATAGATTTTAGCACATTCATTAACTTTGTAAAAAGGATAAGTTAATTTTAGGAAACTGTAAAATGCCCTTTTTCGAAAGGTCCAAACTTGTCTGCCTGGGTGGCAGATAGTTGGAGAGAAGACATTCAGACTTCCATCTTCACGCTGAAAACATCACATTCAGATTTCAAGCTTCACTTTGAACAGTCGGGTTGCCTCTCAACATTTTAACTAAGTGTCCCCCCTCAACGAGAATTTTAATAAACGAAGCATTTTTATTCAATAACCGAGTTTTAATTATCGAAGTACTCAACATTCGTGGCATCGACTAATTCCCAATTCCCAACATTGGTAAACCGATTCCTAACACTATTTTTTAAATTGTTCTTGAACTCCATTTCAATTTCAATCTCAATAAAGCTCGATTATCAATAACATGGTTGATAGGACAGTTTTAGTTTGAAATGGGGTATATTATCTTATGTCGAATTATTTCTACTCATAAATCAGTTCTAATTTCTCTCATGGGGCCCAATATAAGTAAACAGTGATCCGCTGGATTGTTTTAGCTTCTTTGCTAGGAGCAGGAGTTATAATTACGTTATACTTAACAGCGTATTGCATGTGGTCAGGTGTTTTCAAAAATAGACCAATAGTACCTACCTAACAATACCTACTATGTCGAATGCTTTTTAATGTGGTTGTTATTATCATTTGTTCACTAGTTTTTGATTTAATTTTATTTCGTAAGCTATTTTAAAACTATTCACCATTTTGGTTATCAATGGATTTTGTGAAGCCTATCATTAGTAGGATTATTGTCAATAACAATAATAATTCAAATCTATTGTGTAGTATTACTTTAGGGGCCATTGCATTTCTATACATGTCTCTGGACTCCCCTGCATCATTATGATTTGTGAGCTGCGTAGCGTTGTAACGAACTTTATTATTCCTTCACGCGTGACCTTGCAGGCAAAGAGCATTCCAGTACCGCTGTCCGCGCGCCTTCGATCGGAAATTCACGTGTCGACTCCGGCATCACTTCGAGACGCAGGCTCTGACGCGCTGCCTCTCGTTAATAATAGGCGCTACGCACCGTCGACTCGGGGAGTCGCTCCAGCGGAGTCAGTGACGCCAACTCGTGGGAAATTTCCCGATTCGTGGGAAATTAGTAACACTAATAGGAAAAGGGAAATTTTTATCAAAATTGCGATATTCGTAAAGGTAGTAGGTAATCCTCCGAACCGGACCGTTAACACCGCCGCCGCCAGCTCGTAGTTGAGAAGACTGTCGCCGTCCGCCAGAAAACCATGGCAGCTTGAGCACAGGTATTTTCTTGTTCGTTCCCACGCACGAGAGCAACGCGACCACAGGCTGGTACGTTACTCTGTGGCACCATTCTCTGCTATGTAGAAGGGTTGGGGGCTATCGAGTTGGTTTGGTTCCGCGATATCCCTCATTCCTTCTGGAATCGACAAGCTCCGTTTTCGCTTCCCACGCATGTGAGCAATGCGTCGCTTTGCTTCCTGCAGCGCTTGCGGCGAAGTTGCAACTACTGCAAGGATCACTTCGTGCAAATTTGCCTCCCCTAAGACCAAATCCTGACTACGCCAATGGTGCTGCCGAAATCAAGTATAGTCGAGCTGCCGAAGATGCTCGAATTTTAATAATATGTAGGGACGAGAAATGATCCAGCGTGGCGATCCTGCAGAGAAATGGCTATCTGTCAACTAATTCCATCTAAGTCTATGTGTCTAGTAACCTAGTCCTGTCTGTATAATTCATTCTAAATCAAATCAAATCAAATCAAAATATACAAATCTTGACAACAAAGCTTCCAAATATAATATAATTAAAATTAAAATCATCAACAAAGTAGGTACGTAAAAATAAAGATAATAAACAGGAATAAAATAGGAATAAAAACAACTGGATAAAATAGATCGAAAGACTGCTCAACATTAAAATTAACAACAAACTTAAAATTAAAACTTAAAATTAAAACTTAAAATTATTGACCATTAAACAGAGATGAGAAGTATTCCTCTACAGAGTAGAAACCCTTAGCCAAAAGTAATTTTTTGACTTGTCTCTTGAAACATGTACTCTCCTTTATTGTTCTTATGCTATGAGGTAGGTGATTAAACATTTTCTTACTCCTATAGTGAATAGATTTTTGAGTTAGCGAGGATGTGGGAATTGGTAGATCAATTACATGTGAACTTCTGATATTGACCAAGGAGGGAGCACGAATATTAGAGGAGTACTTCTTCTTCATGAGTCACACCGATTTTAAAACCAAGATACAAGGCAAGGTTAAAATACGCCTGTCTATAAAGAATGGCCTGCAAGAGTTCCGTGGACTAAGACCGCATAACGACCTTATAGCACGCTTCTGGAGAACAAATATGATGTTGAACAATGTTAATGAGCAAGAAACCCAGAAGCAAATGCCATAACTAAGATGTGACTCGATCAAAGAAAAATACACCCGTCTAGCAACCGATTCGCCCAGCTCAGCCTTGACAGTTCTAACAGCAAAGCATGCTGATGATATTTTTTTACATAAATGCTCAGTGTGTTTGTCAAACCTGAGCTGATCATCAACAATCAAGCCAAGATATTTGGTCTCCATGCTTCTGCCTATAATAGTATCATCCAGAAAAACATTACCAAGATAACATGTAAAATTCATGATGGATGTCTTTTGAATATTAAATGACAGTGTCTTTATGATGCCAAACTATTGTGGTATCATCAGCAAAGGAAGTGCATAGACCACTCTTCACAGCTGCAGGAAGATCATTAACATATAATAAGAACAACAATGGCCCCAAAACAGACCCTTGCGGAACGCCGGCGCTAACACTTAGGCTACCGGAAACGCTACCCCGAGAGACAACACTCTGACTTCTCTGAGACAAATAAGAACCAAACCACCTCAGGACAACACCCCTAAAACCATAGAGTTCGAGCTTGCGCAGCAGTATCTCGTGACTGACGCAGTCAAAAGCCTTTGTCAAGTCACAAAACACCGCTGCAGCCTTCTCACCATCATTAAGTCTGAGGTATATCTGCTCCAGGACATTGAAAATGCCATCACTCGTATTTTTCGATGATTGGAATCCAAACTGATTGCAAGATAATAGCCCATTTTGCTCCAGGAAAACCACCATCCGCTCCTTCATGAGCTTTTCAACTATCTTGCTTAGCGTAGGCAGCAATGTTGGGCGATAGTTAGAAGGTAACTCCTTCTCTCCTCCCTTGAAAATTGGAATCACCCTGGTTTTTTTTAAAAAGGTTGGGAAATCACCTGCTTCCACTGAATTATTAATGGCATTTGCCAAAACATTTAGGACAGGGTCCGGAAGGGCAAGAAAGATTTTAATAGAAATATTATCCCAACCAGATGAGGTTTTATTTTTGATACTCAGAAATATATTTTTTTAATTCTTCTGCCGTAACTGGGTTGAAAAAGAAAGAGTAAAAAACTGCTCAAGGAGGACAATGATAAAGGATCGGATCAGGGACTGTTTGTTCAGGGATGTTTTTTTAGTTTTATTTATAATAGGAAAAGTGGCATTAAAGATATCAACAAGTGTCAGGTGAAATAGGTGCAGAGCATTGTCCCCCAGAACAACGCTCCAGTCCGTCTCAGTGCATACATCTGTGAATTGGCTGTAGTTGCGCCTAGAAAACAGACGTCCCTTCTTTTTCTTAACATGCGCACTCTTTTTACATGATATCGAAAACTCACAGAAAACGGCTTCTTGATCTGATAAGCCTGAATTCTGAACAGAACAATTATGTGGACCATCACAAAAATTAGAACATACATAATCCAAAATTGATGTTGTCTGTTCTGTGACTCTTGTATGACTATCAACATGCATGGTCAGACCAAACGAGTTAAGCAAGTATTTGAGTGCTTGGACATTTACATTTTCAGAACATTCATAATCTATATTAAGATCACCAACAAGAATCACAGATGCATACCCCGATGACAACTGAGACAATATAACTTCCAATGTATACAAAAACACTTCACAGTTAGAACTAGGAGATCTGTAAATACAAACAACATATAAATTTAAAATATTTGAATGAACAATCGACATTTCAAATAGTTTTTCACAGCACAGACTATCATATTTATTTACAGGCATAAAGCCAAAAGATGTGATGCTATCATTCATAAGAATTATTGAGCCGCCGTGAATAAAATCCTTTCTACTATATTTGCTTAAGGTAGTGTAATTGCTCAGATATAAACTTTAATCAGGCTTAAGCCAGTGTTCTGTTAAACAAACTAATGAGGGGTGCTTCAAGCTGTCCAAGAGCAATTCAAGTTCAGAACCCTTTCTTCTAGCTGATTGAATATTTAGTAATAAAATACTCAATAAATTTGTATTTCTTCTAAAAAAGAACCGCTAACTGGTTGAGAAGTAATAGGTGAATTCTCGGGTGAAATAGTAATTGGACTAACACTTTTATTAAGGGTATGATTATTCTCTTTTGTGGAAAGAGTATTTTTTTCATCATTACAAAATTCTGTAAGATTTTCATGTCTAAAAGCAGTTATTGAATTTTTCATAAAGTTAGATAGCTTAAAACAACCCCTTTGACTAAGGTATATGCCGTTTCTATTAAAGTCATGACTATAAAAAGTATAACTATACAAATCTTGTAGATCAATACTATAATTGAAATTTAGTTTCAGATCTTTTACAGTATCTATTATTATTTTATTGACCTGCAATACATTGTAATTTAGATTCAGACGTCCATATTTAAGAGGTAGGGTACATATTATTAAATTAGTATTTGAGCAGTCTTTAGATAGTTTTTGCAAAGTGTATGGATTAGTACTGTAATCATTTAAGCCTCCCAAGACAATAACATAGTCACTCATATTAAATTCATTTATTATGGTAGGTTTTTTTTTTTTTTTTTTTTTTTTACGGATATGCGCACTCGCAAGGAAATGTCCTATCACGCTCGAGAAGCGGCAAGTGTGCGGAAATGTCGGTGTATGTTGGTCTTGAAACGGTTCAGGTTGTAACCTGCAGGGAAAACCGTCGCAGGGAGTTTATTCCACAGCGATGTTGTTCTCCAGAGATATGAATTCTGATATAATGAGGTTCTTGGTGCCTCTAGTTTGACAGTAAATTCATGGTTACCATCTGTTTGACGGGTTTGCCTGGTAGGTGCTACTCTCGGTGGAATCATACGTGCCAACTCTTCAGAGCATTTTCCGTGATAGTACCTGTAGAAGAGAGATAAATCGCCCACAGATCTGCGATGTTCGAGACCATCCAAGTTACGAGTAAGTGCGGGGTCATTGATCAGCTTGATAGCTCGTTTTTGCACGGTATTCAAAAGCATTAGGGTATGTTTGGGTGCTGCACTCCATATATGTGAGCAGTACTCCATAGTTGGTCGAATCTGGGCTTTGTAGAGTGTCAGCAATTGGCTTGGTGTGTACAGATGTCTTGTACGAAATAGCACCCCCAGCTTTTGGGAGGCCCTTTTAGCAATATCTGCCACGTGACTGTGCCAAGACATGTTGGTCTCTGCAGTAACCCCCAAGATGTTCAACTGACTCTGTAATGTGACAGCACTTCCAGATAGCATGATGTTTGGCTCACCGGTGCTGGTCTTTTTTGAAAACAGAGTTGCTTGGGTTTTCTGCGCGTTGAACTGTACAAGGTTTTTGTTACCCCAGTCCTCTATTATCTCCAGGTCGTTATTTATCTGCGATATTTGAGTTAGTCTAAGATGATGGAATTCACGTGCGGAAAGACCTGTGGGTGGTATGAGTGAGGAGACTACATTGCCATCGTCTGCAAAGCAATAAAGTGGATTTCCTGTTTTATCTATGAGGTCATTTATGTAAATCAGGAAAAGAGTTGGCGAAAGGATTGCTCCCTGTGGCACACCAGCATTTATTTGGTAAGAGTTGGAGTTCTGGCCATCCAGTGCAACATAAATGGATCTGTCCTTTAGGTAACTTTCAAACCAAGTGCAAAGTTTCGGCGATAATCCCATTGCTTTGAGCTTGTTGAGCAGATTTTCATGCCAAAGTTTGTCGAATGCTTTAGATATATCTAAGGCAATTGTTCTTGTTTCACCCCGCAACTCAATCGCTTTTTGCCATAAGTGAGTGACGTATGTAAGTAAATCGCCAGTTGACCTATATTTTCGAAATCCGTATTGCTTATCGTTGATAATTTTGTACTTTTCCAAGTACTTGGTTAGGTGATTGTTCACAACTCTTTCCATTACTTTTGATATCACCGGAAGTAGAGCAATTGGTCTATAGTTTAACGGATCTGTCTTTTTTCCTTTCTTTGGAATGGGTTGTACTGCGGCAGACTTCCATGATGATGGATATACTCCTTGCCTGTAAGACAAATTGAATAATTTTGCGAAAGTTGGGGTGAGTTCGTTGGCGCAATTTTTGAGTACTATTGCGGGAATGCCATCCGGACCCATTGCTTTGTTTGTATCCAGCTTTTTTAGGGATTTTCGTATTTCTCTGTGACAAAAGGGTACCTCTGGCATACTATGGGAAACCCTTTCAATGAACGGTGGAGTTTTTCTGTTTGGCACTGTTAGGTTGGAGTTGGAGGAAAACATTTGGGCAAGCATATTGGCTTTTTCCTCTGATGTTGTGGCTAAGTGATTATTTTTATCTGTAAGTGGTGGTATGGATGACTTGGTGAAGTTAGATCCAACAGCTTTTGCAAGAGACCAAAAAGACCTAGAACTACTTGGACAATTCAGCAACCTGTTTTTTATTCTTTGATTGTATGTTTCTTTAGCGGAGTCAATAGTAATTTTGCAACTATTTCTGGCTTCTATAAATTCTGTGTGGTTTTGAGCGGTTTGTTGTCGTTTCCAAAGGTTATATGCTCTGTGTTTTTTCTGTACAGCCGTTTGACACTGGCCGTTGAACCAAGGTTTTGCATTAGCTCTACGTTTAGTTGTATGTGGGATATATGCATCCATTCCAGATAAGATTACTTGTGTTATTTCATACTGGAGGTACTGGGGAAATTATATTCTTAAGTAGAGCATTCGCCTTACAAATAACTTGTATGTCAAATTTAGTGCCAAGCATAAAGTCAAGGTGTTTATAAATATGTTTTCCATAACCATCTGTTAATACTAGAATCCTAGCATTTTTATTTAATTGGTCAGAACTTGGGGGTGACTTGCAGAAACCTTCAGAATAATTAGGTAAATTTACTGTTTGCTTTGGCTTTATCGAGTTAACTGACTTTACTGAGCCAAGTTCCTCTCTAACATGTAGGAGGTTTACCTTAAGATTTTTTTTGTCCTTCATAAAAATTTCCTTTTCTTCTGTTAATACTTGAATGGTTGTTAATATGCTTTTGTTGGTCTCACCTAAATCCTTCAAGTCTTGCTTAAGTCTAATGTCAGCATTACGAAGCTCCTCCAGTTGCTTAGTCAGGTCAAAATTGGTATCAATCAGTTGGGAAACATTTTCATTTAAGTTAAGTATTTCTTTCTTCTGATCATTTAGTTGGGTTGTATGCTCCTGCTCAGCAGTGAAAACACTATTTTCAAAATCCCGAGTTCTTCTGGTAAGCCTTTTAATATGTTCCGCCTTCGCCTCATTATCTTTGACAAGATCGTTTATCTCAGCCTGAGCTTCTTGCGAAATTTCTGAGCATTTGTTCTCTAGTCTTTCTAATTCCTCATCCTTGCTACTCGAATCGCCCTTAAGTTTTTCATATTTCTCCAAGAGAGTTCTGAAATAAGGAAGGTCCCTAGCATGCTCCTTTACTGTTATTCTACAATTTGAACAGCAAAACAGTAATTTTCTTTGAGCCAATGAAACAGCATGTGCCTCTGTTGTTGATATTCCGGAACATATCTTACAAAAGGCGCGTTGGCATAGGTCCCAAGGGGAGCCAAACTACTCGTCTTCTTTAGGGCGGCTCTTGAGAATGCAGGTTTTAAAACAGTTTCCGCACTTGTATAATGACATGGTAAGCCCTTTTACATTCGCCAAATTGTTTCGTCACAGGTTCAAAAATGTTGCCGTCTGATTGTGGAAACGAGGCGTTGAGATCAATCTCCAAAGAACACAGATTTGTTTATTTAAATAATAATGCAACGCTAAAACTTCCTAACAATAGGAATTTCTCAATACTGCAAACTGCTGATAACGTTGGAATTCTTTTTTTTTTAACAATTTATTTATTTACATTATTCACATCCGATCTGCTACTGGGTCACACAACAAAACTATACTGTTTTTTTAAAATAACACATAAAAATTAAAAATTAAGAACAACGATGTAAAATACTTCCGCACTGCTCGACGAAGAGATAGATATTATGTTAATTTTTGGAGCCCGAGCCCCCATAGTCATTTTAAAATTGCGGCGCCTATGCTCTTATAGATTCCTTCCCTTTCCACTTGACTTAGGGTTTCCTTACCCTTCCTTTTGTGTATTGCTTCGAAACCTAGAGAGTTCCTTCTCTGGGGCCTCAGCCAATCGAGCTAGCTCATGTCCTTGCTCGCTTCTATGGAGGCATTTGTCTGCTCGTCCCATGTGAAATCAAGGGTCGCCTGGTCCCCTGCTAAAGATACTCTGCGTCGTTGAATAACGGCCGAGGGGGGCCCGCTTGCCCACCACCCACATCGACCGGAACTGGGGTGTCCCTCCCCTGCTCCGTAAACGAAACTACTCCATTTTAACTCATCATTGTTTTTTTTTTTTTTTTTTTGGGAATATTAGTATAGATAGGGATGCTCCTAGCCCTCGTTGCCTAATAGAGTCGAGGGCGTGAGCGTGGGGGGGTTGAGGAAGGTTTGTGGTTGCAGGTGTTAAGTAAGAGATCACCCCGGAAAGAGGGTGAGAGCCCAGCTAGGGTGCCTCGTGTTTGCCATGCCCGTGTCTAGAGTTAGACTCCCTGAGGTTGAGCTGTCTTTAGCAGCGGCTGACCAGTCAAATGCACGGCCAATCGCCGTGCCCCTCCACCAACGTCAAGGTCTCACAGCTCCTTGGAGGGGAATACAAAGTAACCCTTTTTTTTATAGTAGGGATTGGAAATGCGTTATGCACGCCTAGGGCATTGGTGTTCGGTCGCCCTAGGGAGTGTGGGACTCTCACTCACTAAAACCCTTCCCCTACTCTTCGCATGATGTCCCCCCCGAAACCGCCATCACAGCATTACTTCAGGAGGGATGCGGGAGGCTTGCTGCCTGCTCTCTGGTTGTCTTCCTTGTGATTACTCTCAATGTCTCGTCTGTTCACTGTTCCTTTAGACATAAAGTCAATACTCTCTCTCATCCTCGCTTTTGTCTCTTAACATTCTATCCGTCATCCCGCCTATCACTTCGTAGTTTCGTCTGTCCTCCACCATCACCTCGATAAGGTTTTCCGGGGCGAGTCCTCTGCCTATCTCTTCATAGCACGCACTTCGTTCCACCTGAGGCAATAGAAAATTTTAAAAATTGTGTGCTCGGCTCTCCATAATAGATGCATTCATCGTCCTCCGTTTTGCCAATGTTTCGTGTGAATGTCCTGAAGCAGCCGTGCCCAGTCAGGGCCTGCGTTACATAGTGGTTCACATCCCTATGCTTCCTATTGTGCCATACCTCTATTTGTGGAATTAGCCTCTTCGTCCACTGACATCTTTCCGTGTCATTTGAACCCCATCTGTCCTGCCATATCCCCAGCGTGTGCATCCTGGCGTCTATTCGGGCCTGTATTCTCCAGTCTTTGTCTTTCCCGTACGTGCTATTCCTTTCTACTACCAGTAGGTCTATGGGAGGTTGGTCCGCGATAACCAAAAGTGCCTCTGTCGGTGTCGTCTTGTAGGCACTGCATATGCGTAGTGCAGCCTGTCTCTGGTAAGCATTCCTATTCTTTTTCAGTTTCATCGCCTCTGACCACGCTGGAGCTGCGTATAGCGCGATCCAGTTCGTCACTGACGATAGCACCTTCCTTTTTCCTGGTGTTGGGCCACCTATGTTTGGCATTAGCCGGCCAACCGCCATCGTCGTCTAGTTAGATCTAGTCACCATCTTCTCGATATGGGTTGTGAAGGTGAGTTTGGCGTCTATCCATACTCCCTGGTACTTGATCGAACTCTTTGGAATCTTCTCCGTGCCAAGCATGTTAATCACCGTCTGCGGGGGCCGCTTTTTAAGCGTAACAATCACGACTTCCGTCTTCTCGTTCGTCAGCTCTAGGTGGTTCAAGTGGAGCCCCCTTTGTATGTCTTCGGTCGCAACGGTAATCTTTCTTTGTAGTTCCAACATATATTTCCCTAGGGCCACCATTGCGATATCGTCCGCGTATCCAATCAGGATTATTTCCGCCGGCATCCTCAGCCTGAGCAGCCCGTCGTACAGGAAGTTCCAAAGGGTCGGCCCAAGGACCGAGCCCTGTGGCACGCCGCAGGTCATGTTAATTTCCTCTTTTTTATTCTCGGCCTCTATTACGATCTTCCTGTCCTTAAAGTAGCTTTTTATTATTTTGCTCATGTAAGGAGTAACCCCTCTTCTCTCGAGTTCTGTCACAATCTCCTTCCAAGGCGCTGTGGGGGCACAGGGGTCTGTATTTGGCTATGTCGTTTGGGTCTATTTTGGGTTTTCTAATAGGGTCAGCCTCGCGACTTTCCATTCCCTGGGGAACTCTCCCTTCTTGATGATGAAATCAAAGGCTAGGCGAAGGATTTCTGTTTCTCTCTGCACTGCCGCTTGCAGGATCTCCGCTGGGATTCCGTCCACCCCCGGTGCTTTTTTCCTTTTCAGCTTCTCGCTCGCTCTAATGACTTCTGCCGTTGTCAGGTCAGGTGGTCGTGTTTCTCTCTCTTCTTCTTTCTAGGCAACGGTGCCTCTTGTGGGGAAGAGTTCCCTTGCAAGTTTCAGTGCTCTTTCCATTGGGAGGGCCTGTCCCAAGTAGCACATAATATGGGGTAAACATCGTTTTTCAGTTGGGCCAATATTTATTTATTTTTGTTGCTAAATCAACACAGTACCAATATTGGGGCAACGTTAGCTATGTGAAAACAATATTTAAAAATAATCTTGTACCAATATTGTTTTCATAGAATAATTAACTTTTCAGTAATTTGAATATTGGCCCAAGACTTCTCACTACAATATTGATTTATGAAATATTGGTCAAATATTACATTTTATATTATCGAAACAATATTGTAATATAATATTAATTCAATATTGGCATTCAATTTTTTATTGATATTTAAATTCACTTCAAAAACTTTGTACACCCAATATTTATTTCCAATTTTTTCACAATATTGATAATTTTTGAAAAGCCCAATGAAGGGCCAATATTTAAATACTAATTTTTACCAAGGTTAGATTTTCTGGATTGAAAATGTTGGTCCAATATAGGGTATTCAATGTGCGCACTTGGTGTGCCAACCAAAAAATAGATGGAGACTCTGTCTTCCTTTTACCTAACTTAAACCTGGTTCCGGGATGAAGCCAAAAATTTGTTGTTTTCTCTCTGTGGGACCCTGGCGGGACTCAACCATGCTGATGAGTTGTAATACAGCGAAACGGGTCCACGGATGGTCCGGCAGAGAGAAAAAGTTCTTAGTCGGTCCTTATAATTGGTCCGTTACCTTAATTAAATATAATATAAAGTCAAGATTTACATACGTCTTCGGGCCAATATTGGTAATTTCAATTGGCTCTATATTGCATAAAGTTCTTGATATGATATTAATTATTTCTTTTTGGGCCAACATTTAGTTACGTTATTGTACCAACGTTGGTATTTTTTTTTGGGTATATATTGACATACGTTCTTGGATAAATATAGCAGAAGGTCCACATATTTTATTGGGCCAATAAATCGTATTTATTGTCCCAATATTGGCCCAACATGGGAGTGCTGCTTGGGGTGTGTGTGTTCTGATCTTCAGTCTCCTAGTTGCGATTTTATACCCTTTCAATTTATTCGCACAGTTTGAGCCAGCAGCTCCTTTTTTCCTTTTTGATAGCCAGTCTGAGCGACTTTTTGGACTCTGCATAGTCGTCTGCCTCCATAGCGCTGCCAGTTGTCTGTTGCTTTTTGTTCTTCCTTGTCAGCTTTCTTCAGCAGGCTAGGCATTTCCTCCTAAGTCCCGCAATCTCCTTTGTCCACCAATATACCGATTTCCTGCATCCTGTCTGGTTTATGATTGGTATTGAACTGTTGCAAAGTTCAGTTAGCATTTCGGATATTTATTGTGGTGTCGAGATGGGGCCTCTTTCTTTGATTCTGTCTATGGCCTGGATTTTTTTAAATTCAAGGTCATGGCCTATTCCACGCACCCTTGTGATCCTAAGGTCGAAACGTCGACAAATACATATTTTTCACGCAACGCTGTTTTATTGACCTGAATCCAACTTCTAAAGAACCAATCAAATAAAAAGCATGTCAGGTCAAAAGGAAGAGGGTGAAACTGTTACTGTTGATCGTGGCATGAAGACATTAATCAGTGCAAGTACTGAAAGAGCTGATGAATTTTTGGAATACCTGAAAAATCAGAGGTCTGTGATGTGACAATATATGTGCAGTGTTTGGGTATACTATCAAGTTCAAGTGTGGTTTGGTTAACAACTAGATCCAAAAGACTGTGATTCGACGTTGATCGACAGACAACAATACATTGGGAGCAGCCTAAACCTTATTCTCATCTGCGCCGGAAAAACTGCTCAACACAATTTTTTGCAGTTGTGAAAGGGGTTGTAGTGCTAGATACGGCTGTAAAAAAGTTGGATTGGAAGGCCAGACGCGCTCCAATGTTGAATCACCAACAGAAGAGGATTAGCATGATACCAACGAGGAGACATGTGATGCACCACAGTCTTTTGTATCTAGTTGTTAACCAAGCCACAGTTGAACTTGATAGTAAACCTACAAACTGCACATGTATTGTCACATCATAGATTTCTGATTTTTCAGATTTTCCAAAAATTCATCAGCTCTTTCAGTACTTGCATTGATTAATGTCTTCATGTCACGATCAACAGTAACAGTTTCACCCTCTTTCTTTTGACCTGACATGCTATTTATTTGGTTAGTTTTTTAGAAGATGGATTCAATGGTCAATAAAACAGCGTTGCAAATGGAAAATGTGTATTTGTCGACGTTTCGACCAGGTCATCCTCAGGGCATAAAAAATTATTTTTATTTATTTATACACCTTTTATCATTTCCAATACTTTTTTTCCCTCCTGCTTTTTGTTCTCTATCCCTATCACATGTGCCGTCATTCCCCCGTTTGTGTCCTTGATTTTTCCTTGTATTTGTTTTATAGCCGCCTCATCTCTTTCGGTTATGATTAGCAGCTTCCCATCTTTTGTCTCTCTTAGTCCTTGGATTTTTGCGTTTACACTATCATGTTTTAATGTCTCCCTTACGTGTTTTAAGGTCTCCCTGTAGCTTTTATTTCTGCCCTCTACAATTGTGGCGAAGGTGTTCTTCTCCTTCCTACTTGCTACGGGTCCAACTCCCGCTACTGATGTGCTTCTGCTATTACAGCGTAGGTATGCATTAGTGGTGTATATAGTTACATGGGTTGTCGTATATCACCTCTAATATCTTCCTCATACTGTCCGGGGGCAGCTTGTTAAGGTGGTGCACCGCTACCTCTTCGTTCTCCATTGTCTCGTCTCTTAGTTTGACCAGTGCGTTCTAGATCTCCTCCTCGCTATCTCCCATTTGCATCCTTATAATTTTCTGCTCTGTCGACGGTTCGCCTGTATCGGTCTTGATTTTAGTTTTCTGCGTCATCACAGCAAAACTCTCAATTATCTTCGCTAGATCCGGATATGTTCTTTTATAGCGGGCCTAGATGCTTTCCTCCATGTTGGGGTCCGTCGGTTCTATTAGCACCACTTTCACAGTCGACGCTTTCGAGTTGAGAATCGGGTCCCCTATTTTTCCACGTGGTCGTAGATTTCCTCTGTCCATGTTTTGTTTTTAATTCCTGTATAGCACGTGAATGTCTTTACGCCGTCAACGCTGTTTATGGCTGCTTCTTCCTGCTGCTCAAGCATGTTAACCTGGGTGTCCTTCCGTGCTTGTTTTGCCTTGCAGGATGGGCATATTTGGTTGTCTCCACTAGGTGTGAGTGTTACTGGCGTCCGGTACTGGGCGTGTGTCTGTTGAATTTTCTGTGGGCTCGTTTGAGAGTCGACCTCGTAGTTCATCTTCTCTACCTTATCGTATCTATTTCTCTGGAGCCACTCTGTGATCAGGGAACCCTTGAAGGCTCTCACCTGTTTATTATGTTTTTTCGCAATTTCTTTGATATTGCGTTTGGTATTTTGCTCGATGTTTCCATCTAGTTCTGCGCTGAGACTTGCTATCATGTCTAGGGCTTCTCTGAGGGCAAAGAATTCGGTTGATTCTCTTCTTTTGTATGTTTCTTGCTCCGTATCAGTTGGTGTTTCTAGATGTTTCCTTTTGGCTGGGTTGTCGTGGCTTATGGAACTGCTTCTTTGCGTCGTATGGACCGAGCTTTTTTTGCCGTCGTCCCATATGAAATCTAATGTAAGTGAGCCTCTTCGGTCTGTCTTGGTGGTCCCTTTTCGGATAACTCCGCCGTCTTCAGGGGTTGCGCCGAATACGCCCGCAAAAATCTCTTTCATCGAGCGGTCGACGTCCTCCTCCAGTTCTTGTCTACCTCCTGCGCCTGTTCCAGTAGTAATCACCGACGCCCCGGCCTGATTCCCTGCCAGGGGCGCTATACAGTCGCTTGCTAACGGTCCACCAGTGATCCCGACCGGAACTGAGGTATCCCTCCTCTGCTCCGTAAACGTTTCTTCCAATTTGTTGCGGTTCATCATGTTTTTTTTTCCAATTGAGAGAAGTTTGGGGAGAAAAATTAAGATCCCCCCAGCCCTCGTTACCTAATAGCGTCGTGGGGGGGGGGAGGGTGTGGCGTGGAAGGGGAGGATTTGGGGTTGCGGGTTTTTGGGATGGGATCGCCCAGGGTGTAGTGTGAGAGCCCAGCTAGGGTACCTCGGGTTTGCCAGGCCCGTGTCTAGAGTTAGATTCCCTGAGGTTGAGCTGCCCTTAGCAGCGGCTGACCAGTCGAACGCAGAGTCAGCCGCTATGCCCCTCCACCAACGACAAGGTCCCACAGCTCCTTGAAGGGGTAAACTTACCGATACTAACCTAAAGCTTCCGGGGAGTGTCAAGCAGGCGTAAAGGTCTATATTTCTGCTTTTCAGTATCTTGCTTTTTCGACTTTTCGATGAGAACGAGGTTGGCCCTCTTCCACAGTTCCGGAATTTCTCCGCACTTTTTTATATTATCGAGTACTCCGCGGAAGAGTTCCGGGAATTCAGGTGCGGTTGCTTTGATAATGTCGGCCGGCCGGTATACCATCCAGTCCGGGAGGTTTTCGGGCTTTGAGTTTTTGGCTAGCATCGATTATTTCTTCCGTAGTCAGATCGGGGATGTCGTGTTGTATGGTGTTTTCTTGCGGCCATGTCGTCTCCGAGCGTGCTGGGAAGAGGTCTTTTGCCTTCTGCATGGCAGTCTCCATTGTTAGTTCCCGGCTCGCTGACCTCATTTTGAGTCTTTTGGTGGCAATTTTGTAGCCGTCTCCCCAGCAATGTTCGTTGATTTCCTCGCATAGCAGCTTCCAGTAGTTTCTCCTGGCAGTGCCGATGGCAATGGATAGTTCCTTTTTTTGTTTTGTGTACTGTCCCTTGACTATCTCGTATTGGTCCGAGTTCTTTCTTCGGTGGCTCCTTGTCATTTTTCTTCTCGTCTCCACAAATGTCCTCTTCAAGTCCGCAATTTCTTGCGACCACCAGTAGGCGGGGCATTGACGCGCCGCATAGTTCTTGGAGGAGTTGGTCAAGTTGCTTTGAATCTCCTGGCAATGGTCTGCTCGCTGCTGTGTTGATTGCTGCCTCCAGTTTAGCTGGGTAAAGCTCCTTGAGGTTCCAGATTTTCGCCCCTGTGCTGGGTAGTTTGTTTCCTGCGCCGTGTACGACTTCGAAATAAATATACTTGTGGTCGCTCAGAATTTCTTGTCCAAGGACCTCCCATTCCTCACTCCCTATATTGCCTTTCGTCATTGTGAGGTCGACTATAGAGCTGGCATTTCCTCTTTCGAAAGTTGCCGCTGCGTTTCTGTTCTGCAGGGTGAGGTCCAAAGAGGCCATCCACCCAAGCAGTAGCGTGCCTCTGCTGTTCGTTACTGACATTCCCCACTCTGTTGCGCTGCAGTTGAAATCACCCATTATTATGGCTTCCGGGCCATCGCTCTCAATTGTCTCGCCTAAAGAGTCTAAGGCGGCTCTAAAATATTCCAGTGTCATGTTTGGGAAGTAGTAGCAGCTATATAGGATGTAGTCCTTAAGTTTAATGTATGCAAAGCCACTTCCGGCCCCTGTTTTAAAATAGAGGATATTCAAATTTACTGCTCTTATGGCTGCGTCCGCTGCTGCGTCGGTACACCATCCTTTACCTGCTATTTCTCTGCGGTTGGGCTCAGAGATCGCCAGGATGTCTATATCTAATTGGGTGGTGGTCGCGTGCAGTAGATCATGGGCTGCGTGGTAGCGCTTTAGGTTTACCTGGATCACCTTGACGCTTCTGGCTTGGAGTTTTGTTATGCTGTTGTCTTTCAGGTTGATAATTTGTCTTGTTAGTTCAGCTCCGACACTTCCGTCCTTATTTGTGGCGGTTCCTTCTTTGCTATAGATAGGGCGCGTCGGAATGCTCGGCACTTCGCCGAACCTGTTTTGTGTCCTTTCTCCTGGCATATGGGGCAGCTAGGCTGGGTTTCATTGCACAGGTTGGCCGTGTGTCCCTCTTTACCGCATTTGAAGCATTGGTTTTTTCTGTCGGGGCCGTTGCATTTGTCGCTAGTATGGTCGTATGTCCAACATTTCTCGCACTGTGGTATGTTTATCCTTTTTTCCATCCTGCCTCTTGAAAGGCTTATGCGGATGTAGCTGTGTTTCAGTAGCTCCTCTGCCTTTTGCGCATCCAGTGACACAGTTATTGCCTGGGTGTTTTTGGCGTTCGGTCTCAGGTCACCCAGTTTGATTTCGTCTTCGCTAATGTTGTCTACCTATTTCTTCTCTGACCTCTTCCTTCGTGGCAGTGACATCCAGTCCCCGTATATGGATGGTTTCAAAGTTTCTGTTGCTTGTACGGACTTTTATGTCGTCCGACGATTCCTCTATTGCCTTTTTTAGTGCTTGTAAGGATGTAGAATCTTTTCCTGTTGTTATAAGCACGTTTTCGTTTCTGGTCATTCTGATTGATTTGATGATTTGGATAGCATCGTTGCCTTTTAGGCTTTCTTTAATGGTCTCAATAATATCCTCGTACTTCTTACCTTTCTGGCCGATAATTAGTACAGGTGGTGATTGACGGTATCTTTTTTGGCTCGTAGTCTGTTTTCTGTTAGTGCATATGTTTATCTGCGGTTTTCCGCCGTGGAATATAGTCTCCACGATTTTCCTTAGCCTGTTGTTACTGCATCTTTCAATATCGTGCATTGCGATCCATTCGTCGTTCTTTGTCTCCTCTCTAAGCTCGATTAGTCTGTCCCACAGGTCTCGTTCCTGGTCTCCTTGCATGATCTTAACGATTTTTTGTCGGGTCGAAATTTCGTCGCTCATTTTCCACTTTGAGCTTTGCTCTAGAACAGCAAAGTCTCTATCTGTCTCGATGAACTCCGGAAACCTATTCTTAAACATTTGTTGAATGCTGTTTTCCATTTTAGCATCTGACGGTTTCACGAAGACTACTTTGACCGTGGAGTCTTTTGAGTTAAGGAGGTTGCCCAGTCGCAGCTCCGTGTTCGTATGAAGCTTCTCGTCCCACTTCTTCTCACTTATTTTCTTCTAATCCTCGTAGGAGTTTATTCCCTCTAGCGAGGTGCAAGTATCCTCTCTCGTTTTGTTCCATGCATAGTAGGATCCACACCTTGGGCATAGGGGTTGCTTTCCGGTTGTTGGTTCTTCCCTTTCTGTTATTTCTTTAGGTTCTTTGGATTGGGATGCAGCTATCTTGTGTTTTTCCGGGCTTGTTTGAGCATCTGTCCCGATGGTCGTCTTATCTATTTTCTCGAACCTGTTCACCTCGAGCCAGTCTGATATTCTATTACCATCCATGTTTGTTATTTGTTTCAGAAGTCTCTTAATTAGTTCTTTGACCTCTTTCTTGGTGTTCTGTTCCATGTATTTCTGCAGGTCTGCACCGATCTTTGTGATCATATCAATGGTCTCCTTGAGGGTGAAATAGTCTGCACTTTCTTTGTTCCTGTAGATTTCGTTGTCCCCAGTTATAGAGGTATCGAGCAATTTTCTTTTTTTTTTTTTTTTTTTTTCATCTGCAGAGTCTGTGTGTCTGTTTGCGCCCGTGGACTTGCTGATTCCATGGATGCCTTCCTGCTCTCATCCCATTTGAGGTCTAGGGTAATTGAGGATCTACGTTCAGCGGGTGGCTTGACTTTTCTAGGGTCGGTTTCAATGCTCAACTTTCTTACGAATGCAAGTATTTTTGACGGTTGAGGTTCTACTTTGTCTCTCTGGTTTATTCCAGTCATTTTTGTTGACATATCAGCCTGGTTCCCCACCGAGGATGCCGTGCAGTAGCTGGCTGATGGTCGTGGCTAGCCTGCACTAGCACCAGCTTCGACGACCAGAACTGAAGTTCCGAGTCCCTGCTCCGTAAACGTTTCCTTATTCTTGCTGTGGTTCATCATAGTTTAGTTTTGTTTTATAGGTATGGGGGAGAAATTGGGATCCCCCTAGCCCTCGTTGCCTAATAGCGTCAGGGGTGGTGGTGTGGCGTTGAAGGGGAGGATTTGATGTTGGGGTTGTGTGGATTGGGGTCACCCCTGGTGAGAGCCCAGCTAGGGTGCCTCGGGTTTGCCAAGCCCGTGACCGCAGTGCGGGTCCTCGAGGTTGAGCTGTCCTTAAGAGCGGCTGACCAGTCAAATGCACGGTCAGTCGCTGTGCCCCTCCACCAGCGGCAAGGTCTCACAGCTCCTTGGAGGGGAATCCAAAGTAACTGAAACTTACCAATATTAACCCAAAGTATACCAAATAATGACGAAAACTAATTGCATTTAGTTTCTCTTCTCATCTTTGACACAGATCAGAATTTGGTACTGAGCAATCCTCAAATTAATCAAACCTATATTATTTTTTAACAAATATTTATTGATATAGGATATAGGAAATAATTGTATTTGGTTCTGTTGTTACATTTTTTGAGCCTATATTATTTTTATCCAATATTTAAGGCCAAATTTATAGACGCTCCTTAAGGTTTCCTCCGACCTTAAGGAAGGCTTGAACGTTTAGAATTGACATGACTAACTTGTCAAATAGTAGCAATTGTTCATTCTAAACTCGCACTACCTCCAAGGAAGACTCAAGAAACGACTATAAATTCGGCCCCTAATAATTTAGGAAGAAAATGAATTTGTTATGGAGCTATTATTTTATTTATCGAGTGTCTATAGTCCAACAAATACCATTTTTAAGTCACGTGATTTTTCTCTATCCTTGTTGAATACATCTCAAACAGCGGTGATAGTAAAATTGACAAAAAAATTGCTGTCTAATTATTGTTCATAATATTCTTACCTGAAATAGAATCCGTCACTGTCATCAATTAGTTTGTCAAAGTTATTTTCGAAAATAATACAACGAACAAACACAGCTAATAATTTTGACTATATTAACCTTTTTCCAACTCGAAAAGAAGCAAATAGATAACGGGTACCCAGTTTAAGTTCAGAATGTATTACAACAGACAGCAGATGCAACAAAAGTGAGTCTCGCAACAATTGCAAGTATTAAAATTGCCCTCTGATTGGTCAATACTACTTCAGAAACGCATTTGTAAAATGCTAGTGGGAACATATATTAAAATTCAATAGTAATTAACCACCAGTAGCTTTTTGTAGGTGATATCAACGACATAATCAATGGACATACGTTTTTTGCCACCAGTATCCCGTGACTTTAAAATTGTATTTTTAGGCGACTGTCACAAAAAGATTAGTTTTACGGATTGAATAACATACCTAAAGTATATCTTTTTTGGCCGCATTTCCTTTACGGCCGCATTTACTTCACGGCCGCATTTGCTTTATTACTTTACGGCCGCTTTTACTTTACGGCCGCTTTTACTTTACGGCCGCTTTTACTTTACGGCCGCTTTTACTTTACGGCCGCTACTTTGGTGAAAATATATAAACAGATAATCGAAAACGCGGTGCCGTAACCATCAACACAATTAGTTAGCAACCACAATGGAACCAAATTTTTGATTTTAGCCCTATCCTATTACTTTTTTAAAAAAGCACAATGTAGGATACCAGGCGAAAAAGTCGGAAATTTTCTATAATCACACTTCCTTTATCGTAGTTTTTGTTACTAATAATTATGTATCTACCTATCTTTGCTGGATTATTTATCTAATCAATAAAAGTTTAAAGCTACTGTTGAATTTTCGTCTTTTTTCAAGAACAAACACTCGCCTAAAAAATTTTGTGTGCACCTCGGCCGAATGATCTTTTTTGGCAAAAAAGATCCACTTTACGGCCTTGATACACAAATAACTATTGTTGGACTATATTATTTTTATCGAATATTTATAATTTTAACGAGCATGTACATTTTATATCGGGCATTCATTAATTTTATCGAGCGCCTATTACTTTTATAGAATATTTCATTTCTTATCGTGCATTCAGATAAATTAGCTGGAAAATTTAACATGCATTTAGAATAAAATATCGAGCGTATAATTTGTACCCAAAAAATTATAATTACATCCATTTAATTTTAAGTGGGTAGTTAAATATAAAAAAAAAATTGAAGTATATTGAAAGTTATTAATTTTTCTTTATTGCACAATAATTCACCCACTAAAAAAAATCATACCATTCCATTAATATCAGTTCGCAACATGAAATTGAATACATTATTTCTTTTTTTATATGTTTTTGCTTCTGCAACTGCTACAGATATTGATTATCCAATAAGTCAATCAGGTGAGTAGGTACCTACGTATTTCTTGAATGGTCCCCGTTGTGTCCTTACCCTAAGTCTTATGAAGGGAAATTCCATTTCGACAATATTTTTTGTCAATCTAATTTTATGTTTATGGTTACTCTTAACTGGATCACTTCTCCCCCTCATCGCTGGCGCACTTATGTCAGCAACCGTGCCACTTTTATCCAAGACCAAGAACGTTTCAGCTTCTCTGTCCTCTGAATTTCCCGTCAGTGCATATCCGTGTAGGATACGTAGGCTGTATCTTTTGTTTAAAGTGATTACAATGTATATAACCCTGTTATTAGGAGTGCTACTCCACCTATGTTACTGTTCTGCATAAACCTATTCATTTTACTTTAATGCGCTTGGCTACCTGGATTGCAGATTTTGGGCATCTGCTAGCTCAAAATAGGAATATGGTTAGATGGTTATCTACGTCTCACCAGATGTAGTAGGTTTTTGATTTTAAATTCAGATTTATTTCCTCGTACACTTTACATTATTCGAGAGGAAAAAGGCGACTCATTACACAGTCATAAAGATTTTTTTCTGAAAGGCTTCTAAATGTGAGTATTTCGTTCTTTGTCATCAGATATTTATTGAATCCTTGTACTACATACACCCTACCCTACCAAGGGAACTTGAAAGAGGTCTGAAACTTCAAGACAAAATGATGCAGTGAAGAAGCAAAATCCGGTCCTAAACAAAGATAAACTGTTGAAAGTTATGTTATGAGCTGGAAACATTGGCGGAGAAAAATATTGTTCATCAACTTAAAGACCTCATAAATTAATTGTATTCTAGTCGAACCAATATATATATTTTTTTTTCAGATTGTGGCGAATATGAAAGGTTCGATACTTGCGGAAGTGCTTGTGCAGACAAATGTCAATCGGAACACAATAGTATAAATATATGTAATAGAAACTGTTATCCTGGATGCTTTTGTTCTCCAGATCGTTGCCGTCAAAATATGACAAATAAATGTATTCCTAAGAAGAGATATTGAAATGCCAGAAATGTTATATTTTAACAATAGTCAAGTGATGTATAATAATAATATCTAATAAAGAATTTTGTGTTTTAGAATAATGTAACAAAAATCTACTTACTACTACCGCAGAAAATTACAATATTCATTCAGGTTATATTTTCATAGGTTCTATATTCATCAGGTACAAACATGGTGAATTATATGATTTCTTTTTCTTTGGAGTGTTCTGGTTTAGCGTTTTTTTTTATTGCTAGTCTGTTGAAATGACACACCTTGTCCTTTGTTCACAATAAACTTATTCTTATGCCCCATCCATTCCTGAATGGTTGATATTTAGACAGGTGTGTTTTCCTAATGTTATAGCACAGTAGAGTATAAGTTATAAGTATGCATCATTTATTTGCAAATTCAAGTTTTCTAACTTGTTACCTTACTGCAAACTCAACAAGCTCTCCAATCAACAAACAGCCATATATTTGAAGCCAAAGGAAATATTTTATTGCAATAATAATGTAAGGTTAGAGGTCTACAATGTTCACGTTTTGAAATAACTATTTTTTAAATTGTTCTTGAACTCCATTTCATTTTCAGTCTCAATAAAGCTCGATTATCAAAAACCGCTCAAGAATGAAGAACTTGGGAAGTCCCCATATACAGCTGGAAGACATTCCAGCCCTGGAACCGCTAGACATCCTAAAATTCCTAAAGGACCTAGGACTAGAGGGGCTTCTTTAAGCAGGAAACCCGAACTTAGCAGCAGAAGGAGGGGTACAATAGATCAACCTTGGTCGCAGTGCAACTGACACCTCCAACACATACATACATACATACATACATCTTATTTCAAAATATTTGTACTGATAAATCAGTTCTAATTTCTCTCATGGGGCCTTATATAAGTAAACAGTGCTCCGTGATAGCTTCAGGGACTATTATAGCTTCTTTGCTAGGAGCAGGAGTTATACTTACGTTATACTTAACAGCGTATTGCATGTGGTCAGGCGTTTTCAAGAATAGATCAATAATACCTACCTATCAATACCTACTATGTCGAATGCTTTTTAATGTGGGTGTTATATTCATTGGTTCCCTAGTTTTTGATTTAATTTTATTTTGTAAGCAATTTTAAAACTATGCACCATTTTGTTCATCAATGGATTTTGTGAAGCCTATTATTACTAGGATTGTTGTCAATAACAAAAATATTTCAAATCTATTGCGTAGCATTACTTTAGAGGCCATTACATTTTTATACATGTCTCGTGACTCCCCTGCAAATCAGAATGATGATTTGTGAGCTGCGTAGCTTTTAAATTAGTTTGGTCTGCAATATATTCCAAAATGTGCTCACTCACCATTGCAGAGTGCGGAGTGAAAACTCTCAGGTGGTTCATCACTCAAAAACGATAGGTATTCCTTTTTTAAAAAAGCATCATTAGGATATGGATGACCCAGTTAGTTGAGGGTCCATTGTCTGACACTGCAAAATCCATATCTTCGTATCCATCATTCGTTGAATGGGCTGTTGTATTTGGCGGAGTATGTGATATGGATGGTCCTGAAACAACAGCTATTAGTAGTTAAAGAACGACTTGAAACTTCCGACGCATTACCCCACATAACACTGAAAGAACATTCATATTCTCAGAATATTCCCTCAAAGTGCTTTTTGGAATGTACTTTAAGAATTTTCAATTAATATTCTAAGATTGTTTCTATTGAAATATTCATTTTTGAACGTTCTATTTATGTACTAGGAATGTTGCTTCTATGCACCTACCTGGAAGATTGTACTAAGAATTTACTTTATATAACATTATTTGAATATTGTCATACGAACATTATTATAATGTACCCTAAAAAATGTTCTTTCGGCTAATATCTCTATCGAGTATTAAGAATATACCTACCAAGTTGTGCTGAGAAGTTTATGTAGGTAGGTAACCATGATAAGAATATTTTCATATTCTTCACCTAATTATATCTAAAGTACCTACTCAAAAATCTTGATTGAACAATTAAACAATAATGCTCTATCTAGAACCTACTAAGAATATTATAGGTGGATTTTTTTTCTTTTGCTTTGTAGGACTTCCAAGAGAGGGAGCCACGCGCTATTAAAGATCTACATCGTGCCTAGCGTTTGAATCACCTTGGAACCTGTCTCTTTCAGTTGTCGTGCTTACCGCGACGAGAGCATAACAAGCTCGAAACCGGAGCTTTGGTTAAACACTTGTGTTCACAGAACACATATCCTCACGGATAGAAAAAAAAGCTTAATGGAGGGCGGGGCCTAAAAAAAAGCTTCGGATCGCATCCGCTTGGGGACGCTGGAGTGAAACAGAACTACAGGTGCGGAATGAACGCCACCAGAAAATATGTCACAGTTTACATTGGCAGTTTACCTTTCTATGGTTTACCTATGTTTAAAAAAAAATATGTCAAAATAGTTCTGAATGAAAATTCGTCTTGGCGTTGGTGTGCATTTTAAATCCAGATAAATGTTTCCTAAATTCAAAAAAAAAAATCAGATTTTATACAAAATACAAGAAGTTTGGCCGTTTTTGCTCTACTCTGAAGAAAAATCCTTCAATATTCCATTATGTGGAAAAAGGTTTGTTTAGACTTCAGTTCAAAATCAGTTCCACATTGGACTGCGCTTACGCATTTGGTCATATCAAACCTATATAATGAAATGCTGAAGCGTAGTTCAATTCTGAGCTGAAGTCGGAACAAATCTATTGAAAATATTGACATTGGGAGAACTATTTTGAAAGCTGATTTGATTACAGAAACCTTTATTATAAATAGTTCGGATCGCATCCACCGCGCCGAGACGTCGCATTGTTCCCCAAAATGTTATTAGGCAGTTTGCCTTCTATCCGTGAGGATATTTATTCTGTGTTTGTGTTTTCCAGACAAGTTTTCCAACAACTCTCTCACTGCCTTTAATATAAAAGGGCTGAAAGGAGCATTATGTGGAAGCGAAAATTAACATTCCAAATATATTCCTAGAATCGAACAAGAATGTTATGTCTAGGATGCATATTGAGAATGATATATGTAGATATATTCTAAGAATATTTCGAGCATATTGGTATAATATTCTTTTGAGAACATAACTATAATGTCATAGAAATATTCTTTGAATGTGAGAATATACATTTTGAGCATATTTTTAGAATCAAACAGGAATACCAGTTCGGTTCCAGATACGATAGTTTTCGGACCTGTGCTCTTACCGACCTTGGTTTTTAGTGCGTTTGCAGCATTCCTTAAATATTTGGTATTTATTGAAGGATATTTTCTGTGAGTTGTATCTTTTCCTATTACTATATTTTATTTGATAATTTAATTGCTCTCCGCATGTCTTAATCATGGCGGGGGGCAATAATCATAAAGAGGGTAAACCACCCCCTGATAAAAATAATATTAAAGTAGTCGATCTCACATACAATGATATGATGATAAATGAAGATGAGTCCATAGAAAATAATATTAATTCTCAAACTCAACATGATAAACAGATTTCAGATAGAGTAAATAGAATTGATTTGAAAAATAGATATAAAACAAATAGTAACGGTCCATTTTCAGTTTTTGTGGAGCATAAATATTTAAATTTTGGTAGATTGCATCCTCTCAAAATTGGTGAAAAATTATTCAATCTGAATGGCGATGAAAATGATATTGATTTCTTGCACACAGTTGGTCGAAATAGGGTCCAGATTATGTGTAAATCCGCTATAGGTGCCAACAAAATAGTTGAAAATCAGGTATTTGAAAGTAACAATCTTATTGCATATATTCCCTCTCATCTTACTCAAAAAAAAGGCCTTATCCGTAATGTTGATACATCTTTCTCAGAGGAAGAAATTTTGAAAATTTTGAAGTCGTCAGTTCCAATTAAGGCAGTGCAGAGGAGATTTAAATTTGTTCTCGATAAGGATGGCAATAAAGTAAAAGTTCCTAGACAGCAGATTATTGTAACTTTCGATAATTTAGTCCTGCCACAATTTGTTTATATGTACCGATTGAGATACGAAGTTGATACTTGGTACTCCCCGGTCACTCAATGTTATAATTGTTTAAATTTTGGTCACACTGCTTCCCAGTGTAAAAGCAAAAAACGATGCAAAACCTGTTCTAAAATATTAAATGACGAGGGACTGTGTACTGATTGTGAGACTTTTTGTGTTCATTGTAAAGATAAATCTCATATTTCTACTAGTAAAAAATGTCCTAAATATAACAATCAGGTTAAAATTAAGCAGGCGATGGCAAATCTTAATGTATCCTTTAAAGAAGCCGAAAAAATTGTAGATAACCCATCTTATGCAAGCCTCGTTTCGAAAAATAAATTTGCTCCATTGTCTTCAAAAACCGATTTTCCTGAATTACCACCGAACTATAGAAATCAATCTAATCCCCCAAATTCAAAAACGACATTTGTAGCTCATCCACATTCCAGCAAGTCTACTCCCTCTTCCAGTGTAAATGAAAATTATAAAAAACGGAAAGTCAGTGATAGAAGTCCTTCTTTTGAACCCGTTAGCAGAGAATTTGATTGGTCCTATACAGGTGCACCTTGGATTGAGTCTCATCAGATAAACACTAAAAATACTTTTGAAGGTCTAAAGGATAAAATAATTGAAGATTTAACTTGTCAAATAAATAATTCAATCAGGGGTGTGAAATCTCCTGATGTATCAAATATAATAGAAAATATAGGCTATATAATCAATAATACCCTCAAAAATATCTTTCAACAATGGCAGCCTTCACACAACAACTAACTGTAATTCACTGGAATGCTAGATCTGCGTATTCAAACCATAATTTGTTAAAAAACTTATTACAAGATACTAATTTTGATATTGCCCTTTTAAGTGAAACTTGGTATAAACCAGAGTACAAAATTAGTCTTAAAGGTTTTAATATTATAAGAAAAGATAGAATTAATGGTAAAGGCGGTGTGGCTATACTAATTAAAAAATCAATTTCCTTTTCTAATATCAAATTTCCAAAGTTCGATAATATCAATATTGAACTATGTGGTATAGACATATCTATCCATAATACGTTAATATCTGTTGTGTCTATTTATAGACCACCAAATGTGGCAATAAGTGTTTCGGACTACTGTAAAATTTTTTCTTCTGTAAAGTCCTTTTCTATAATTGGGGGTGATTTCAACGCCCACAATACTTTATGGGGTTGTAATATTAATGATGCACCGGGGAACACAATAATAAATGCATTAGACAATTTTCCCAATTTACTAATAAGGAATGAAGGGGAGCATACCAGAATAGGAGCCACAAGTAGTTCCGCTTTAGACATAACTATTATTTCATCAAACATCAGTAATATCTCGTCTTGGGAAGTTTTACAAGATTCCTATGGCTCAGATCATTTTCCTGTTAAATTGACATTGAATAATAAAAGTAATCTTGCGCCGTCACATAATTTAGTTGGGTGGAAACTCAAAAATGCCAACTGGGTTTGCTTTGGTCAATGCATAGAGGACAAAATTAGTAACCTTAGGGAAGTACCGGACAAGGCAAATGAAATTATTTCAATATTAATCAATGTTATTGGTGAAACTGCCGACCAACTTTTTCCTAAAAGAGTTTTTCAAAATAAAAAACCCTTTGTACCATGGTGGGACGAGGAATGCCAAATTTTATCCAACAGTCGGAAAGAAATGTTTAAAAAATTTCGTAATAA
This sequence comes from Ceutorhynchus assimilis, assembly GCA_917834065.1. Taxonomy (NCBI): domain Eukaryota; kingdom Metazoa; phylum Arthropoda; class Insecta; order Coleoptera; family Curculionidae; genus Ceutorhynchus; species Ceutorhynchus assimilis. The sequence continues at coordinate 20,964,799 of OU892285.1, read as the reverse complement.
TTCCAATCTCCAAAACTACATTCAGTGTAATAATTTAACAGCTAAGTGTAAGCTTACCTATAAAAGAAAATCCAAACAAAGTTGGGCTAATTTTTGTAGTAGTTTGAACGCCCAGAGCCCTCCTTCCAAAATTTGGAATAGAGTTAATTTGATAAAGGGTGGTTTAAATACACATATAAACAACACAATTTCCCAGGAATCAGTCAATATTTTGTTGAATAAAATAGCACCTGATTTTGTGTCACGCGATATTCCACCAATGAATGCGTCAAGCGATCATTTTTTATCACGACCTATTTCTATATCAGAATTCATCAATAATGTCAGAAAACATAAAGACACTAGCCCAGGTACGGACGGAATCACTTATAGTATGTTAGAGCATTTACCCCTCCCTGCTATGCAGTTGTTAATAGACGCATTCAATAAAATTATGTGTAGAGGTGATGATATTTCGAAAATCAAAAATGCACTGGTGATACCAATATGCAAACCAGGTAAAACTGACGAGTTTAGGCCAATTTCGCTCACATCATGTATGTTAAAAACTCTGGAAAGAATAATCAAATATCGTTTAGAGTGGTGGTGCGAATCTAAAAAACTACTTCCTTCCCATCAGTTCGGATTTAGGCGAGGTAGCGGCGTAAATGATTGTCTGGCACATTTAGTTACTGATGTACAGAACACATTTTCTGATAATGATTATTTGGCGGCTATATTTTTGGATATATCCAGTGCATATGAAAATGTCAATCTTGAAATCCTTATAGATAAACTAGTACAATTTGATGTGCCTAGAGCAAATGCTAATAATATAGTGAGATTATATATCAATCGAGGCGTATCCATTAGAATAGGTAATGATACTAGCGAAACCAGAATTGTCTCATCTGGCATCCCCCAAGGTTCAGTATTAAGCCCATTACTTTTTAATATGTACACAACGGATTTTCATTCAATGGGGTTAAATGCTTCTCAGTTACAATACGCTGATGATTTTTGTATCTATACCAAGCAAAAAAGCATGCATGCATGCTTAACCAACCTAAAACATATTATGTATGTTTGCAATCAATATTTTCTCAGCAATGGCTTCAATATTTCAAATAAAAAATCAGCAATGATGGTTTTTACTAGGCATCGTTTACAGAAAACATCAACAATTACACTTAACAACTGTGTTATCCCATGGGTTGAAACATTTAAGTATTTGGGAATTTTGTTGGATCAAAAATTGGCTTGGAAAGAACATATTACCTATATAACTGAGAAGGCCGAAAAAAGTCTTAATATTATGCGAGCAGTAATATCTAGGTCATGGGGATCCGATCCCCAAGTTTGCTTAATGTTATATAAAGCGTTTACAAGATCAATTTTGGATATTGGCGCTATGTTTTATGGTTCTGCTTGCAAATCCCGACTTGTTAAAGTCGATAGGCTGCAATACAAAGCTCTAAGACTTGTAACAGGTGCTTTTAGCTCTACCCCAATCCAGGCTCTACTTTCTGAATGTAATGAAGTTCCATTAGAAATAAGACGAAAAATTCTAGCAGAAAAATTTATTCTTAAAAATGTTCAATACGTACATAACTCGTTGCTTAATAAAATTTCTATCTTGAATATTTCTAATCTAACTCAGTCATACTGGAGAAATAAGAAAAGTCCTGTTTTAGCGGATGCATTTGTAAATACATCAGAATTTCATAACATTATAACAAAACAAGACAAATATATACTATTTCATTTTCCATCTGATTTGATATATCTCAAACCTGAAATTCTATTTCCGAATTTTTCGGAGTTGCCCTCAGTAAATTCTATCCATTTAAGGGAAGTCTTAAGCAAGAATGAAAATTATCTTCAAATATATACCGATGGGGCTAAAAATAGTTCAGGAGTAGGATGTGCAATTGCTATACCTGAATTGAATTATGTTAAAAAATACAAATGTGAAAATAATGCATCTATCTTCACTGCCGAAGCACTAGCAATATTGAAAGCATTAGATCATATATTGTCAAAGGGAAATATTTTCAAAGCTATTGTTCTCTCTGATTCTCAGTCAGTTTTGAAGTCTCTCAAAAATGCGATGAATTGTAAGAATCTTATTATAGCCAAAGTATTGGAGGTATTCTCTGTTTTGTGCTCTAAAAATATTTCTGTCAAGTTTGTATGGGTTAAGGGACATACAGGTCTCAAAGGCAACGAATTGGTTGACAATGCAGCAAGAGAGGCGATCGTATCAGAAGAGATCCTGGAAATTACTCCATATTCGGACTTTTTCGAAATAATCAAAAAAAGATCTTGGGAAGTTTGGCGCAGTAATTATATTGCAATGGCAGTTAACTCCCCTAATTTGTATAACTCCTTTTATCCTAGATTGAATAAAAAGCCACTAATGGAACGTTTTAAATTCTCCAGAAATGTGTTTGTTTCCTATTTCAGATTTTTAGTTGGGCATGGAAAGTTTAATAAACACATGTATAAGCTTAAGTTATGCGAGAACACGCGATGCTTTTGTGATAACCAATCTGAAGATGATTTGAATCATAGATTATTTAGTTGTAGACACAATGAATTGGCAACTTCATTCTTAAGAAGAGAATTGGAAAAACTCCATCTCATACCTATGAACCACAAGGGTTTAATTAAGCTTATTTTATCAGATGATAACTTGGAAAATATATTTATTAATTACTTAAAATTATGTAAAGTCCTTATTTGAAAGATAATTAGAGATTGTTTCGATTCCTATGTTTTTTTTCCTTATATGTTACATCCTTCCTAACCGGGTCCACCTGTGTTTTGTTAAAGTTTAAAAATGTCCTGCATAGACCCCAGGACGAGAAGCGTGTGTCCATGTGTTTATCCTTTTTGCTAGATTCCTTCCTTTTTTTTTTTATCTGTATATCGTTGGGTGAATGGTTAGCTAAAGTTTGAACTTTTGAATTATGTTTTCGTGGCTAAGTGAGCTATGCTCAAAGCCAAAAAAAAAAAAAAAAAAAAAAAAAAAAAAAAAAAAAAAAAAAACAGGAATATTCTTTTCAGGATCTCATAGGTTTTTTTTTTTTTTTTTTTACGGATATGCGCACTCGCAAGGACTATGTCCTATCACGCTCGAGAAGCGGCAAGTGCGCGGAAATGTCGGTGTATGTTGGTCTTGAAACGGTTCAGGTTGTAACCTGCAGGGAAAACCGTCGCAGGGAGTTTATTCCACAGCGATGCTGTTCTCCAGAGATATGAATTCTGATATAATGAGGTTCTTGGTGCCTCTAGTTTGACAGTAAATTCATGGTTACCGTCTGTTTGACGGGTTCGCCTGGTAGGTGCTACTCTCGGTGGAATCATACGTGCCAACTCTTCAGAGCATTTTCCGTGATAGTACCTGTAGAAGAGAGATAAGTCGCCCACAGATCTGCGATGTTCGAGACCATCCAAGTTACGAGTAAGTGCGGGGTCATTGATCAGCTTGATAGCTCGTTTTTGCACGGTATTCAAAAGCATTAAGGTATGTTTGGGTGCAGCACTCCATATATGTGAGCAGTACTCCATAGTTGGTCGAATCTGGGCTTTGTAGAGTGTCAGCAATTGGCTTGGTGTGTACAGATGTCTTGTACGAAATAGCACCCCCAGCTTTTGGGAGGCCCTTTTAGCAATATCTGCCACGTGACTGTGCCAAGACATGTTCGTCTCTGCAGTAACCCCCAAGATGTTCAACTGACTCTGTAATGTGACAGCACTTCCAGATAGCATGATGTTTGGCTCACCGGTGCTGGTCTTTTTTGAAAACAGAGCTGCTTGGGTTTTCTGCGCGTTGAACTGTACAAGGTTTTTGTTACCCCAGTCCTCTATTATCTCCAGGTCGTTATTTATCTGCGATATTTGAGTTAGTCTAAGATGATGGAATTCACGTGCGGAAAGACCTGTGGGTGGTATGAGTGAGGAGACTACATTGCCATCGTCTGCAAAGCAATAAAGTGGATTTACTGTTTTATCTATGAGGTCATTTATGTAAATCAGGAAAAGAGTTGGCGAAAGGATTGCTCCCTGTGGCACACCAGCATTTATTTGGTAAGAGTTGGAGTTCTGGCCATCCAGTGCAACATAAATGGATCTGTCCTTTAGGTAACTTTCAAACCAAGTGCAAAGTTTCGGCGATAATCCCATTGCTTTGAGCTTGTTGAGCAGATTTTCATGCCAAACTTTGTCGAATGCTTTAGATATATCTAAGGCAATTGTTCTTGTTTCACCCCGCAACTCAATCGCTTTTTGCCATAAGTGAGTGACGTATGTAAGTAAATCGCCAGTTGACCTATATTTTCGAAATCCGTATTGCTTATCGTTGATAATTTTGTACTTTTCCAAGTACTTGGTTAGGTGATTGTTCACAACTCTTTCCATTACTTTTGATATCACCGGAAGTAGAGCAATTGATCTATAGTTTAACGGATCTGTCTTTTTTCCTTTCTTTGGAATGGGTTGTACTGCGGCAGACTTCCATGATGATGGATATACTCCTTGCCTGTAAGACAAATTGAATAATTTTGCGAAAGTTGGGGTGAGTTCGTTGGCGCAATTTTTGAGTATTATTGCGGGAATGCCATCCGGACCCATTGCTTTGTTTGTATCCAGCTTTTTTAGGGATTTTCGTATTTCTCTGTGACAAAAGGGTACCTCTGGCATACTATGGGAAACCCTTTCAATGAACGGTGGAGTTTTTCCGTTTGGCACTGTTAGGTTGGAGTTGGAGGAAAACATTTGGGCAAGCATATTGGCTTTTTCCTCTGATGTTGTGGCTAACTGATTATTTTTATCTGTAAGTGGTGGTATGGATGACTTGGTGAAGTTAGATCCAACAGCTTTTGCAAGAGACCAAAAAGACCTAGAACTACTTGGACAATTCAGCAACCTCTTTTTTATTCTTTGATTGTATGTTTCTTTAGCGGAGTCAATAGTAATTTTGCAACTATTTCTGGCTTCTATAAATTCTGTGTGGTTTTGAGCGGTTTGCTGTCGTTTCCAAAGGTTATATGCTCTGTGTTTTTCCTGTACAGCCGTTTGACACTGGCTGTTGAACCAAGGTTTTGCATTAGCTCTACGTTTAGTTGTATGTGGGATATATGCGTCCATTCCAGATAAGATTACTTGTGTTATTTCATTACAGCAAATAGTGGGATCAGCTGTTTTAAAGCAAACCTCTTGCCATGGAAAATCCAGGTAATACTGTTTTAGGTCATTCCATTTTGCCGATTTATAGTGCCACATTTTACGAGGAAGTGGTTGTAGGCTTGGTGGGATGAGCATTTCGCACTTTGTTATTATAAGTTTATGATCGGACGAACCAAGTGGAGTCTCTACTTGAATTGTGTACGAGTCAGGATTGGTGGTTAGGAACAAGTCTAAAAGCGCTGCAAATTCGCCCCTTTCTGAGATACGGGTAGGTTCATCGACAAGCTGCGTTAGACCACAACTTATGGCAAAAGCTTCTGCTTCTCTGCCTTCGTTATCTGTTTTATTGTGGTGTTTCAGCCAGGGTATATTGTGGACGTTGAAATCGCCTAAAAAGACAATTTCCGCCTGTGGATAGTTTGACTGTATACTATCACAGCTTTCGGATAATGTCGCGAAAAAGTTTTGGTACTCGGTGTTAGATGGCGGTCGGTAGAGGCAGCAGATAAACTTGGTCGATGACTTTGAGGTGAATTTTAGCCATATGATATCAAGGTTCGCTGGTTCTAGCTTCTCCTCTCGATGACATGAAAGGTCATTTTTAATGTACACACAGATCCCAAAATTATGTCGAAATCGGTGGTGTATGTCATAGCCGGGATAGTGTAGGTCATAGCCGGGGGGTTCTAGGAACATCCTAATGAAAGTTCTTGGGTATTGCAAACAGTATTTCTACAATCTTTTCTCAGAACATTCGCAATGGTTTTGGCGAACATTCTAGGCACATTCCTTCTAAAAAAGAACATTCTTATTACATTCTAAGGATGCAATTCTTTTGTGTGGGATTTTTACTACTACTTTCAACAGACAACTGGTAAGTATTCGACATCAGCAACACTGTCATCTAAAAATGGGAAACAAAATTAAAATATAAAGAAAACCTATGATAAGTTACTTCCGAATATTCTTCTTTTGATATCGTTCCTATCGCTCAGGCCCTGCGACATCTCATTGCCAGTAATAACATAATAACTCTTTTCCGTTTTTCTAGATGTCGCTGACAACAACAAAAATGTAAAATACCAGCACATCAAGACCACGTCCGATGTCGATAACATTGACGTCAACATATGACAATATGCCAAAATATGCATTTGACTATAACCACAGAACATATCACCTATAGAAAAATATCTCAAATGGGAGAATCGCGACGAAGGTTTTTAGTTAGGTTTTTAGTCAACGATGGCGACACTGTCGGGAGATAAGAGAAATTTACAGGTATCTGTGGTGTGGACAGTGATTTGTGTTGGTTGGTTTTGTCATTTATTTTGTCATTTTAAAAGTCAAAATTTGAATTTTTAAATTGTGTTGTTGTAAACCATGGTCCCCACGCGCGTTAAAGTGAAAATTCAAAAAGTTTTGGTTGAAAAAAACCCTAATTTTTGTTCGTATTTTTTTGTATTTACTCGTTTGTTTCGTTTCGTTCGTATTTGTATTTATTATTCGTATAATAGCTGCGTGTCTCTTGCTAACTTACTAACTCTTTTTGCACTATGTTCGACATCGGAAACTTCCTGCCAGTCATAGTTTTCAAAAAAATGAGGCGAAAAGAGCTAAAAGGAGTCAGCAAGCCAAATGCAGTTGAATATTAAAAATTATTTAAAAATAATAAAAATATATGAAAAAAATCAATTCGCCTTTTTGTCAAGAATGCTCGATTAGTTGGGTTTTCAGTCAACGATGGCGCAGTAATTCATAACCAGTACATAACATTGCAGATACTTTTCTAGAGGTGATATGTTCTGTGATTATAACTAATAATTCATAAAGGTTTTTGTTCGCCGGTCTTGCATTTCGTCTTTCTTTGTGTTGTCAAGTGTTTTTAAGTGATTTCAAAATTGTTTTGTGTGTTTCACGAAGACCTTCAAATTTTATAGATTGGAAGATCTATTTTTATCTTTGATTTTTTGTAGATTAGGTAAATGACAGGTTCAATTAAATATCAATCAGAACTTTGAATAAATATATTAAGGATATCCTTAACTATAGATAAAGAAACTGTCTTTGATCTAATTAATTTAAGCAAACATTAATGTCCTAAAGTCTAGAATAAATAAATTTGAACAGACCTACTCTAATGCGAACAAGGCGCCATCTATCATAAAAATTCCCTGAAGCCCTATGTAAAGTAGGTGCCTGTAGCGTCGATGCAAAACCAGTAAATAGTGATGTTTCCAATATGGTAGATGGCGCTGGTTTGGCTCAATTTTGTTGACAACAAAATTTACACTGAGATTCAATTCTCGACAGTTTATATAGTATTTATCTCTGCTATCGCTTCTTCTAGCTCTTTTTGCGTCAAACCGCGTTAATTTTGATGCGTTCTTGCTTTACACGTGCTCCACAAAAATTTTGCCGGCTGCCGGCTGAGGTTGGAGACAAGCAGATGGCACACCCTTTCCATATCCACAAAAGCACATCACCTGTGCATTGGAATACGGCGCAGACCGAGAAAGAGACCAAGTCAGCGTGCTCAGGTCACCCCTACATAATCGAATCTCCTTCCAAACTGGAAAGGCATTTCTGAGAATTCAAATTCATTTTTTTGGTAGGATCTAGCAGAAGTAGATAAGGATCTATTAAATCTAAATCTGAAGTTCATCATTTACAACATACAACTAAAGGATGAGACAAACTGGATTCCATTTCACACTCAAACAAGGGAAATGAGCCACAACGGATTGAGTGCAGGCTGGTCATCCTTACACAGGGAGAAAGAAGAAACATCTGTTTTGACAAAAGGCAGTATAATTGAAGTGACTCCACAACATATGTCTGTGGAACAAATCATAGCCAGTATAGAGGCAGTCATCGGAAACCTACTTGAAGATGAAACAGAAGACATCCGAATTGAGGAAGCGGAAAATTTTCTTGCTCGACCACTCACCAATAACCTTACCACAAAAAAGCTAACTGAAAATATGAACTCAGTTGACGATTATCATGATAACGAGGGAATACTAATATAAGATTAAAAACAAGAAATGCAAAAACTTCTTGAGCCATCAAGTAATCGAAAACTGAATAGAAATTCTGCGCAATTCACTCTCAACAGGTTTAAATCAACTTGCGATGGGACGACGTCAGTCTGCATCAGTCGGAACGTCACGAAGAAATTCGAATTTACGATGCTCATTAAGTCCGAAGAAAAGACTTCAAGATAAACACTGGCTTCAATCGGCGATAAAGTACCTACTTGCGCCCTAATTTGCGGGCGCAATTTGATACTTTTCCACCTGTCGGACCGCAAAGTGTCAGCATGATGTAGGTGACGTAGATATCAAAAATTGAACAAATACTGGCACGAATGGATTATTTTTACCCTTCAACGAACCAAAATGATCAAATTGAAGGTTTGTTTAGTTGGTTACTCTAGTGTTTACTGGTTATTTCCGACTAGCTTCCATTTTTGTTTATTATTTCACTTTGATAGGGGGAACGTTCACTGTTCTGTTTCACTTATTTTAAAATAGTGTCGCGGCTTTGTGTTGCCTGCTGACAGAAATCCTGGGTTCGTCGTTCGCTTCGTTTATTCCAAAAATCAAAGTCCAATTAAAACAGCAATAATTTATTCCACTTTACAATCCACTCTGACACTAATTACTTTAATAACTAACTCAAGAATTAAACTTTACAACTCAATAATCACTATTTAACTCGTATCACAGTCAAACTTTAACTTAACTTACAAGCTAAAACCCGTCCTTATATATATCCCTAAATCTATTCCTGTAAAATCTAGAACACACACGATAATGTTATTTCTCGATTATAGTAGAATAATTCGCTAGATTCGAGTATTTTCACCGTCGATTCTTGACAGTCTGGCGGACGATATCGTGACACTGCCCTCCTCTTAAGGTTGATCGTCCCGATCAACTTCACGTCCATGATATTTCGCCAATCTGTCCAGATGTACAACTTTCATCTTACTCCTGGTGTTGCGCTGGACATGATGAACCAAATCATTGATCCTCTTGATTATTCTATAGGGTCCTTCCCATGCTGAAGACAATTTCGGCGATACTCCTTTTGTTCATGCAACTTTGTTATTTTATATATTTATTCAAAAATACGAAAGAAAAAACCGTTAAAAGCCATACAAGTTCAAATCAATATTGGCACCGCTCGCGCAGACTCGGCGTATGTGAAAAATATGTGATTCATGAGAAGGAAGGAAACAGTACGAAGCCGTGTCTCTAAAACCACGTCCGCTTTTTCGGTCGTTATCAAAATCAAAAAACCTATCGAATTCAAGGCAAAAATTCCTTATTTTTATTTCTAAGACTGTGTTGTATCGGTGTGTCGCTGAGAAGCAGACTTTCTGGACACGAGGAGCTCCTCTGGATCGACGAAAACCAGCATAAACCAAGTAAGTGCCAATCCTCCATTGTCTTTGTATGGCTCGGGTTTATGTCCATTAATATTTGTGCGGCAAAATTGAATTTAGCGCTACAGTCCCGCTGCTCTTTAAACTTTCGAAAACCTAACGCAAATTTTCGTGAACATTATTTGGTCCCATGACCCGATTAATTTCAAAAAAGAAATAATTTTGGTCTCGCGAATATTATTTCAATTTTTTATCGTCATTTTCAAATCTCAAATAGTCAAGGTTCAAGCTAGGTGTCGTCCGCGCTGTCCGATTCGTCCGCGCTCTTTTCAACTCAGGTCTCACTCTATCCAATTTTCGGTACACAGTTTGTTTACGTTTACCTTTAAATTCCTTTAGTAAGAAAAACGAGATTCCATTTATTTTGTTTTTCGCAAGAATAAATTCAACACAGGGGCTTGCTTTGCTTATTAGAATCAAAGGTGCATAAATAATTCAATAATTCAACAATTCAAATCCTTTATTCGGTTATCGCGTACGTAAAACAAATTAAGGAAGAATTAGTGATGTGTTTTTGGGTGTACTTTTGTGCATTTGTTTGGGATTAATAATAGCTAAAAGGTAATAATTTTTATTTCTATATTCAAAAGGAAAAAATCAATTCTTAGCAAATAAACAATCTACTCAGAGTTTTCAACTTAATTTATTTATATTTATAATTGTACAAAATGGCAACAAAAAAGTTGACAAACCAACGAAAAGTATCAATCGCTCGTATTATAGAAACTTTCAACTTAGCAATTAAATCTCAAAGCGATGATACTGTAAAGCTAGTTTTTAAAGCGTCCTATGAATCACTAGACGATCACTATGATCAGTTTAAAACCATTCATAATGAGATTATCGGTCTTCTTGGAGATAGCGACGCAGAATTTGATGCTCAAGATAAAATTCGAAAAGATACTGACTCATTTTATCACCAAACAAGGGCAATATTTTCTACGATGTTTCCTAGCGCAAATTATTCCGGTTTCACCCCCTCGATTGTAAACAATAATTCATATAGAGATGAACTAGAACCATTAAAAATACCGACCTTCAACGGAAACCTCAAGAAATGGCCAACGTTTTTTGATGTTTTTACGTCACTTGTTCACGATAATACAAACTATTCAGATATCAAAAAATTTCAACATTTACTTTCATGTTTAGAGGGCGAACCATTAAATATTCTTAACTCAATCAAATTAACATCCAGCAATTACGACATTGCATGGAATGCACTAACCGAGAGGTATCAAAACAAACGACTTTTGGCTAGCACTTATTGGAACTCAATTTATAATGCAAATTCAATAAAAAATAATGCACCAAAAGATCTCAGATCGCTAGTAGACACGTTCGTGGAGAATATTGCAGCACTCAAGAATCTAGGCTTCCCGGTGGATGCATGGTGTTTTTGTTTATTTTCTATTTTATTGTCAAAAATTGATACTTCTAGAAGAACCGCTTTCGAGTTAAAGTTTAGCACTACCGAAATTCCAACCTACCAAAATCTGATCCAATTTCTTACTAATCAGTGCAAAGCCCTAGAAACAATGCAAACCATCCCACAAAGCGAAAATATGCAACCCTCGACATCAAAACAAATTCCAAAAAATAACAATTCAAACTATCAGTTCAAAAAGAATAATTCCTATTCCCAAAACCAGTACAAATCGAATACACCTTCCAATTTGTTGGTACGAACACCAGCTCCAGCCTATAAACCAACTAATAATCAACCCCAATTAAATCAAAATTCAACTAAATGCAAACTTTGCAACAACTTATATCACCCATTATCTCAATGTGGAGTATTTATTACAAAAACACCTTCGGAACGTTTCAACTACGTGAAACAACAAAACGCATGTGTGAACTGTCTGCGCGCAAATCACTATTTACAAGAATGCACAAGTACCTTCAACTGTAAAATTTGCCGACACAGACACCACACATTATTGCACCTACCCCAAATAACTGATTCTTATCGCCAAAATCCAAACCCAACCTATAATCAATCCATTGAAATATCGTCAAACCCAAATTCAAACTCGAACAATTCCAATTTAGTTTACTCGAATCCAAACTCTACCTTGAATCAAAACCAAGTGTCGAATCAATTCCTAGCGAATACAAGTCTAATCCAAACGAATCCCAATTTAAACCAAGGCAATTTTAATGCAATCCAAGAACATTCAAGTCAAATCGAAGCAAATCCAAATGAAATCCAAAGAAATACGAGTCTCATCGCGATCGATCCTAATCCAAACAATTTTTTTTACTTCGCCGTCGACACTAACCACAGTACTTTTGGCAACCATAAAGCTCGAAGTTCTCGATGTTCGAGGCAATTACCAAACAGTTAGAGCCCTTCTGGATAGTGGTAGCCAAATTAATTTAATTAGCGATTCTTGTATTAATCGCCTAGGCATTCGAAGAAATAAAAATGCAATTCCTGTTTTAGGTATAAATCAATCCTCGTCATCTACAAATGGCGTAGCTACTTGCACCATTCGACCTTTAGGTCAAACCCAACCTACCTTTCATATTCAAGTTTTCATCCTGCCAAAACTTTGTGCAAATATGCCTTCAATGCAAATTGATTTTTCAACTTGGAGTCACATTTCCAACTTAAAGCTTGCTGATGACCAATTCAACATTCCTGCTCCCATAGACATGCTATTAGGAGCACAAATATTCACCGAAATTCTTCGGACAGGGAGGATTCAAGGACCACCAGGTCAACCTTCTGCCTTTGAAACCATCTTTGGATGGGTATTCTTGGGACAAACCCAAAATATAGATATTCAACCCCATGTCAGCTCATATTTCATCTCATGTGAGCAATCTCTCGATTCAAGTATCCGAAAATTCTGGGAATTAGAGGCAATCAAACCCAAAACTTTTCTATCGCCCGAAGAAAAAAGGTGTGAAGAAATTTACCAAAAGACAACCACCAGGGATACATCTGGTCGTTTTACAGTCAATTTACCATTTCGTCACATCGACCCTCCTAACCTTGGAGATACCTATTCAATAGCCTATCGTTTATTCATGTCGCTGGAATCTCGACTCTTAAAAAATCCTAGTCTTTATAGCTTGTATGCTGATTTTATGAGCGAATACCTCAAAAACGGTCATATGTCTTTAATCCCAAAAACCGAATCTAGGCCAAATCTATGCTGCTATTTACCGCATCATGGAGTGCTTCGTCTGGATAAATCAACCACAAAACTCCGGGTGGTTTTTAACCCCTCCGTTAAAGGATCAAACGGCACAAGCCTAAACGAAACCCTTTTAACGGGACCTAAATTGCAAAATGATATTTGCGAAATTCTACTCAAATTTAGATTCTATTCTGTCGTGCTTCTAGCTGATATCAAGCAACATTTTTTGCAAATCCAACTAAACCCAATTCATAGAGATTACCAAAGACTACTTTGGCGCTTTCATCCCAGCGAACCCTTACAGGAATACCGGTTGAATACTGTTACGTTTGGTATAAGTTCAAGTCCTTATTTAGCAATTAGAACCCTTAGAGAACTCGCCACTCGTGAAAGTCAAACATATCCTGAAGCTTCCCAAGTATTGCTTAACAACATTTTCATGGACGATATTTGCTGCGGATCTAGCTCCCTAGAGGGCGCTTTATCGCTTCAGAGAGATCTAATCACCTTGCTCAAATTAGGAAAATTTGAACTCCGTAAATGGGCATCAAATAACCCTAAACTCATCTCTCATTTGTCCCCATCGGATTGCCAAATCCCAATAACTTTCGAGAATGATAACTCCGCCTCTATCAAGGTTCTGGGCCTTCAATGGCACCCTTCAACCGACACATTCACCTACTCATGCACCCCATCCGAAAAAACTTGCACTAAAAGAAGCATTCTATCCGCTATTGGAAAAATTTGGGATCCTCTCGGCTTCTTATCTCCGGTCTCATTTTTCGCGAAAGTTATAATGCAGAAGCTTTGGTTATGCAATATTGACTGGGATGAAACACCCCCTGAATCGATCACTACCCTTTGGAAGCAATTTAGTAATCAATTAAATAATCTTTCGAGTATCTGTCTACCTAGATACATTTTTCCAAATAAAATTCAACGTTGTCAATTGTTAGGTTTCTGTGACGCATCAGAACTAGGATATGCCTGTTGCGTGTACATTCGTGTTGAGCTACCTAACAATATTATCAAATCATCACTAGTCGTTGGGAAATCACGAGTTGCTCCCCTTCATACTAAATCCATTCCTCGTTTGGAGCTTCTTGGAGCCACCCTGCTAGCTGATTTGCTCGAATTAGTTATCCGAACTTATTCTTCGCTGATCCTAATCGATGAAATTCTTGCATTTTCGGACTCACGTGTTGCGCTGCATTGGGTTACCTCATCTCCTCACAAGTGGAAAACTTTTGTAGCGAACCGCGTCAGTCACATTCAAGAAACCATTCAAGTTCCTTGGTACCATATTCCTTCACTCGAAAACCCGGCTGATTGTGCCAGCAGAGGTCTAACCCCAAGCAGTCTAATAAATCATCCTCTATGGTTCCATGGTCCGCCTTGGGTAATCCTGCCAACTTCCGAGTGGAAAATAAAGAAATTCGTAGAGGAATTTTCCGAGGAAGCACCTGATGAAGTCATAAAAGAGGAAAAGCCACTTAACAATACCGTATTAATGGCAGAATCGCATACTCCAAACTTTTTCGACAATCTAATAAGTAAGTTTTCTAACCTAACCCTAATTCAAAAAATTATTCATAATCGAAAAAACCTGAAAAATCCAATCTTGGGACCCTTTGCAGCTTTCGAATTGCACAAAGCCTTGCTTGTTTTAGTCAAAAGGGTCCAAGAAGAGTGTTTTCCAGACATCATTTCGAAAATACAAAATAATGAATTATTACCTAAGCCGTACCGCAAGCTCACACCGTTTTTAGATGAGTCGGGTTTAGTCAGAGTGGGCGGTAGATTAAGGCATTCTCAGCTCTCTTTTGAGGCGAAACATCCCTTATTATTACCCAAAATTCATCATCTTACCAATTTAATCATAACTCAAACTCATATCGAAAATCTGCACCCTGGGCTTAATACAGTGCAGTATCTTATTCGCCAAAAATTTTGGATCATATCTGCGCGTAAAGCAATTCAAAAGGTCTTATCCCAATGCATTCGATGCGCTCGTTTAAAACCTAAATCATACACACCATATATGGCAGATCTACCCGATTTCAGAACTTCCCAGCTGAAGTGTTTCTCCCACGTTTGTCTGGACTATGCTGGTCCAATAAAATCCTTTTTCTACTGACGTTTCATAATAGCAACTTTTCGATTGTCATTTCAGTTTTGAAACGACATTCTTTTAGGCACTGAGTGCGTGAAAGATACTTTTAGGCACTCAGTGCGTAAAAGTGACTTTTGAATGCGTAAAAGTGACTTATGAGTGCGTAAAAGTAATTTTTAAGCACTAGTGCCTAAAAGTGTCATTCATTATTCAGAAATAAAAAACACACTAAACACATATTTGAATTTTGTTTTGTATTTATTATGAATATTGAAAATGGAATTACTGAATTGAACGTTTGGGTTACTCAAAACAGAACTTTGTGTTATTACCTACTTTCTAGGATTTTAATTATTGATGTCGAATTTTCAAAAGAAAATCGCATGAAAAGTGTCAGGTGGCAAGTAAAAGCAGGTAACAAAGATTTTGGGTGTAATCGACTTATTCACATGAAATAAAATTGTATTTTTTTATTATAAAATGCCAGTAGAAAAAATCTTGTATACAATACGTTACGAAACGATGTCTTTTAGTCACTCGACGTGTTGTCCAACTCGGCTTTGCCTCGTTGGACAATTTTCACATCGCGTGCCTAAAAGACGCTCATTTCGTAACTTATTGTATAAATAGCTATTGTAGGTCAAAGACGTCGTGGAGCGCAAGTCACGAAATCGTATATTGCGGTGTTTGTCGACACTTGTGTCAATGCTATCCACATCGAGTTAGTTTCAAGCTTGACTACGGAAGCTTGCATTGCAGCGTTACGACGCTTTGTAGCTAGACGTGGCACTTGCGTTCAAATCGTAAGTGATCAAGGAACCAATTTTGTCGGAGCTATAAAAGAACTCCAAAACCTGTCAAGATTAGCTGCGGAAAGTCTGAACATAAAGTGGCACCTGAATAGTCCTGGTGCTCCCCACCTAAATGGCTTAGCGGAAGCGGGAGTCAAATCTGTCAAAACTCATTTATATCGCGTAATTGGCAACCAAATCTTAACTTTCGAAGAACTCTATACCCTTCTCTCACAAATAGAGGCTCTTCTCAACTCGAGACCTCTCTGGGAACAGAGTTCAGACCCAAATGACCTGTCACCACTGACACCTGGTCATTTTCTGACCACAGAACCATTAAATTCTTGTCCTGATCCGGACCTTTCTTCCCTAAAACTAAACACTTTAAATCGTTGGCAACTTGTTCAACGCCTTCATTCAGATTTTTGGAAGCGTTGGAAAATCGAGTACCTTAACACCTTGCAACAACGTTGCAAGTGGTCCGATCCTTCCGTCGAAATTAAGCTTGGCGCTTTGGTGTTAATCAAGGATGAATCCAGACCACCATTGCACTGGTCACTGGGAAGAATAGTAACCGTGCATCCTGGTCCGGATGGTCACGTTAGAATTGCTACAGTAAAAACACAGCACGGGCTCCTTACTCGTCCAGTGGTAAAGTTGTGCCCTTTATTATTAGATTCGCGTTTAACTCAGATAAGCAATCTCTGTGTGTTGTGTTTTGTTTTTGTAGTTTTATTCTATTTTATTCTATTTTATTATTAGTATTATATATATATTTTTCTCTCATTTATTCAACGTAAAACTCCGTTTTAAGTAGGCGGTTAATGTTCATGCAACTTTGTTATTTTATATATTTATTCAAAAATACGAAAGAAAAAACCGTTAAAAGCCATACAAGTTCAAATCAAAATTGGCACCGCTCGCGCAGACTCGGCGTATGTGAAAAATATGTGATTTATGAGAAGGAAGGAGACAGTACGAAGCCGTGTCTCTAAAACCACGTCCGCTTTTTCGGTCGTTATCAAAATCAAAAAACCTATCGAATTCAAGGCAAAAATTCCTTATTTTTATTTCTAAGACTGTGTTGTATCGGTGTGTCGCTGAGAAGCAGACTTTCTGGACACGAGGAGCTCCTCTGGATCGACGAAAACCAGCATAAACCAAGTAAGTGCCAATCCTCCATTGTCTTTGTATGGCTCGGGTTTATGTCCATTAATATTTGTGCGGCAAAATTGAATTTAGCGCTACAGTCCCGCTGCTCTTTAAACTTTCGAAAACCTAACGCAAATTTTCGTGAACACCTTTCTTCCTTGCTGGGTTATACAACCACACTAAATCACCTTCTTGAAATCCGACCGAATTGGCTTTCAAGTCGTATCTGGTCTTCATTCGGTCACTGGCTAGTTGAATATGCTCCCGAGCAAAATCATGGATACCCAGGAGTCGTGCCCTTACTTCGTCGGCATAATCTCGGATTTCTCTTCGTTCTTCTTCGGGTACTCCAAACATCGGATCGCAAGGTAACCTGAGTTCCCTTCCAAAAACAATTCTAGCCGGACTTTCACCTGTTGAATCGTGAACAGCCGCTCTGTAAGCCATTAAAAATAGAGGCAAATGCTTGTCCCAATCTCGTTGGTTCTTTGCGACCACTTTTGTCAGGTGTTCCTCTATGGTCTTATTGAATCGTTCCACCATGCCATCAGATTGAGGGTGTAAAGGTGTTGTCGTTGTCTTACGAATGCCCATGATCTCACAAACTTTCTTAAAGATGGCAGATTCGAAGTTTCGTCCTTGGTCTGAATGTAACTCTAGTGGCACACCATGACGACTAAAAAATTCGTCCACTAGCACCTGGGCAACAGTGATGGCTTCTTGATTGGGAATAGCGCAAACTTCTGGCCATTTACTGAAGTAATCCATGATAACTAAGATGTATTTGTTACCACGCTCTGACTCTGGGAACGGTCCAGCAACATCTATCGCTATTCTTTCAAATGGGAGACCGACGTTGTACTGTTTCATGGGCCCCCGAGATCTTAGTTTAGGGCCTTTACTGGTAGCACAGATGTCGCATTTTCGGCACCAGCTTTTAACGTCTTCATGGTAGTGAACCCAGTAAAAACGTTCCCGAATTTTGTCCAAAGTCTTGTTAACTCCGAAATGCGCCCCTGAGGTTCCGTCGTGTATTTCTTTTAATACATCTTCCACTCGGTCTTTTGGGATAACCAGTTGGCTCTTAGTGGATTTCCCATCGGCACTTTCCCAAACTCTTTTGAGCAAACCATTTTCTACGGCCAGAGAGTTCCACTGGGCCCACAACGCCTTGTAAATCAAGCTTTTGTTTGACACTTCCCCCCATTCTGGCCTACATTCATCATTTTCTTTAAGATGCAAAATTTGCCCAATGTCTTGGTCTGCCTCCTGATCTTCTCTCATTTGTTTGGTAGTCCATTTGTCATCGACGATCAGGCCCGTTCTTCCTACAGCTAGACTAGTGTTTTTCTCATGTATATCGATTCATTGACAATGTTTGCAATCTTCTTTACATGGCCGTCTAGACAGAGCGTCAGCATTTTTATGCAGGTTTCCGGGTCGATGTTTAATTTGGAAATCGTATTGCAGCAATTTCTCAATCCATCTAGCAAGCTGTCCTTCAGGAGTTTTCATTTCTAAAAGCCATTTTAGAGCTGCGTCATCTGTTCGAATTAGAAACTTGCGTCCGTAGAGATACTTATGAAAATGGTCGACTGCTTTTACTATGGCAAGCAACTCTCCTCTGGTGACACAATAATTTCGTTCCGGCTTTGATAATGTTCTGCTGTAGTACTCCACGACATGTTCTTGTGAATTTTGGATTTGTGAAAGGACAGCTCCAACACTGGTGTTACTTGCATCTGTGTCCAAAATCAACATGCCTTTGTGATCAGGATAGGACAACACTGGGCTTGTACATAATGCTCCTTTCAATTTTCTAAATGCGGAATCGCAATCTTGGGTCCAATTGAATGTTGATTTTTCTTCTGTTAATCGATGAAGTGGAGCAGCTATATTGGCGAATCCTTCCACAAATCTTCGATAATAAGAACATAATCCTAGAAAACTCCTTAGTTCATGTTTGTCGCGTGGTTTTGGCCAGTCCCTGACAGCATCTATTTTTCTTTCCATAACTTGTATGCCCTCTTCAGATACCACGTGACCTAAAAATTCCACTTTCTTTTGAAATAGGAAACACTTATTTGGATTGAGTTTCAAGTTGGCATTCCGGAAGAGGTCAAAAACTTCTTTCAGGTTATTAAGATGTTCTTGGAACGAATTTCCCATAATCATGACATCATCCAAATATACCAGGCAAGTTCTCCATGTAAGGCCTCGCAAAACAAGATGCATCAGTAGCTCAAACGTAGCTGGAGCAATACACAATCCGAAAGGCATTACATTAAACTGGTATAGCCCGCTTCCGGTACTGAAGGCAGTTTTCTCTTTGTCATCGTCATGTATTGCCACTTGCCAGTATCCACTTTTGAGATCCAAGGTGAAAAACCATTTGGAGCCCGATAGAGTTGTTAGTGTATCGTCTATTCTTGGGAGAGGGAAGCTGTCCTTCTTGGTGACCTCATTAAGCTTTCGGTAGTCCACACAAAATCTAAGACTCCCATCTTTCTTCGTAACCAGTACTACTGGCGCGGACCATGGACTATTTGACTCTTCAATGACTCCCTCTTTAAGCATTTTATCAATTTGGTTTTCCACTTCCTGTTGCTTAGCTACTGGCATACGTCGTGGTGGTTGTCTAATTGGGTGTTCCAATCCAGTATCAATTTTATGTTGAATTAAGCTGGTTCGTCCGGTTTGATTGTCCATCACAAATACGTCTGCTTCTTTCAACATGAAATCTGTGGTTTCTTGAAATCTATCTGGATCGAGATGTTTCCATGATTTTGCCAAAGTCTGCATCAAGGTGTCTGTATCCAATTTGGATTTCACAAAATGTCGCTTATCTGGTAGGTCACAGTTCGATATTTGCTTCACTGGTTCGAGAGCTCCTTTGTCTCCTTTTCTTCTTACTGTTTCGGAAGAAACATTGGCAATTCTTATAATAATGTATCCATTTGTCCTAACTAGAGTCTTTCCAACAAGAAATCTTTCTGGTTTATTTCCAATGAAATTACATGTTAGCCCAACGGAGCACCCAGGGTTTGTTTCTAATCTTCTGCAAATGATCTTCTCAGTACTTCCAGGAATCCTCACTGGGGTTGTGGCCAAGATCTTAACTGCATCGGATTCTTCTTGTGTTGTTAGGACAATTTCTTCGTTACCAAATTTAAGAATGTTCATGGAAGGATCAAAAAAGAAACCATGTTGGCCGATCAAATCCATTCCCAAAATAAAATCATCTTCTATATCGGCGACTAATGTTCTGTGCCTGAAGGTGGTAGATCCAAAAGTGAGCTCAACCATAGCTTCTCCTTGAACTGGTGCAGATTCGCCGGCGACTGTTCGTAGTGACAGGTTTCTAGTGAGCGGTTGGATTGCCCGAGACTTGACTAATGTTCTTCTAATTATGGAAACTTCAGCACCCGTATCAAAAGTAATGGTTTTCAATTCTCCATTAATTTGTCCTTCGAATTTTAATTCTCTATAATGACTGCCCAATGATTTTATGTAAACAACCCTGGGGGCTTCGTCATTACTAACCAGCATTCGCCCCTCCATACTGGTTAGTTTTCCTGTCTGTTATTAGGGCTGGCGTCTCTTGATCTCGAAAAGCGTTGGAAACGATCCCTTGATGGAGAGGGCATTCTTACTCTACAATCTCGTTGAATTGGACACAATCTTATGGCAGCGATAACATTCTAATCGGTTTCTTTGTGTTGGTGTTTGCCTGGAGTCGTTTCCCGTTTTTCTGTCTTCTCGTAATATTTTCTTTATTTCCTCCATGAAATTACTCATAAGGTTCTCGAAACTGCCGTCCTCTTTTGATGATTGCTTTTCCTTTGGGTCCTCAATGGACACTGCTCGTATTCTGGGTCGTGAGGCACCAAAGATTGCTTCCAGTTCTAATGCTCGGACAAGGGCTTCGCTACTTTGTCTGAACTTGGACATTCCTAGATTTTCCTGGATCTTCGAATTTCTGAGACCATCAATAAACGCAGATACTGCCAACCATTCCTGCATGTCTTCCCCAGCTGCAGGAAACGCCAAACTGACTAGCCTTTTAACTTCCGATTCGAATTCTTGTAGACTCTCGCCGGGTTTTTGAACTCTTGATTTAACTTGAGTTCTGAATACTTCTTGTCTGTAATGGTCTCCGAAGCGCAGTTCTAGAGTTTGACTAAGATGCTGGTAATTCTGTTGGTAGATTGAAGGAATGGACTGAAGAAGATCTAAGGCTGGTCCTCGTAGTGCCACTATTAGGGCTGTAGCTTTTTCTTGGTCGTTCCATCCACTGGTATTTGCAGCAGCTTCAAATTGTCGAATATACATGGTCCAGGACGTAGAACCGTCGAAAGTTGGTGGTTTCATCTTCATACTGGAAAATGCTCCAACACTAGCTGAATTGTTGGACTGTATTTCTAATCTACGCATCTTATCTTCGAGTGCTTGAACTTGGTCCTCAACTTCTTGTCTTAATTGCTGAACATCGGTTTTGACTTCAGCTTTTACTTCTTGAACGTCGTGTTTAACTTCTTGCACATCGTCTTTAACTTGTTCAATCTTCTGGTCTAGGTTAGCGACAGTTCCTTGTATGGTTTGGAATATTTTCTGTAGTCTTCCAAGGTCCTCCTGCCGTTCTTGTTTTCGCTTAGCTTCTTCTTGTTGTCGCCTAGCTTCTTCTTGTTGTCGCCTAGCTTCTTCGTCTTGTTTTTCTTGTAGTCGTCTGGCTTCTTCGTCTTGTTTTTCTTGTTGTCGTTTGGTCTCTTGAAGTTCCAACATTTTGCGCAGGAGTTCTTCAACTTTTTGTTCGTCCATTTTGGCTTGTTGTCTTGTGATAGGCATATACAGAATGTTCTAGAATTTCCCTCGAACTTTCTTCAAATATCTTTTCTGGTCGATCTTTGCTCGAAGTTCCAAAACGCCGGTGAAGTTACAAATTGGATAACTTGCCTTATTCTAGAATAGAATGTTCTGGAATTTTCTTGAAACTTCTTTTCTAGATGTCGATTGATACAGCAAACACGTCGGTGAAGTCACAATTTCGATATCTCCCTTGGTTTCCAAATAGAATATTCTAGAATTTTCCCGAAACTCCTCGAAAAACCTCTTCTGAATGACGATTGATGTTCCGAATACGTCGGCGAAGTCACAAATTCTATATCTCCCTTAGTTTCCAAATAGAATTTTGTAGAACTCACTCGAAGATTCACTATCAAAGTCTAAATCGGGTATAGAGTCACTTCCGGGGTAATTCACACGATCGGTTGAGTCTCTTTTTGTGATTGTCACTATTTGCACTGCACTAACTGTCCCACTGTTCACTTAGTGTTCAGTTTTTATACTACACTAGTGTCCCCGCACTTCCGTAATTGGATTTCACTCTGCAGTCCTTTATATCCCACTTGTGACACCAATGTCGCGGCTTTGTGTTGCCTGCTGACAGAAATCCTGGGTTCGTCGTTCGTTTCGTTTATTCCAATAATCAAAGTCCAATTAACACAGCAATAATTTATTCCACTTAACAATACACTCTGACACTAATTACTTCAATAACTAACTCAACAATTAAACTTTACAACTCAATAATCACTATTTAACTCGTATCACAGTCAAACTTTAACTTAACTTACAAGCTAAAACCCGTCCTTATATATATCCCTAAATCTATTCCTGTAAAATCTAGAACACACACGATAATGTTATTTCTCGATTATAGTAGAATAATTCGCTAGATTCGAGTATTTTCACCGTCGATTCTTGACAGTCTGGCGGACGATATCGTGACACTAGCTATTTATCCAACAAGTGCGGCCAATGAATTTTTCCGCACGAGTCTGTCGTTCACCAAACGACGCGTAGCGGAGTGCGGTGGAGCAGTGTTAGGTATAATAGTTTTTCAATAGACATGCGGAAATAAGTACCTATATACCTGCATAATTTTTTGTAATTTATTATTATTATTTTATTTATTTTTTTTGACAAGTATCGGTACGGAAAATTGATTTTCCGCACGGTTGTAGAAAAATTAATTTGAATATAAGCGGTCGTGCATAAAATCTTGTATGTACCATAGGCGCAAATGGTGTTTGAGGGCCTGCGCTTCGTACTTTAATTTCCACGCGGCGGGCCACAAACACCCTAATTGCGCCCACGGTATAAAAATAAATATAGTTAATTTTTTCGTGTTATACGATATCCAGTCAAGTTTCTCAATTAAACAAAATTTAATGCATAAGCAAACATCAGTATCAACGCTGTACGGTCTTCGAGAGGCTTCAACTTAGTCGGTACTTTTACGGTCGGGGTAAAAACAGACGACCATTTACGTTTCAGAGAAAAATATTAGTACTTAAATTTTTCCGTTTTCTTCCATGTACCTGTAAGTATTATTGTGTATATTTATTTAGTAACTTTTTTTCATAGACACTCGAAACATAAAAATTGTTTTTCCAGAATACAAATTCCAGTGGCATTTTTGGAATAACTACCCCATTTCACAGTCGCATCCTGCTACACAAGTTTTCGAACAAACAATTTGAGGAATAAATACATTGTCGGAGCAAGGATTTATGCAATTCGTGTATTTTTCTCTTGGGATTTTTCCAATCTAAAAAAATAATTCTTCAAAATAATGATATATTTTTTTTCCTACTCCTAGAAACCTTTTCCAATTCCTACTAGGTACCTATGCATCAACCATCACCTACTGATGTATGGAGTTCAAAAGTAATAACGATAATAATTGTTAGAACTATCTACTACTGAATTGTTTTTCGAAATTTATAAATTTCTTCCAAATAATGGTTATCGTAATTGAATAAACGAATTACGAAAATATTAAGTGGGTAGTTAAACATAAAAAATATTGCAACATTTTATAGCTCTATTATATTGAAAGTTATTAATTTTTCTCTATTGCACAATAATTCACCTACTGAATACAAATCATACAATTGCATTATTATCAGTTCGCAACATGAAATGGAATACATTATTTCTTTTTTTATGGATTTTTGCTGCTGCAACTGCTACAAATATTGATAAGCCAACAAGTCAATCAGGTGAGTAGGTACCTATACGTATTTCTTCAATGGTCCCCGTTGTGTCCTTAACCTAAGTCTTATGAAGGGAAACCCCACATCGACAATGGCCGCGTTCACCAGATACAAACTTTTTTAAACGGTTTGCGATTGTTCTGCTGAAGTTGAATTTGTGTTAAAACCAAACATGTTTTGCAAACGGTCGCCATTTTTGCAAGCATAATTTTAGAGTGTTTATAATTTTCAACATTGTGTTTCGTGTGGTGACCTGTCATTCAGAAGGTGACATTCTATCATTGAAAAGTTGAATCATTCAGCAGAACCAACATATTCTATTGGTATTTGTAAACTGTTTACAAACCGTTTTGGTTCTGGTGAACGTAGCCATTATTTTTTGTCAATCTGATTTGATGGTTACTCTTAACTGGATTACTTCTTCCCCTCATCGCTGGCGCACTTACGTCAGCAACCAAGTCACTTTTATCCAAGACCAGGTATCTCCATTATCTTAGTTTTATATTCCTTCTTAACAAAATTCTGCTGGAGAAAAAGACATCATCCATTTTTATCCAAGAGACCAAAGGCAAGATTTTTGAAGATAACTAAAACAAAGTCACAGTCTGATAATTTATGTAATTAGCTACACGTATTTCGCTCAATAGAGCATCATCAGGCCTAAAATATAATAAACATACTTAACAGATAAGAATTGAGGCAAAAATAACAAAAAAGTACCTTGAAATACACACGCTTAGCACACACTAAATAGTTTTAAATTGAAACTAGAAATGTTTATATCCTAACCTTGCTTTTTAGTGTTTATTTTTATTTAGTGTGTGCTAAGGGTGTGTATTTCAAGGTACTTTTTTGTTATTTTTGCCTCAATTCTTATTTGTTAGGTATGTTTATTATATTTTAGGCCTGATGATGCTCTATTGAACGTATAGCTAATTAAATAAATTATGAGACTGTGACTTTGTTTTTGTTATCTTCAAAAAAAAATATGCTGATGTCAGATCTCGTGGAATGTTAGCTTCTGACGTTACTTTGGAAGAAAAATCGGCTCTCCGAGTGACCACAGTGACGCAGGATGCTATATTTATCGACGTCGTTCTTGAATCGACTTTTCGTTTAACTACATCTAACCGCATTCCTGCTTATTATCTTACGATTTATCAATAATTGTCTATGTCATCGCCGCAAAAAACCTAAATTTACTGATATTCTGAGTTCCTTTGCACTATATAACTGGATGTTATTTTTTATTAAATGTACTCAACAACTTCATTTATCAAGAGGAAGTAAATCTATTGGCGAAAGTAAATGTACTCCCAAAGTTCTACTCAAATTATCTCCTTTTATCGATCAATAAGGAATATTACGAGTGGGAGGTAGACTTCAATATGCTCCTATTTTGTACGTTGGTAAATAAAATCCCGCTCTACTTCCCGGCCCTTGTGCTTCAACTGATCTCATCATTCAATCAACTCATATCAAATATTTACATTCATAATTTCTAATCCACGCGTGTATGGCCTCCTTCAAACCCAATATACACGGAAGTACTTATTTGGGACAGGAAAGACAAAGACTCGAAAATGAACAGGCGAGCGACAAGTGTGACCGAAAGATTCAATTTCTTTTGTATTCTCGAATTTTCGAATTACGAACCGATACCACGTTTCAGTTAATAAAATATCTCGGGTGTTACGAGACTTCCATCGTTTCGGGAGAAAACCACCAGTCACGACACTCTTTAGGGAGCGCTCCTCTGAACTAAAGACAATGCGGGTTCAATTTATTGGTGGTGGTTGTCATTGTGTGTGTGGTGAGTATAGCTTTGTGTAGAATTCTTATATGGTTTTGCTTATTTCTATTCTGCCTTGGTCGGCTACGTTTTCTCGTTTTTTTTTCCGAGATTTTTGTTTTTAGTACTTTCATGCTGCAGTTTTCACTTATTGTATCTTTTATAAGTTTGTTGGTAGGTATATTTTCTTATGCCTTTTCTAATTTTTTTTTTTACTTCCATATTTAGAGTTTTGAAAATGTCTGTTGTTCGATCAGTCCCTACTCGCCTTTCTTTGAGAAGTTTCAAGGTATTAGGTTGGAGCCTAGAGGTATTTTCTTCAATTTTGAGCAGACTTTTTGAACCGTTTATGTTTTTTTTTTATTTTGGTGGCTATTTCTTTTATTTGCATTTATTTTATTGTCCCTATGGGTGTTAGTCTTGGTTCCAATTCATTTTGTTTTTGTGTAAGGTTTTCCGTTCTTGTTTGATGATTGCGTTGAGTCCTGTTCTCATGTGTATCTTGATCTTCGCTATTACTGCTTATCTGTGGTCGCTTTCGACATAAAATTTATCTAGTGCTGTTACGTCGGCGCATATGTTATTTCTATTGGAGAGAATATAGTCCATTCCATTTTAAGTTGTTCTGTCTGGGCTGGTCCAGATCCATTTACGTTGTTTGAGTTTTTTGAGGAAGGTATTGAGGCAAGAAAAGTTTCCGTTGTTCCTATAGTTGTATAGCATCTCCTCTCTGTCGTTCCTATCGCCTAGTCCGAAGTGTCCAATGTAATATGTTTCTTCCTGCTCTTTCTTCAATTTTTGCGTTGAAATCGCCTGTAATTATCACAGAATTTCTGAAAGGCTTCTAAATGTAGCTATTTCGTTCCTTGTCATCAGATATTTATTGAATCCTTGTACTTCATACAAATGAAATGCATTGTATCGAATGTCCAGGAATAAGTTGCTACCATTCAATTATTGAAACTAGGTACTTTCGATTGATGGGCGCATAGGGACAGTTATGAGATTTTATTCTACCGCCTGTAAATATGTAACTAGCATAAAACTTAACATAAGGTGGCAGCTTATTCTGTATCTGAATTGTTTTTATAGACAGTGCTTGAGAGATCCCTGAGTTGAACTTTAGATCTATTCCTATTCTCCCAGTTGAGCTTTGAATCGGTTCCTGAGTGAATCTCTGAGCTGAGCAACAATTATTGCATAAGAAAACATTTCGAGTAATATTTGAAAAAATCCTAGAAAATTGCTTACCTTTACCAAGGTAACTTGAAGAGAGCTGAAACTTCAACAAAAAATGATGCCGTAAAGAAGCAAAATCTGGTCCTAAACAAAGATAAAATATTTGTTGAAGGTTATGTTACATAAAATAGTCGAAACATTGGCGGAGAAAAATATTGTTTTCCTCATCAACTTCAAGACCTCATAAATTAATTGTATTCCAGTCGAACCAATATATATATATAGGTACATGTATATACAGGGTGTCCCAGAATATGTGGGCAATCTCTCGGATTCAGATAGAACACAAAAAAATAGCATGACAACTTCCTATAAAAAAAATCCTACGGCCCCCCCTACAAAGTTACGTGCCCCTAAAGGACGCCTCTGAAAATCGGTTTTTTGTTGATAACTTTCAAAATACTCCGTGTAATTTTTTTTTAATATGATGGATACTAGATAAGACCCCTTAAAATGGACCCTCTCAAACACACTTGATCAATCTAGTTTGCCAGGGACGAACTAGCTTTAACACAATAATGACACTGAGGAAATATTAGTAAAAAGGATTAATTTTCACTGTCGCGAAATAAGGGCTAAAATTGAAGCATTACCGAGAGTCGAACAATCTTTCATTAAAAAAGGTATGGAATGCATAAGATTAGAAGGATTTCATGTTGAGTCGACATAAAAAATTATTTAATAAAAACCATTAATACACAAAAACAGATTTTTCTCGAAAGTAGCTCATTTTTTCGACATCGGATAAGAGTACCTTTTTTCTAGTTCAAGGTTGAAACTATCTAAAAATATTGTTGCTATGTCTATATCATACAGGGTGTAAAAAAATTTAGCATTATTTTGTTAAAGCTAGTCCGTCCCTGGCAAACTGGATTGGCCAAGTCTGTTTGAAAGGGTCCATTTTAAGGGGTCTTATCTAGTATCCATCATATTAAAAGAAAAAAAAATTACACGAAGTATTTTGAAAGTTACCAACAAAAAACCGATTTTCAAAGGCGTCCTTTAGGGGCACGTAACTTTGTAGGGGGGGCCGTAGGAATTTTTTTTTATAAGAAGTTGTCATATTATTTTTTTGCGTTCTATCTAAATCCGAGAGATTGCCCACATATTCTGGGACACCCTGTATATATATACTTATATATAGCTTGATAGTTTTACGGCTGTCTGATAATTTAATGAAAAAGTGAATTTGATGAGGTTGCAGCCAATTTTTGAAATCTTCTAGATCTTCTTAGGCATTAAAAAGAGACTCTTTTTACTGGTGAAAGCTTTCGGTATAATTTCAATACCTTCTTCAGTCACTCTACAATATAGTTGTTATAAAGTTACAATTATTAATAAACAATAAATTAAAAAATTTACAATAATTGAGGATAAAATATAAGCTGACTGTCTGGGTGTTTTAGAAAAATATTAGATGTAAAATATATAAAAAAGTAGAAAAATATAAGGATAATAATTTGTAAAATGATTTTTAAATTTGACAATTTGACAATTAAATTATATCGTGTAAAAATTTTAATAAAGAAAACTAAGGAGGACCAGAAATTCATATATCAAATATTGACTCTATTATTAATGTTTAATAGGTAGCAATAACACATACTTAAATTCCGAATATCAGATCTATTATTCATTGTATTACTTTTATTATTAATATGTATTATTTCTAAAAACGTTCTTTTGAAATTATTTTTTTCTTTTTCAAGAATTTTTGTATTATCAAAATCAGGAATGTGTCCTGTGTCTGAGACATGTTGGCTTAAAGCACAAGATTGGGGTCTTAATCGTATGTCACTTTTATGTGAAACTATCCGATCTTTTAATATCCTTGAAGTTTGTCCCACATATATTCCATCACAATTTTTGCAAGAAACTTGATAAACTACTTGTGATGTTTCTAGGATTTTAGTTCTATCTTTTAAATGCGTGAAAATTGAAGAATTAGTAATATGAGATCTATTAGCTATAATAATGTTTTCATTTTTAAAAATATTAGAAATTTTAGGTGTTAATTCTTTTATATAAGGGAAAGAAACATAATATTTTTGTGGTATAGGATTGTTGTTATTAATTATAGATTGGTTATTAGTTGATATATCATTAGATGTTGAAAATATTAGTTTTTTTAATAAATTTACTGGATAGGAATTTTTAAGTAATAAATCACATAGTTTGTTTAAATTTTTCTCTTTTAAACTAGAATGACTGATTTTTATTATTCTATTTTTTAGACCTAAAATAAGGTTAATTTTAGTTTTTTCTGGATGATAAGAGAAATAATTCAAATACCTTCCAGAGTTAATGGGTTTAATATACCAATCAAGAATAATTTTGTTTTCCTCTGTTCTAATAAGTTCCGTATCTAAAAAAGGTACCCGTTTATTTGTTTCTTTCTCAATTGTGAATTCAATAATAATATGTTGATTGTAACTATTAAAAATCTCAAGAATTATATTTTCACTACCTATCGGAATTGCACAAATGATATCATCAACATATTTTTTAAGAAATGGTAATTTAAATGGTAATTTCGGTAAAATTAACCTTATTTTAGGTCTAAAAAATAGAATAATAAAAATCAGTCATTCTAGTTTAAAAGAGAAAAATTTAAACAAATTATGTGATTTATTACTTAAAAATTCCTATCCAGTAAATTTATTAAAAAAACTAATATTTTCAACATCTAATGATATATCAACTAATAACCAATCTATAATTAATAACAACAATCCTATACCACAAAAATATTATGTTTCTTTCCCTTATATAAAAGAATTAACACATAAAATTTCTAATATTTTTAAAAATGAAAACATTATTATAGCTAATAGATCTAATATTACTAATTCTTCAATTTTCACGCATTTAAAAGATAGAACTAAAATCCTAGAAACATCACAAGTAGTTTATCAAGTTTCTTGCAAAAATTGTGATGGAATATATGTGGGACAAACTTCAAGGATATTAAAAGACCGGATAGTTTCACATAAAAGTGACATACGATTAAGACCCCAATCTTGTGCTTTAAGCCAACATGTCTCAGACACAGGACACATTCCTGATTTTAATAATACAAAAATTCTTGAAAAAGAAAAAAATAATTTCAAAAGAACGTTTTTAGAAATAATACATATTAATAATAAAAGTAATACAATGAATAATAGATCTGATATTCGGAATTTAAGTATGTGTTATTGCTAACTATTAAACATTAATAATAGAGTCAATATTTGATATATGAATTTCTGGGCCTCCTTAGTTTTCTTTATTAAAATTTTTACACGATATAATTTAATTGTCAAATTGTCAAATTTAAAAATCATTTTACAAATTATTATCCTTATATTTTTCTACTTTTTTATATATTTTACATCTAATATTTTTCTAAAACACCCAGACAGTCAGCTTATATTTTATCCTCAATTATTGTAAGTTTTTTAATTTATTATTTATTAATAATTGTAACTTTATAACAACTATATTGTAGAGTGACTGAAGAAGGTATTGAAATTATACCGAAAGCTTTCACCAGTAAAAAGAGTCTCTTTTTAATGCCTAAGAAGATCTAGAAGATTTCAAAAATTGGCTGCAACCTCATCAAATTCACTTTTTCATTATACTTATATGTATATATTTTTTTTTTTCAGATTGTGGCGAACATCAAACGTTCTCTATCTGCGGAAGTTCTTGTCATGACAAATGCCTATCGAAACGCAATAGAGCGAATATATGTCATAGACCTTGTAAGGTTGGATGCTTTTGCTCCCCAGGTTATTGCCGTCAATATATCACAAATAAATGTATTCCTAAGAAGATACATTGAAATGTATATTTTAACAATAGTCAAATGATATATAATAATGATATTTAATAAAGCAATTTGTGGTTTAGAATAATGTAGATTTGCTGATTTTGTAGATTTGTTTGAATGGAGATGGCGCGGAGGTGTCCACCCAAAACTAATTTTAACATTATATTTCGAATGAACATTTTCACACTGGATCGGTGCGTCGCGAGGTGTTAACATGTTCATTTGAAATATAATGTTAAAATTATTTTTGGGCATCGCTACAGCGGCATCGCGCAACGCTCACCGCTCGAGCGGTATCAATGTGAACGCGCACTTAGAGTGCGTTTTCTAGGCCCGTCCTTTTTATAAGACTCCAGAGCCATGATACTGGCCACCCGATGTAGCTTGCCGGATTGGGCCTAACTTAAGCCTGCATAGCGCTTCGCAATGCATGTACGGCAGTTTCCCTCGCCCCCTGGCAGAACCTGCACAGGCTATCCTCTGCCAAGCTCATTCTTGTTGAGTTTACAATGTCCTGTTAGTTGGCCTACCGTTATCATAACAATCTTACGGCTGTGGCTTAGATGGTACGCTGTGAACTTGAGCGAGCAGGATTCAATAAACTGCTGTCGTTGTCTTGGGGTTCGCTGCCACCAGCTCTGGAACTCTCTGTCTATCCAGTTCTTGATATATGTTTTAAAACTGCCTACAGAAATTCCGCAGAATGTTTCTGGACCTATCGTCTCAGTGGCCGAGCTTCCTTTGGCTAAGTCATCAGACTTTCCATTTCCAGGGTGGCCCTCGTGGTCTGGTACCCAGGCTATGGTAAGTTTGTTGGATAGGCCCACCCCCTCTAGGGCACGTACATAGGTCCCCAACAAGCTTGGAGCTGATCCTTCGGCAGCTGTTTGCCTTTAGGGCCGCCTAGCTGTCCGAGTAAATAACGATGTTTTTACTATCAACTCTCGTTTCATTTATAAGTATGGCACAGTGCATTATTGCAGCGATTTCCGCCTGAAACACCGTGACGTATTGTCCGAGACGTGGATATTTCCACCCTAGGTCTGTCCCCGTAGAGGCCGGCTCCGACCCCCTCGCTGGTCTTGGAGCCGTCGGTGTACCAGAGGTGGTCTGCTTTGATTGGAGGACGTTTCTTCCAGTCTTCCCTCTCTGGTATGGCAACCCGGAAGTGCCTGCTGAAGAAGAAAATAGGTGTTGTTTTATCTGAGGGCATCTCAAACAATGAGCTGACCTCTGGTTTCTTCCCTATTTTTCAGCTCACGGGCCTTTAGTGTACCCTGTATGTAGATATGTAGTAGCGGAGGTTTAGCAGCACCTCCAATTCTGCGGTTGGGGCTGTTTTCATGGCCCCCGGAATGCTAGCCTTTGCACACTTTGAAGTCTAGTTGCTACGGTCTGTGTGACCTTTGTACCCCAGGCAACCGAACCGCAGGTTATCATTGGTCTTATCACCATTTTTTATAACCATAGAATCATCTTTGGATTAAGTCTCCAGCATTTTCCACAAAGCCTTCTGCATCACCCCAGGAAAATTTTAGCTTTCTGGACAACTTTATTGAGGTGTGGAGCCCAGGTCATCTTTTGGTCAAAAATAACTCCTAGATATTTGACCTCTTTTGAGAAGGCGATTTCCGCTCCGTCGAGCTTAGGACATCGAAATTCTCTTAGTACTCTTTCCTTTGTGAACAATTACGGTTTTTTTGCGGATAAACCGACAAGCCTTCATCCCAACACCAGTTATCTAAATATTAGACCGGTGCATGACGACCATTTTTTAAAAACGATTTTTGTCTTTATGCAATAAGAAGTGGAATGGCTGAACGTGTATCGTGTACACGTAGGGCGTGTGACAAAACAATGATATGCTAATTTGAAAATGTAATAAAAAGTGGAGATTTGGATCAATATTATCCCGTCTGCCTCACATTGTAAAGGCAATTAAAACAAAAATGAGTAGAAAGAAGCTAAACGGCGGAAACCCTAGGTTAGTATAAAGTGTCATATTAGAATTCCTAATTAGGGGTCCTACCTCTTATGGGTTTTTGGTTTTCTGTCAAACTCAATGAAATTTTAATATGTGATAGACCTTGACTTCCTGATAAAAAGTTCTCATGGGCTCGAACCAATCCTATGATTAGTTTTTGCGATACAAGTACTTTAATGTCCAAGAAAGGTATACATTTTATATGTATTTACATCTACCTGTCACCTAATTATAGGTCTGTTTCTGAAAAAATCACAAATCCGTCAGAGTGAATTTGATTGGTCGAAAACAGTCAGAAACAGTCAGAAAACTAGTTTCAACCAATGAAATTCACTTTGACAAACCTATTAAAAAGTGACAGGTAGATGTGAAGGCATATAAAATCTGTACATTTCTTGGACATTAAGCCACCTGTATTTCGGAAATTATTCATAGTATCGGGTTGGGCCCATGAGAACTTTTTATCAGTAAGTCAAGGTCTATCACATATCAAAATTTTATTGAGTTTGACAGAAAACCAAAAACCCATAAGATGTGTGCGGGGTCCTTTATGTTACATTCACGATGTATGAGATCAATAAGGAAATGGCAGAAAATCTTGGTTTTTATAATAATATTTAACAATTTTTGAAGTGATTTATATCAAAATGCTGGGATGTTGAAACAATTTTTTCCCATCTGCCAGTTGGAAGATAAGTTTGACATGCAAAGTAGGATCCAAGAAATGTATTGGCAGATGTATCCAAGGTATTGTTGCGGAAACTTCAAAGGTGTCAACATAGATGGCGCGGTGTGCCCTTGAAGCTGGCAACCCACAATACATGGTGCGCCGGCTTATGCCGGTGGCGAGTGTTTTTGACGTATGAGCTGGCTATGGGGCGTTGTGAAGATTCTATGGAGACAGTTGGTGTTTATTGTTGTTCTGTTCATTTTGTTTTTAATTAGAGAATGAATTATATAAGAACACAGTTCAATTTCGTTTATTCTCGTTATACTCTTTTAACTTTTTTTGCACTATATTCGACATTGGTAACTTCTTGCCAGTCACAGTTTTCAAGAAAATTAGGGGAAAATAGTTAAAAAGAGTCAGCAAGCCAAGCAGCTCGAACATTAAAAATTATTTAAAAATATATCAAAGAATCGATTTGCCTTTTTGTCAAGAATGCTCGATTAGTTGGGTTTCAAGTCAACGATGGCGCTGTAATTCATAACCGGTAGGTAACATTGCAGATACTTCTTAAGATTTGGTCTGTTGTGTGTGTGATGCTGTGACAAATTGTCAAAGTGAAAATTTCAGTCATGCCAATTTTGATCAACATTAAGATGCTGATAACTTTCTTAAGAATGCCACAAAATGTTTTAAATTATTTTTCTGAAGTTCTTTGAAGGGTCCTCCACCACGTAGCGAAGAACTTTTACGCTATTGTCCCGAAATCCGTATATCCAAAATGATTTCTTCGCAAAAAAATCCATCGAAGGATTTTCGAGATATAGGTCCTATCTCGAAAATCCTTCGATGGATTTTTTTGCCTCCATAACAGCTTTTAATCAGGATAACGAGAAGTAGGTATATCATATCAAAATTTCAGACGATTCGACCGAGACCAATTTTCCTATCTTTCTGTGGGGGGTCCTTTGTCGGTACTTTCACGGTCGGGATAAAAACAGACGACCATTTACATTTCAAGGAAAAATACTAGTAATCAAAGTTTTCTTCCATGTATAGCTGTATTAGTGTGTATATTTATTTAGTAACTTTTTCTTATAAACTATTAAAGCATTGAAATTGTTTTTCCAGAAAACAAATTCCAGTTGCATTTTTTGCATAACTACCCAAGTTCACCGTCGCATCCGGCTACACAAGTTTTCGAACAAACAATTTGAGGAATACATTGTCAGGGTAAGGATTTTTGCAATTTGTGTATTTTTCTCTTGGATTAGAGATGTAAAATACAGTTACTTTTGACTACTCATAACTATTCGTTACTTTTTAGTAATGTACTCGTTACTAAATATTCGTTACTCAAATACTCGTTCTGACTGGAATATATTATTGAATCTGGTCGAAGGTTGAATAAACAAAAATATGTATGATGATAATAATATTTATTATAATACCTATTATTTGGTATAAACAAACACAAATACAAATAAATTAACCAAAATTTCAAATACTTTTGAAAAGGATAAAAAATAACAAAATAATTCTAACAAAACTTTTAAAAAAACTGAAAAAAAAAACACAGCATCATGCAAATATCTGAAACATAAATTATGTAAATTGACTAGGTCTAGGTAATTTAGTATTGAGATCGAGTGAGTAGATAATATCTATCTATTATATTTAGACCAGGCAAATTTTATTTTTTTAATGAAGTTCAAGGGGACAGTTTTTTTTCAATGGAAATCGATGTATTATATGTCCAGGAACAAATATATAAAAATCCCAAAAAATCCATTGTGAGCTTAAAACGCCATCTTGAAAAAGCATGGCCGTCCGTTCAAATCTTTAAAAATCAAATATCTTCTTGTCTCTTGGAGCAATTTTAACATTTTTTTTTCACGAATTTTGAGCTGAAAATTAAAAAAAAAATAACGAAACAAAAACTCAATCATTAAAAAGATCCTCGTCTAGAATACAAGCATATTTGAAATCTATTCCATGGCAGTGAAGGCATATAGAGCTGCAGCAGCTGATTTGTGAACAGACACATTTTTTTTTGTCATCAGTTTAAAATAAAACGGTCGAGCGGTTTTTGATTAATCACCTAACACCTGAGAAAAACTTGGGTGGGACGTTTTTTGTGCCCCACTCTATATATACAGGGTGTTACACGAAGTTTTACCCAGGTGATAATTTAGGAACGCGTCATCGAATGTTCCATTTTGTAATTTTTCATCCATTTTTTTTTTTTTTTTTTTCTTTAACAAAGCCTTGGCAAATATGCCATTGCTGATTTTGTAATCGAATTTCCTAACGAAAAATCATATAATACCATCAGTTACATAAGTTACATTCAAGATTCTAAAGTTGCCGTCACTTGACCAAAACTGAAGCGAAAGTGAAATTGGATGCATGACGCATGTAGAAGCGGCACAAAAAGTTACCCAGATCCTCAAAATTTCAATTATATTGGATGACGCGTTCCGAAGTTATCACCTGGGTAAAACGTCATGGGACACCTTGTGTATACAGGGCGGAGCACGAAAAAACTCCCAGGTTTTCTCAGATGTAAGGTGAATAATCAAAAATCAATCCATTTTCATTCATCCCTCTACCTGTCAGCCTCTAAGCGGGAGAGCCAGAGGGGCAATTTTTGACCATTCATAACTTTGAAAAATATACGTAAATGTGCGAAGATTACAAAATCCCATTTCTGAGTATTCGCATCTTTGCGCATGCGCACATTTTTATGCGTTTCACTGCGAGCGGCGAGAGACTCGCCGATGTGTTGCGTATGCGCTGATGTACCTACATTTGTGGTTAAATCGGCTGTTATTTTATTTCATCTGTCTATTTGTTCAATGTTGGGTGAACTTTGTGGTTTCTGGTCGTGATAAATATAGATCAGTAAAGATGGGAGAACTAATAAATGTGCTCGCAATACGCAATATGGAAATAGCAGAGCAACAAAATCGACAAAACATACTAATACATACACATCAGTATTATAGCATAACCCTCGAGATCCATTCATAGAGCATAGAGCTTTTAACCCTCAACAACTTAGTAAGTTGTTTCAATAGACCTATCTATTTTTACCTGGATGCGCGAGCAACACGAGGCAATGCATTTTTATTGGCTAACTAATACAGGTGAAAGGTGTTCGTTTTGCACGCTGGGCATCTCCTTGTCTTTGTTCATTGCCTGTGGTCTGACAAGGATCAGAATTATGGTTGATAAATAACTTGACGTAGCTTGACAAGTGATCGATTGTCAATTGTTTGTGTTTTTGATTGACAAATACGTTGCACGTCACGCGGTTCTCCTCCTTCCCTTTTTATCCCGTGCAAATAATAAGAAGGGATTGCTATACGTAAGTCTAACATGGTTTGGTACGTTTTGCCTCGTCTTGCGCAATAAGCGTTCTGCGTCTTTTTCTATCTAATACAGTTTTCGTATTATTACCTCTTTGTCTGGTAAAATAGATAGGTCTATTAACGAAAGATATTATTTTATATTTGATCGAATGTTTTGGAATCTCACATCCGTCCGGCACTGCGGAATACAGACTTCATTGTATAACTTTGCGTTTGTTTACCGCTAATTAGTTGCGGCTTCTTTTTCACATACTTCACGAGCAATTTTTTCTACCTATCTGATGCATTTGCACTCCGTTTCTTCTTGTTTTTCGACATCATAGTCCGACATTTCTTATGAAGTAGAAATTTGTCAAAAGTCGACAGTATTCACAACCTATTTTTTTCCTTCAATAGTACAAAAATCTTTCAATTTGCAGTGTTGCCTGATCAACCCTGCGTAATGTTGCGAATGCTTAACTCAGACGTCTTTTGACTTGCGCATGTCATCCAAAAATTGGTACAAAGAAAAGTATACGTTTCATATCGTGCGCATCTTTAAGCATACGCAAATAAACGTGAATTCCCAAAAATTGGCCCCCAGGTACGTCCAAAAATTTCAAATAGAAAGGGGGGTCGAGTGATACGTCATTTGTTGGAAAGTTTTTATTAAGAATATATCCTCGAAATTTTTAATTGCGGCAGGGTAAATATTCCCTGACGAAAAGGCGAGTCGTCAAAGTTAAGAAATATGTAGTACATATCACTCGAACTCCCTTTCCATTTGAAATTTGACAGGTAGAGGGTGAAAATATCAGGTCTTCAAAAAAAAAACAAGCAACGATTGCTATGGTTTTTTAAACGTACGTCGCATTATTGTTCTTTTATTGGTCAGGATTTTTGACATGATATTTTGCTATGATATTTTGACATTAAAGCTCATGGACAAAATTGAAGAAAAATACGTTTAAAAAACCATAGCAATCTTTGATTGGGTTTTTTTTGAAGACCCGATACCAATAAAATGTGTTCCGCAAAAAAACAAAAAATAACGTGTCAGAGCGATTTTTGATTAATTACCTAAAACCTGAGACGAGACCTGAGAAAATCTAGGAGGGAAGTTTTTCGTGCCCCACCCTGTATAACTTTAAAACCATCTGGAATGTTTTCATTTAAAACAATCAATAAACATTCACCAAAACCTTCAGTAGCAAACTTTATCTTACTTCCCTTGTCTTTCAGCAATTTTAAAAAATCGCCGCCACAACCGCCAGGGGGCAGTTGGGCGATGGCTCCACGTCCAAATTTGTTCATAATCATATTACATCGGTCTACCGCTGTGCCAAATTTGGTTCCTTTATCAAAAAGTGCACAATAGGTTAGCTTATCCGCTGTACTATACATATAGTTCTTATACCTAATAGCTGTGTTTACAATTAAGGTGTTCGCATCTTCGGTAGCTTCTAACGTTTCAATACTCTTTTCTCTAAATCGTTTTCTAATGGCCGTTTCCACCAACTATTTTAGGGGAGCCTTAACGATAAGTATTCCTCAAACTGACATTTGTCCATGGAGAACTGTCAGTTCAGGGAATACTTATCGTTAAGGCTTCCCCAAAATAGTTGGTGGAAACGGTCATAAGTATCCATGGCCTAAAAAATCTGCAAATGGTGGTAGCAGCAAATAATTTTTCCTAAATTTTCAGGACATATTATCTTCAAGTACAGGAATGGATGAAAAATCTCCTAGCGTTATTCATTTTTTTTTTTGTCAGGAAATTTATAGTCTTGGTTATATCTAAAATCAAAGTTCTTTTTTTTTGTCATTTTTAGCTCAAAATTCCGCGAAAATAAAAAAATGTTAAAATTGATCCAAGGGACAAGAAGATAATTATTTTTTCAAGATTTGAACGGACGGCCATGTTTTTCAAGATGGCGTTTTTAGCTCACTTCCGATTTTTTGGGATTTTTAGATTTGTATTCTATGATAAGAAAGCTATCGTTTTCAACAAAAAAATAACTGTCCGCAAAAACTTCACATTCATCGTACATTTTTTTGAAATTTGTCTGGTCTAATTATACTTTGATTGCAATTCAGGAATAAAATTTTCTGAACAGTTTCGCCTTTGAGATTACAACGCCTAACAGAAACCGGAGAGGCGGTTTTGAAAAAATTCTTTCTGATGGTACTGAAGTGGCCACAATGCATAAATATTTCTTTGCTAACTTGGAAAGCCTTGGATAAACTAATTCACGGTTCTTCCAGTATTCCAGAGGGTTTTCTTTCCTGTCTAAAGGTGAATCTTCAATATACATTCTGATTTCAATTATTGCTTGAGAGAGAGGTGTCTGAGCTATTGTTACCTTGGATTATTTGTCAAACACTTTCCATACTAGATCATCTTCATCCGAGTTGCTCTGATTGGTTTGTCTTATCTGTTCTACTGCCACATTCTCCTTTTCAGTCTCATGTCTTTGCTTATTAATTAAGCCAACTACTTCTTCCTGAATCTTATCTTTAATTCTCTTAAAATATTCCTAAGAACTGAAAGCTCGGTTTTTAAACCTGGGATCTAAAAACGCGGATTTTGCCATTGTATTGTTGAGTTCTATTTTCCCAAATCTAGTTGCCATTGATTGTTGTAAGTTCATAAGCATATTTTTGCATTCTGGTTGGGTCCCTGTTTCATTACTTTTTTGTAATACAGAATTTAAACCTCTGTCACTGTCGTTTCAGCACTCATTTCGCTGGTAACTTGCTCGTAGGGTCTAAGTATTTGACAGGCTTCTTTTAGTATTAACCATTCGGGTTGAGATAGCATTTCTATAGGGTTGTGTAGCAAGCCAATAGTGGCTGTTAGTGGTTCTTCGACCTTTAATACACGCTCAAACATGTAAAAAGTCGAATTCCATCCGGTCGGTACATCATTTTTCAGCTTAAGTGGCACAGAGTCGGGATTGATTTGTTTTTGAATGGAAAAAAAATTTGAATTTGCTTGAGTACTTCGGTGAAAATGTTCTACTATAGTTTTAATTTTTTTACGAGTTTGATCTATTTCTTTTAGGCAATCCTGAACCACTAGATTTAGGGTGTGAGCAATACATGGTATATGACTCCATCCAATCATTGTAATGGAGCTCACTACATTAGCCGCATTATCAGTACTAACAGCAAAAATTTTATGAGTTATTCCCCATTCAATTGCAACTCGTTGCATTTCTTCGGATACATTTTTTGCTGTGTGACTTTTTTCATAAGGAAAGCAATCGAGTAAACAAGAATGAAAATTCCAATTTTTTGTTATGAAATGAGCTGTTACTGAAATATAACTTTCATTGGCCCTTGATGTCCAGCCGTCTGTAGTTGCGGTCACAAATTCAGCTGAATGTAATAATTCATGTAATGTTTGTTTAACAGTTTCATATCTCTTAGGTAATAAAGATTGAGTGAATGTTTGACGAGAAGGAATTTTATATGAAGGCTCTAGTTCTAGAATTAATTTTCGAAAGCCAGAGTCATCGACTATTGGAAATGGTTGTAAGTCGTTTACAATCATATTTAGGACTAAACTATTTATCTTTTCTTGCCTTGGCAGACATATTGGTTTCGTTACGAAACTTGATAAGGAAGCTTGATGTTTCTTTCGCTGTGCTGTTCGAGTTATTGTGACCTCTTTTGCATTATCCTGGTTTGATGATTGAGGATTTGTAGATGTTATACTACTAGTCGACGCTGCCGGTGTGGAATCTGTGCATACTGAGGCAGAGGAGTTTTCTGAAAACCATAATCAAGTTATGTATAGAGTCACTATAAAATAATAACTTACCATTAATTGCTTGTAACTGATTAGTTGATGCATTTGAAGTAAGTCTAAAAGCAGATTTATTGAGGCCAATTTCAAGTGTTGGGTGTTTACTAATAAGATGTTTCTTTAAATTAGATGTTGTTCCTCCTTTATATGAATAACTATTACTGCATAAATTGCACTTTGCCCTCTCATTGGACAATGTAGTGAAATGATACCAAATTTCACTTTTTTTCCGATTTCCAGACATGCTTAAATAAATGGAAAGTACATGTTAATATCACAGATTAAACATAGAAAAAATTATATTTCTTTAGAAGAAGTATTCGAGTATTCCGAACTTAATCAGCTCATTCTGAGGCACTTACCTGGCAAAATATTCTATTCCATTTTAAAACTAATAGGTTTAGGTCGTTTAGGACGTTTAGGTTTTAGGTTATGGTTATTATTTACAATAATAAAGTAACAGGAAAACACAACAAAACATCGCGTTTCCGATTGGTACATTTAGTGCGCACTAAGCGTATTTGCATCATTTTCTATCAGCCTGTGAAAGATAGTGATAGAAATATATCTTTCATTCGACTACCTTGCCTTGCTATTGCACTCACTCTAAAGTATTTTCGAAACAAACAAGGCGGTGCAACTGCACCGTAGACCGTAAATAGGACGGGGCATGGCAACCCGCACACAAATTATTGCCCTGCCCTCGCTCCGTTCGGTTAGACGAACTCAATTCTCGAACAAATTTTTTTGCGCACTGCACTTTCAAAATGCGAGCTTGGTGCGCAATGCGCATAGAGAATTTCGATTCGAGTACTCGAATAACTATAGCGCCGGCGATTATTGTATTCGTTATTTCGGATCCGGGCCAGTAACGAGTACTCTCGAGTAACGAATAGTTACTTTTCTGACACCTCTATCTTGGATTTTTCCTATCTAAAAAAATAATTTTTCAAAATAGTGACATATTTTTTGTCCTACTCCTAGAAACCTCTTCTAATGTATACTACTACACTATTTCCAAATCCAAGCGGCAGTAAATGACAAACTGGTCATTTTCATTACAACCTATATGTCCTCCTTACATGGGCACTGGTCCAGGTAGGGCGTTTCAACCAATAGGAAGGCTGGTCTTTGTTTACAATTTAGGTTATTAAATGTCATTTACTGCCGCTTGGATTTGGAAATGGTGTAGGTATGCATCTACTACCACCTACTGATGTATGGAGTTCAAAAGTAATAACGATAATAATTACCTATTAGTAGATACTATCTACTACTGAATTGTTTTTCAAAATTTATAAATCTCTTTCAAATAATGGTTATCGTAATTGAATAAAATAATTACGAAAATTTTAAGTGGGTAGTTAAATACCTATAAAACATTTTATAGCTCTATTATATTGAAAGTTATTAATTTTTCTTTATTGCACAATAATTCACCCACTGGATACAAATCATACCATTGTATTAGGTATTATCAGTTGGCAACATGAAATTGAATACATTATTTCTTTTTTTATGTGTTTTTGCTGCTGGAAGTGCTGCAGATAGATATTATCCAACAATTGAAACAGGTGAGTAGGTACGAGTTATTGGTTATAAATATCACCCCCCTCTATCTTTTTTATTTGACATTTTAGAAAAAAGTGTCCCAAATAAAAAATTTATGATTGAAATTAAATTTTTTGAAAAACTCACTTTTGCATATACAGGGTATTTCAAAAAAGCTGGTCGTGCTCCAAGTTTCCTATTTTAAATTGAATACCCTGTATATTATTCAATATTCGGATTCTACGTCAAATTCTGAGCAGATTTCATGTGATATACCCTATACCTTGTAGCATCTTTAGATTTCTGCTCTAAAAACACTACTGTTATTGGGTTAATGTTTCTGTGTTGTCGGTTGTAGATTTTGGCCATTCGGACAGTTTCCTACGAG
The DNA here is from genome assembly GCA_917834065.1 of Ceutorhynchus assimilis. NCBI lineage: Eukaryota > Metazoa > Arthropoda > Insecta > Coleoptera > Curculionidae > Ceutorhynchus > Ceutorhynchus assimilis. Next base: position 20,922,312 of record OU892285.1, on the reverse strand, counting down.
GAATTTATTAGTACAAACTTATCAAACTTTTGTGATGTGATACTACTTCCATATTTTCATTATAATCCATACTCTATTATAACGAATTTCTATTCTATTTTACTACATGTCGCTGTAGGCTTCGGTTGCCCAAGTTCTTTGTGGATCCTAATTTCGAACATAGTATTTTGTCTTATATATCTTCTCACTAGTTCTTTTTTATGGGTGGATTGACGGCCGCTTTCTATCTGTATTCAAGATCTAAAATATAAAAGGAATAGACTTAGGGTAGCTTGGGTCCAGTGCATATTTGGCTAAGACGTTCTCTCGTTGATTCTGGCTTACCTTATGACTATGAGCTATCTTGTACTACAGTGTCCCCTAGTTTTTGTAGTGTCCCTCATTGATAAATGTTTGTTTTTATCCTGATTTTTCCGAGTGCGAAAATTCATTATTTTCTTTTCTAAGTTTAGGTTATTTGTTTACCTTTTTTGACATATCGAATTTGCACATCTGTTCTTCTTTTTTGGGGTACGTTGACATTTTCTTCTGGGCGTTTTCGGAAGGTTATTTCTTCGCTCTAACCAAGTTCCAAGGTGGCTCGGTACAGCTCGAATGAAAGGACCGGTTAGTGGGGAATTCGGGAACACACCTGTGCTGCCATCTGTCAAGTTTTCATCCCTTCTCGAATTTACGAATTTTGTGTTTCCGGAAGGAAGCAGGAAATCTTCCTCGTGGGCCCTTTTCTCTTTCCTGCTGGCAATGGCGAAAGCAAGTCACGATTTTAGCTGAGCAAATTGAGCCGTGCCTTTGAAACCTTATCAAAAGATAATTTGATATTTTGTTTGGGCTCTTCATAGACACGACTTTGTCTTGAGGAAGTGCTAAGTTATTTTCTTTCTAAAACGATTTTCTTGTTCCGAACATGTGCTCTCCTATTTTCAAGGTACGAAATTTAGTTGGTTCCCTCTGAGAAGGATTCGTCTACACCTATTCCGTTTTGTAACCCTCGTTGAGGTAAGATTTATTCATATTTTAAAGACTTATGGGCGTTTGCACCGACCATGTTAAGGGAGGTTTAACGATAATCAACGTTTATTGTGACATTTTTTCATGTGAAAATGTCACTCTTGTTGTGTATTTCCACTGATACTCTTGGGTTCATTATAATAGGTTTTTATTAGGAAGAGACATACAATTTAAGTTACAATCTTGACACACACTGGTTGACAACAACCTCTTGTCACCAGTCCAATCTATCTAAAAACTAGCTAGTGTTTCTATTATCTAACATTTCTCTACCCTTAAACAAAATAAAAATATTATTAACAAAACAAAATCCTATTCTAAATATTTAGCTGGCTTTTTAATTTCTCGGTTTGATCTTCGCAATGCTGAAAATTCACTATCATCTTGTCTAGGAGGAGAAGACATTTTTTCTGAGCTCGTATTTATTTTCAGTTTCGTCGCACTATTTTTTTCATCACAATTCGAGGTTTGCACTGACACAATCGGGGGGTTTGACATATTTGGAATTTCTGACACATCTGAACTTAAATTTAAATTTGCTTGTTCAGGTGGAACATTTAATGGTTTGTATAAAATTGGAATGTGAGTTTCTTCAGAAGACTCAATTTCATTATTTATATGACATTTTCTTAAATGATCCACATGCACATATCTAGCATGATCTCCTACCATCACAATATATGTTACCGAACTAGCTTTAACTTTAACAGTACCATAACTCCACTTTTCCTGTTCACCCCTAACGTTTTTTACATAAACCTTTTCACCTTCTTCAAAAGTAATATATTTAGACAAACTGGTATCGTTATTTTTTTTTTCCAAAAATTGAGTTTGTTTATCTTGAACATATTTATTGAAAGTAGGTTTCAACATTGAAATTCTAGTTTTCGGTTTCTGTTTTAACATTAATTCAGCAGGTGAAATTTGAGTGAGACTGTGAGGAATGTTTCTATAATAAAACAAAAAATTATCTAATTTTTCTTGATTTGACTTTTTGGATGTATTAATATCAAATTTCTGTTTTGAAAGATTATTTTTAAAAGTTTGAATACTCCTCTCAGTGATCCCATTGGATTTGGGATATATTGGTGGTGACTTTATAACTCTAATTCCATTTGCTTTACAAAATGACTCAAATTCCCCTGAATTGAATGGAGGTCCATTATCAGAATGTATTTCATCTGGCAAACCAAATATTGAAAAAGTTTGTCTCAAACATGAAATAATATCACTGGCTGTAGTGGTTTTAAGAATCCATGCATCAACCCACTTACTACTGGCATCAATCAAAACAAGAAATTTAACATCATTTTTCATAGCAAGATCTAAATGCAAACGTTGCCATTTTCTAGGGCACCATGACCATGATGTCATAGGAGCGTCTGATACATTACTAGCCATTAATTGACAGCACTCACACATTTTCACTAAATTTTCAATCTCGCTATTAATATTTGGCCAATAGACATATTGACGAGCCAACATTTTCATTTTGACTATTCCAGGATGTTGTTCATGCAGTAAATGCAAAACATGTACTCTTAAATGAGTTGTAACACAAAATTAATCACTTGTCTCAAAACTATATCTCTTATAGACTCTCGTGCAATATCTTTAGAGGACAATGGTGTACTATTTACCACAGAAAAATAATTAACAGATTCACCACTTTTTGATTCTTTCAATGGAAGTCTAGAAAATGCATCAGCATTTTGAATATTTTTACCCTCACGGTACCTTATAGTGTAATCATAAATTGACAAAGCAACAGCCCAACGCTGCGATCTAGCAGCTGCTAACGCTGGTAAATTCTTATTTGGTGATAAAATGCTCTGTAGAGGCTTATGGTCATTGAATAATGTAAAATGTCGACCAAATAAATAATTGTGGAACTTTTTAACACCAAAAATGATCGATAATGCCTCTTTATCGAGTTGGCTGTAATTCTGTTCAGATTTAGATAATGTTGCTGATGCATACATAACAGGTCTCTCACTCCCATCAGGCAAAACGTGTGCTAAAACGGCACCCACACCATAATTTGATGCATCGCATGACAGAATTATAGGGATCTCTGGATTAAAGGTCATTAAAATTGTTGAAGATGTCAAAAACAACTTACTCTGTTCAAAACATTGATCAACTGTATCATTCCAAAGCCAAGAAATATCCTTTCTCAAAAGTTTATATAAAGGAGCTACTCGATCTGCCAACATAGGAATAAATTTTGAATAATAATGCAACAACCCCAAATACGATTGTAATTGTTGTTTATTTTCTGGTTTTGGAGCTTTTAGAATAGCATCTAATTTACTCACTGAAGGCTCCACCCCTTTTCCTGATAAGGTATGTCCCAAAAATTCAACTTTCTCAACAAAAAATCTGCTTTTTTTCCAATTTATTCCTACGTTATACTGTTTAAATCTATCTAAAACTTTTTTTAACACTTCATACATTTCATTGGTCGATTCAGCTGATATCAAACAATCATCAAGATAACAATGAACGCCCTCAACATCTTTCAAAATCTGATCAATCACTGATTGAAAAATGTGTGGAGCTGACTTAATTCCAAAAGCCAAACGAGTATATGCATATAACCCTAGAGGTGTATTGACAACTAACAATTTTTTACTTTCATCACTCACTTTTAATTGTAAATATGCATTCTTTAAATCAATAACTGAAAATATCTTACCTCCAGACAGTGATGCAAATATCTCATCAGTAGTTGGCAATGGATAATACTGATTTTCAATGCAAGGGTTGATTGTTGACTTAAAATCACCACAAATACGTATATTACCATCTGGTTTTGGTACTACAACAATTGGACCCGCCCACTCAGTTGTGGTAATAGGTACAAGAATACCCTCTTCGACCAATTTATTTATTTCAGCTTCGACGTTGTGTTTTAAAGCATATGGAATTCTGTAAGGTTTACAAAACTTGGGAAGAGCATTTTCTTTTACACCTATGTTAACTACATAATTTTTTATGCAACCTGGTTTGGATAAAATACTTGAATCGTTTTGCTTTAAGCTATTCACTATGTTTACGAATGGCTGCTGACTTATCACATTATTAACCAAAATTTGTGGTTCATCTTTGCCTAAAATTTTATTTTTCCAATTTGGTACTAAGACATCTAACCAATATCTACCCAACAAACAAATTTTACTATCATAATCTACCACTTTTATTTCCAAGTAATGGTCAATGTTTATCTGTTATGTTATAGGTTTATCTCTAACAAGTTTCGAGAAAAAAAATTATTTCGGTTTTTGTCATAAGAAACAATGTGTTGGAAAGAGACCTTTGTCAGTTTCCTTTCAGATGTAAAGTCTTTTTCTTACACATTGCTTCTTATGACAAAAACCGAAATAATTTTTTTTCTCGAAACTTGTTAGAGATAAACCATTCGAACTTTATATCATTGAAATCAGAAAAAGCAGAGCTTTCTAATGAGCTATTAATATACATATAGGGTAACCTATTGAAAAAAAACAGACTTTGGTCAATATTTCGGAGTTGGGACCAACTAGAAAAAGACTGAGAACGTCACTAAATTCTGATTGAAAAAGTGCTTCTAGAAAGTTTTTCACGGAAATCAATAATTTTCATAAACAAAAAAGTTATGATGGTTTCACAATATTGCTCAAAATTGAGAATCGCCCTCTAGCGGCTAAACGGTTGAAGATATCAAAATGCGGTTCGCACCAATCAAAATTTCATGAAATCTGGACCTCAGAGTGGGGGGTTCATTTTTTTGTATCTCGTTCAGAAATTGATGTTTCCTATTAAAAGTATCCAAATTGGCCCACCCTGTACTTACCCTTTTTAACATTTCAGATAGTAGGATATTTAAAAATGAAAACTTAAATAAATACTGGATGCTTCATCCTGGAATTGTCAACTTGATAATAAAAATAATATAATAATATGATAATATAATAATATAATAATATATTACGAATTTTTTTTACAGATCACTTACAGTAAATTATGTTCAATTTTTTTTACATATTTTATACTTAGAAAGTTTGTACTGCATCTAGATGACTTAACATCTGTATGTGCAGGTTACATAGCTTATAGATGTCATAGCTGAGGTAAAGTCCGACAAATACCATTTTAAAGTCACGTGATATTGGTGGCAAAAAACGTATGTTCATTGATTATGTCGTTGATATCACCTACAAAAAGCTACTGGTGGTTAATTACTATTGAATTTTAGGATATGTTCCTACTAGCATTTTACAAACGCGTTTCTGAAGTAGTATTGACCAATCAGATGGGAATTTTAATACTTGCAATTGTTGAGAGACTCACTTTTGTCACATCTGCTGTCTGTTGTAATACATTCTGAACTTGAATTGGGTACCCGTTTTCTATTTGCTTCTTTTCGAGTTGGAAAAAGGTTAATATAGTTAAAATTATAAGCTATGTTTGTTCGTTGTATCATTTTCGAAAATAACTTTGACAAACTAATTGATGACAGTGACGGATTCTATTCCAGGTAAGAATATTATGAACAATAATTAAACACCAATTTTTTTGTCAATTTTACTATCACCGCTGTTTAAGATGTATTCAACAAGGATAAAGAAAAATCACGTGACTTTAAAAAGGTATTTGTTGGACTATAATACTCAAAATAAAGCTGTGACAAAACTATGTGGCAACGGTAATTTGCTACAATTTTTAACTAACTACTAACTTACTTTAATGCAGTAGGAGAAATATCAGGATTTTTTTTAGATTTGCGATTATAAATTTTAAACAGTCTTATTAAAACTTAAATGTATTGCTCAATAATTTAATACTGTTTGGAACCATATTAGAGAATTTAGGAGCCAAGTAGCTCACGGATCTCTTTATAAAACTGGTACTGCAGCCAGGAATAACATAACAATTTGTCCTGTTTCTCGTATTATGTGGGTGATTTACAATGGAAACAATGTCAGGGTTTTCATAGACAAACAGGCACACCGCACCGCAAGTATGTAAAGGGATCGAACATTGGGTATTTCCTCGGAGTATAAAAGAGATGTGGAATACATTTTAGATTATTTGTTTTTCATAACTTTAAGGATATAGTTTTTGAACAATGTTCAATTGTCTAAGTGAATAATCATACAAGCCACCCCAAACAAGCAATCCATATCTAAGCAATGACTCAACTGTCGCTTTATAGACAGTTATCAACAATTTTTTGGGCAAAATATTTCTCAAAATATAAAACTTATATATAAGTCTACGGATATTATTGCTTAGACGTTCAACATGTTTATCCCATTTAAGGTGGTTATCATCAGGACACACTCCACCTTCCCAATGTCTTTGTTACCCAACTGAAGGGTGGTAAACGGCGGGCGATTGACAGAAGTGAGGGAAAACGCCATGTAATTGGTTTTTGTAATGTTCAGAGTCAGCTTAAAGGTTTGCAACCAGTTTGCAATATGAAGGAGACCATCTTCTGCTATTTCTTTGACGCTTTGCCAGGTGGACCCTTTGAAGAGAATTGCCGTATCATCGGCATAAGAAATTACACTACCCCTATTTATATTAATTGAAGCTAGGGAGTTTATATAAACTCTGAATAGTAACGGTCCAAGTACCGTACCCTGTGGTACCTATGCCAATCTGCACATTCAAAGTGTCACTGAAGACATTATTAATTTTTACCATCTTTTTCCTTTCATCAAGATAACTCGCGAATAAGTCCAACAGGACTCCCCGCACTCCATAGGTATTTAAAACATCCAATAGAGCTACATGGGGTACAGTGTCACACGCCTTTGCCAGATCTAGAAACACAGTCATACAGCATTCATCATTATCAAGAGAGTTGCTTATATTCTTTGTTAGTTCATAGATTGCATCGGTTGTACCTACTCTTTCTATTACAAAAACCAAATTGATTCTTAGTTAATATTTTATTAGATATAAGAAATCCATTAAGCCTTGATTTGAGACATTTCTCAAATATTTTTGAAAAATTATTGATCACGCTGATAGGTCGATAGTTCGTTATATCCTTGGGATTACCCAATTTAAGAATTGGTGTGATTATTGCCAATTTGAAATAGGAAGGAACAATAACAGTCGCAAAAGAGAGGTTTATAATGTGTGCTAACGGCTTAAGAAGATGTAAATGATATTTTTTAATTATTTTCGAATCGATGCGATCAGTACCTGGAGCACAGTTATTTTTCAAAGAGCTTATATGTTTTATTATTTCATTGTCATCTACAGGTGTTAGAAACATTGATGTTGCACAATTGTATTGAAGTTTGAATGGATTCTGTGGGTAATTAATCTTGGTAAACATTTCAATGCCAACACTATTAAAGTATTGATTACAAAAGTTTGCCATTTCCTCGTTACTTAAGAAAGGCTCAGTGTTATTATTCTCAATATGTATATCATGATTGACTTTGGATGCAACTTGATCAGTTGCCTCCGAGATAATTTTATAAATTTTGAATGAACAATTATCTTTATTTGCAATCATATATTAGTTGGGGAGCTGGCGTCAAAAACATGCAAGAGTTTTCGCAAGGCGGATATTTTCAAAATAGGTCGTAATTTAGTGCTAGAATGCTAGTGTACAGTCAGCACTCACAGTTCCGGGACAGCTGGCTCTGGGACGCGGGCAAAGTTGTAATTTTAAGAAGCATCTAAACTGTTTTCTCAAAGCTCAAAATTTATAGAAATTTTGCACATTATCTGTTTAAAGGTCACAGATAACGTATGTAAATCGTCAGACGTCTAGTTCGTTGCAAAAAGGGGGTCAGACGTCCTCAAAGTTTTTATTTTATGGCATTTTCTTCAAATATATTTGTCAAATACCTGCAAAAATATATTTTGACAGGACACCGAAGAAAATGCCTTAAAATAAAAACTTTGAGGACGTCTGACCCCCTTTTTGCAACGAACTAGACGTCTGACGATTTACATACGTTATCTGTGACCTTCAAACAGATAATGTGCAAAATTTCTATAAATTTTGAGCTTTGAGAAAACAGTTTAATTGCTTCTTAAAATTACAACTTTGCCCGCGTCCCAGAGCCAGCTGTCCCGGAACTGTGAGTGCTGACTGTACACTAGCATTCTAGCACTAAAGTACGACCTATTTTGAAAATATCCGCCTTGCGAAAACTCTTGCATGTTTTTGGCGCCACCTCCTGGACTATATGTAATCTTGTCATTACTGACTATTTGAAAATTTGGAAGTGACACTTTACCTGTGTCACTTCCCTCTTCGATTTCCCTCACCGATTTCCCTATTCGACTTCCCTCACCGATTTCCCTCACTCTAATTTATTTACCTTTGCTGGCAACAATGAGAACATGTCAGGTAAAAACGTCAAAGCAGTGAATGACACATTTTGGCATGTTTGTTTTATTTTTTTAATATTAAAAAAATTGATTCACTAATCATAATTAATTGTGTGCTTGCAAATAAAATAGTATACAAACCTCGGAGGAAAGTTTTCATTTCTATCTCGAGATTAATAGTCAATCTCGACGCTTCGCGTCTCGATTGAATATATAAATCTCTCGACAGTAATGAAACACTTCCCTACTCGGTATGTAATATACTATTTCTGTGCCCAGATTTTATTACCTTGAGAACTGCCTTCTACTGAAAGTTTTTTTGGCTCAGGTTTGCAAGTTTGGTTAATTGATCTAGGAAGGTTTGATTCAGTACGGCAGGGCCCGATGTTATTGATTAGAATCTTAGGAAAAGGAGTTAGTACCGTCATCTCCAGTTGCCAAATCCAATCAAATAATCTGAGGTTATGATAATTGTTGTTTACTTTTTTGATTTTTCATTTCCATCATGTCATCGAACAGCTGTCTTGTCTAGGCGTTTTCTTTGACCTGTTCTACTTTTTGATATATGTTCTATAGGCATTTTTCAACATTCACCAGTCATTTTTACACAACCCACTTTTCAGTTTGTATTTTTGGGATTTAACTGAACACGCCTTTTCTATAATTTTCATCAATGTCAAAATTAGAAGTTTGACAAATGGAAGCCTTCTTCGAAAATCCAAAAGGAAGAATCTTCCCTTTTGATCTTGAGACTTGATACTGAAAGGGGCCAGACTTTTTGGAATTTTGTGCCAGGGAACTCAAGTTTCAGACTAATTTCTTGTTGATAATTGTCTAGAGTTGTCCCTTGGTCATTTTTGGAATTTGTTTCGGTAAGTTTTGAGTTTTTCTTCAGGATTATCAACCTACAACACGTGTTTCGTTTCTTCAATAGGACTGTTCCGAGCAGCTTTTGGAAGTTTCAGACTTCGCCTTTAGCCTAGAACATCCCTCACTTTGAGGTAAGATTATGACTAATGTTTGAGGCTCGATTTGTTTTTTTATACGAACATCGTTATAGGGTGCTAGGCTATATCTAGACAGGTGCCAAGCTATACTCAGTGGCGCACCCAGGTTTTTTATTTGGGGGGGGGGGTTTCATAATGATGAAGGCTCGCCGCAGACAGGCGCTTTTCGGGTGTCACGCCCAAAAACGTTTATTTTGAGCCTTCAAAAAATAACTTTTTCTACTTGCGTGCGCAAAGTAATCACTTCGCGCACTCATTTACGTGCACAAAGTTCAACTTCGCGCACGGAAACTCTTTGCGCACTCATTTTTGTTACGCATAATTAGCATAGTTATACTTGATTTTCCAATGTTTTGATGGTATTTCTGAATAAACTAATATCTACTCAAATGAAGGGCTTTAGTTGCAATTAGCTCTTAGTTAACATGATGTTTCCTATCAAAGGTGTCCAAATTGGACCAGCCTGTACTGCTAGGAATTTGTAGAATTTTTGATATTTAAGAGACTCTCATGGAAATATTCTAGCTGGTATTCTAGAAATTCCAGAAGATGTTAAAAGATTTTTTGGGGATTTAATTTAAAAGACATTCTGAAGAATTCCAATAGATTTTAAACGATTTTTGAAGATTTTGATTTGATTGATATTTCTAATATTTTAACAATAGGCTCCTTGCATCAAATTTTTTTATTGCTGATTTCGATAGTCCATGAAAAATAAGTCAACACGTGTTTTTTCTTTTTCTTCTTAGTCAAAAATTGACGGAGATACAACACTATGAAATCTGCCTATGACGTCACTTATCTAATAGATTAGTGACGTTGCACATGCTCAGTATATCTATATATACAAAACTTAATATTTGAATAACTTCCGGAATAATCATATTTGGGCGAAATAAAAAAAAGTAACGATTTTTTTTCGATTTCCTACAGTTTGCAATAAACAATAATCAATTTAATTTTCCATGCAAGTACCCTATTCAAAGTCTACTTTTTCAAGATACTCGTAGAAAAAATATTGTTCCTAACACTTGCGCAAAGTGTCATTCCCGCGCTCAAAGCTTATCCGAACTCCGCTTCGCGTCGTTCGTCTAACTGCTTTTTCGTGCGGGAAAGTATCACTTTGCGCACTTGTTAGGAAAATAACTATTTTGTAAGTGATTTTATAGTCAGAGCTGCTGGGCAATATGTGATTAATGATTATACCACATGCAGATGGATCAAGTCCATGCTAAAACACAGGACTATAAACTCCACTATTGCTGAAACCCCTATTAAAGTAACCGCGACAAAAGGATTCCCACAGGGCGGAGTAATTTCACCACTCTTGTGGAATCTTGTCGTGAATGAACTTCTGAGAAAACTAAACGATCAAGGCTACATCACCGTAGGCTACGCGGATGACATAGTGTCATCATCATCATGTCATTAGGGGAGGATTTACCAGGAAACCTCATTGACAAAAATGACGCCTTAGAAATCATTGAGGAATGGTCAACGAGTAAGCAACTTCGCGTCAACCCCTCCAAAACAAAACTCATTCCTTTCACGAGAAAAAGAAATCTGGAGAACTTAATCGCCCCCATCAGTTTATTCCAAAAAACCTCGGAGTTTGGCAGGGAAGCTAAATTTCTAGAGATCATCCTAGATATGAATCTGACATGGAACCAACACATCCAAAAGATAACCACCAAAAGCAAGATGACGTTGATGTCACTAAAAAGAGCGATTGGGAAAACGTGGGGACTAAAACCGTCACTTGTACAATGGATATTCACTTCAGTTGTAAGACCAAGGATAACATATGGTGCACTTGTATGGTGGCGTAAAGTAAACCAAAGACAAGCAAACCTGGAGCTAGCCAAAATCCAGAGACTTTGTATTACCGGTGCACAGGGAAGCACACCAACGGCAAGTATGTCAACCTCTGTGAGAATACACTACTCTATTCCAAGTAGAAATATATGCCATCGACTCCTGTCTGAGAGAAAACCTGAGGAGGGGATACACAGGTAAAAACATCCTTATCTGTTCAGACGGTCAAGCGGTCGATCAAAGCACTCAACAGCTTTGAAATAAAATCCAAACTTGTCTGGGAATGCCTGGAAAACCTCAAAAACCTAAGTATGGTCAACAAGGTAACCCTTAAATGGGCATCGTCCAAGAAGAACCCATATGCAGAATTTGTGACGAGGAGTATGAAACCGCCACCTACATAATCTTTGAATATGGAGGCTTTACGCTGGTGGAGATACAGATAGATAGGGCTAGAAGACCCTATCTCTAAACTCACCAAAAGTAACACGGTGAAGAGGCTCCTAAACCTAATCTAGGTCACGAAACTTTTCACTGACTAAACAGACGAATAGGCCAATACAATAAGCCAACGGCTGCAGTGGTTAGGTGGCCCTAAACCTAACCCGGCCTGTTCATTCTGCATCTGAACCAACCAACCAACCAAGGGATTGTATAACTTATATATTTACCTCGCTGTTTACTCACCTAAATCAACTCGCTGTCGGAGGCAAAACCTTTCAGGAGTGCCATGTATGTAAAATGGAAAGTTTGTAGGTACCTATTAAGCAAAATCGCAAAAAAATATTTTTACCGGAAATTTTTTTGTACCAGTGCTAAATTTCGGGGGGAGGGTTTTAACCCCCAAACCCCCCCCCCCCTTGGGTGCGCCACTGGCTATACTTAGAAGATTCGAGGCTGTAGTTACAGCATTCTAGGATATACCTAGACAGCTCCTAGGCTGTATTTAGAGAGATTCTAGGCTGGATCTAGATTGCTCTCAGTTGGGGCTTTGGTAGCCTTTCTTCAGCAACCCTCTTGGTACCACTTCAATAGAACCACGTTGAGTTCTACGTTAAACGGATACAACGTGGATAGAACTCCTAAGGAACTTACTTACCATACCATAGTCTATCTACAGTGAGACCAAACCTGTAGATAATCTCCCTTCAGGAACTTCTGGATTTACACATCATTTGAAGATAAATAACACTTCTATACATGTAAGTTGCACTTTTTACTATTTAGGCAAATCCTATATAAATCACCTGACACTGAATTACGTCAGTACGTGCCCCTTAAATAAAATTCTAGAATTTTACTCTGAGGTTGCCTTAACGATAATTTCCACCTTTCTAGTGTTAAATTTGCCTGTTGGTAGAGTGTAACCCATACTGTTCTCTTACACTGAAAAAAAAATCGTTCATAATATTGACGAATGGCAGTTGTTTTTTTTTTTTTTTCATTAATTAAAAATATTTCATCAATCCAATTAATCAGTGTTCATAGCCTAATTACTTCTTTCCTTAATGTAATGAATTTATGTTCATTATTATCATAAAACCCGTGAATTTTTATTTTCCATTGTTCGAACGAACACTTTCATCAGTATAAGGAACTTTCTTTGAAGACCACTGATTCTATCCTTGATTTTATGAATAATCGTTCATAAACCACATTCATTGTACTGATGATTATGTCTTATCCCAAAAATTTGTTCATCATACTTATGGAATTTTCTTCATTGTGTCAATGAAGTTATGCATTGAATCAATGACCAAGAGTACATTAATTAATGAATATGTTTCATCAGCTTGACGTATCTGTTAGTGATTTAATGAACGTTTAAAACTAACGACCTTTACTCATTTATTTAATGAATTTTATAGTTTTTATATAGACCTATTCGTCCTGCTAACGTATAGAATTCATTAAACACACCCGCACTGCATATTATCGACAGTATATCGTAAATTATCCGGTAATTGTATTTTGTGTTGGTGTTTAGTTCAACTCTTCTTGGGAGAAATTCAGAATTCAGGTATTCAATGAGTGGAATAACTTCTTTATTTATAGTGTACAGAAAACATTGCAGAACGTGGGATACTACCCGGGAGCCATCTATTAGCGATGGCAACCATTGACGCTGGAATCCAACATTGCTTGAAGTGTGCTGGCGCGGCGTTTGTGCGACTTCTAGACAGAGATTGTAACAATCACATCAGCGCTGAGATCAAACTTCGTGTCCACAATTCAGTTGAAATACCAACACATAAATAACTGCGAAACATGGACCACCTACAGAAAACACGTCAGATTCTTCCACGACAGATTCTCTATAGTCAGCTGAAAGATGGAAAACGGAATCATGAAGGTCAACAAAAACGCTACACAGATGTTCTAAAGGAAATTTTGGCAAAGTGACACATCGATATCAGCAACTGGGAGTCGAGGACAAATGATAGGCCCTCGTGGAGTCGAGTAGTTCACGATAGACCACAAACTTTTGAAGAACAGCGACGCAGGCACGAGACCGAAAAGAGGGAACGCAGGAAGGAGCGAGAGAACAGAGGAAGAGACAATGCTGTTAGAGACTGGGTGGGCCTAGACTGTGGGAGAGTGTGCGGCTCCAGAATTGATTTATATAGCTATCAGAACACGCACAATCGACGAAGAATAGAATAGAAGCTAATCATACTCGGTATCGAGTGATTGCCTATGATGATGATGATGATTCAACATGCCTAATAAATTTGAGGGTTTCAGTTCGGGTTAACTTGAACCGAACCCATAATATGCATATTCTTGTTCATGTAACTGAGCCTAAATAGGATAATGCATTCATACGTTAAGCCAATGAAACCGCATAGGTACATCAAATTGAAAATTCGATTCATCAAACCAATGTTTTTTGTACATTATATTGAAGAAGTTATTCCACTCAGGCAACGAAATCTATACGTCAAAATGATAGAATCCTTACTTTGCGACAATGAATTCAACCGTTAAATCAATGAACCTTTTTTTCATTTATTTAACGAACAGCTTTTCATAATATTGACAAATTCGTTCACCGGCTCAATATTAATGACGAGATTCATAAATATGTTTATTTTAATATCCATATTTTTATAAATTATTTATATTCATTTTTTTATAATCAAATATTTATAAATTGGTACAAGCCATAATCTATACACATTTTTAACAACCTCCTGGCTATCCCTATTTATTATTGTTATTATTTTTTAATAAATAAAGCCAGATACATTATTGTACCTAATTAGTTGTTTTATTGCTAAGCTCTCCAATTGCACAGGTTTTGTTTATAACATCATTAAGTAATCTTCCTAGTTAAGTCACAGTTAACTTGGTGGCGCCCAGAGATAACATGTATACGAGGAATCCATAAACCCTCGGCCTCCGAACTGATGCTGACTAGCTGTATGCAGTATAATCAGGCAATAGACCACCTAAGTCCTGACGTCACAAAGGGGTGGAGCTTGTCGAACCTTTCCAAACAAACCGATTATTAACGGTTTTCGGCAATAATTTTTAATTTCGAGTTCATTTTAGTTTCGGCTGTATTTCAGAGTTCTTGTATAGATATTTCGAAAAATTAGCTCGATATTTTGTGGAATTATTTCCTGTTGTTTTAAAGGTAAGCGTTATAATATTCTTTAAATTGTTTTAAAGTGTTGTGAGGTTATGTTTATGATTTGTTGTTTTTATAATTTTATGTTTAATAATACATACAATCTTAATAATTTTCAGGCTTTTATTATAAAAATTACCTAAAAATGACTGCAAAGCATGCTTTAAAGCTGTCGTCTATTTTTGCTTTCTTTGAAAATGATAGCAAGGCTATCAAAAAAGGAGAAAATGCACTGGAATCGAATCACGTTCAAAAGATGCAGTTTGATGCTGGTTTAATGATTATAAGGGGCCAAGTACAAGCTAGCATGAAGGATAAAGAGTATAAAGTTGAGGTAAGCTTTGTATTTTAAATAAATATGTAAGCATTTTTTAATATTAAATGATTTTTTCTCAGATAAACTTAAACAATTCAGGAGAGATTGGAACAGCAAAATGTATGTGTCCCCGTGGAATTAAGTGTCACCACATAGCAGCATTAGCACTTTTTGGACACTATAATATATCCGTGACAGATAAAGAATGTACTTGGAATGTTCCTAAGTCCAAAAGTGCTCCATTAAAAACAGCTGAAGAATTTTATCCATCAAAGCCCTTCAAAGCAGTTGAAGGAAACATGAGTGAAGAAGCCAAAAACAAACTGAGGGAACAACTAAGCACCTTTGGTAATACTGTGGGGTTCACTTGGCTCTTACAAGAGGACAACCATGGTAGACTCAATATGAACCTTCCACTCATCGAAGACATTGTTACTGGCAAGGATTTCTATGAGGCTGAGAACAAATTAGAATACTTCAAGATACAAGTTGCAATTGAAGACAATGTGATTCATGAAATCACAATGGCAACTGTGGGGCAAGTGTCTAATGAGAGGTGGTACTTGGCCCGAAAGTACAGATTAACGGCAAGCAACTTTGGTCTGATAATTTCTGCTTGTAAAAGAAACAGATACCCAGAGAGCCTTTTCAAAACCCTTTTTGGTGAGTTTCAATTTAATTTGCATTTACTTTCTAAGAGAATAATTACAATATTTATTTGTTGCATTCTAGGTAGGTATATCTGATTAAAATTTATTCTATTTCAATCAATACAATATAATTTGCATACACTTTCTAAGAGAAGGATTTTATGACAATACATATTTGTTACCTGTATTCTAGGTATATTTAGTTAAAATTGATTTTATTTCAATACAATATAATTTGCATACACTTTCTAAGAGAAGAATTCCATGACAATACATATTTGTTACCTGTATTCTAGGTATATCTAGTTAAAATTGATTTTTTCTATTTTGGTGTCATATCGAAGTCTTTTCGACACTAAAAGTAGTTTCGAAAAGAAGCTCTTTGTGACACTCCTTTTTTACTTATCGAAGGTTGGTAACACTGGCTGACTGATGCCCATCGAACTGTCATTCGCGATTTTATAATAGAAGATTTCTATATTTGGCATGTAGTGTTACCAATCTAAACATATAAAATCAGGAAATATGAGAATAAAATTTCCAAGAAAAATTTGCTTTTTTTAATTAATCTGAGAATTAAACCATACCAAAGTAGAAAAAATAGTATAAAATATTCGTTTCATAAGACATTTTATCGCACTCGCCCT
Organism: Ceutorhynchus assimilis; assembly: GCA_917834065.1. Lineage (NCBI taxonomy): Eukaryota > Metazoa > Arthropoda > Insecta > Coleoptera > Curculionidae > Ceutorhynchus > Ceutorhynchus assimilis. The sequence continues at coordinate 20,905,891 of OU892285.1, read as the reverse complement.
TTAGAAAACTCGCATCCGGCTCGTTTTCTAATATAGGGCTCGTGCGATAAAATGACGTCTTATGAAACTTGTATTTTAATGTACTATTATTTTGATACATTAAAATTTGCATGTTCCTACTTTCTAAGAGAAGAATTGAATGTTAATTTTGATTTGTCAACTGCATTCTAGGTATATCTAATTAAAGTTTAATTTATTTCAGGATCTTACAATTTGGATGGCATAAAATCTATTCAATGGGGAAGACATCACGAAAAGGACGGATTGAATTATTTGAAGGAAAACTATCAGCTTGAAGTGAAACCAACTGGCATATGGTTGACATGTTCAGAACTTTTGGGGGCAAGTCCTGATGGCTTAGTTGGAGACGATGCCATTGTCGAAGTTAAATGTCCCTATTCTTTCAGGAATGATGTTTTGTCAGAAAAACTTAAATCTGACAAAAAATACATCATTTATTATAATGAAAATGGTGAAATGTGTTTGAACACAGAACATAACTATTATCACCAAATTCAGGGAAATTTGTCAATATTAAAAAGACAAAAATGCTACCTTGTCGTATGGACACCCAAAGAAGCAATAGTAGTGATGGTGGAATACGATCCTGCTTGGGAAATACACATAGGCATTTTGGAAAATTTTTATTTTACTCAGTATTTTCCCAAATTAATTAAAGATTAAAAATTGTATATTTTCGTTTACTTTAAGGATTTCTTAGCGACTAACAGTTTGTAACCGTGTTATAAATGGTAACTGAAAATATGATGTACTTTCAGTTACCGTATATAACACAGTTACAAAGGTTTAGTTGCTAAAAAATCCTTTTAATTTGTTTAGTATTAAATTGAAATTGTATAATATTAAAATCTGTAGATAAATAGTTTAAACTTTAAAGTGCTTAATTTATATTTAATAAAATGTAAACTTGATTATTTTTGTCTTATTTGGAAAAACCCATTTGAAAATTCCCCACCTAGAAACTAAAACTTCAACATTCGGTATTAAATATGTAGGTGAAGGTAAATAGTTTCAAGTGCTTAATTTATTTTTTAAGAAACTTAAAGTGTGTTTTTTTTAAAAGATTAAAGTCAAAATGACATTATGTTGGCAATACAATGAAAAATTGTCAATGCTTTCAAATTTTTTACGTAAAAAAGGCTTGTGTTGCCAACATAGTTACTAAATTTTTGACTTGGAGTATTATTTAAAAAAAAAAACGGACTTTAACTTTGAATGTTTTTGTTTTAACTGAAAAACTAAATTAAATAAGCAACTGAAAACTAAAAATTATTTCATATTTACCAACATAATAATAGGTCTGTTTCTGCAGAAATCACAAACCAGTCAGAGTGAATTTCAGAAACTAGTTTTCTGACTGTTTTAAACCAATGAAATTCGCTGACTGGTTTGTGATTTCTGCAGAAACAGACCTAATAATTATAATGTAAGGAAGTTTCAAATGAAAATTTTCGAAAAAGCTAATAATAAAATCTGTTTTTTTTTTTTAAGATACCTAATTCCCCAAGTCAAAAATGTAGTAACTATGTTGGCAACACAAGCCTTTTCTACATAAAAAATTTGAAAGCCTTGACAAATTTAGATTGTATTGCCAACATAATGTCATTTTGACTTTTATCTTTAAAAAAAAAACATACTTTAGGTATGTTTGCACAGCAATCACAAACCAGTCAGAGTGAATTTAATTGGTTGAAACTAGTTTTCTGACTGTTTTCATCCAATGAAATTTGCTGGGACTGGTTAGTGGTTGCTGTGCGAACAGACCTAATAAATGTGGCATTATTTTGACACTCAAGTAGGATTGGGGATATCTTGCGATTTGATAGAAAGAATAAAAAATGCTCTTTCTTTCAGAAAAAATGCAAAAAATATAATTTAATTATTTTATTATGATAACAATAATATTTAACAATAGTATTCTTCAACTTCCTTTATAAGTGGATATTGAAAATTTGTTAAAGCTGCACACAGCTGAACGATGATTGAAATTTGCGAAATGTAATGTTTTGGTACATGGTTTAAAATAGAAAACCCTTTCATTTTTCGTATGGCCCTCTCCACATGTATCCTTGCCTTGGCTATTCTTTCGGTTTCAAAAACCTGTGATTCAGTGAATTGCGGTGTGGTTAAAAATGGAGGAATATTCAAAGACACGCCCTCAGGAAGTAGGTCCTTTATTAGGAATCCCTTATCAGCTAGTATAAGGTCACCAGAAACCATTTGTTTTAAAACATCACAATGTTCAACAATGTTTTTTTCTGAACTTGACCCAGGGTATGCCTTACTCACAAAGGTAATAACACCATTAGGACTAACACCTACTAGGACTTTCCATGTGTTTCTGTGCTTATATGAACTATATGTCAACCTTTGAGTTTCCATACTAGTTGGTACTGCCGAATAAAGTTCCGTACAATCTAATATTATCCTGCAGTTTTTGAAACTTGAGAATGCAGCAGGAAGACAGGCTTGGTTTTTCTGTCTGGAAGGTATTGTTTTCATTAATTGGTTGAAAAGGACTTCATGTAAAGCATACATCCAGGTCATGATAATGTTTGTAACTGTAGCTGCACTACAACCAAAACGAAGAGCTAAATCTTCATGGGGTAAATTCAGCCGTAACTTCATCAATGTCATCAAAATTTGGTCAATTTTTGGCAATAACTTGACATTCCATCCAGCATAATACTTTACATTGAAGCTGTCCATTGTTTCATAGAGTATTAAAAATAAAGTCTTACTTGGGATTCCAGTGTACATTAAAACATGCGAATCATTATTTTTAATGTGTTCCCAACTAAAACGACTTGATAAATTCTTCAGTTTTTCCCTTGCTTCTTCCAAATCTTTTTTCAAAAAATAATTTTCGGCTTTTAAAGATGCCCCCAATGGTTTTATTGCACTTCTTGAACAAGATGGTTCATTAGTTTCAATCCTGGATTGTCCTAAAGGAGCAACATCGGGAGCATTAGAAGGTCCTGCTATCTGCTCGTCTGTTAAAAAAGTTGCAGTTGGTTCAGCAGTTTCAATACTGGATTGTTCTAAAGGGTCAACAAGAGGAGCATTAGAAGGTCCTGCTACCTGCTCGTCTGTTAAAGAAGTTACAGTCTCTACTTTGGCTTTTTTCACAGTTGGTTTACTGAAATATAAGTAATTTGTTTAATATTATGTTTTTAAATAAAAAAAAATCACATACCGTTTTTCTGGGCTAGGGAAATCCAATGTTTTTTTGACTCTAAATTCAAATATTGTTGGCCCATTTTTCCGATCCTGGTTGATGAAATGGCAGCTACATACCAGTGAATATTGGGAAGGGTCTCGATCTTTTCTCCTACAAAACGATTAAAAAACAGTTAATAACTACTGTACGAGTATAAATTGTGTTTTGTAAATGTATATTTGAACTTAACATGAGGTTCACCTTATCAAAGAAATCCATCTTCTTTTTTCATTAGGATTTGCAGGGAAAGTGAAAAACTTGCAAGTTTTCCGCTCACTGTAATGTTTACAGTCGGGTGCAAAACACATAACCATTTCGATTGGGTAGATTGGGCCTTTTTCAATCCTATACAATATGAAAATAATATTATAAATTGGAAAATTTAAATACAACAATCATAAACATAACCTCAAAACACTTTAAAACAATTTAAAAAATATTATAACGCTTACCTTTAAAACAACAGGAAATAATTCCACAAAATATCGAGCTAATTTTTCGAAATATCTGCACAACACTCTGGAACACAGCCGAAACTAAAATGAACTCGAAATTAAAATCTCTTATGGCAGAAAAGCATCAACAATCGGTTTGTTTGGAAAGGTTCGATAAGCTCCGCCCCTTGGTGACGTATGACTTAGGTGGTCCATTGCCAAATAAGTACGTTATATAATAATCATGTTTTTTTTTTTATTAAAGCATTTAAACTATTTCTGTACTTTTTGTATATTAAATTATCATTTGCATTATAATTTTTCAAAAGATTTCTTTTCAAAGTATCTCTAGTTTTTATAGACCTGATAAGGTCATTTGTAACCCACGGCTTCTTTTTGTTTATCCTTCCAAGATTATACACCCCCCGTTCAAGAGAATTTCTAAAAATATCTTTTATTATTTTTGCGAATTTATTTGTAGCCATTTCCACGTCCATGGTCTCGACCACATCCCGCCAATCCGTATTTTTTATCAAATTTCCAAATGTATTTATATTAACTCTCTCGAAAGTCTTTGCAACTACCTATACTATGTTTAGGGTGGCTTTTATTTTTGTTGTTATTATTTTCAGTGTTGAGGTTAATCAAAACATGAAAATGATCAGTAATAGCCAAATCCAATGTAAATGTATTCTCATTACACTGATTTTTAGTTCTGTTAATTGAATATAATTCTCAATATTTTTTTATTCTAAATTCTAAACTCCAAACTTTCTAATTTACTCTTCAAGTAATTGAATTGTATTGTTTATCATTTATTAATAATAGGTAATTTCTTAATGTTTCATTCTTATTTTATTGAAAGATTTTCCAACTGTTCCAGTTCAGCTTTTTAGACCATTTCAGGAAATTTCCTAGTTTAGTCTTAGTCAACTAGGTGGCGCCCATAGTAAAGGTGTACCTGGACTCATGAACCCATAGCTCTCCAAAATAATGACTGGCTGCCGTAAGCTTGTCAGCTACGTTTTGGGATTTGTTCGAAATTTACACTATAACCTAAGTTCAACTGTTTTGGAAATATTGACAGTTGAAAATTCACTTTTTTGCAAATTTGACAGGCTGTAAAACCTAAACGGTTAACTTTTGACCAAAACCGATCTTAGATTTTCACAAGTTATCATTTAACACCAACTTTGAATTTAACCGAAGATTAAATTTATTTGGAATTTCCAATCAGGCATTAAATTTAAATTTGATATCAAATATTGGTGTCAACTGATAGTTCATAAAAATCTAAGACAAAAATGTAAGACGGTTTTGCTCTAAAATTGACCTTTTAGGATTTACAGCCTGTCAAAGTTGCGAAAAAGTCAATTTTCAAATGTCAATATTTCCAAAACAGTTGAACTCAGGTATAAGGTATATTGCATGAAATCTGCTCAGAATTTTACGTAGAATTCGAATATCTAATAATATATAGGGTATTCAATTCGAAATAAGTTACTTGGAGCACGACCAGCTATTCTGAAACACCCTGTATAGGCGAAAGTGAGTATTTCAAAAAATTTAATATCAATAATTAAACTTTTATTTGGGACACTTTTTCTAAAATGTTAAATAAAAAAGATAGAGGGGGGTGACATTTATAACCAATAACCCTGTACCTACGTATTTCTTCAATGGTCTCAGTTGTGTCCTTACCCTAAGTCTTATGAAGGGAAACACCACATCGACAATATTTTTTGTTAATCTGATTTTATTGTTACTCTTAACTGGATCACTTCTCCCCCTCATAGCTGGCGCACTTATGTCAGCAATTGAGTCACTTTTATCCAAGACCAGCTGTCTCCATCATCTTAGTTTTATATTCATTTTTAACAAAATTTTGCCGATGCTAGATCTCGTGGAATGTTAGCTTCTGACGTTGCTTTGGAAGAAAAATCGGCTTTCCAAGTGACCACAGTGTCGCAGGAATCAGGATGCAAAATTTATCGACGTCCTTCTTGAATCGACTTCTTGTTTAACTACACCTAACCGCATTCTTGCCTATATCTTACGATTTATCAATAATTGTCTATGTTATCGCCGCAAAAAACCTAAATTTACTGATATTTTGAGTTCCTCTGCACTTTATAACAGGATGTTATTTTTTATTAAACGTACTCAACAGCTTCATGTATCAAGAGGAAGTGAATCTTTTGGTGTTAATAAATGTATTCCCGAAGTTTTACTGCCTTACTGCACCTCCAGAACCTGACTTCAAGTCTATCCTTCTTATTCGGTTAACGAGATGGCAACTTTTATCCAATTTGTAACCGCATTTCTGGACTGGTTGGTCGAAAGAGTATTTGCATACTCTCATTACAAATTTTGAGCCCGGGACGTTAGTTGTTATAAAACAAGACAAACACAAACATTCCGCCTCTGAATTGGCCTATGGGTCGAATTATCGAAACCTTCCCAGGTTCGGACGGTATTGTTCGTGTTGCGACTGTTATTTCAAAAGACCGGCTCTTTCCTGTCGCTAAATGTTAAAATGCTGCGCATTTTGGTGGGCGGTAATCGTACGTTGTGTGTTGTCTAATTTTTTGTTTTCCCAATTATAGTATATTAAAGTATAAGTGGATATTAAGGTCTTTAAAACACGCGCGATTTTTCGAGCACGACGGCGCAGCCGGAGTGCTCGAAATAGAGCAAGTGTTTTAAAGACCAGTTATCCACGAATACTTTACACATTTTTTTTAATTGGTACTTATACGTTCAAATCAAATATTACTAATAATTAAAGAATACTAAATTCGTTGACACTTGTTATATTTTATTTGACGTTATCTACAAGTACCTACTCCTGACAAATCAATAATCAAAAAGTTGACATAGACCTTTCTCGGGTTGTTGATGTTGTCATTGGTAACTTTGAAACACGCGCGTTTTTGAATGTTCGATTTATAGACGCTGAGGAGTACTTTAAATAAGTGAAATAGGTTATCAATAAAAAAAAATATTTTTTTTTATTGATAACCTATTTTATTTATTTAAAGTACTCCTCAGCATGTTTAAATCCAACATTCAAAAACGCGCGTGTTTTAAAGTTACCCATAACAACATCAACAACCCAATTAAAGCCAAGTACTCATAACTGCGAAATTCGTTTTTTTTTTTTTGACATTGCTCCGACAATTTGACGTTTGAATCACGCATTTAACATCAAATTGTCGAAGCAATGTCAAAAAAGAGCGAATTTCGCTGTTATGAGTAGGTACTAGGCTTAAGAAAGGTAAAGTCTAAATGTCAACTTTTTAATTATCGATTTGTCAAGAGTAGGTACTTGTAGATAACGTCAAATAAAATATAACAAGCACGCATTTAGCATTCTACAATTTATGATTTAAACATATATACCAATAAAAAAAATAGTGTAAAGTATTCGTGGATAACTGGTCTTTAAAACACTTGCTCTATTTCAAGCACTCCGGCTGCGCCGTCGTGCTCGAAAAATCTCGCGTGTTTTAAAGACCTTAATATCCACTTATACTTTAATATACTATTATATTACGCATGCATCATAATCAACGATTATCGCACGCTGCAGCGTGCATAAAATGATGTATATGATGCGCCTACCTTTTCAAAGGTTTGCTATAGAAACGTTTGATCTACCTTCATTTCTTCATTACCTAGATATTCACCTGCCGTTTAAATTACTATTCATCAAAATGAATGAACACATTTAAAACATTTTTGAGATTATGATGCATTTGTAATATAAAATAGCGTATGATATGCGTGTATAAGAGGCCTTTAAAGCCCTTGCGACTTACAAAACACTCCGCTGCGCGTCGTGTTTTGAAATATGTCGCGCGTGCTTTAAATGCCCTCTTATACACTTATATCATAATGTACTAATTATATTCACTTTTAAACTTCTAATTTGTTCACTTTTCAATATCTGTCAATAGCTTGAGTTTATTTTATTTCATAATTTCTAATCCACGCGTGTATGGCCTCCTTTAAACCCAATATACCTACACGGAAGTTCTTATTTCGGACAGGAAGGAGAAAGAGTCGAGAACGAACAAGCGAGCGACAAGCGCGACCGAAAGATTCAATTTCTTTTGTATTCTCGAATTTTCGAATTACGAACCGATACCATGCTTCAGTTATTAAAATATCTCGGGTGTTACGAGACTTCCATCGTTTCGGAAGAAAACCAGAGTTCCCTACACCACACTCTTTAGGGAGCGCTCCCCTCAACTCACGGAGTGAACATCCAAGATAAGGGGATATAAAGGCTGATTTGTTACTGCGGATTCATTTCTTTCTCTACCAAATATTGAATGAAAAGACATTACGTGAAAGCGGGTTCAATTTATTGGTGGTGGTTGTTGTTGTATGTGTGGTGACTATAGCTTTGTGTAGAATTCTTATATTATCGTTTTGCTTATTTCCTTTCTGCCTTGGTAGGTCACGTTTTTTTCATTTTTTATTCCGAGATTTTTTGTTTTAGTACTTTCATGCTGCAGTTTTCACTTATTTTATCTTTTATAAGTTTGGTGGGTTTTTCTAATTTTCTTTTTTACTTCCATATTTAGAGTTTTGAAAATGTCTGTGGTTCGATCAGTCCTTACTGGTTTCTTTGAGCAGTTTCAAGGTATTAGTGTTGGAGCCTAGAGGATTTTTTTTAAATTTTGAGCAGTCTTTTTGAACTGTTTATGGTTTTTATTTATTTTAGTGCCTATTTCTTTTATTTGCATTTATTTCATTGTCCCTATTGGTGTTAGTCTTGGTTCCAATTCATTTTGTGTCAGGGTTTTCGTGGTTGGGTAGGGTTCTTGTTTAATGATTGCGTTGCGTCCTGTTCTCATGTGTATCTGGATCTTCGCTGGTACTGCTTATCTGTGATCGCTTTCGGCATAAAATTTATCTATTGTCGGTAATTTTGGTGCATGTTTTATTTCTATTGGAAATATTCTCTCCAAGTCCATTCAATTTTAATTTGTTTTGTCTAGGCTGGTCCAGATCCATTTACGTTGTTTGGGTTCTTTGAGGAAGGTATTGAGGCAAAAAAGGTTTTCGTTATTCCAATAGTTGTATAGCATCCCTCCTATGTCATTCCTATCGCCTAGCCCGAAGTGTCCAATGTAATATGTTTCTTCCTGCTCTTTCTTCAATTTTTGCGTTGAAATCGCATGTAATTATCACGAATTTCTGGAAGGCTTCTAAATGTGAGTATTTCGTTTTTTGTCATCAGATATTTATTGAATCCTTGTACTTCATACAAATGGAATGCATTGCATCGAATGTCCAGAAATAAGTTAGTGCCATTCAATTATTTTAATTATGTACTTTGGATTGGGTGCATAAGGACAGTTATGGGATTTTATTCTGCCGCCTGTAAATATGTAACTGGCATGAAACTTAAGGTAGTGTAAAATAAGACTGGAAGAGGATTGCTCACAGTGGCAGCTTATTCTATATCTGAATTGTTTTTTTTTCTATTTTGGTGTCATATCGAAGTCTTTTCGACACTAAAAGTAGTTTCGAATTGAAGATCTTTGTGACACTTCTTTTTTACTTATCGGAGGTTAGTAACACTGGCTGACTGATGGCCATCGAACTGTCATTCGCGATAAAAAATAATAGAAGATTTCTATATTTGGCATGTAGTGTTGCCAACCTAAACATATGAAATCAGGAAATATGAGAATAAAATTTCCAAGAAAAGTTTGTTTTTTTCATAGTCAACCATCCAAGGACCTTTTTTTTCAGTTATACATGTAAACCCCATACTTTGTGAGTGGCTTGCTTACATCAAGTCCTACAACTTTTCCTCTACGACTTTTCTCGGAAATGGCACGTATGCGCGCAGGCGACTCGCAAACATGTCGATCTGACGTAGCTATGTTTCCTGATACATGTAGGTAAATCTAATTTTACGAATACTGTTTGATTTTTATGTCTAAATCACGGAAATCAACTTGGCCGACAAAAATAATGGCAAATTGGGGGAGTCCGATACCCCCAAAATGTCGATCTGACGTGGTTATGTTTCTTGATACATGAAAATCTAATTTCACGAATAATGTTTGATTTTTATTTCTAAATCACGGAAATCAACTTGGCCGACAAAAATAATGGCAAATTGGGGGAGTCCGATACCCCTAAAATGTTTGCGAGTCGCCTGCGCGCATACGTGCCATTTCCGAGAAAAGTCGTAGAGGAAAAGTTGTAGGACTTGATGTAAGCAAGCCACTCACAAAGTATGGGGTTTACATGTATAACTGAAAAAAAAGGTCCTTGGATGGTTGACTATCAACTAAACAATACCAAAATAGAAAAAATAGTATAAAATATTCGTTTCATAAGACATTTTATCGCACTCGCCCTTTAAAAAACTCGCCTCCGGCTCGTTTTCTAATATAGGGCTCGTGCGATAGAATGTCGTCTTATGAAATTTGTATTTTAATGTACTATTATAGGCAGTGCTTGAGAAGTCGCTGAGTTGAACTTTGGATCAATTTCTAAGGTTCCAGTTGAGCTTTGAATCGGTTCCTGATTCAATTCCTGGGGTGCGATTTTCGAAACCATTCCAGTACAGGGTGATCTATTATAAATGTAACCCCTGCAAACTTTTTCATTTGACGTTTTTGACAGAAGTGTCAAATACAAAAGTTTCAAGAAATTGTCAAAAGTTTTTAACTAAGTCAGTTTTAGGCACACAGGGTGCGTTAAAAAAGTGCAGCAGTGTGAAGTTATATTTTTTAAAATAGAACACCCTGTATATTGTGCGCCTGTTTGTTAGTCTCCTTTAACCTGATTTCAACGATAAATGGTTTGATAAATGGTTGCTTATCCCTCAGTTTATCTCCAATAGTTATAGGGAAAAACGCGAAAATTCCTTCCTAGGTCTCTCATGTTATTTTTTTTTAAATAATAATAATAGCTTAGACATCTGGATTTATTATAATATTTCACCTTGTATATTAATGAATAAAATTTGAACAATAAACTGATAATAATAGTATATTGTGTATTTAGGTGGAAAAGTGACACATTCTCGGCCGACGGTGTAAGTTGACGGGCGAGGCGTAGCCGAGGCCGGCAAACACCGAAGGCCGAGAATGTGCTTTTCCACCGCAATACAAATACTATTTTTTCTGTGATCGGTTAAATACCCGTTGAATGTTCCTCTTTTAGTTCCAATTATTCAGCAACACGAGAATCACTTTCCCGGCCTAGGCCGGAAAAGTTTTTCCCGTATTGTTATTCATTGATTCCTTAGCAACTATTGGAACATAATTGAAATACCAGAATATTGAATTTTGCGACCTGTCAACCGGTCAAAAATGCTGACATTTCTTGTCAATCGCAGAAAAAAAAAATGCTATAAAGCTTAATAGTAGATTATACCACGAGTCAATAATGATAGCTATTATTCCCGAGGATTATTACGAACTGAGCTGCGTTAGCGGCGAGGGAGTAACATTCCGAGGGAATAATAGCCATTATTGCGAGTAGTATACTCTACTTTATTTACGACAAACTAATTTATTTGAGATTTTCAACGAACAAATTTCATCCGTCTCATAATTTTCAATACAAATTCACAAGCACTCCACGTTTGACACTGGTACACTTTTGTGGAATAATGACCATCAATCCCGCTACTCGTCATTAATCCCTGGAGGAATAACATATGTCATTATACTGCCAAAATCACAAATATAATACGCACATTATACATTAGTCGTAAATAAATGGTATAATGTTCCTTTTTTCAATATGAAACCTTAAAAGGGGTTTTCATGTTTTTCCCTATAAGTGTTGAAGATAGACATCACACTCTATATCGTTGAAAATAGGTTAAAAGGGACTAACAAATAGGCGCACAATATACAGGGTGTTCTATTTAAAAAAATATAAGTTCACGCTGCTGCACTTTTTTGATGCACCCTGTATGCCTAAAACTGACTTAGTTAAAAACTATTGACAATTTCTTGAAACTTTTGTATTTGACACTTCTGTCAAAAACGTCAAATGAAAAAGTTAGCAGGGGGTTACATTTATAATAGATCACCCTGTACATTTCGTACACGAAATTTGACTGCTCCCCATTCAATTTACATTGCTGTCAGTTAATTCGTGTACGAAATGTACCCGAATGGTTTCGAAAAATCGCACCCCTGAGCTGAGTTTGAATTTTCACAACAATTATTGCATAAGAAAACATTTCGAGTAATATTTGAAAAAATCCTAGGAAATTGCTCACCTTTACCAAAGTAACTTGAAGAGGCTGGAACTTCAACAAAAAATGATGTCGTAAAGAAGCAAAATCCGGTCCTAAACAAAGATAAAATACCTGTTCCTGTTGAAGGTTATGTTATAGAAAATAGTCGAAACATTGGCGGAGAAAAATATTGTTTCCCTCATCAAATTCAAGACCTCATAAATTAATTGTATTCTAGTCGAACAATTTTTTTTTTCAGATTGTGGCGAAAATGAAAGGTTCCTTACTTGCGGAAGTGCTTGTGACCAATGTCCATCGAAACACAATAAAGTGAATATGGTATGTCTTAGACGCTGTAATATTGGATGCTTTTGTTCCCCAGGTTATTGTCGTCAATATAAGACAAATAAATGTATTCCTAAGAAGATGTAATAAAATGTTATATTTCAACAATAGTCAAATGATGTATAATAATAATATTTAATAAAGAAATTTGTGTTTTACAATAATGTAGCTTTGTAGATTTTGTAGATTTGTTTGAATGGAGATGGTGCGAAGGCATCCTCTACCACTGCAACCTTGTCAGATTTATTGTGGTATCTTCTATCTATCCTTAGAGTGCGTTTTCTAGACCCGTCCTTTTTATCAGATTCCAGAGCCATGCCACCCCATATAGCTAGCCAGATTGCGCCTAACCTAAGCCTGCATAGCGCTTCGCAATCCATGTACGGCAATTTCTCCCACCTCCTGGTAGAACCTGTACAGGCTATCCTCTGCCAGACTCATTCTTGTTGAGTTTACAATGCCCTGTTAATTGGCCTACCGTTATCATGACAATCTTGCGGCTGTGGCTTAGTAGGTACGCTGTGAACTTGGGCGAGCAGGATGGTTGTCCGAGCAAATAACGATGTTTTTACTCTCAACTCTCCTTTCATTTATCAGTATGGCACAGTGCATTATATAGTTCATACCAAATAAACTTATAGTCAGGTTGTCAAGCTCGGCCGGCACAGCGTTGCCGTCTCTTGCATATTTTCCTTTTGTCAAAATATTTTCAGAAACAATAATGGATTATCTATATATATATATAAATAAATGCCACTTTTCGTTGTAATTTTATAACTCAAGAACGGACTCACCTAGCCAAACCAAATGTTTAGGCCTTGTTCGAACTATTTATTAGATGGTTTATGTGAAGTTTGCACAAAATCGGTCGAGCGGTTCTTCATTTATCACATTTTTTGTAATAAATTAATTATTCAATAAATGGAGCATCATTTTGCTGTCAAATTCAAACTTTTTTCAGCGTTGACAGTACCAGCATGTTGTTATGTCATTAATGTGGTCATTTCATTACTTATTTTATTTATATATGAAAAAAAAATTACTAAGCCCGCATACGGCGCCATGTCTTATAACAGATACCAAGTTTATTTTGTATTTTGTATACCGCGCCATCTCTGATACCTGGAACGAAGCTTGGCATTGCAGATACAGTAGAACAATGCTGCACAGAACTATTCCACTATTCCGATCAGATAGAGTGGTGCAGAAAGAGTATGTCAGATAGAGTAGTGCAGATAGAGTAGAACAGATGGAGTAGTGCAGTGCATGCAGTGCAGATAGAGTGAAATAGGGCTGCGCTAGAGATTTTTTTTGTTTTCTTTACATTCTTTGAACATTCCTGTGCCTGAGTTTATTTATTTGGTGGTACACTTTACAAGAATAATGCCCACAAGCTGCCTAAAAAAGGATGATGTAAAATTTTAATTTCAGGTGCCTTCTGATCCAGAGAGTAAACATTAATTTTCTTCAACCAAAGCCAAATTCACCATCGAAAAAAACTGAATTTAATTCAGCTAATAGATACGTTAACACAACATTTAATAGGTATATTTAATAATTCAGGGGCGGTAGGAAGTTCGCCGGGTCAGCTAGTATTATAATATAATGCAAAAATTTATTACTTAAATTATAAATAATGTTTCAAAGATGGGTTTAATAGATATTTAATAACAACCCATTTGTCAATCATCACATAAAATATAATAATAACGCTCTGTACGTATTTTATTTACAGCCACTCTGAATACTATAAATAATTAAATTTTATATGAATATTTGAACCATCAAGAATATTTTCAATTATTCTGGATCACTGAAATCGCTAGAATCGCTAGAGTCTTCATCAACATTGATAATAAGTGGAAGAACCTCTTGCCTATCCATTACTTGTTTCCTGTTATACCACTTGTCAATTATTCCTTCTGTATGTCTGATAGAATTTTTCCACATTTCAGGGGTAACAGTTCCCACTGCCTCTCGCCATATTTTTAAACAAGCATCTTGAGTATAACCATCTCTGCCAATATGTTGGTTATTAAGTCATCTACCACATACCTTTTTGTTGGTTTATTCCTGAAAAAAGCAATACTTGAGAAGTTGAGCATAAAATGCAAACAATTTTGGTATTGTAGGTACTTACTTACCGTGCAACAATGGTCACAAGTTCAGATTTCAATGCTGTATTTGGATACTCAACTTTCTGTTCAGTTAACCAATTTTGAATTTCAGCCTTGGTAGACGAACTATTAGGTGTCTTCGTTAATAACATTCTGTGATAAGGAGCATTGTTTATAACAATGATAGATGGTTCACGGTTCACTCCTCAAGTTCTTCAACAGCTGATTTTCGAACCAACGTAAAAAGTTTTGCTGATTCATTTCTCCATGATAGTCGTTAAGTTGAGTTTTCGATGAAAATACGAGCGATGCACCTTCAATGAATCCATTTTCAGTGCTAGCATGAAGTATGATATATCTAAAAAAAGCATTTCTTTGTAGGTACATATAATACAACAGCTCTCTGTATTCATGTTTATATTCACCTTTCACCACCAACTTTCGTAGTTTTAACTCTTCGCTTGTTGTCTTGCCATGAGCGGTTTAAAGTACCATTTTGAAAAATCCAAGTCTTGTCCAAGAAAACAAACTGGTACAAAGCCTCCTGTTTCAGTCTTAGATAAGACCTCAAAAATGATATGGGTTTAACAACAATATCAGGAAGTTCCATGCGCCCTCGTCTTGGGTCATAGTTTTTTTCCATTTGAAGCCTATTTCTTTTAACATTCTACTCAATTACATGGGACTGTCATCAAATAATTGTTTGGCTTTCAAGTGCTCCCATATACAGGATAATGTTACATGTTGTCCTACAAGAAGAAAGAAAGCGATTCATAAATATCTATGTACCTTTGTCTCAAGCGATTTACTTTTTGTATGCATAACGTAACTAGTGTTACGTATAGCACTGCTTTCGAGCTTTGAAACATCACAGACTCTCTTCGAAGTACATCGTTTCTCAGAAGGCGATTCCAAAACTTCGTTATTTTTGACTGCCTTTGAAATAGCACAGACAGTGGACAGGCCTACTCAAGTTCAACGCCTTTGCTACGCGCTAAAAATGAGAGAAAATAAAGTTCAAATAGAAAATTCCTAGTTGGTCCTTGGTCCACGAAATAAACTCACCTTCCTAACAGCATTTAAGGGACATAAAGGGCCATAATTATCGCATCGCGTTCTCGTTCGAAATATTGTAACAAGGATGCGATTAGTTCTTTGCAACGGCTGTTAAGCTGCGCCGTCGTGCTCGAAAAATCGCGCGTGTTTTAAAGACCTTAATATCCACTTATACTTTAATATACTAATATTATTGAGCTTCCGCATTTATATAATAAATATGTTCAAAATACATTGATGTGGCATTGGTGCGGCCAGCCTATGTCTATCAAATTAATCTTGAACCACGATTTCGCCGCTCATTCGCATCTATATGTAAGTAATCTGTGGCTAAAGGCTCCCTCTGTTGGGAGCTTTCCCAAACAACATATGTGCGCTGCTTGTGACCTCTGTATTAGTAATAATTATTATTATCAAATAGGTTCTGGTTGTCAACGATGCATTTTTTTGTTATTCTCTATGGAAATATGAATTATTATTATATTCAATTATTTTATTATATGCAATAATGACAAAACATCGCAATAATAGTTTTGTGCATAACACAGAACATATCACCTATAGAAAAATATCTCAAATGGGAGAATCGCGACGAAGGTTTTTAGTTAGGTTTTCAATCAACGATGGCGACACTGTCGGGAGATAAGAGAAATTTACAGGTATCTATGGTGTGGACAGTGATTTGTGTTGGTTGGTTTTGTCATTTATTTTGTCATTTCAAAAGTCAAAATTTCAATTTTTAAATTGTGCTGTTGTACCCCACGGTCCCCACGCGCGTTAGAGTGAAAATTGAAAAAGTTTTGGTTAAAAAAAACCTAATTTTTGTTCGTATTTTTTGTATTTGTTCGTTTGTTTCGTTTCGTTCGTATTTGTATTTATTATTCGTATTTACTTTGCGATCTTCCTATAGCTGCGTGTCGCTTGCTAACTTACTAACTCTCTTTGCACTATGTTCGACATTGGAAACTTCCTGCCAGTCATAGTTTTCAAGAAAATGAGGCGAAAAGGAGTCAGCAAGCCAAATGCAGTTGAGCATTGAAAATTATTTAAAAATAATAAAAATATAGGGAAAAAATAGATTCGCCTTTTTGTCAAGAATGCTCGATTAGTTGGGTTTTCATTCAATGATGGCGCTGTAATTCATAACCGGTACATACCATTGCAGATACTTTTCTAGAGGTGATATGTTCTGTGGTGCATAACTCTTATAGTGCCCTGCCCTTGACGGCATCCCAATTCATTTAGCAATTTAAATATTATTCAAATTATAATATAAAGGCTTTAATTAAAGATGGAATTTATCATAGCAAAAATGGATTGCATGTTTTATTACTTGCTAGCAGCCAGTCATTAGTAAATTGAAGCAATGTGAGTTCTCCAGAATACCCAAGTTCACAGTCGCATCCTGCTACACAAGTTTTCGGACAAACAACTGGAGGAATACATTGTCGGGTCAAGGATTTTTGCAATTTATGTATTTTTCTCTTAGATTTTCGTAATCTAAAAAAATAATGACAAAAATCTTGTCTTAGGAAATTCTTCCTACGTATAGTAGGTATGCATGTTCATTGTTTCGACTTCACTCAGGGATCATTTTTTCTTTCATTTGGTCGATACAGTGGCAACGTCGAAACTGCATACCCAACAAACACGAGCTGGCTGGTCCGACAATGGGGCGAAAGTGATTTGCCGAACTGCCATGTGCGGGCCGCGAACGTCGGCCGGCTCGGCGTGTAGGTAGGGCATGTCCACCAGGTCGTAAGGTGGCTAAAAGTCGGCTAGCCAACCATTTAGCCGCGGCAAAGCTTGGAATAACCGACGACGGGCTGATGGTAGATAGCCGGGCCGGTAGATGTACGGCAGGTCATCCGCGGCTCGTAAGGGGCTATCCTCTTATAAACCGCCATTATTATCTGCCAGAAGAAGGCGCAGGCGCCCCGAAATATTTGCATTTCAATTTTTCTATGTTTTCATAAAAACATAGACCTAATTGCCTTAAAAATTAATTCGGAAAAAATCTACCGTAAATTTTCTCAACTTCTCTACTGGGTTGTCCAACATGGTATGTATGTATGGTCTTATGTTTAAAGTTGAAAAAATGTACGGTAGATCTTTTGCAAATTAATTTTAAGGCAATTAGGTCAATTTTTAAAACAAACGAAAGCATTGAACTATCTTGTTACATGTTACAGTTAAATTCACTTTTTACCTCCTCCCTTATGACATCTCCGTGAATTACCAATATCCCTGGTAACTCTCAAAAGGGCTTTTTTGCCTATTTTAGTTTGTGTAGAGCAATCTACAAAGTTCGATTGTGCATATATTTTTTATTAATGACTTTTTTTCGTTTATCATATGCGCACACGTCACTTGTTAAAAGCAGCTGCATTTTATGCTGCTTGTCCGAAATTTTAAAGAGAGTATATTCTCGACCGCAGAATAGACAACGTACAGTCTAGCTACGCGACCCGTACAAATTCGTGTCGTATCGGACGGTTCAGTATCTATGAATCCTGAGTTTCTAAATATATCTTCAGACATTCAACTTGCCGATCCTACATTTTTCCAATCCAGCAATATTGACTTTTTGATTGGTGCAAGATTGTTCTGGACGCTTATCTCCAAGGGTACAAGGCCGCTTGGTGTTGGCAAACCAATATTGCAGAACAGCAAACTGGGTTGGCTTATTTCCGGAGGTTTTGCCCAGAATGAGTCCGACTCTACAGTATAGCATTTCTCCAAAAAGTCAGAAATTCAGTCGCAGTTAACGAGGTTTTGGGAAATTGAGGAGGTTTCTTCAGGTAATCGTTTATCCACGCAAGAACAGGAAGCCGAGGAACATTTTCAAAAAAATATTCTGTCGTAACAAAGAGGGTAGATTTATTGTGTCCATACCTTTAAAGGACTCTCCTTCCAAATTAGGTGATTCCAAACAAGGGGCAACAGATCAGTTTTTCTCTCTGGAGAAAAAACTTTTTTCCAAAGCAGCATTCAAAAAGATGTTCACTTCATTTATGCAGGAATATGTGAGCTTGCAACATATGTCTCCGTACACTCCCAGCAATGATCAAGTAACATACTTCTCACCACATCACGGTGTGCTTCGTGAGGAAAGCGTGACTATAAAGCTCAGGGTAGTTTTTAATAGTTCATTTCCATCGTCAACCGACAAATCATGCGATTCATTGCAAATCGTCGGTCCGACTGTACAGGAAAGCCTTTTTTGAACCCTTCTTCGGTTCAGGCAGCACTCATATGTATGTCCGCCGACATTTGTAAAATGTATCGGCAAATCCTTGTTGCTGATAAATTCAAACCTTTTGAGCTTGTTCTTTGGCGTTCTAGTCCTTAGCAAGAATTGCAAATCCTTTCACTAAACACTGTAGTTTATGGCACAGCCAGTGCCCCATTTCTGGCTATGAGATGTTCACTGTAACTTTCCTTTGTTCATTAGCATCTCAATACTCAAGCTTCAGAGGTAATAAAGAGGGATTTCTATGTAGAGGACCTTCTCGCAGGTGCATCGTCTGTAGAGGCAGCAGTCACTCTTGAAAATAAAGTTCTTGGCTAGTGCGGGCTTGGAACTAAGAAAGTGGAAATCTAATTCGTCTGAAGTTTTGGAGGCTATTAAATCTGAATGCTCTTCAACTGATAATTTCTATTTTGGTTCCAGCAGTACCAGTAAAACGCTAGGCATTCTATGGTCCAGTGAGCATGACACCTTTTCATTTTTTATTGGCGATCCTCCAAATACAAGGGTTATTGCCGAGAGAGTAATTCTTTCGGAAACAGCAAAAATGTATGATGCTCTTGGACTAATCAGTCCTGTCGTTGTCAGAGCGAAAATGTTTCTCCAGAAGCTTTAGGCTTTGAATCTTCCTTGGGACGTAGAGGTTTCTAAAGAGCTTGCAACTAAGTGGAAGTCATTCAGATCAGAACTTAACAGGTTGCAAATTCCTCGACAAATAACGTGCAAAAATATCGTTCGAGTGGAATTGCACGGGTTTTCCGATGCGTCCCAGAGCGCTTATGGTGCATGCATCTACATTAGAACCATAGATATGTTTCAAAATAGACATGTTCAGTTGCGCACTTCTAAAACCGTGTAGCCTCGCTCAAATCTATTAGCATTCCCAAACTTGAGCTCTCACCTTCTATCACAACTCTACAGCAAAATCATATCATTTCTAACCCTCAAATTTGATGATGTATTTTTCTGGAGCGACTCGACAGTGGCATTCTGTTGCATTCGATCCTCTCCGCACAATTTTCAGGTCTTGGGGAATCGCAAGTAATGCAAGTAATCAGTTGGTGTCTTTATCGCAACAGGAATCATTTAGAGAAGATTACAAACATCTCGCTAGTTCTGAGTGTGTTAGTAAGAAAAGTACCATTCTGAGCCTCGCTCCATTTTTCAAGGACAACATTATTAGAGTTGGGGGCAGACTCAGGTACTCACCTTTCAACTTTAATAAAAAACATCCACCATTGCTTTCGTCGAAACATCATTTATGTCTGTTACTTTTCAGATATGAACATTGTGAAGCCTTTCATGCGGTTCGCAATTGCTTATTTCTGACATCCGCGAAAACTATTGGCCCATATCTGCCAAGAAACTTGTCAAACGTGTCATTTGCGAATGCATTGTTTGTTTCAAATACAAACCTAAATTTGTTCATCCTATGATGAGTGATTTACCGAAACCCACTTTCGCATTTTCTGACTTGGGGGTAGATTATGCGGGTCCGTTTCTTTACAAGGATAGGGAAGGTCGAGGAGGTCGAACATTCGAGTGCTACCTGTGCTTTTTTATAATATGTTTATCGGTAAAGGCTGTTTACCTAGAGATGGTGACTCACTTGAGCACTGCTGCATTTTTTGAAGCGTTTAATAGGTTCATAGCGTGTAAAGGACGGCCATCTAATGTATACTCCGACAATGGCAGCAACTTCATTGGTGCAAATAATAAACTCAAAGAATTAGATCAGTTTGCAAAATTCAGTAGGAATGATATCATCAAAAATCTTGGTGATGACTTAGACCTAAAATGGCATTTTATTGCGTCATACTAGGCAGGCATTAAATCTGTAAAATCGCATTTGTACAAAGTCCTGACAGATTCTTCGACAGTGTTTACCTTTGAAAGTTTTTTCACCCTTTTTGAAACCATAGTGAAGCTGAAACAGCAATTTTGGGAAATGTGGTCTTGTGAGTATGTACACGAACTACAACAAAGACAAAAGTGGAAAACCCAAACTCGAAATCTCGCAGTTGATAATTTAGTGTTGATCCATGATAACGATATACCTTTCTTCAATTGGCATTTGGGACGCGTGTGCGAAATTCATCCGGGACAGGACAGTACAGTGCGCGTTGCCTCAGACAGGCTTCTTTGGGAATTATCAAACGTGCGGTTGTAAAATTGGCCCCTTTACCTTCGGAATAAATCTGTATCAGATCAGCTATGTTTTTTCAGTTTGACTGATACCGACGTATACTAAGTTAGATTAAGCTAAGCTAAGATTTGCATTTTTTCATTTGATTTTCTTTAATGTGTTTATTCTAATCTAGATCAAGCTAGGTTAAGATTTGCAAGATTTTTGATTTGATTTCTTCGTGGGTATTCATCTAAGGTTTATTCTGATTTGCAGTAGGCAATAAGCTAGGTTAAAGTTTGCAACATTCTTCAACTTGATTTTTTTCCAAGTTTTCTTTGATGTGTTTTCACGGCTTGGGGGCATGTTTCGATTTCACTCAAGGAAAATAATATTTTCTTTCATTTGGTCGATACAGTGGCAACGTCGAAACTGCATAAGTTCCTGACAGACTGCTAGTAACGCCACCCTCGATAAAGTTTGGAAAAAAAGAGGAATCCGGACGAAGACGAAGGCAAGGCAGTACGGAGAGGGACTCGAAAGTGCAAGTACGCCCGTTTTCAGTTACTGCGCGTAATAATTCAGCAATCCCCAGCCGTTTTTCAATTTTCATGCCCTGAGTGGGTTTTATTTCAATTAAATTTGTTATTAAGTTCAGACCAGCCTTTTTTCTTTATTCCTAAACCTATAGTCCACTAATTTAACACATTCCAGGTCAAGTTAAAGGCAACCTCTGCAGAATATCGAATAATTTCTGAATCAGAGAGCCGCCATAGGCTAACCAGATCAACTGAACCTACACTCATGCATCAGTTCAAAAGTAACAACGATGATAATCAGTACTATCTACTACTGAAGTGATATTGAAATTTATAAAAAAAATATCAAATAATTGTTATCGTAATTAGGTAGTGGAACATAAAAAAAATGCACATTTTATAGCTCTATTATATTGGAAGTTATTAATTTTCCTTTATTGCATAATACTTTATTTACCCACTGAATACAAATCATACAAATATTATTAGGTAGTTCGCAAGATGAAATTGGATAAATTATTATTTCTTTTTTTATGTGTTTTTGTTGCTGTAACTGCTGCATATGATTATCCAAGAAGTCAATCAGGTGAGTAGGTACGTATTTCTGTTTTAAACTGAAACTCTATTGGCATTCTATGAAAGTTGCACAATCAACCACTTGTAGGAACATTTGGTGATTATATGAGATAGGTATCATATAACTGCTTCTGCGATTAAATTGATATTTGGTGCTTGGTAGTATCTTTTAAAAATCAATTGGACTAATGTGCGAGCCGGGCATTCTTTTTTCTTCTAATGGTTGATCTGGGTGCATTTTCTGCAATCACGACTTTCTGAAACATTTGATGTCGTCAATTATATTCTGGAGTTGATGGAGGTTCTTCTCCTACTCTAAGGGTAAGTATAAAAGATTTCCGTCGACACTAACATTCGATGGTCATGGTGACAGGCACTATGTTGAACCATTGATTATCAAATTCAAATGCTTCCTGAATAAGTTTATCCATTGTTCAATTTATGTTGCGCCGCATTTCACATTGAAGTTGGTTACTACCATCCAACTTTATTAACCTTGGTGAGTTTTAGAGCTTTTAACTATTCTACGTATGTTAATTGGCAAGTCGTAGTCTGTAGGTTCTATTTGCTTGTGAGAGAAACGACTAAACGGATTGAAAAAAAATCGATTATGGTAATATATATAATCTTCAATCCTTCAACAATAGTTATTTTGCAAATAGATCTTTGCTTCGGCTTAAAAAATTTCATTTATTCTACATTAATCACAAAAATTTGGTACCTGCTCTTTTTACTTAGGTACATAGGTTTTGATTTAAACAAGTTTGTACTTTAAACCTATTTCCTTTCTTCTCTTTGTCAACCTCTATACATCCACTTCTGGATGTAGCTCTCTCCTAATTGTTTCCATCATTTTTTAAAATTCTCCAATCTCATCCACTGTTTGCCTGCCACCGTCCTTATGTCGTCCACCTATTTTTTTGAGGTCTTCCGTGCTCCTTGTCGTCTCCCTTGGTCTTCATTACAGGATCCAGTTTCATATCTATGCTTGCATCTTCATATATATTCTTTATGAGCGGAGCGGTACGTTATATTCGGTGCACCTTTCTATAAGTGTTCTCATGGTGTGTAGATGATATGTGGTGCTAAAGTATTTTCTGAATCTAGCCTGTTTGACAGGTTGGTGAAAGTCGAGTTTATAACAGCTTGTAAAGGAGGTATAGTGAAGATATTGGTCGATATTTATGTTTAGATACCTATCAACGTGATAAGCCTGGAAAACTTCCCTTTAAATATAGCGATCCTTCATTTCCTGCGATTTCGTTCTTTAGCGTTAAGTCGATTTTATTCTCTCGAACGTTCTTTAATCAAGCATCCGCAAATCTATGGTCAATACCGCGACTTTATTCAAGAATATTTGGATCTCGATTACATGGAGCCTGTCTTCGATTTTGTACTCCACTCATTCTATCTACCACATGCGTCCTGATAGCTCAACCACCAAACTCCGTGTTGTTTGCAACGGCTCAGTTCATCTACCCAATCAATCTTCACTCAACTCGCAACTCTATGTTGGCCCTAAACATTAAAATTATAAAGTTACTGTTCTTCTCAATTTTCGACTTTATTTTATTCTAACCGCTGATATCTCAAAGATGTTCCGACAACTTGCTGTTCATCCTGACCATCAAGATTATCAAAGGAATCTATTGAGATTTTCTACTTCTGAACGGGTCAGAGAATATCGCATCAAAAAATTAGTGTATATTGTTCAAATATTTGATCCCCTTGGATTGCTTTCACCAGTTACATTTCTTATCAAACATTTTGATTCAACAAATTTGGGAATTGAAATAAAACTGGGATAGCGTTCCGCCTAACGATATTGTTCAACTTTGGGCTAAATAAGAAATGATATCTTCTCTATCAGTTTGTTATTCATCAGGTTTATAACGTGCCAAAATTCCCTTCAACTATGTTACACTTATTTTCAGTTTTCCATTTAAAATTCCTATAGATATTTAATTTTCCCCTGATTTTATTAGTTTGTTTACATTTTTCCTTTATAAAAATTCAACGAAAATTACAGTACCTAGTTGTATTTCCTGTAAATTTTCTAATCTTTATTATTTAAATTCTATTTTCACTTGTGAGTAGTTCTTGTTGACGACTAACGATTTTCCTCGGTTTTAATCAATATTTTAATTCTATTTTTTTAATTAAATTTCAAGAAGTAAACAAATCAAATGATTATTTCTTGGGTTAGGTATTCCTAATCGTGGTTCGTCCACGAAGTGTGTACTGTTCGGTTGCTGAATTCAGTACATTTAGTCCTGCATCCGGTTCCATCATTGGTTCCATAAACCATCGAATTGCTCTCTTTGCTCTCTATTCTATAGTGGCACTTATATAGGTAAGTCAAGTTAATTTTTGTCTTCGCCTTTGAGGGATTTTGACCTTATATTCTCAATTATTGAAGTTATGGTACATTGAGTTGCCTTACGTTGCGTTACGTTGTAAGGTTTTATTTTTATCATTGGTGGTTTTTGGCTTAAAATCCATATAGGCTGATAAAGGGTAAGTTTCTTACCTCAGCAAGAGTGCCTATGTCGTTTATTATTCATGAATAACTGAATAAGTATTCTGGAAACCTTATTGAGAAGGCTTGGGGTCAGGTTTTTGTTTCCGTGTAACATTGTTGGACAACTTATCTAATTGGTATTTTTGGGGTTCCAGTTGCTCCAATCTAGGACAGCCACATTTCCTAAAAACGCTCATGTGAGAACAAGTTAACCATTTATTTAACTACTTACATTCCACTGGCTCTAATTGCTTTGCACAATTTTGTCTGTTGAAAGACTTTGAAAGTCCTTATCAACCCGTTTGGTATGGATTTGGTGGTCGATTGTCTTCACCGTTTGCTTTTAATTATAATTCTGTACCAATTACTTACCCCTTTCATTTTTATTGTTGTTTTGGAGTGGTTTGTTTATCCTTTCAGAAATTAGTAAGGTTAGGCTTTCAATCGTTAGACTTTGAAGGTTTGTGCAGAAATCTATTTTTGGTCCTGGGATTGAAGTTCATCCCTGTCATGTTTACAGTTTTCTTTACTGTTTTCGTTGCTTCCGCTTCTCGGTCATAGATGTAAGAGTTACATTTCTACATTTGTTTTGACGGATTTCGGCAGCCAATCAGATTCGACAAGATTAGATATAGGCCGAGAAATCGTTCCGAAGGATTTGTTGTCCAAGGGAATTAATTCCATTTATTTATTTGATTTTGTACATGAAAGCTTGGAACGGAAATCAGTTAGTTGATTACTTCTATGGCCGCTGTAAGTTTAAATTGTCTTTATTATTCTAGTATTGTGACTTATCGCACTTCTTTTTATTATCGATAGTGGCTTTGTTGATAGTAAGTTCTCCTGTCTGGCGTGATTTGGTCTACTGGGTGATCTTTTGATGAGGCCGATGAGGGCGAGGAAAAGTTGGCCTTTTTGAGAACGAAACTGCACCCGAAGCAGTTTGACCACTTGATTCCCAATTTAGTGCTCCATTTTTATGGGATTTCAATCAATTGGTACAATTTTTGGTTAGCCCTTAGTTTGGTTCGATTGCTTTTGCTGATTTTGGTGGGCCTAACCAATTCCTTTTAAGGGATTTTTATTGCTTTTCGGGGTAAGAAATTTCTGCCTTAATTACGCCATACGCCATTTTGTTTTCTACCTTTTTCCTTGCTCCATAGTGCAAATTCCAGATCAAGACAAATACAGGTATCATTGGCCTTTGATAAACCTGGTATTTATTCATCTCATCTGCCTTTGACGAGTCTCTCGAGGGTTTTAATCACCGGGGTTCAGAACGACGATCTTACCGGCTTACTCCCCCACATGAGGTTGGGTTACTAGTTTCTACTAAAGCTACTTCAAGCATCCTTCTTGTCTGCTTTCTCTGGATATCCCATTGGTATATCATTTCCTGCGTACCTCCAAGAATTAAATCGGCTGCTCTTTTGGTTTAGCAGTGGGACGAACCGTGTCTGGATTAAATACAGTATTCAGCTAAGTACTAGGTTAATTTCGGGTAGATTAATACATGAATAATAGCATAACTTCTCTCTATTATTTCACCCTAATTCAGTTTCATTGTTGTGCTGAGTTATCCATGTATTTATCGAAGTATTAAGGGTATTGAATGCGCCGTTTAAAATATATTGTAACGCACGTGGAACTATACAACTACCCAATAAGTAAATACTAATAAAGACGCGAGGTTCATCACGATCATTGCATTGGGCTACTGTTGAGCCGGTCGGCACTGGATCCTTTATCACGGCGATTTAAAATATATAGAAAAACAGGCGGAGGAAAGAGCCATGGGGTTTGCTGCAGACATAACAGAGATAGACAAAATGACAAGAAGAATCAATTAAATTTCTACAAAAAAAATTAGATAATTTTTGGAATTCTAGTTTGCGCCATTATATTGCTAACACACATAAGAATGGCGCTAACTAAAAAAAATACCATACATTGATTAACTTTCTTGTTTTTTTTTCAGTTTAAATTACATTTTTGTAGTTTTTCGAGAACTTGTTTCTATTATCGGATTTCTAAAAAGATAGCGCCATTCGTCCCTATATTATAAACGAATGCAAAAAAGAAAGTTGATTGTTAAAAAATTAGGTTGAAATTAAGAATGCAATGCATTTCTTGTTTCATTCATCTCATTCCCACTAAGGAGTATTAATCGGAGCGGAAGAATACATTGATAGACTGCGTTCGGTGCTTCGCCCAGGAAAAAATATTTTGACATTGAGGCGCATCCAATACCCTTAATGTATTAATTTTTGCCTGAAGACAATTGACCGGAAGGTCAAGATTAGGTTGGTGCCTTGTTAGGCTATAAATGTTTTAGATTAAGTATTCTTAATTTGCGCGTAGTGATCACTCACTTTCTTGTTTAGCCAGACAAACGTAAGTTTAAGGAAAATAACTTTCCATTATTAATTATTATAGATACAGACAGTCGCCATACTGTCATTTGTTAATTTGGATACAGACATTAGCCATACTGTCAATTGTTAATTTAAAAAAAGCCTACAGACAGTCGTCATACTGTCATTTGTTAATTAATTAATTAATAAAGCTTCCTATATCTGGCAATTAACATCATCGTTTCTACATAGTTTTTTTTTTTTTTTTATTACCTTTGCCTTTAGAAATTTTCAGTGAAATGCTACGAAGCATTTAGTTTTTCTTGAGTCCAAGCTCGACCTACAGTCCATCGTAGGGCTTTTCCAGTTTAGCCCCAGAAAACTGGTGGCGCTCAGAATCCACGCAGGCCGGGCATGGTGGCACTTTTTTTATAGGTCTATGTCGAGCCACGATTAGAGCAATTTTATTTGTTTGTTATTTTTCTGAGATCAATTCTTTAAGGAAAACTAAAAGTGTCACAACGTTTTCGTAAACTACACAAATGTAAGGCTACCTCTACCAGAGCCTACACCTTTTTGGACGATTATAAAGTTTGTTTCGCCAGGGTTTGTAATTGCCACCAGCATTTGCCTTCCTTGTTTAACAAATAAAAATTGACTGAAACAAATCAATGACGTCAAAAACGTTCGTCGGTTCTCAAATCAGAAGTCATTAATTTTAATTTGTCAAAAAAATTGAATGTGTCATATGAATTAATCTACGACAATCCTTTTTTTCAAGTTTCAAGGTCTAGTATGAACCCTGGTGAAATGAACCTTACCTTTGTTTTGGTACTGTTGAACCTTACGACTGGTTTGACCATACCAGCTACAACCTGTAACCAGGACCAACCAGGTTGATTGAACCTGCTGCCATCACTTGGAACATAGTATCGTACTAGCTATTAGTCCAGGAGGCAGTGAAATTTTTTAGCACTTATTTTTCCAGTTGGCGTCTATCAAATAGTTTGTTGTCCTGGTGATACAAAACAAGAATTTTTGAGTATGGCTAAAATTTTCGAATGGGTTCACAAGATCAATGAAAAATACAAGTACCATTTTTTTTTCCAGACAAAAATATTTCACATTTATTAGAATAGGACATAAAGTATATGAAAATAGCAATTTAGCTTATTTCAGATGGTGGAACTGAGTCTGGCGGAAAATTTTCGGGTCTTCAATTTTTCACTTGCCAGAAATATTATTATCCATACTCACAGATTAGCCGGACTATGTTTTTACGTAACTTCAGTATACTTCTCATTAGTAGACCTATTTTTATCACTGAGAAAAAAAAAGGGCCGCGCATTCGTAAGCTTTAACGCATTTTGCGCCTCAACCCATCGGAAAACCCCCCCTAAAAATATATGTATTTTGCTTAGAATTACTAACCCTACAATTCTATCCATGTTGTCTGACTGGGAAAATAAGTACCGAAAATCGTCACTGCCTCCTAGACTATATTACTGGTAACTGTTTTTCAAATTTAAACTTCATTTGGATTATTAATTTTGAACCACAATTGCCTTAGGAACATATTTTCATATATTTTCCTTAAATTTTCTATTGATTATTAAATTAAACGAACACTATAGCACTTGAATTAATTAAGTTTTATTTGATTTTATGCACTCAGCCCAATACATATTACTTACACCGAGACTAATACTTGTTATTATTATTATTATTATTATTATTATTATTATTATTATTATCATTATTCTTTCAATATCACACAGTTGGTTGTTTATTGCTGTGGTGGTAAAGAAAATCCACCGAGAGCAGACCTTGCTCCTGTTGTGAATTTCCACAGTGCGCGGTTAAAGGACTTTGCGCACGATATGTGCAGTGCTCAGTACAACAGATTTCTGGAGAATTAAGACATTGTGGGCTCCTGGGATGAGTTCGATGGCTTCCTGAGTTCTTTTTGATATCAGTCCTGTTGCACCAATTACCACTGGAATTATTGATGTCTTCATATTCCATAGCCTTTGAGCTTCTATTGGTAAATCTTTATATTTAAGGTACTTTTCGGCTTCCTTTTTAGTTATATTGTAGTCCGATGGAATAGCTACGTCAATCAGCAGGCATTGCTTGTGCTTCTTGTTTTTCAGGATGATATCCGGCTTGTTGGCCTGAGTTGCTCGGTCGGTGTGCACCTGCAAGTCCCAGATGATAGTAACTTCGGGGGTGCCTATCACTGGAGGTGGACTATGTTTATACCATTTGTCGTCTACTGCAATATTGTGGTATTTGCAAATATTCCAGTGCAGGTGAGCAGCGACCAGATTGTGGCGGTCGAGATACGCCTTTTTTGCTAGGATTGGGCAGCCAGAGACGATATGGTGGATGGTTTCTAAGTGTATCCGACACAGTCTGCAGACTGGGTCGTTACCAGATTTCAAAATCCTCGTCTTCGTATAATTGGTTGCTATTGCCTGCTTCTGGCAGGCAGTTATCAAGGCTTCGGTCTCTACCTTCAGATTTGCGTGTGTCAACCATTTCCACGTTTGTCTTTCATCGATTGATTCCTTTTCTACCTCTTTCAAAATTTGGCCATGCATTGGTTTTTCTCTCCATTTCTCTTTCTTTTCCATACTTTTCTGCTGGATGCCATCATGTTCATCCGCACCGAGGTACTTGAGGACATCATGCTTTTCTAATGTTTGGATTGAGGTCGAGATATCAAGGTCAATATTTTTGTTTGCCTGAAGTTTGCCTTTGTGAAATGTAGCCTTATGAACTTAGAACAATGGTGTTCTTCGGATCTCTTTATCGCTGGCTGCATCGTTCCTTAATCGTTCGTGTATTCGCTGTATTAGGGTTTTTTATTGGATATTGGATATTTCTGAAGCACTGGCTTCTATGGAAGTCTGTTCCATGAGATCTGATTTTGTTGGCTCAGTTGGCTGTGATACTTCTAATATTTCTGGTTCTGTGTTTTTTTTCTGAATCTATGGGTCCGTTGATGTTTTCTTTGACTTCCCTTTGAATTGCCTCGATTACGTCGGATGTTAGTTTGTTTTGGGTGAGTATGAACCTTGTTTGGTTTGCCAGTGTGTTATGGTTGAGATAACGGTTGGAATTTGGGTTTCTTCTTATCCAAAGCTGGTGCGTTTCTTTAAGGTTTGCTGTCCCGTATTTTTCTATCACATAGAAATGACACCACGCTATTTCTCTGTATTCTTTCTCTGTCCATTTTTGTTTTTGTTTGGGTGTGTCTGACTGTGTTTTTGGAGTAGTGTGTAGATTAGATTTTGGGCGGCTATCCTTGTATTCGGTGTTGTGTTTTTCAGTTCTTCTTCCTTTTTCTAGGGATTGTTCTTCTGCAATATTTGCTTGGTTTTGAGATGTAGTTCCAGTTTGCATGATTAGGTGTTTTTTTTACGTTTTCTAAGAGGTTTTCAAGTTCATTGGATGGGATTTTGTTCTTATCGAGGATGTATCTTCTTTGCGTGGCCAAAGTGTTGGGATTCAAGTCATGTTTACAAAAGGGATTTCTACTTTTCCAAAGTCTAAAGGTCTCGCGAGTGTCAACTTTTCCTGTTTTTTCTCTGGTATGATAGTGACACCAAATAATCTCTTTGTACTCATCTAGAGTCCATATTGTTCTTTTGGACTGCTGATCTTGATTAGCTGTTCCATTTTGAGGTTTCTGGCCTTTAGTGCTCATTTTCGCATTTTGCATATTAGTGGTGTTGTTTGTTATTACTTCTGGTGTCAGTAATTCGAAGTGTCCTTTTTCCAGGTTACCGAACAAGATGAGGTCAATATCCTTCTTGTGATCGTTCTTTGATATGACAGTTGGCTTTTTATCACTCGTGTACTGTTCAGTTGCAGGTTGTTTTGTTTCTACATGGATTTTGAAGTTGGTGTCGTATAGTTCGGACATTGCCAGTATTTCAACACTTGTTTCGTAAGTTTTATCCTGTTTTATGTGATTGCAGTAGGATCTGGAGTTTTGAAGATTTGGGTCCGTGATAATTAGATAGTCTTTCAGCTGTTCCCAGTATTTTTTCACGAATTTGACTGCTTCTCTTCTTATTTGTGAGTGTTTCTCTTGAGTGCCAAATAGGTGGAGACTAGCTGCTCTGACGAGGCAGTTCCCGTCGCCGACAATCGGATGTAGATTAAAGGATGTGCTAGTTTTTGTTGGTAGACTGTTGGGTTGAGCACTGGGTTGAAGTTGAGGGTTTCACTTGATGACGACCTGGGGCACCTCAACTCCCCTGCCGGACGCGGGTTCAGGCGAAATCGCACTGTCCCCATTCACGTCGTTACATATTTCCAAGGCTTTCTTTGTTGTCTCCATTGTCATGGATGGTGTCAGTTTTTCGTCCACGGGTGGTATTTCATTTCCAACCTCATCGCCAGGGGTCGCCCCCGATAGGAGAACTGACAAACTCCCATGGGTTATTATTATTATTATTAATATTATTATTATTATTATTTTTTATTATTATTTTTTTTTTTTTTTTTTTCATTCATCTTATTATTATTATTATTATTTATTTATTTATTTATTTTTTCCTCGGATTCAACCGGTTTCTCCCTAAGCAGAGTACCAAGTCTATCTAGTGAAATTACTACCGACTTGAGGAAAGTTCGGGCTATATTGTAAATCTGTTTTTTTTTTTTTAAAGATAAAAGTCAAAATGACATTGTGTTGGCAATACAATGTAAAATTGTCAATGCTTTCATATTTTTTATGTAGAAAAGGCTTGTGTTGCCAACATAGTTACTAAATTTTTGACTTGGGGAATTATCCTTAAAAAAAAAAACAGACTTTATATTTTTAGTATTATGGCTTTCTGTATGTACACATGTATGACTATATCTAGCTTGAGATGTTTTAGATATTGAGTGAATGCTTTATGCGTTATGCCTGTTAGTTGCGGACATTATAAATGGTATGATGTGGACTTTTTTCTGTTTCCAAATTCTTTCAACCTCCATTGTCAAGGGCGTATATATTTCAATTTTTTCTGCGTACTTTTTGCTGATGTTCTTATCTGTAGGTATTGCTATGTCTATCTGATAATATGTGTTTTGATTTACCTTATCTATCAGAGTGAGATCTGGTCTATTATGCTGTCCAGTTTTATTCATGCGTATATCTATGTCGTAGTAGAGTTTGAAACTCTTTTTCTCAAGTATACTGTCTGGCGTGTAGTGGTAGTATGATGTTTCTGTGGTGATTAGGTCATATTTATGGGCCAATGCTTGGTGTATTACTTAAACTGCAATGTTGTGTTTATCTGTGTATGACGTGCCTGCCAGTATTTCGCATCCTCCTATTACATGATCAATAGTTTCTTGGTGTTGGTGGCATTTTCTGGATAAGTCGCTTATCTCTGTATTTTTCAATATATATCTCTAGTAGTTCCTGGTCCTGATCCTGTATGGCTAGTATAAAGCCTTCTGTTTCTGGGTAGAGTTGTCCTTTCTGTAGCCATCTATAGGATTCTTGTTTTGAATCTGTTCGTTGTTCATGATGTACAAGTGCTTTCCGTGTAGGTTCTTTTGTGACCATTCCTCCATTCTCTCTTGTTGTGTTTGTATTTATTGTGATTGTGTTTCAGACTGAGAGAGGTTAAGTGGAGTATATTCTTTATCTGCTTGCGCGACTGCTGAGTGTAATGAAGTTTGCTTGCTGTGGAAGTATTCTCTGAGGGTTTGTATCTGCTTTGCATGGAGTACGTGAACGTATACTAGCCCTCTCCCGCCTTCCTTCCTGCTTATTGTGATTCTCTCTTTACATGAGTTTGGGTGTAGTTTCCTATTCCTCGTCAGTTCAGATCTTGTGAGGATGTTTTCCAGGTCTGTTTTTGTCTATTTAATTATTCTGAAGGAATATGTAAGTAGCGGGATGGCTGTTGATAGCTTTGAACAGATTCTTTGAGTTTAATTTTGTATTCTCAAATACAAATATCGCAGATAAATAACGACTTGGAGATAATAGAGGACTGGGGTAACAAAAACCTTGTACAGTTCAACGCGCAGAAAACCCAAGCAGCTCTGTTTTCAAAAAAGACCAGTACCGGTGAGCCAAACATCATGCTATCTGGAAGTGCTGTCACATTACAGAGTCAGTTGAACATCTTGGGGGTTACTGCAGAGACCAACATGTCTTGGCACAGTCACGTGGCAGATATTGCTAAAAGGGCCTCCCAAAAGCTGGGGGTGCTATTTCGTACAAGACATCTGTACACACCAAGCCAATTGCTGACACTCTACAAAGCCCAGATTCGACTAACTATGGAGTACTGCTCACATATATGGAGTGCAGCACCCAAACATACCTTAATGCTTTTGAATACCGTGCAAAAACGAGCTATCAAGCTGATCAATGACCCCACACTTACTCGTAACTTGGATGGTCTCGAACATCGCAGATCTGTGGGCGATTTATCTCTCTTCTACAGGTACTATCACGGAAAATGCTCTGAAGAGTTGGCACGTATGATTCCACCGAGAGTAGTTCCTACCAGGCGAACCCGTCAAACAGACGGTAACCATGAATTTACTGTCAAACTAGAGGCACCGAGAACCTCATTATATCAGAATTCATATCTCTGGAGAACAGCATCGCTGTGGAATAAACTCCCTGCGACGGTTTTCCCTGCAGGTTACAACCTGAACCGTTTCAAGACCAACATACACCGACATTTCCGCGCACTTGCCGCTTCTCGAGCGTGATAGGACATTTCCTTGCGAGTGCGCATATCCGTAAAAAAAAAAAAAAAAAAATTCAGTATTAGAGTTAAACGATTCTTGAACTCCTTAGTTAGTAGTTTTTTTATTGTCATGTGATCTATTCTTGTGTTCTGTTGATATTTATATGTTTGATCATTTTGCATCTTATCAAGCTTTTCATTGTTTAGTGTTTCTGTGTCGACTCCGTCCTTCCATTTACCCCTTTGTATATGTAATGTTTTGCATTCGAAATACCTGCTGAAGGCGATGCCATATAAAAAAGTATAAACATTGACAGAGAAAAATATTGTTTCCCTCATAGTCTAACAATTTCTTTTTTTTCAGATTGTGGCAAACATGAAAGGTTCTCTGCTTGCGGAAATGCTTGTGCAGACAATTGTAGAAAAAGGGCATGTCCTAGAGACTGTTATCCTGGATGCTTTTGTCCCCCAGGTCGTTGCCGTCAATCTAGAACAAATAAATGTATTCGTGAGAGGAGATATTGAAATGCCAGAAATGTTACCTATATTATAACAATAGCCATTAGTCAAGTGATGTATAATAATAATATTTAATAAAGAATTTTTTGTTTTAGAATAATGTAATAAAAATCTGCGTTAATCGCAAGAAAGTTCACAGCTACTCACTACTACCGCATAAATTCATTCAGGTTATATTTCCATAGGTTCTATAGATAGAAAAATGGTGAATCATATCTTTTTCATGTTGTAAGCAGTGGACTGTATTCTTTTGAGACTTTGGATTTGGTTTGGTTGTAATGGCGAAAGAAGCAGAGCAAAAAAGAACTTCTAATAAAAGCCCGTTTCTAGGTTTTTTAGAATATTATTTTAATGAACACAAACACACACGAACTTATCTACAGGTTATGAATTTCTACAAGTTTTCAAACGCCGCTTCACATCCACAAATAATTACGAAATTACACATGTAATGTTACAATGCACTAGGTAATACCAACTTCAGTACAGGAAGAGAATAGTTAATAAACCAGTTGATAACTCACTGCGGGATTCTTTTTTTGTTGTAAATCTCGAGAAACAATACTATTTTTCAGATAATTATTACAGAAAACTTTCTTATATTTTTAGTCAAGAACGACTAGAAAGAAAGTTGCATCAATAACAATAACAAACGTATCTCTATGGACTGTGTACCTATGTCAATTACTATGACGACTCGGGAAATAAAAACAAGAAAACAAAAACTATCAATAATTATTTGCCAAGCGACTTGACCTTTTTTTCGGGGAGAGTCTGTACAAGTACTGTATGTACACTACAAGCGGGGTGAGACCCAATATATTTCAAGGTAAACAACTTCGGGCCGCCCCTTTCTCGGACGTTGACATTTCAAAAATAGTACAATTGTAGCGAAGGGTAAACTGAAAATTATGAATAATGCAATAAATTTATTAAACAAATTTGAAACTCGAACCCATGTTGTTGTTGCATGTTTATATTCTGGCTATTGAAGTGCTCTGGTTTTGCTTTTCTTTGCTAGACACAAGGCAGTCTGTTGTGTTGCGCAAAAATTACCCTTAAACTGTTTGAAAAGTAAATTTGAATAAATAAACCCTAATAGGCCTAGGTACAGTAAGACACCCTTAAGGAATGCGACCAGCGCAGCAAAGTGGTGTGGGAGTAGGTTCATTATATAGTTTTGGCTTTATAGGGTTTACAAAATAAAAACCGCGGACTTAAACCAGAAAGTCCCTGACCTCCAAAATTCCTCCAAGTTCCAAGTTCCCACCTGATGTACCTATCCTTCAAAAACAACTTTACCTTCGTTTGGTTGAGGTCAGTAGGGGTAAAATAAGAGTCAAATATAAAAAACAATG
The DNA here is from genome assembly GCA_917834065.1 of Ceutorhynchus assimilis. NCBI lineage: Eukaryota > Metazoa > Arthropoda > Insecta > Coleoptera > Curculionidae > Ceutorhynchus > Ceutorhynchus assimilis. The sequence continues at coordinate 20,870,513 of OU892285.1, read as the reverse complement.
AGTATAAATCTATTTAATATGTTCTGGGGGGGGGGAGGGTATGTTCAGAACTGCCAATGGCATTCGAAGGGCCAATAGAAGGCAATATATATAATACCGCAGTAATTATTATTAAATGTAATTGTCAAAATTACCAAAAGGACCAATTTGTATTGGTCTTATAAAAGACGATTTTCAAGATTTACGAATAAATGTTTGACCTCCTTACTCCAATGAGAGTAAAAGAGAACAATTAATGAATAAAAAGATTAATAATATCAATTAAAACCTGTGCGCGCTTATACCATGGTATACTGGGGCGGGTTTGTACAAAAATGTCACCTTAAATATAGTAAATTAATAATAATTGGTACAGTACACCCATTGTAATAATGAAGGCGGTAAAACAAACTTGGAAATGTACCAAGTTAAATATATGAAATACAATTAATAATAATAAAAAAAAAATAATAATTAAGAAACGTTAATAAATCAACGAATACATCACCCCCTTGTGGTCCTCCCTGCAGACTGAACACCCATTTACATTACTTTCTCCTGACAGCCTCACAGCCTGGATAACAGACCCCATCAACTTCTATTGACTTCCATTCTTAAAAATGGTAAATTTCGGTTTCAAGTTAGGTATTTTGGGTACTCTGACACCTCAACTTCGAGACTAGCAAACCGTCGAAAAGGAAGAACACAATGGTAAAGTAAAACCTAAAAACCTTGGTTACAATTCCGGCTGAACAAAACGTGCTCTTTGCTCACACAACTCAACAAAATGGCGTAGATTTTCGTCTCCAGAAAATTCTGAGTGGTTGGCTTACAAATACGGGGACTTACGACCAAATCAAAGTTTTCACCCCAAAACCAATTAAGCCAGCTACCACTTAAAGTTCCCAAACGGCTCTAAAATCCCACAAAAGGTGGATGTTCCAAGGAACGCAGCAAAGAGGGCCGCTGGTAAAATCTACCGACTTGTTGCTTGCTCATTGTGCGAATTTAAAGAGAACGACCTTATTTCGAAATTTACCAGGTAACCTCTTATGAAAAATTTCCCAGAATTTTGTGTTTTCCAAGATGCCCTCTGGTGCCAGATTTCCGGTCTTGACCAGGAAAATGAGACAAACAGCTTGAAACGAACAACCCAAACCACATCGATGACAAACAAAACTCAAAATTGTTATCCAATTTCCTCCCCTGACGTTAATTATTTAATTAGTAATCATCATCTACCCGGTTTTTAGCCTAAAACTATCAAAATGACCACTCGTCCAGCGGTAGTAACGTAGTAGCAACAAAGATCAGGGAACCTCGGCAACAGCGCCGCCTGAAATGGATCAACAAGTGTCCCATAACCACACTTATCCGGCGAAAATAAATAACCGGGAAAATGTAAATATTAGTGCATATAAGGGTGAAAAAGCGATTTAAAGGGTATGAAAGTGATTTGTGGTGTTTCAGAATTTTTGATAATGGAAAATACGAGAAGCGTAAGTGTTGCCAATTGATATTTATTTTGAAGTTAACAACCATTTTCATCAACAGTTAGGGCTTTTTAGACAACTTTCGTCAGCTAAATAATAGTATATTACATACCGAGGTGGAAAGTGTTTCATTACTGTCGAGAGATTAGTTAAGTAACTGAGACGCGAAGCGTCGAAGTTAACTATAATCTCGATACAGGAATGAAACTTCCTACCGAGGTTTGTATACTATTTTATTTACAACAATTACAACCCTCATAATTTCGACTAAATACTAAAAAAAAATTTAAAAATTTGTTGACAAGTTCTGACTCATTTAAAAAAACGTTTGACATGCAGGACTCGTCTTAAACATTTTAAAAAATGAGAACTTACTTTCCACCCGGGTGGAAAGTGAGCACTTTCCACCCGGGACCACTTTCCACCCGGGTGGAAAGTAAAATTCAAAAAAGTGTCACTTTCAAACTTTTGAAAAGTCAGAAATGTCAACATTACGTATGTGGTTGTAAATAAAATAGATTTCGATCCTAACAGTAGGGCTTTATTATCCTAAAACTACCCTGTCATCTGAATACAAAGAATTAACCTCGGAATTAACTCAATATTGCCACGGAAAATATACTTTTGTTCAACACCCACATATTTACTACGTTTTCATGGAATTTTGAAATCGTTTTGAATACAGTTTTGGTATTGAAAACGCCATGAAAACAGGTACTGAAATCGATTTCAGTCTCAAGATCGTTTGACCTTTTTTTGGGATCGTATCGAGATAAATTCAGGAGCTTGCAATTCAATTTCAATTCTAATTTTGCCTCTGCATGGAAACGGGGAAGAGGGTTGGATTCAAAACGATTTGAAAACTCCATGAAAACGTAGTAATTTGTTTCAATTAAAAAGGCAGAAAACTAGTAAAATCCAAAGAGAAACCTATATCAATTGTTACGTGGCAAAACGTAACGGAGAAGTTAATGATAAGATTTGAGGAAGGGAGGAAAGTTAATGGGTAACTAAAAAGAGAAAGAATAGAAAGAAAGGGTTGGTTGGTGGCTGAAATCTAGAAACGTGATTTCGTGTATAGGGTTGCCGACTAGCTTCCAATACGGAGAGTGGTGTGGGTTAATTAATTAACTAAATATAGAGCGCCACCTACTTTTTCCCTGCAGTACACGAAATCAACCGATATAATGAAAGCAGGAAACTTCTACGGAACTATAGCAGCACAACCTGAAATATAAACAAGAAGAAGAAAAAAAAAAGAGTGAAACGCTTTGCTACAATCAGGTACGGGTCTTTAATTAAAACTCGAACAGAATGGGTTTGACTCCAGAGCAGGTTCGGAGAAGAAAAGAAATCGCCTAAAAACTAGAAGTACCTAACCTATATACTCTAAAAATAGTAAACACAATAAATTAACTCGAGTCCCTTAAAGTAAAGAGTACCGTACAACAGCAAAAATACCTGAAATATAAATGATCAATATACAAGCTCACTAAATGCAGTACCTTCGTAAATGGCCATTTAACCCCAGTGTACAAGTATTTACCTGTATTCAGTGCAGCATTAATCAAAGTGGAAGTAACAATACGTAACCTGAAGGGCTTTAATTTTATGTAACAATATAGGTAGTATAGATACCTAGATACCTAATAAAATTGAAGTACCTAACCATACATAACCTGGATGGCAAGTTTCATAAAAAAAAAGGTGATATAATTAATTAAAAATTGTAATAGCAACACATAATCTGAAGGATAATTTTTAAGGTAGTAAATCTGCGTTGTTGTGGTGTTTTACTCCAACAAGGGGTTGGCAAGGTTTGATACTAAGACAATACAACACACTTATCAAACCTGAGTAGTCCCTAAACTCTTGGGGAAATCTGACGGATGGAACTAATATCTTCCAGTGTTTCCGATGGCCTGGGTCTGGATCAAGGCCGCAACAAGAAGCAACTCGCCCTAGGCACTAAGGCTTCCAATTGTCTAAAGGAGGCTGAAGATTGTAGGTCCTACTCGAAGTATACCGTAAGCTTAACGTATAACTCTTTACTGAAAGTTAGGGACTGAAGCGTGACGAATAAAAGGGGACATCTAAGGGTAACGATTAAAGCGTAACTTCTAAAGGTGAAGATTAAAGGCCTGAAACAAATGGACGTTATGAGACAGAGCGTGGAGCAATAGGTAGGTATGTCCGATATTCGGAATTTGACCGTAGAATTAACAGAAAACTATGCTTTTACATAGGAAATAGAGAAACAGAGAAGATTAATAAGAAAAACGACTCACCAAAATACTTTGACCTTTAGGAATAAACAATTGGTCACGTTGCTTTTTCTCGACTCACAAATAAAATCCGCACAAGGCGATTGGGTGCTAAAATAACGATTAGCCACCCTAGATCTATGAGCGAAAACTAGACAACTCAGAAAATCGGCAAAATGTGCCTGAGGAATTTTCCCGAACACTTAATCGTGAAAAGTCCTCGACCTGAATGACCTCTGAATGTCCCTGCAATGTCCTTTAACAAGTGTCTGTCAAAACTCCAAGGTGGAAGGTACTGGGGATTTTGATGGTAGTTGGGGCATGGTACTTATTCAAATTAAGTTAGTACCGGTCATGGACCCTATTTGGAGCGCTGTCAATCTAGACAATCTACTCCGATCAGACATCAGCTGTTCTAGTGTAAATATTGTAATTTTGTTTGTTAATAAATTAGTTGACTATTTATTTTAACCCTACTAACAGGAAATCAATTCCATTAATAAACCTCCAACTCAATAATTTTGGGAAGAATGAAAAGTTCGATGGAAAGTGTGGCTACAACTATTGGATAGAAAACAGTGGCTTGATGAAGGTATGCTATTCAGAGAGGTGAATAAGCTTATTTCTTTTTATTTTAGTGCGGGAAAAATCATCCCGTAACACAATCACCGAAAAATATTAAACCTCAGGTATAAGGCTTCATAAATACCCTCACAAATACCTGGATAAGTACTAAGGCAAAATTTGTACGTAACAGTTGAAAGGTACAGTTGCGATCAAAAAAACCTAGTACAAGAAAAATCTACAATATCTCCTGGTCTATTATACATTAATATAATTCATAACCAAAAAGACATATTTTTGACATTTTTCGACAAGTTTTTGACCTAGAAAGCTTCAGATGACATTATTTTGATATTTTTCCACCCGTTTTCAACCTAGAATATGTCATTGCCTGTCAAAATTTTATATGTTACACAGGGAGCTCAAATTGGGGTTAATAATTTTTGTACTACTTTTTTTTGATCGCAACTGTACAGGGTGGGCCAAATTGGACACTTTGTTATGGAAACACCATTTATTTTTAGAGATAGAAAAAAATGGACCCCCCACTCTGAGGCTCAAATTTCATGAAATCTTGATTGGTGCAAACCGCATTTTGATACCTTCAACCGTTTAGCCGCTAGAGGGCGATTCTCGATTTTGAGCAATACTGTAAAGCCTCCATAACTTTTTTGTTTATGTAAATAATTCATTTCCGTAAAGACCTTTTGGATGCACTTTTTCACGCAGAATTCAGTGACGTTCTCAGTTCTTTTCTGTCTGGCTTCGATTTTGAGATATTGACCAGAATCCGATTTCTTTCAATAGGACAGCCTATATACAGGGTGTCCCACGGTGGATGGCGTATTAGACGTTTATGGAGAACTAAAAAGCGGATTACTTTGAAAATTTGGCAACCGGGATAAACGGCCTTTATCTACACTTTAAAAATATTTTTGTTTATGCGGAGTTGCCGCTTCTACTCTAAACCAATGGCAACATCGCTATTTTATATGAAACACCCTGTATGTGATTGCATATTTGGATTCTACGTAAAATTCTAATCAGATTTCATGTGATATACCCTATACCTAAGTTCAACCGTTTTGGAAATATTGACAGTTGAAAATTGACTTTTTGCAACTTTGACAGGCGGTAAAGCCTGAACGGTTAATTTTAGAGGAAAACCGATTTCACATTCCTATCTTAGATTTTCATAAACTATCATTTGACACCAACTTTGAATTTAACCGGAGATTAAATTTAATTGGAATTTTTAATCATGGATTAAATTCACAGTTCATATCAAATGATAGTTTATGAAAATCTAAGATAGGAATGTAAAATCCGTTTTCCTCTAAAATTAACCGTTTAGACTTTACAGTCTGTCAAAGTTGCAAAAAGTCAATTTCCAACTGTCAATATTTCCAAAACAGTTGAAGATAGGTATAGGGTATATCACATGAAATCTGCTCAGAATTCTACGTAGAATCCAAATATGCAGTCACATACAGGGTATTCCATTTGAAATAGCGATGTTCCCATTGGTTTAGAGTAGAAGCGGCAACACCGCATACACAAAAATATTTTCAAAGTGTAGATAATGGTCGTTTATCCCGGTTACCAAATTTTCAAAATGATCCGCTTTTTAGTTCTTCATAAACGTCTAATACGCCATCCACCGTGGGACACCCTGTATTAATAGTTCATTAGAAAGCTATGCTTTCGCTGATTTCAATGATATAAGGTTCGATAGGTTTATCTCTAACAGTTTGCGAGAAAAAAAAATATTTCGGTTTTTGTCATAAGAAACAGTGTGTTGGAAAAGGACTTTATCTCTGTAAGGAAACTGAGAAAGGTCTCTTTCTTACACATTGTGTCTTATGACAAAAACTGAAATATTTAATTTTCTCGAAAACTGTTAGAGACAAACCTATCGAACTTTATATCATTGAAATCAGCGAAAGCATAGCTTTCTAATGAACTATTAATATATATGGTGTCCTATTGAAAAAAATCGTATTTTGGTCAATATCTCGAAATCGAAGCCAGACAGAAAAAAACTGAGAACGTCACTGAATTCTGCTTGAAAAAGTGCTTCCAAAAGGTCTTTACGGAAATGAATTATTTTCATAAACAAAAAAGTTATGGAGGCTTTACAGTATTGCTCAAAATCGAGTATCGCCCTCTAGCGCCTAAACGGTTGAAGATATCAAAATGCGGTTTGCACCAATCAAAATTTCATGAAATTTGAGCCTCATTTTTTTCTATCTCTAAAAATAAAGGGTGTTTCCATAAGAAAGTGTCCAATTTGGACGACCCTGTACAGTGGGAATCATTGCAATTGGCACACACTCTTTAAAATCCCTCGTATTAAGTCAAAATTATAACCAATAAATCTATTTAGTGCAGCATTTTGCTATTACTGTGTCAGATTTGACACATTACGAGGGATATTTATATAGTGTGTGCTAATTGCAATGATTCCCACTGTACAGTCGCGGCCATTGGAATTGGCACAAACTTTAAAAACGCACCTCGTATTGTATCAAAATCTGACAAAAACTCTAACCAACAAAAGTGGTCAGTGGCGTGTGTAATGTTATGTCCACCAAGTTCAATTTTGGACCCAATGTCATTGTTTGGACCCCAACTAAAAAATTAAAAATCCTTTTGTATCTAGCCTAGTAAAAACTAACTCCTTAAAAAAAAATTTGATATTTGGTAGTACCTCCATTTTTATCAACTACTGCTGGCAATTTTCGTGGCATTGAGTAAATTGAATTACGAAAATTGTAGTTGTATGTTAATAATGTTGAAGCATATCATTAATAATTGATTATACACTGTTTTAAATCTTGTTTCGAAGCAGGTCTAAATTCTGTATTGTAACTTTTTTTGTAAGGTAGGCCCAAATATTTTCGCTCTTAACATGATCTTACATGCTGGAACGTAAAATTATCTCCAAAGCGTTCATTAGCGGATGGCAGCATTACATCTAATTAACTATTTATCGCTAGTCAGAAGTCCATCAATAAAATAAATCTGCCCTGGACCTTTAGCACTTATATAGGCCCATGCATGGACAGAAAATCTTCCGCTAGACTGATTAAATTGGATGTAGTCCTCCTCATACCTGGTTCGTCGTGGCCTATAAACTTTTAAAGTTTGGCTACTATTGCATGACTGAAAAACTTTTTCGTCAGAGAAAACTATATTGCTCCAGAAATTTTCAGGTTCTTGAGAAAATAACTGAGCAAACTGTAATCGACACTGTCTATTTCTTTGCACTGAAAATAGTTTACGAGCTGCTGAATGACATTTAAATCCAGTTTCCTTAATACGCCTTCGCGCAGTTCTAACTGAAGCTGAAAAACTACTCAATTCTTTGGCTCTAATTTCCGAAATAAATGGATATGAAACGACCTCATCAAGAAGAGATTGATCCTCTTGTCGAATTGTTTTTCTAGGTCGTCTTCCTCGTTGTAGGTTCGTGATAGAAGCAGATTCAACCAATGGTTTCAACCCATTTTTTCTTCAAATTCGTAATTATACTACTTCCACAACCAAGGGTTAAGGCGACTGCACATATAGTTTTCCCTTGTGAAATTATTAGAATTGCTTTCGCTTTTTCATCGTTGGTTAAAATATGGTACTTTTTTTTCAATCTTATTTAAAAACCTTATAAAACTTTTCTAGTTCGCCACTGACTTATTACTTTGACACAATTTTGGCATTACCGGCTTGTTAAAAAAGTCAGATTTTGATGCAATACGAGGTGCGTTTTTAAAGTTTGTGCCAATTCCAATGGCCGCGACTTACCTTGTCCTTTGTCGCTACTGCCTTTGAATAAGTGATATTCACAAAAAACTTATTCCTATAGGTACCCTATCCATTACTGAATGATTCATTTGAACAGGTGTATTTTCCTAAAGTTATAGGATAGTACAGTTCAAGTTATAAGTATGCATTTATGTGCAATTTTTAGCGATATAGAACCGATTATATCTCCTAGGCTTACCACTCCATCACATACCTAACCTACTAATTCGCGACCAAATTCCGGCAGCACAAATGCGCCGCCAGACTATCGAAAAAAAAAAAAAACAATCCGACATTGATAAGTATTTGGATATACAGGGTGTATAAGGTTTGACTACAAAAATTTTAACTCGTGAAAATATTTGGAACAAAAAAAGTTTATACAACATGGGGTCCAAACTCAACCATTTTTAAGGAGAAGGCCTTTGAAGTTTCGAGATTTTCTGACAAATATTTTAAAGCTAAAGAAAATTTCAATCATTATGAGATGTAAATAAATCTAGTATATTCAATTATTAAGTAATTATGCATTTTTAGTCAACAACAATAACAAAAAATTGAAAAAACATCCCCGAAATTTCACTTGTAAATCGGTGTCTAAACATCTGGCAACATAGCACAATAAAGAATAGGTGGTTGAATGTTGAACCTTGGTTGAACTAAATAAATTGATTCTTGATTTATCTTGTCTTAGTTGGAAAACGCGCGTAATTCAAATTCATTCTCTTTTGTACTGAATATAAAACTTATATCTATTTATTAATTTTTATGATGCATATGTAAAAAATGTGCATCATAGCGACGCAAACAAGCTTCAAAAGGATTCTGCAAGCTATTAGCTCATCATACACCAGCGGATGAACGACCAATTTGATATGGCACGAGCCAAATACGCCGATAAATTATTTTCATTCGTGTGACGAGACAAGTTTCATCATGCAATTTGATTCGTCCTGTATTGCTAGATTTATGAAGAGTGGATTTGGCTATTTTTCTGAGACTTGTTTTAAACTGCGGCCGTTATTCCTTCCAACTCCGTATGACCGGAAATAGCGCTCTACTAAGAAAGAATTTTCTTCAGTTGAAAGAGCCATATTGACGAAGATTTTCGCCTTAACGTAATGACAAACTGACAACTAATGACAAGTAAGCGAAATACGATAAATACAACTTGCGTGCGCAATAGACCGATCTCCTATTACCTGGACTGCGCGCGTCGCTTGTAGGCTGCAGGTGAGCGTCCAATGAGAAGCAAGTTTATGACAGGCTTGTGTCATATTCTTATTCAGGGGCCAGTTCAGAATGAATCGTTCCTTATATTTTCATTTGGCGAGTAGCTGAGTAAGTATGAATTAACTTTTCTCTTGAATGTTTAGTGCAAAAATGTCATTGAGTGCAATTCACAACTTAATAAAACGGCACATTTTCTATTTTCACTAGAAAAGTGATGAAAATGCAAGTTGGGCCGTATTCATAAAAAAAAGGTTATGCTTATACTTGCAGAATATGAAGGAAATCCTTCAGCTCGCATGCATAATATTCCGAGTAAAACCTTATACTTATAAAGTATGAGCATGTTCTTCACAAAAAGTATTTGGTTATTCATAAACGTTACCTTTTACTCTAAATAAGAAGGATATCCTTCAATAATTTCGAGTGTGGTCAGTAGCAGACTCAGTCGTGTAGTGGTCAGTTGTAGCGATGGCAGATGTTGTGGAACTGGGAGAAGCAGCGTTTATCAACACCTGTTCGTGATTACAAAGAACTATATCGGTTTGGAGAGGAAAATGTGCAATGGCTTGTCAACAGATTTTTGGGAATTAATGCTAAAACTCGAGGAGGTGCGCTATCATCCGTCCTAAAAATGCAGATATGTTTACGTTATCTCAGTGACCCTGGGTATCAGAAAGGCATTGTTCAAGAACTGGGTGTAAGTCAAGCTACAGTATATCATACAGTGACTGCCGTAATTGACAGCATAGAGTTTTCGTCTTGTTGTATGGATTCGTCCCCTAACTGTTTTTTGTAGGTTGTTGCATTTTTTACACCTTTTTTTACAACTTTTTTACACTTTTTTATACATGACTTTGTAACATGAATTGTAAGTACCCTTTGGATCATTTTTTTTAGAAAATTATTTTTATTGTTCTTTGTAACCTTTGACCTGAAGATGAGGTGTAAGTTTTAAACCCCGAAACCATGGTAGTCTAATCATCAGTCATTATTGAAAAATAAATTTCTCTTTTTGGAATTGTGAGATTTGACTTTTTGTTCTCCTTCATTGAAAAATATGAACTCACATTTGTTATCACTTCAACCTTCGAACCTTTTACTTATTCTTGTAGGATATCCTTGCAAGTATAAGGTAATCATTATGAATACGAAAAAAAGGAAATGCTTATACTTCTACCTTTTTCTTCAACTCAAAACCTTATACTTCTACCTTATACTTACAAGGATATCCTTCAGTTTTATGAATACGGCCCATTATTCACATTATTATTTTGAAAGCCAATAACAAACCAAAGCGTAAACAGATGAAGATAAATAAACTCCGTGCAAAAAAAAATAGTTATTTATTATACAAGACGGTAAAAAGAAGCTTTACCTGTGAGTGGGAAATGTTGATTCACGAGCGACGAAGGAGCGAGTGGATTAATTCCACGAACAGGTAAAGCTTTGTTACCGTCGTGTGTAATATTCTATTTCATTCTTGAGCCACTTTTTATTTATCATTACTAAAATCATAAATTAAAATGTGCTAAAATTTTACAGAGGCCGCGTTCACCAGATACAAACGTTGGTAAATGGTTTGCGATTGTTCTGTTGAACGCTACGTTGAATTTGTGTTAAAACCAAACATGTTTTGTAAACGGTCGCCATTTTTGCAAGCATAATTTCAGAGTGTTTATAATTAACACTGTGTTCTGTGTGGTGACCTGTCATTCAGAAGGTGACGTTCTATCATTGAAAAGTTGAATCGTTCAGCAGAACCAAGAGTTTACCCAACATATTCTGTTGGTATTTGTGAACTGTTTACAATCCGTTTTGGTTCTGGTGAACGTAGCCATAGATTATGGCAAATTGACAAAGTACCTAACAAACTGACACATTTCTGGTGTTGTCAATCATGCAACATATCAGATTTCTGTCAAAAACACTATAATTATTATGAAAGATTTGAACAAGTGGGTAAAATTGACGTATGAGTGGGTAAAATTGACGTATGGGTGGGTAAAATTGATAAATGAGTGGGTAAAAATTGTTCGATTCCACTACTTCAAATAAACTGTTACTTTAACAACGAGTTTTGAGTCGATTAAATGATAGTTTACCATTCGCGATAGAATAAAAAAAATTATTCTATCACGAATGGTAAACTATCATTTAATCGAATCAAAACTCGTTGTGAAAGTAACACTTCATTTGAAGTAGTAAAATCGAACAATTTTTACCCAGTCATTTGTCAATTTTACCCACTCATACATCAATTTTACCCACGTAGTCCCAGTTGTATAAACACTAAATTAACCAGAGTTTATTAAAACTTTGTTTAAAAATTAACCTTTGGTTGAAACAATACAGGTTGTATAAGTACAAATTAGCCATGGTTTTTCTAGCCTAGGTTTAGTTAAGGTTGGTAACACATTTCGATGCATTTGACGAACGGTTTAAACATACTCAACCCCACCTGTCGTGTTTTCTAACCTTATTTTCTTGGTGTTGCAAGTTGTTATATTTTGTAATTTGTTTGGTTTGTTTTCGTTGCCGGTTTATTTGATTTGAAGCTGTTGTAAGCATAATCAGTTATAAAAAAGTTATAGCCAGCAACGAACACTGAACAGTTCGATGATGGAAATAGAGACAAGTAGAAGAAAAAGGACTGAAAATTTCAGCAAGTCTGAAGAAAAATTTTTAATTGAAAGCGTGAAAAAATTTACTAACATAATAGAATGCAAAAAGACCGATGCAGTGTCTATTAAGGAAAAAAATGCAGCCTGGATAAAAGTTGCCAATTGGTTCAATTCCAATTCACAAAATTATAGAGCTGCTGACCAATTGAAAACTAAATACCTAAATTTAAAAAAACAGTGCAAAAAAGACTTTGCAGAAGAGAAACAAATTAAAATAGGAACGGGTGGTGGGCCATTTTCAACTCTAAAGACTTCCACTGTCGATGAAGATATACGGGAAATTTTAGGGTCCCAAGTTACTGGAATGCGATCTAACTTTGATAATGACTTGGATGAAAATGCCCCCGAAAATGTCCTAGACCAAGGAATCCAATCGGAAGGTACATAGTAAACTCACAGTATTTTAGGAATTCCCAAGTATAAAATGAAGCCATTATTTATTTATTTATTACTTTTCAGTAATATTAGAATCACATAATAATGAAGATAATATTGAATATTATGAAATTACCGAGGAAATTAATGAGAAATCTACTGTAAGTGGAAACTTGAAGGAAAATCGTAAGTATTTGATAAATAAATGTCCTTAACTTCCTTTATTGCATATTTCAAATATGCAATCATTTTATTAGATAATATGCCTAATAGGTATTACACTAGAAATTAATATTTTAGTATGTGAGATAGGTCCAAAGTCTGGTATCCTCAAAGAGCTATTTGATAACACAGGATATGAAGAATTGGAAGAGCATGAAGGAAGTGAATATACTGACTTTTTTGTTTGTGACGACAGTACGTAATTGTTTAGTAGTAAAAGATTTTTTAAGTAAATTACTATACTTATTTATTTCCACTAATTTGTGTTAAACTTTAACATGTTTCGCTACACTGTAGCTTCATCAGAAAGATTTCAAGAATTATATGTAGACATAAAAGTGAAATTTAATAATAATAATAATAATAATTTCACTTTTATGTCTACATATAATTCTTGAAATCTTTCTGATGAAGCTACAGTGTAGCGAAACATGTTAAAGTTTAACACAAATTAGTGGAAATAAATAAGTATAGTAATTTACTTGAAAAATCTTTTACTAGATAATGAATTTCCACCTAGTAGAAGCCGATTCAATAAAAATAATTGTTTAGTATTGTTGATTATTCCACTCATGTGTTAGAAATCCCATAAGACAAGTGACGATTTTCAGAATTACAGCGAAAATTCTCTTTTCCATTTGTTTAACTAGAGAGAATTACAGCGATAATTCTCCCATGTTATTGTATACATGGTTGTCATGCTAATTTTTGATACAAACAAACGGTTCCTGATAGCAACCATTTATATGTATTGATTGTTAAGATGTTCAAATCGTTCACTACATATTTATTCCCATATTTTTTGCATTTTCATGCGTGAAATAATCCTCTAAATACCACTTGAGCTTTAAAATGAACCAGATAATTTTTCACTCATGCGTGTTTTCTCTGCAAATTTCACTCGTCCTAACGCAATCGTGGAAAATTATCGGTAATTTTGAAGCTCTCGTGGTATTATCCCCGATAATCTGTATTTCTCTATAATCTTTAAAATATAAAAACAGATAAAACTTTGTGTAGTTTTCTTAGATTATTCCATTTTGCAATGGGAAACTTAAGAAACAACTACAGATGGTTTACTTCAGTTTTATTCTATTTCTAAATGAAGCATGACCTTTCAGGATGCAAATTCCTTTCACGTGGTGGAAACACCTATCTCCCAACGTCCGAGTAGTCAAAGTGTGGAAACACAGAATAATTACACTACAGGTGAGTAAGGATATTGGGAAAAATTCATATACATTTTTAATTTTTTCTGTATTTTCAAGAATCGCAATGGAAAATGTTAAAAAAAACCAGTATCCAAGGTACTTAAACCAAATTTAGAAAATAATACCACTTCGCATGAAAAGCCATTGCTGAGGCCATTGAAATCATAGAAAAGTGAAGCTGAGGAAAAAAGCAAAAAGCGTAAGTTTCCTATTGTTAGGAATTAAGGCGTTAAGATTAAGGCTGAAACTGACAAAACTTTGGCAGGTAACATAAAAAAATTGGGTTAAATGGAGCCTGTTAGGTGATTTTCAATAGTTATAAGCTTTTATTAAAGGAGCAAAAAAAATCATCTCGTATCTGTTGAATAGTAAAAGATTGGAACAAAGCATTTGAAATTTCTCAAAAATCGAGCTCATGAGGCACCTTAGTTGTATTTGTCCAAGTGAAGCTTGTGTTTTCTATTGAAATCGACCAATTTTGCATCCTCTGTTCATTTTCCTGCAATGTCTTTCTATTAACTTTTAGGAGGCCGGCCTGACCCTTTGAAACAAAAATTAGGCAAGTGGGCAGAGTCAAAGTCTAACTTGGAAGACTTCCAAATAAAATGCTATGAGGAGGAACATAAGAAAAAAATGGATCATCTTGAAAAAAAAAAATGCATTAGAGCTCCAGCACATGAAATAAGAACATGAAGCCCGTATGATGAAAATATTAGGTCCAAAGTAGTTTTATTTAGAAATGTGAAATATTCCTGTTCCTTTTGGTGCAGTGGTAATATTTTTAGCACCTCCATCCATTTCATTTATTTAGAAAGATTTTAAAAAAAACTTTACATTTTTTTAAAAATGGGACACCCTATATATTTTGTATTAGAATTGAAAAACTTTTTCTCCGGATCCCAAAAATACCACGTGACTGGTCTACACCATTTCAACCTCAATTTCGGAAAAAAGTAACTTTTATTCAGGAAAATGTCAGGTCATTTCCGGAAAAACTCAAATCAATTTCAGAAAAAGTAATGGTAATTTCGGAAAAAGTGAAGTTAATTTCGGAAAAAGGAAATTTGGAAAATGTAAATTCATTAATAGCTTACTTTTGCCGAATTTGATTTACTTTTTCCGAATTTGAATTTACTTTTTCCGAAATTAACTTTACTTTTTCTGAAATTAATTTGACTTTTTCCGGAAATGACTTGACATTTTCCTAAATAAAAGTTACTTTTTCCGAAATTGATGTTGAAATGGTGTATGTTCAAACGACTGTCTAGATACAGCTGTAAAACTGACATAAGAACAATGTGTAGAAGAGAGAACAAAAAACATCCATTGGATTGTTAGAAATTCCTATTGCCGGTTTACATCCGCATGTCTGGACAACGGTTTATAGAGATGGACCCATAAAATATGGTATTTTTTGAATCAAGAGGAAATGGTCTTTAATTTCAACACAAAATATACATGTGTACTATTTAAAAAAATATTACTTTTGTAACTCAAATCAAACCAACCAATAACTCCAATGAAAACCCTGAGACCGTTGTATAAAAAGTTTTTGATATCTTTTCAAATAAATGAGATAGATAGATAGAAATAGCTAAAAAAAATAGATACCAAATAAAGTTTTCTTGTACTTAAAAAAATATATTTCTGTATAATATATTCCCTGTACCTACAGGGTGGCGCAAATTCGAACCTCATCATTGGGATCTCGGTAACCGTAAGAGATACGGGGTCGGTTAACTTATGGCAAAGTTGCGCAATTTTATGACCAATAGAGTGCCGTTTTGAAACTAGAAAGATTCCGAATACTTCCGGAGATATTCGGAAAAAAACGAAATTTTGTAAAATCGTTTATATTTTTTCCTGGGCTTATTTGAAGAGCAATTTTAAAATAAATGTCACTTCATCATTGTCACTTTTTCCCCTTCAGAAGATGGTGCTATTAAATTTAAAATTCGACGTTTTGCCTTCAGGCGGCCATCCTCAACTCATTTTTTTTAAATACGGACCTGGATTTTTTATTTGCGATTTTGTCATCTTTGGGCATCCTAAAACCGATACTGTTAATAATTTTTCAATAGCACAGTAAAAAATGCAGGTCTGTATTTAAAAAAATAATAAATTGATGATGATTCCAGAGGAACGAAACGTTGGATTTTAAATTTAATATCGCCATCTTGTAGAGAAAAAAAGTGACAATGGGAATGTAAAATTAGTTTTTCACAATATTTTTAAATAAAATCAGGAAAAAATTCAAACTATACGAAAAAAACATGAATTTCTCGTTTTTCTTAAACTTCCTGATTCCATTTAAAAAGATTTTGAAAAATTAATTTCACATTCCCATTGTCACTTTTTCTTCTCTACAAGATGGCGGTATTAAATTTGAAATCCAACGTTTCGTTCCTCTGGACTCATCATCAATTTATTTGTTTTAAATGCGGACCTGCTTTTTTTACCGTGTTATTGAAAAATTATAAACAGTATCGGTTTTGGGATGCCCAAAGATGACAAAATCGCAAATAAAAAATCTAGGTGCGTATTTAAAAAAAGTAAGTTGAGGATGGCCGCCTGAAGAAGAAACGTCGAATTTTAAATTTAGTAGGACCATCTTCTAAAGGAAAAAAAGTGACAAACATGAAGTGACATTTATTTCAAAATTACTTTTCAAATAAGCCCAGGAAAAACGATTTTACAAAATTTCGGTTTTTTCCGAATATCTTCGGAAGTATTCGGAATCTTTCTAGTTTCAAAACGGCATTCTATTGGTCATAAAATTGCGCAACTTTGCCATAATATAATCGACCCCGTATCTCTTACGGTTACCGAGATCCCAATGATGAGGCTCGAATTTGGGCCACCCTGTACATATTAGAGTTAGTTGAGAATTAATATCTGAAATAAAAAATATGATATTTATGAGTATTTACTATTTTATATGAGTATTATTGTTTTGAGTTTCTTTCATTAAATTTATTAGATAATCAATACAACATTTCTCATTTTAAAAGTTCCTAAGATAACCAAAAGAAGTAGGTATCTAAATTTAATTTGCAATTAAATTGTGAAAATATTGATTTATAAGTCTATAACGAACAATTTCATTTTGTAAAATCCTTCGTCTTCCATAATTTTCATTGATATTTACTAACAAAATTCCAGCTTCAATTTCTTCATTTATTGCTGGAATTTCATCTTTTTCTAATATTGCTATATTGTGCAATACAGCTGCGGCTACTACTACAGCTTCAACTTTTTCATAGGACAATTTTATTCCCAGTGATAAAATTGGGAATCCTCTCTTCCATACCCCAAAACTTCTTTCAATTGGGTTACGTGTCCTGATTTGGGATTCATTATACAAAAATTCGGCTGGAGTTCCTGGCTGAAGCAGGGGTGTCATAAGATAGCTTCTCAAAGGGTAGCCACTGTCACCAACAAGCAATGTATTACCTCCATAAATACCATTTTCAAAATCTAGTCTCAGGCGTGAGTTATTGAATATGGTAGAATCATGGGCTGATCCTTGCCATCTACACACTATATCTTGAAACATTAAATTACTGTCACACACAGCTTGAACGTTATATGAAAAAAAACCTTTCCGATTACGGAATATTTCAGCATTGGGCCCACCAGGTGACTAAAAATAAAATACTATTTTACGGAAAATAGTAGAAGATGCATAATGGCTTGGCCACCTTCTATTGCTTACAAATTATACTAAGAAAAAATTCTGTTTAGTTATTTCTGGTTATAGCTTACAAATGTTTGAATACCTGTATCCGTATTAGAGTGCAATCTTATGCTCCAATACATTGGGAAAAACGACTTATCCTATAAAATCCCTGTTTCACATGATATTTCTCTTCTTCAGTGTGTGGCATTTTCATGTACCATCGTCACCAAAAGTAACTGGGACAGCATCACATTAGCTCTTGCCCTATTATATGAATTTTATTGTCAAATATTTGTCAAACTATGAATTAAATGCATTGAAATGAATGACACTAGAATTAGTCCAGGAGATTATTATGCATTATTGGTGTCCCAGATACTTTTGGTGACGATGGTACATGGGTCGAAGTCTTGCTATAGCAGCTAAGCATTGATAAATAACCCTGCTTCCTGTACTCTTATCGAAACCACTAAAATCTCCAGTCACTTGTGAGGTGGAACCTGTGGCAAGGAAACGTAATGTTGCCAATACTTTTTCAGTTGGTGTCAATATATGATTACTAAAAAATCAATATATTGTACTTCATTTAAGATCAACCGAACTCCGCAGGCTCGTTCTTGGAGTATATTTTACATATTAGGCAATTAAAAGAATATTATTCACTTACCTAAGCGTCTCATTTTCTATGTAAGGAGTAAGTTCTTCGATAATTAATGATGATGTATGTTTAGATAGTCTAAACCTTCGTAGAAATTCAGTTTCATTCCACTTTTCAAAATGGTTTGTTCTATCTCGAAATACTCTTTGCCGCCTGGGATGAAGGTACAGGGTGATCTATAATAAATGTAACCCCCTGCTAACTTTTTCATTTGACGTTTTTGACAGAAGTGTCAAATAAAAAAGTTTCAAGAAATTATCAAAAGTTTTTAACTAAGTCAGTTTTAGGCATACAGGGTGCGTTAAAAAAGTGCAGCAACGTGAAGTTATATTTTTTTAAATGGAACACCCTGTATATTGTGCGCCTATTTGTTAGTCCACTTTAACCTGTTTTCAACGATATAGGGTTTGATATGTCTATCTTCAACAGTTATAGGGAAAAACATGAAATCCCCTTTTAAGGTTTCATATTGAAAAAAGGAAAATTATACCATTTAAGCTTTATAGAATTTTTTTAATTATCAGTTTATTGTTTAAATTTTATTCATTAATATACAAGGTGAAATATTATAATAAATCCAGATGTCTAAGCTATTATTATTATTAAAAAAAAAATAACATGAGAGACCTAGGAAGGAATTTTCGCGTTTTTCCCTATAACTATTGGAGATAAACTGAGGGATAAACATATCAAACCATATATCGTTGAAATCAGGTTAAAGGGGACTAACAAATAGGCGCACAATATACAGGGTGTTCCATTTAAAAAAATATAACTTCACACTCCTGCACTTTTTTGACGCACCATGTATGCCTAAAACTGACTTAGTTAAAAACTTTTGACAATTTCTTGAAAATTTTGTATTTGACACTTTTGTCAAAAACGTCAAATGAAAAAGTTAGCAGGGGGTTACATTTATAATAGATCACCCTGTACATGTTGATTAATTCAATAAAATCTTCATCGTCGGTAAAATCATCAAGTTCTTGATTCAAATTCATGTCTAGATACCTATAAGCTGATAATTAGAAAACACAGTTGCGATACATATTACAAAATTTACAATGCAAGCAAGATAATTCAAATTCACATAACCTCAGAAAACATACCAAAATAATTTATTAACCTGAAGTTATAGAGATAACTTCCCAAATTCCTGTGGTTAACCAACCAAATTATTTAAACTAAAGTTTTGCCTTAACTCGCACTGGTACAACATACACCAACAAATAAACTGAGATTAAGTCCTAACCTGTGCTTATAGAACCGGACCTTAGCAGTCAAATCTTTATAATAATTATAGTGTTTTTAACAGAAATCTGTTATTAAGCGTGATTGACAACACCAGAAATGTGTCAGTTTCTACTTTGTCAACTTGTCATAATCATATATTATATCACAAGAGCTTTAAATTTAATCGATTAAATTATCCAACATATTTTGAGCATGATTTTGCTTGGAAAATAATTGAATGCGCAATAACTTAATTTTTATTTAAAAGTTATTGTGCATGAAACTATTTGCCAAAAAGCAAAATTATGCAAAAAATATTTGGATAGTTTAATCCATTTAAATTTATAGGTCGAGTGGTATACGGCTAGATTATTTCCTGAATAATTAGGATTGAATTGTTGGCGTCAATCCTATCCAAAGAGTTCTATTTATTATAAAACGTCAGAATATTTCTATCAAAATTCTGTCAAAAAAGGTAAACAAAAATTTAATCGCTGATAAACAAGGTCTTGTGAAATAATCACTTAGTTAAACAAAATTCATTCAAAAAATGACGTTGTCTGATGGGTCTATTTTAGAATGAATGGAATAATCTATGTAAAATTTTAGCACATTTTAGTCTATTATTTTATTAATTGTAATAATTAGAAAGTTGCTCAAGAATAAAATAGAATATTACACACGACGGTAAAAAAGCTCTATACCTGTTCGTGAAATTAATCCACTCGCTCCTTCGTCGCTCGTGAATCAACATTTTTCACTCACAGGTAAAGCATCTTTTTACCGTCTTGTATAATAAATAACTATAAATTTACCAGTTTTATTTACATTAATATCCTAACCGAAGAGCCAGTGAAAAAAATTCCGGCTGATTTTATTATGGCTGAAAAATTTAGGAAATGTAGAATCAATCATGAACAATACGAAATCGCGTGCCTGCCTGCTCGTATCGGTTGCGTTTATTAATAAAAAAATGTTTAACGAGGTTTTGTAAAAGCAAAAACCGACTCATCGCGTTTTGCATGAAAATTTGTGTGAACATAGAACAAACACCCCCAAGTATGATTTCGAATGCCTGCCTAACTAAATCAGTTGCTAAATAGCGCCTATCAAATAAAAATCGACTGAAATTTTTCCCAAAATTCGACTCATCGCGTTTCGAGTGAAAATTAAATATATCACAGTTAAAGGCATTAGAAGACCATTTCTGACTGCCTGCCCGATCAAAGCCGTTGCTTTCTAATGCCTGCCTGGTCCCAAAGTTCGCAAAGTATAAAAATATGCCAGGTGAAATACTCAAATTCACAAAATAAAAACACATGGACCGTGCCGACCTAAAGTTTGTTTTTTTTTTAAAGATAATTCCCCAAGTCAAAAATTTAGTAACTATGTTGGCAACACAAGCCTTTTCTACATAAAAAAATTGAAAGCATTGACAATTTTACATTGCGTTGCCAACATAATGTCATTTTGACTTTTATCTTAAAAAAAGAAACAGATTTTAGAGATGCACAAATAACAATGATTTCGTTACAATGTTGACAGGCTTTTTTGACGACGAAATCCTTCAAAACAGTTAGACCGGGAGTTACAGGGATATGAGTATGCATTGATACAAAATGTGAGAACCGGCAAAAATGCTCAAATTCGTATTCCTGTGATGCTAAAAAATAGGAAAGTACATCTTGCTGGCAGCTGGAGTGGTCCCTAACTCTCTTGCCATCCCCCAATGAAAAGTTACATTGAAAATAACATAATTTCAAGTCATTTCACAATAATTCCTATTGATTGTACCTAAGGTTTTCTTTTCAAGCACTCAAAATCAATTACCTATACCACTTGTTGGATATCTTTGCAATTCTGCTCCAAATTATGCACAAGTAAAAGACTGCGAGGTGTACAGGGTCATCCAACGACGACTGAACTGGGACTTATTTTTGACCTCCCCTGTTCCTGTAGTTTTGAAAAAATTAAAAATTGCCAATTGGCATTTTTTTTTCTGGAGATTTCAAAAATGATACAAAAAAATCATTTGAACCAAAAACCAAAGAGTCGCGCCATGGGTGAACTGTTTTTCAAATGAAACACCCTGTTTTTGTATGATTTATGGAAAAGTCGCATTTTTCACGCCTATTCTGTTCATTTTATTTTATTGTTTTATGCTTAATAATTTTAGATTTTCCTTTTCAATTCAATAGGCTCATAGGTGATAGAGGTATAATACCTTTTGTTCAAAGTCAAAAGAAATTTGACATATTTTGTCGCCATCACAGATGTATTGAACAGGTCAAACTAAACTAAAAATAAAGGATAAAACATTAAAATGAAATAAAAATAGCTATCGGAATATGAAATATTTTCAAATGAACGTTAAAAATGCAACTTTTCTAGAAATTATATAATAAACAGGGTGTTCCATTTGAAAAACAGTTCACCCATGGCGTAACTCTTTGGTTTTGGTTCAAATGATTTTTTTGTATTATTTTTGAAATCTCCAGAAAAAAAAAATATGCCAATTGGCAATTTTTAATTTTTTCAAAACTACAGGAACAGGGGAGGTCAAAAATAAGTCCCTGTTCAGTCGTGGTTGAATGACCCTGTACATCTCGCAGTCTTCTTCTACTTGTGTATATTTTAGAGCAGGATTGCAAAGATATGCAACAAGTGGTAGGTAATAATTTATTTTGAGTTCTTGAAAAGAAAGCCTTAGGTACAATCCATAGGAATTATTGTGAAATGACTTGAAATTTTGATATTTTCAATATAACTTTGCATTGGGGGATGGCAGGAGAGTTAGGGACCACTCCAGCTG
The DNA here is from genome assembly GCA_917834065.1 of Ceutorhynchus assimilis. Lineage (NCBI taxonomy): Eukaryota > Metazoa > Arthropoda > Insecta > Coleoptera > Curculionidae > Ceutorhynchus > Ceutorhynchus assimilis. Next base: position 20,848,308 of record OU892285.1, on the reverse strand, counting down.
CCGGCAACATGTACTTTCCCAAACTTTAGGATCCCAGGTATACGAATTGGAGCATTTTTGCCGGTCCTCACATTTTGCATAGTCAACTACTTGTAGCGCCTGCTCTATGTGGCGGTTGGCCGGCACCACAATAGTATATTATGCAATGAGCATGTAATGATAGCCATTAATATACGAGCATGTTGTAGGATATGAAACGAGCCGCAGGCGAGTTTTGTTATATAACATGCGACTGTATTATTGGCCATTACATGAGAGTTGCATACACTATTTTTTCTACTTCCATTAATAAACGAAATACATACCTATTTATTTTAAGAATAGTAAACTTCTCAACCGGTGACAATTGCTAACAACTATCGACAATTTCGAAAATTAAGATCTGGACGTCATTTGGGGATGAATTCTGCACCTGATTTATCAATTTGTTGTTGTTTTTTTTTGGTAAATACTAATAGAAATAATCCAATACAATACAAGTACTTATGTTATTTTTATATAAACATTGTCCATGTTCAAAATAACTCGATTACAGTGGCTGAAAAATCTGTATCATAATGAAGTTCATTATGAAACAGATTTTAATCGTTTAAGAAGCGTGTTATGAAACGTCAGTAAAAAAAATATTTTACCAAATAAAAAAAAAAAAACACTACCTATACCTAACACGGATTTGAAAACGGAAAAGTAACTTTTGAGAGAAAAATTTGTCAAACACATCCCAGAATCCCAGCAGCACTAATAGTCTGGGAGTTAACGACATATTTCATTGTACCATTTCCGCAAGCTTCATTCTTTTTGTATGTGTTATGCGTGTAGTATATGATAGTAATATGAACGTCTGCCGGCGCACCAACACGACAGGGGGGTTACAGGAGGGTAACAATTACAGCAAAAAATGAACGAAAAAAACTTATAGCCGCATAAGCGAAACTTATTGTACGTATTGGTAGAAATATAGAAAGCTTAGAAAATATCGTCTGCCATCTAAATTCCACAACAAAAGTCGTCTGCCACCCACATGAACGCAAAAAAAAAAAATATACCCGCAAGGCTCAAATTAATAATTTTTTGACAAGTGTCAAAAAGAGAAAATAAATATTCCAAGTGGAAATTTTCATTTCCATTTTGAGTGTACGCGATGAATCCTTCTATAATCCCTTTAAGAACTCCAGAACATTAGACTTGAACTTTTCACAATTCATTCTGGTTAGCCTTACAAAAAAAAAAAATTAATAGAAATAATAGCGGTAGTGCTCGGGTATTACATGCCGAACCCAACTTCATAGGCTTGGCAGACGATCTTCATTGTATCTTATTCGTGGCAGACTATTATATTTGTGTTTGTTTCCATAAAAAGAAGTATTTCAATTAATTTCAGCCTTATGGGTATAATTTATTTAATTTTCTTTTTTGCGCTTACTTATGTGGGTGGCAGACGACTTTTGTTGTGAAATTTAGGTGGCAGACGATATTTTCTGAGCTTTATATGTTTCTACCAATACGTACAATAAGTTTTGCTTATGCGGCTATAAGTTTTTTTCATTAATTTTTTGCTGTAATTGTAACCCTCTTGTAACCTCCTGTCGTGTTGGTGCGCCGGCAGACGTTCATATTACTATACGCATAGCACATACAAAAAGAATGAAGCTTGCGGAAATGGTACAATGAAATATATCGTTAACTCCCGGACTATAATATTACCAGCTTGTTGAAAAATCTTTTTCCTACGAGCGTGCGCAAAGTAGTATTTTTCCGCACGCATTTCCGGGCTCAAAGTTACACTTTTCCGCACTCAGTGCGGATACAGGCCTTATCCGCACTGAGTGCCGAAAAGTAATTATAATTGTCAAGCAACAATAAGTGCACCTGTCGACTTTGACACATGATGACAAATTTTTCCTCTATTTCTATATCAGCCAACATCTATACAAACACCAATTATAAATTAACTTTGACACATCAGATTTGTTCTCTATTTATATGCAAAAATCTACAAACTTTCTCATCAAATTTAAACGCTTTAAGATGAACAGCTCTGACGAGGATTTTCTGTTATTTTTTTTTGTTATGTAATTTTTTGATAAATGCATAGGTTCCCTTCAAGTTAATTAAAAATAATTAAACAAATTATCGGTTTTTTTTTCAAATTTTTGTTATTACCTACCTGATATGAAGCTCGTAGGAAAAATTTTGTTCCTAACACGTGCGCAAAGTGTCTTTTCCGCACGCAAACACGTATCCGAACTCCGCTTCGCGTCGTTCGTATAACTGTGTTTGCGTGCGGAAAAGTAACACTTTGCGCACTTGTTAGGAAAATAACTATTTCCTACGAGCGTGCGCAAAGTAGTACTTTTCCGCACGCATTTCCGTTCTCAAAGTTACACTTTTCCGCACTCAGTGCGGATACAGGCCTTATCCGCACTGAGTGCCGAAAAGTAAAAATAATTGGCAAGCAACAATAAGTGCACCTGTCGACTTTGACACATGATGACAAATTTTTCCTATGTTTCCATATCAGCCAACATCTATACAAACACTGAATAGTTAACTTTGACACATTGTCAAATTTGTGTTCTCCATTTACATGCAAGAATTTACAAACCTCTCGCATCAAATTTAAACGCTATAAGATGAACAGCTCTGAAGAAGATTTCAATTTTTTGCTCTTTTTTTTTGTTATGTAATTTTTTGATGATTGAATAGGTTCGCTTCAAGTTAATTGGAAATAGTTGAACAAATTATTTTTTTAAAAATGTTTGTTGTTACCTACCTGATATGAAGCTCGTAGGAAAAATTTTGTTCCTAACACGTGCGCAAAGTGTCTTTTCCGCACGCAAACACTTATCCGAACTCCGCTTCGCGTCGTTCGTATAACTGTGTTTGCGTGCGGAAAAGTAACACTTTGCGCACTTGTTAGGAAAATAACTATTTCCTACGAGCGTGCGCAAAGTAGTACTTTTCCGCACGCATTTCCGGGCTCAAAGTTACACTTTTCCGCACTCAGTGCGGATACAGGCCTTATCCGCACTGAGTGCCGAAAAGTAATTATAATTGTCAAGCAACAATAAGTTCACCTGTCGACTTTGACACACGATGACAAATTTTTCCTCTGTTTCTATATCAGCCAACATCAATACAAACACCATATAAATTAATCTTGACACATTGTCAGATTTGTTCTCTATTTATATGCAAGAATCTACAAACTTTATCATCAAATTTGAACGTTTTAAGATGAACAGCTCTGACGAGGATTTTCTGTTATTTGTTTTTTTGTCAAGTAATTTTTTGATAAATGTTCGCTTCAAGTTAATTAAAAATAATTGAACAAATTATCGTTTTTTTTTTAAATTTTTCCTGTTACCTACCTGATATGAAGCTCGTAGGAAAAATGTTGTTCCTAACACGTGCGCAAAGTGTCTTTTCCGCACGCAAACACGGATCCGAACTCCGCTTCGCGTCGTTCGTATAACTGTGTTTGCGTGCGGAAAAGTAACACTTTGCGCACTTGTTAGGAAAATAACTATTTCCTACGAGCGTGCGCAAAGTAATACTTTTCCGCACGCATTACCGTTCTCAAAGTTACACTTTTCCGCACTCAGTGCGGATACGGGCCTTATCCGCACTGAGTGCCGAAAAGTAAAAATAATTGTCAAGCAACAATAAGTGCACCTGTCGACTTTGACACATGATGACAAATTTTTCCTCTGTTTCTATATCAGCCAACATCTAGACAAACACTGAATATAATTAACTTTGACACATTGTCAGATTTGTGTTCTTCATTTACATGCAAAAATCTACAAACATCTTTCGCATCAAATTTAAAGACTTTAAGATGAACAGCTCTGACGAGGATTTCAATTTTTTGTTATGTAATTTTTTGATGAATGAATAGGTTCGCTTCAAGTTAATTGAAAATAATTGAACAAATTATCGTTTATTTTTTTAAATTTTTTGTTGTTACCTACCTGATATGAAGCTCGTAGGAAAAATTTTGTTCCTAACACGTGCGCAAAGTGCCTTTTCCGCACGCAAACACTTATACGAACTCCGCTACGCGTCGTTCGTATAACTGTGTTTGCGTGCGGAAAAGTAACACTTTGCGCACTTGTTAGGAAAATAACTATATCAGTACATATCTAGGTATAATGATAAATAAATGTCGATTATTTAAATATGTGTGTATGTACAATATAATATGTCACGTGCAAGAAAGTATAACTTTCTGCACTTGATAGGATAATAACTATTGTTGTGCCGACCACCTGCTACTGTTTTGGAGGATTTTGAAGGGTTTTTGTGACTCAGTTGAAGAAAAGTCGTCAAAAAAGTGTGGCAACACTGCTACGGCATCATTGTTCTTTGTGCATCTCTGAGTCGGCACGGTCCATGTGTTTTTATTTTGTGAATTTGAGTATTCCACCTGGCATATTTTTATACTTTGTGAACTTTGGGACCAGGCAGGCATTAGAAAGCAACGGCTTTGATCGGGCAGGCAGTCAGAAATGTTCTTCTAATGCCTTTAACTGTGATATATTTGATTTTCACTCGAAACACGATGAGTCGAATTTTGAGAAAAATTTCAGTCGATTTTTATTTGACAGGCACTATTTGGCAACTGATTTAGGTAGACAGGCATTCGAAATCATACTTGGGGGTGTTTGTTCTATGTTCACACAAATTTTCATGTAAAACGCGATGAGTCGATTTTTGCTTTTACAAAACCTCGTTAAACATTTTTTTATTAATAAACGCAACCGATACGAGCAGGCAGGCACGCGATTTCAAATTGTTCATGATTGATTCTACATTTCCTAAATTTTTCAGCCATAATAAAATCAGCCGGAAATTTTTTCACTGGCTCTTGTACTACAATATCGACTTCTCGACGTACGGAAAGGTATCTAGGATCGTTCAGTATTTGTACGGAAAGTGATCGGGTTGTTCGGTTCAGTAACATATGTTTGGATCTCACCCACCCCACCCGATAAAATGCGGGGTAAATAGAATTTGCAGCCGTCAGCTGTTTTTCTTAACCCAACTTTTCAGTTGTTAAAATAAATGTGGCAGACATTTTCAACAGCAAGAAGCCAAAAAAATGGAAACTTGAAGACTGGAAATTAAAATTAAGATCGGAAAATCAAAATAATGTTTGTTGAGGTTAGGATTTTTGGCAGGGGTTATTTGACAAGATTCATCTGCGGATCCAAGTTCGGGAACCAAACTAGCTCCACAAGATAGTTTAATAATCCTTGAACAGCAGATACTGATCGAACTGATCCTGTCGCACCGCTAGGGGTTTTAACTGCTTGAAAATTCCGAGCGTCATCGCACTATTTGACAGTTTTTTTTTTTTTTAAGTAGGTACATAGTATAATTTAAAGCCTTGAAAAAGGTTAACATGAACCAAGAATGGACAGAGAATTGTTAATTTCTGGAATTCAAACTATTCCAAACACGTCCAGCAATGAATACTACTGGAGAAAACGCGCAGAATCTTGTCGCAATTGAGGATACAGTTGATAAAATTCTCCATATAGGAAGCGAGTTGATTGACTTCATAAACTGCTTTTCTTCTATTTTTTTACCCAAAATTAGCATTGGTAGTCGTGAGTTTTCCTTTAAAGCAAATACTTTCGCAGGGGCGACATTATGTTACCATGAAACTCAATACCGCTCACCAATATGAATACAACAACGCTCTGCATCGCAAGCGTTGGTTGGCATCGCGCAACGCTCGCCGCTTTTGCGGTGTCGATGTGAACGCGCACTAACGCATCCCAATAAATTGTGATACTAATCGCGGAAGCAGGTTCGAACACCTGAAATGTAATACCTTGGTAACCAATATAACAAATTTTCTGAAAAAGCAGCATACAAAAGTTTGAAAAACCTGTCTCAACATGAAATTATATGTAGTTTTTCTTCTATTAATTGCATTTGCTATGATAAATGCTGATAGAAATGAAGGTAGACCAAGACATCGAAGGGGTAAGTTTTTATACTTAACTTATGGTCGCACATAAGACAATATTTGCCCATTTTCCAACTCGCAATTATGGAACATTGGCATTCAGGCAACCAAAATCAATCCTTAAAAAAAATCAAAAATATTCTAGTAATTTTTGCGGTCGGCTCTCTGTGTAATATATAAGACTTACTAACCATCTTTCCTTTGGCCCTCGACCAAAAATATTCACGATTCTGTAAGAGACTTTCTGTGAGCTACAGGAAGCGCAGAATTGCAAATTGTCTATAGGCAGCTATAGGCTCATAGGAAAGTTATAGATTTGCTTAGAAATGTGCACAGAATTGACCTGTGAGTCTAATTTAACAATTGTGTATAGACTTATAAGACTATTATTTTTTTTTTAGCTTGTGGACCACATGCAAGGTTCACTCTTTGTGGTGACGGCAATTGTTCGAAGACTTGCAATACTCACGGGCGTCCAGGACTTCTAAGGCAGCCATGCCACAGAATGTGTGTAGTTGGATGCGTTTGTAACAAAGGTTATTGCTTCGACTTGAGAAAAAGACGATGTGTTACTATAGGAGTCAGATAATAACTGAAACATGAAATTTGAACTATATTGATTTGGTGTTGTAAAATAATATCAATAAACATTTTGATAAAAATATTTAATTCTTTAAATTTTGGGATTGACTGTATGGAGATTAGCCAGAGCTTCATATCTCGTCCAATAAGGTCACTGAGATGATGGTCTGCGAACTATAGCTCCGACTTCCCTCTGACCAGCCACTTTTGCATGAGCACTTCACCTAAACTACTAATAGACCCTGAGATAGGGAGTGTTTAGTGGAGTCATTTTTTTTTGTCTGGCATTTTGAGCTCTGAATGTGGCTACTAAGCTGATGAGAATATGGGTAGTTTTAATGTCGGCCTCCCGTTCGAAAATTTGGAAAATCAATTTTCATTTACATGAAAAATTTTGTTTTTTTATGATGTTAAAGTGTCTGGCATTCGAATAAAAGATTCACAATGATAAATAATCCACCAATTGAAAATGCCAGACGGTTTTTCCACATTTTCTTTCTGTCTGGCAATCGAAAGAATAAAAGGTTCTGTTATGGAAATTACGCTTAAAAATTGCCAGGCGGTGATCACAGTTCGAAATCGAGATTACCGCGGAAGATTATGTAAAGATTTCGGAAAATTTTTAGTGATTTCAATTTGTCTGGCAACGTGGTAAATTAAAGATCACAAATACATTTATAATTGATTTCAGTTTGCCAGTTAGATTGGATATTGGAAAAATGATGGCAGACGAAAAAAAATTGACAGAAAAAATATAAAATTTTCCGCGATTTTTTTTGTCTGGCATTTTGTAATACGTCTACATACACATCTAGAAAATGCCAGACAAGTTAAGTTGATCCAAAATTTATTAAACAGAGATTATTTCATTCATTATAAAATAGACCCATCAGACAATGTCATTTTTTGAATGAATTTTGTTTAAATAAGTGATTATTTCACAAGACCTTGTTTATCAGCGATTAAAGCCTAGTCTCCAGAGACGCGAGATCGCGAATTTTTTTTGCGGATATTTTCCGATTGGTTGGAATTTGACATTTAACATTTGATTTTTTTATGGCGGGAAAAATTCGCGAATTTTTTAACTTCTTGCGGCGTCGCAAAAAAGTTAAGTATTTTTTAACTTTCCGCGAAATTTCGCCAAAAAAAATGAGGTTATGTGGTGTTGCTTTCAGTTTAGTTTTGTTTATGTTTTTGTCGGTATGTGCTCTGCTCTGTGCTCTGTCCTCTGTGAGTCGTTGATGTGTTTTGTACTTGTAGGTACCTAATAAAGAATGGATACTGCCAAAGAATTGAATATTGTAGACCCGGAAACAGACATAAATTACAGCTTGCTGGTTGATGAGAAAGATTATAATAGGGCCTTAAATGGTTGGTAATTCTAATTTTCTCATTTAATATAATTTTAACATCTCTTCTCTATTTAAAAAATTATATAGATGATGCATTTTTGTCGATGTTATTAACACACGCAAAAACAGATGATAACATGAAAGTTTCTGAACAGACAGAGCTTGATGAGGACACTCCAGCGTCTCCAGCAATGGCGAATTTGGAAACTGAGACTGAAGACACTGAAGTCTCATTTATTTTACCCCCTAGGACAAATAAAAATCATGACCTCGAAGAACTATTGATAACAGAGGTTCAAATAAGACCACCATTATGGGATGCTAGACTTCCGTTAGTAGAAAGATCCAAACCCATCCGGGAAAAATTATGGTTGGAAATAATGAGGGCACTTAAGGGTCGGTATTGAATTATTTTTAATTTTTTTGAAAATAGTATATTGTTGTATTAGGAGTAGAAGCTTCACTTTTTTGTGCTGAAGCGGTAGGTTTGCGAGCCGAACGTAGTGAGGCTTGCAATACTGCTGAAGCACAAAAAAGTGCTTCTACTCCGTATGCAACACGCTATTTTTTCTCCAAACGAATGGGGTAAGCTCGGGGGTAACTGAATGGCTGGGCGGCAGTAGAAGTACGAGCGGCACTAAAAGTACTTCTACTGCCGCTCCAGCGGTACCAAAAGTACTTTTGCTGCCGCTGGGGTTGCCAAGCAGCATAGAAATTAAATTTCTGCCACCTCGACAGGTGTTAACCCGCTAGATTTGCCTAGCAGCATAGAAATCAAATTTCTGACATCTTGACAGGGGTTAACAAAGTGACGTTTTCTGACGTTTGGAGAAAATAGGATATTGTGGTATTAGGAGTAGAAGCTTTACTTTTTTGTGCCGAAGCAGTAGGTTTGCGAGCCGAACGTAGTGAGGCTTGCAATACTGCTGAAGCACAAAAAAGTGCTTCTACTCCGTATGCAACACGCTATTTGTTCTCCAAACGAATGGGGTAAGCTCGGGGCTAGATGAATGGTTAAGCGGCAGTAAAAGTACGAGCGGCACTAAAAGTACTTCTACTGCCGCTGCGGTTGCCTAGCAGCATGGAAATTAAATTTCTACCACCTCGACAGTTGTTAACCCGTTGGATTTGCCTACCAGCATAGAAATTAAATTTCTAACATCTTGACAGGTGCTGACAAAGTGACGTTTTTTTGACGTTTGGAGAAAAACTAATTTTTTTTTCAATTTAACGAACAATAGCATCAGTTTCTTTTTTAACAATTTATAATAGGTACCTACCTATGTTCTTTTATAATGTCATGTTTTTTATTAAAAATAATACCTACATAATATGTTGTTTTTTGTACTTGCAGACAGCCAGTACCTACTGTTAACTGTTATTGATAGTTATTTATACACCAAATGAGTTAAATGAATGTTTATTCATGAGAAGAAAGTTCAACCCACGAGCCCTAGCGTGTGGGTTAATTTTCTTTGAATAAATAAACATTTTAACTCACGTGATTTATACAAAATTTTATCTCATTCTGATGGGAATCCAAAAAATAAAGTAAAAGAAATCCAGATAAAAATAATTTATTAAGCGGCTTTTTAAAGGTAAAGTGAGTTAAAGTATGCCGAGAGTGAAATATTTTTTCTACAGACGTGCGGAAAAATCAATTTTCCGCACCGATATCCCTTGCGGAAAATAAGCTTTTCACCACGTCGTGCGGAAAAACAGTTTTACATACGACCCAGATTAAAAAATTGTTGTCTTGTTAATAAAAATTAGTTACGTAATGAGTTTATTACATCACTAGTGATTATAATGAGCTCATTACATCACTAGTACGATAATACAACTTATTACGTAACTCAAACAGGCTAACAGTAACATAATAAGCTGTTATAGTGTGGGTCGTATATAAAATGTTGTACATCACACGTACGGTAACGCTCATTACAGCACTCGTGTGGTTACCACGACTCGGTCTACGACCTCGTCGAACCAATCTTCCCCACCCGTTACTGTAATGAAGCTCATACCGTACTAGTAATGTAAATAACTATTTCAGCACTCGGCTATTCCACCGAACTCCGCTACGCGTCGTTCGGTGAACGGCAGACTCGTGCGGAAAAACTGATTTTCCGCACTTGTTAGGTAAATAGCTATTAATTCACTGAGCTGATAAACGTCTACTTACCTTTATTGTTATGCGTGGAATAATTTTTATAGTATATCTGCCCAAATTACCTAGATATACCTATTTTTGTGATGAACTTTTGAAAATTTGATATATTATTATTATTATGCTGGGCTGTTTTTTGTATAGAGGTATAGAGCTCTATAAATTGCAGATTTTTTTTTTTTTTAGATAAATATCCTAATATTGACGTTACTTGTCTCCAAAAAAAGTGGAAAAATCTGAAAGACACTTATCTTAAAACTAAGTCAACTGTGGAAGCTTACATACCATCAGGTAGTGCTGCGTTGAAAAAAAAGAAAGTTTGGAAACATTACGATAATTTACAATTTTTAAGTGATATTATGATTGTAGGAAGGTTAGTATAGTTATTAACGTTACAAGGCTGATAAATAGCAGATAAAAGCCGAGGCTGAAGTTTGGAATCCGAGCTAGGCGGCAGCCGAGGATTATAATCAGCCAAGGTAGTTATTTGCAATTATCGGTCGTGTTTCGTTCTAGATTTTTCGTCATACTGCAGATTTTGCAAACATTACATTTTTTTTTCTGTTTTGATACTACGTCTAGCTACGCTAATAATAATAATAAGGCGTCAGTATCAAAAGAACCTGAAAAAGAAATTATACCGCCACGTCCCAATAAACGTGAACTAATATATAATAATTATTGTACCTATTTCGAATATTTGTAGCTTGTATAATTTATAGGTAAACTTCCTGCAACACAGAAACTGGACTCACCACAAAAAAAAAATTTAAAAGCCATTGAGAAAATATCAGAAACCCCAGAGCCTGAAGAAGACAAAATTAATCCCATTTGCCTTAAAATTTCTACTATGCTGGCATTTGACTTCAGTCAACCCTACCTTTATAAAGCATTATTGTACAAAAAACTATGTGTATTTTTTTATGTGGATAACTAGAATTTTATTTAATTACACTTTCCTATTTATTTCTATTATAATAATACAAAAATATATGTTTGTTCAATAACATATTTCATTGTTTCAAACTTTTCATACTCTATTCCATTGAAATGACAAAGCTCCATCAGAGCAGAAATGCAATGCTAAAGTTTCTCTGACACTTCCAGCATCTGCATTGTACATGTTGCTTCCTAGGCGGCCTAAGTGACATAATTCTTGCTTATCAGCTCTCCATAAACCAGGCGTCACATTTCCTAGTACATCTTCAGTTTCAAGATAATCGATAGGGCAATATTTGGCATTCTGTTGTTTGTTGCTCATCAGCCAGTTATGAAGAACAACAACTGCTTTGGTGGCATTCTCAATAGTCTCCAAAGAAGCTATAATAGGCTTTCTTAAAAGTCTCCATCTAGCTACCAATATTCCAAGGGTATTCTCACTAACTCTCCTAGCTCTGCTTAGTCTAAAAAAGATAGGAAAAATGAACAATTGTACCTACTAGTTAATATGGTACCATAAGTTTAAAGAATGAGTGTTTGCTTAAATGAAAATTAATATAAGTACAATAGACATTTACCTATAATTGAAAACCCTCTTATGCAAAGGGAGAAAATTTTCTGCATAAGGTCGCATTAAATTAGTTGTTAAAGGGAAAGCAGCATCCCCAACAATAAAATATGGCACATCATCACCTCCATCTTCAATGGGACTTGGAATTGGAAACTTTAATTGTCCATTGAATAGTCTCCTTCCAATTTCAGATTTCCTGAAAATACCACCATCACTTTGACGACCTGGCGCTCCTATGTCAACGGCAATAAATTTATATTTAGCATCACAAAGAGCCATCAGGACAATGCTGTGAGACCCCTTATAATTATAAAATTGTGAGCCACTATGGGGTGGTGCCTATAATTAAATACTATATTATATTATAAGATTACACCTAAACAGTTATTCTTACCTGCATAACTACATGCTTGCCATCTATGGCTCCTACACAATGAGGGAAATTCCAGAATAATTCAAACTCCTTTGCATATTGTACCCAACTATGTTCAGATGGTTCCTTGAAAACTTAGATTGTAAAGCTGACCACAAGGCTTTACACGTTTCTCTTATAATATTAGAAACTGTTTGTTTCCCAATCCGAAAAGCATAAGATAAGGAAACCATGCTATCACCAGAAGCCAAATATCTAAAATAAGTTTAATTTCGGTTTAATTGCAAGACAATTTAAAAAAAAAAATAAGGAAAATACGAACATTACGAACTTACCTCAATGTAAGAGAAAGTCTTTCTGCTGGGTTTATTGGTTCCCTTACATGAAAATGTTTTTCCATCTGGGGGCCAACAATTTTTAACAAATTATGGAATTGATCAGGGGTCATCGTCAGATAATTGAAGTATTGTTGTGATCCTTCAGTGTTTTGCCTTGGTTAAAACTACTTTTGTTTTTGGTTTGAAACTTGTAGCTTTATTAGGTAATGGAAAATAGAATGAAATTGAACTACAGCAAAAGTAAGACTTATTTTAGAGAGAGTTTTAACAAGATGTGTTACTACGACTGAAGCTGTCTTAAGACTGTCTTCTTGCTTCACTAGATCTCTTACAAATCGACCTTTAGATCCCTTGTAAAACGTTTCTAAAACCTACATAATTACAACTGGAAAACCCTAAATAAATATTGGCAATAAATGACAGTCTGTTCGCCCAAAGAATGACCATTAAGGATATTTGGGAATTTTGGGGTTTATGGTGGACAAATGTTTAATTTATTTACATACAATATCTTTGGGTTCTTTAACAGAAAGTCTGGGTCATATAATAATATTTCTTTCGGCGACGGCGAGACATTATTTGGGAAAGTATTCGAGGGTCGTAAAAGGTACAATGTCATGATATTATGGAGGAATATGACACTTCCCCCCTTGAAAAAAAAGAAATTTTCATAAAGAAATTTCTTCAAAACAAACCCTTTAAGAAATACAATTATAAAAAACTAACGTAAAATAATATGAAGCTTAACTTAATATAAAGGTAGGAATAAAAAGGAAAGAGAAAAAAAAAATGTAAACTAACTTATACCTAAGAATATACAAACATATCTTTTACTAAGACATTTTTATGGACGGTCTTGGGGTGACTGATCTTCGCATGGACATGGAATTCGTAGTGGATGTGGTTGCTTCATTGGAACTTAGAAGGTTATTTAGTTCAATCCCTTCGCCCATTTTTGTTCTGACTTCCTCTTCTAGAATTCTTGATATGTTTTGACTTGTCCCTGGAGTGGTATTTATATTTGTATTGAAAAGCTTAATACAGCAGGAATCCGATATGTGCTTTGGGCTTTTAGTACAACAAAACATACTTTTAATGCATGATATTAATCCGCACCACTTAAGAAAATTGTACACTATTACCAAAAGAACAACTGACGCGATAAAAGAAATAATGATAATGAACCAATGAGAGTGTTGAATAATAAATGGCTTTTTCAATTCTTCATCCAGCAATTGGTCCAGTTGTCCAAGTTTGTGATTCGCAAACTGTAAATCGTCCAATTTGATATTGGAAAGTCTTATTGGTTGTAGTGTGATTGGTGTGTTGTTGAATCTGGCTTCTTTGGCATAGCAGCAATCGTCAAGTGCAATATTGATATCTGAAATTTGTTTTGAAATATTCCGTGTAATGATTCCTGAGCTTTCCAAGATAATATTTTGAGTATAGCCTCTGCATTTGGGTTCCAAACTTAACAGCCCTGTTGATGCAATTTTTATATCTTCGATTGGAAAATTATCACAAGCCAGAGTAAGCTGTAAGGGCGTCGATAGTACGAAAAGCCAAGAGTTGTCGCTCAGTGGATGCCATATCTCGAAGTCTGCTTTGGAAGTAACGGTATGACAGTCAGCCGGGATTTTGGTAGAAAATTATGTAAACAATGCGACTTCGCACTTAGGAGGTTCTTGAATCCTTGTAGCTTGAGTGTTTTGGCAGATGAATTCCTCTTCTGTGATCCTTGTACACTTGGTAAGGTCTTTCATTTGCACATAACTAACCTTACTAATACTTATCAGCAGGTAAGGAAAATCAGGTAGGATATAGGAATGAATATCAGAAAAATTATGAGGTGTTGGAAGTGGCAATAATTTGAACAGATTGTAGGTCATTTCGTCAGTCAATGGAATTACAATTGCAAAAATAATTATGTTATCAGAATGAAAAACTTTTAGTTTACTGATCTCAAAATATTTGTAAATAGTTGAATAAGATATTGGGAACGGTAATTGAAGTCCGTTGTTCAATTTGATTTCCGAAAGTACATTTAATAATTGTTTTGGTGTTATAACTTTCGGATGTAGGATATTATGTCTGGCCATTGTTATAGCTGAGATTAATAAATCATATTCTTCGTTCAGATCTTCTAATATTTGTGTGAGTAAGGCAATATGTGAACTGATGATAAGTTTCAGTTTGTTTACGTGAATACGTTTATTGGTATCTGCTGAGAAGGAGTTGAAAATTTTAATATTAGAGTTTAGAGTTTCTTGATTAGATTTAAAATTTCGTATACTAGAATTAAAATTAGATATCGTACTAGAAATTATGCCAATTTGTTGTTTCATCAAAAGTTGTGTATTTCTATTACTTTGAATTAGAGTTTTTATCGAATTGTCATAAAATTTAGCATCATCGGCATCAGGCATGCCAAATAGCCAATTGAATGCGTAAGAAGCACCATCAAAAATTCCTCTTTTAGTCTTTTTCGTATTAGTACCGATTATTTCGCTGACAACTTCAGATTTTCCGAGCAATTTATTAAACCGAGATTGGACGACTTTTATAGTATCTTTGCATAGAAAATTTTCAGATTCAACAATTTCATTACTATAACATAGATCGAATGACTTTTTCAATATTCCAGAAATAAATTTTATTTTCTTTTCATATCCAGTTACATTAAGATGAGTAAATAGGACAAATTTAGAATTTGAAAGTTTAACTTGGCCAAGATTATTATAATAAAGACCGGCATGATCGTGGAGATTAGTAATGTGATAATTATCGCCTCTAACACAAACGGAAATGGAAGTTAGTACAAGTAGGAACAGTAGATTAGCGTTATTAATCATTGTTGCTTTGATCTGAAACAAAAGGTTTTATCATATTAGTATGATACGTAATAATTTTTTTTCCTATTTGTAGTTGAATATTATTGTTATTGAAAACTTTAGTGACTTTATATGGGCCTTTAAAGTTAGGACTCAGTTTTTTATTTAGACCAGGAAAAATATGTTTATTTACAATGTAAACCATATCTCCTATTTTATAATGATTTTTTTTTTATTTTGTTATCGTAATAAGTCTTCGATTTTTCTTTTGATTTCTTGAGTTATGTTAAGTTTGAGTTTTAGGTTGCCTATGTAATCGTCATATGAATATTTAAATTCGGGTCTGCTAGTTATAGAGCTTGGCAAAAATGGTTTGGATCCAAATAATAGTTCATATGGTGTATAGTTAGTAGAAGAGTGAGTATGTGTATTGTAAGCGATCATTGCAAAAGGTATAAATTCGTCCCAGTTGTTTTGTTTGTCGTTAATGTAGTGTTTTAAATAATCTTTCAAAGTAAGGTGTGAACGCTCCAAAGCGCCATTAGATTCAGGGTGGTAGGGTGTGCTTGTGACATGCTTAGTTTTAAATAATTTTACGAGTTCTTTTATTAAATTGGACATAAAATCAGTACCTTGATCAGATAAAATAGTTTTGGGAATACCGAATAAAGTTATAAATTTGCATAATTCATTTGATATTGTTATTGCTTCATGATTCGGTATAGGAATGGCATACGAATATTTCGTTAAATCGTCTTGCATCGTAAGGAGAAATCTAGATCCGTTTTCCGTAATTGGAAGAGGTCCAGCTATATCAATAGCAAGTTTTTCGAAAGGCTTTTCGCTAGTTGTTGTTATCATCATAGGAGCTTTACTGGGTTTGAAATTTGTTTTGTTTATTTGACAAGAAGGACATTTTTTTATATATTTTTTTATGTCAGTTTTCATGTTCTGCCATTTATAACGTTCTTTTATCCTTTTATATGTTCTTGTAAAACCTGAATGTCCTGCTAGTTTTGAATCGTGATTTTCCTTTAGAATTGCGGAAATTTCCTCTTTTGAACTAATAATAATTTTTTCTGAACTAATAACACATATTTTTATATTCCTGTCCTTGAAAAGATAGTGTATCATTTCAAAATACATTGATTGTTTTAAATTTGGAGAATTTTTCGTTATGTCAGGTAAATAGAAGTATTTTATATTATCTCTGATTAGTTCAGTACGTAAGTTCCGGAGTGAATAAAAAACGTCTTTATAAGAAATATTTTCAAAATGAAAAGTCTTCACGAACATTAAATAGGATTTTTTATTGTTATTTTGTAACTTATAAGTTGAATATAATTCAAAGTTTGATTTTATGCTATCGTTGAAATCGAATTTGTTTTTTATGGACTCTGAAAACTGATTACTTTCGTCCAAATCAGTAGAGAAATAAACTGCGTTTGGAAAAAAATCGAATAGATTTCCATTTTTTATTTCAAGTTGCGGATTGATATCTAAAGTTTTGTAATGATATTCTATAAAATTTTCAAAGGTATCATTTTTAGAAATAATGTTGATATTTAGACATCGAGATAAAGCATCTGCGTTAGTATTAAACTTTCCTGGTTTATGAATAATCTCAAATTCGTATTCATTAAGTAATAATCCCCATCTAATCAGTCTACTTCCGGGATTTTTACAGTTTAAAAGCCAAGTGATTGGTTTATTATCGGTTACAATTTTAAACTTTCTACCATATAGGTAGCATCTAAAATGTTTAATGCTCCAAATTACTGCTAATAATTCTTTTTCCATAGTTGTATAATTTTGTTCGGCAGAATTTAACGTACGACTTGCGTATGCAATAGGTAGGTCCTGCCCGATCTCACCTTGACTTAAGACCGCACCAATCGCATAGTCTGAAGCGTCGGTCGTCAAAATAAATTCTCTTGAAAAATCTGGATATTGAAGTAAAGGTTCATTTATTAGAATTTCTTTAAAGGTGTCGAAAGATTCTTCACATTCTTGAGACCAAATAAAAGCAACATTTTTCTTTAGAAGATTAGTCAATGGTTTAGCAATTTTTGCAAAATTGTTGATAAATTTACGATAATATCCAATTAAACCTAGGAAACTTTTTACTGTTTTTTGATTTTTAGGAATGGGAAAGTTTTTTATTGCTATAGTTTTTTCTGGTTTTGGTTTTACTCCTGATTCAGAAATGATATGACCGAGATAAGAGATTTCTTTACGGAGGAATTCACATTTGTCGGGTTGTAACTTTAAATTATTATTTCTGAGTCTGTCGAAAACCGCTTCAAGACGTGAGACATGTTGATTTAGATCTGATCCATAAATAACTATGTCGTCTAGATAAACGAAACACTGTAACCCTTGTAAACCAGTAAGAACTGCATTCATTAGTCTTTGAAAACAAGCGGGTGCATTTTTTAATCCAAAAGGCATTCGATTAAATTCCCAGTGACCTAAAGGTGTAGTGAAAGCGGTTTTTGGTTTATCTTCTTCTCTCATTGGAATCTGATGGAAACCAGAAGCCAAATCGAGTGTGGTGAAATATTTACTATGGCCTAATTGATCTAAAATTTCTTCGATATTTGGCATTGGATATGCATCACCAACTGTAACTTCATTCAATTTTCTAAAATCAACCACTACGCGCCATTTTTGTTCCCCCGAAGCGTCCATTTTTTTTTGTACTACCCATAGAGGGGCAGACCAAGGCGATGCAGACGGTTGAATTATTCCCTGTTGTAACATTTTATTGATTTGTTTATTAACTTCGGTTTTATGAATTTCTGGGTATCTGTACGTTTTTGTATGAATGGGCTTAGAATCAGAGATGTTTATTTCATGTTTAATAGTGTTAGTACAACCAAGGGTATCTCCAGGTAGAAAGAAAATATCTTCATAATTTTCACAAAGATTAGTTATGAAGCTCTTTTCTTCTTGGTTTAAATGGTCGAATCTAAGATTTTGTTTCAATAGTTGGCTCCTATTTTTAATAAAATTATTTTCAGTACTTTGTTCCGAAGCAAAATAACAGTAGCTTTCTTTAGGAATCTGTTCTAAATAGATTGAAATAGGTTTTAATTGAAAATCAATTACTTTTGAGTTTAAGATTGTTGCAAAAGCTTTATTATTTGAATTTACTTTAGTCAATGCTCGGGATAAATAGATTCCCTTAAATATTTCCATATCTGGTATGATCCCTTCTTTTATTTCCGGGTTTAGAACGTTGATTTCTATTATTGTTTCCGTACGAGATTTGAGAACAAAATAAGAACCAGTGTTAGGATTAGCGTTTAATCCGATAGGGATTTGAAATGGCAATGAGTTTAGAGATAGAGCTCGTTTTTTAAAATCGATTTTTGCGTTTTGATCTTGAATAAAATCCAATCCAATTAGACCGTCATAAGGGACGTTTGTAGCCTGATTTAGTATGTGGAATTTTATGTTCAAAATCTGATTGTTAATGTTAAAAGGAATAGTGGTAGTTCCAACTGTTTGAATTGGAGAATTAGGACAGAGTCCATGAAGAGATATTTTTTCTGAAGGAACAAATTTAGTTCTCTCAGGATTGAGTTTGTTGGCTTTTATCAATGAGCAGCTTGCACCAGTATCAAGTAAAAATCGGAGTTTTTTGTTTTGATTTTTTGAATATTTACTTTCTAGTTCAATGAAACTTGAGCTATTTTCAGCAAGAAATATTGTTAGTTCTCGTCGTTCTCGAACACCGCTAAAGTTTTGAGATGATCCTCCAGTGAGGTGTTCGTCATTGGAGGAGCGTTGGAGTTTAAAGAATTTGAATGACTTGGTTGATAATTTGGTACATTAGAATTGTATTGAATTGAATTAACGTTCGCGTTCTGCCTTGAATTCGTATGAGGTGAGTCGCGAAAAACTGGATTATGATTTGTCGAATTTCGATAAGGTCTTCTATTAATTTGATTGCTCGAGTTTTGGTTTAAGTTTTGAGAATTAGAGTTTTGATTTCTATTATTACATTGATAGTTTGAGTTTTGGGAATTAGAGTTTTTATGAGATTGGTTAGTATGCTGTCGATTAACATGGAAATTCATCGAATTATTAGATCTTCCTGCATTATTATTATATTGTCTTTTTCTACATTCTTCAATAACATGCCCTTGTTTTTTGCAGTAACGACAAAATATCTGATTATTCGTAAACAAAGTTCTTACGTTTGCATCATGATTTCTTGTTTTGAAACAATTATTTGTAGAATGCGAGTTGTTTTTGCAATTTTTGCAAAACTGAGTTGAACTGCGCGACATAGCCACAGCGCGTTCTTCAGAAATAGCTGCACTATATGCAGAATTAATCGAATTAAAATCTTTCCATCTCAACATTCGCGAAATTTCGGGTTTCGAATGATAAATAAATCTATTTAAAGCAATTTCGTTCAACATTTTCAGTTTTCCAGGAATCTCTTCCGGTTCTGTGCAATTTTGTTGAGTAGTAGATATCAATCGCGAGTTAATTGTTTCCAAACGTTGAAAAAAGTCTTTCACTGATTCATTAGGACTTTGTTTGCAATTATTTAGCTCTTCCATTAATTGAACGTAATGTTTTTTGTCTTGATATAAAGTTTTTAAAGCGTCTTTTAAGGTGTCCCAATTATCAAAGTTTTGGGTAGCTAACTGTTCTTTAGCTTTGCCACCGATTCGAGATAAAATAAAATATAAAAGAGGATGTTTCTGATCGTCCTGTGCTAATACGAATTGTAATAATAATTCGCTAAAAATTGCCCTAATTCAAGACGATTGCCATCAAAACTATTAGGTATTAGTTTGCATAAAAAATCTACGGAAAACCTACCATTATTTGGGTTGGAATTTGACGAAGGAAGTTGATTAAAAATGTTTTGAAAAGTTTCTAATAATATTGTTTGTAGGTCTGGGTTTACGGCAGGAGGAGTCATAGTGGCATATAAGTATTAATAAAGGAGTTAGACAAACAAAAGTAACCTCATTAAGAGACAAAAATCACTTACCAAAAAACTTGAAAGCTAGTGGTTACACAACAACTGTGATTCAATCCAATACTGGTCAACGCTGATGATAGCTTTGGCTGACTATGGTATGTCTTGAATCTTTGTATCCAAATCCTGCTGGATCTTGCTAGATACTTCTGAATCGTACCGACCGCGCCAAAATCTGTTGTGATCCTTCAGTGTTTTGCCTTGGTTAAAACTACTTTTGTTTTTGGTTTGAAACTTGTAGCTTTATTAGGTAATGGAATATAGAATGAAATTGAACTACAGCAAAAGTAAGACTTATTTTAGAGAGAGTTTTAACAAGATGTGTTACTACGACTGAAGCTGTCTTAAGACTGTCTTCTTGCTTCACTAGATCTCTTACAAATCGACCTTTACATCCCTTCTAAAACGTTTCTAAAACCTACATAATTACAACTGGAAAACCCTAAATAAATATTAACAATAAATGACAGTCTGTTCGCCCAAAGAATGACCATTAAGGATATTTGGGAATTTTGGGGTTTATGGTGGACAAATGTTTAATTTATTTACATACAATATCTTTGGGTTCTTTAACAGAAAGTCTGGGTCATATAATAATATTGCTTTCGGCGACGGCGAGACATTATTTGGGAAAGTATTCGAGGGTCGTAAAAGGTACAATGTCATGATATTATGGAGGAATATGACAGTATTTTTCCGGATCATTGAGTCGCATTTCCGCCAGGAGGGCGTAAAATGCTCCTTGTTCTTTCCTTTTTCTGAAAATGTCTCTAACCCACCATCGCGGCCGACGTCTAGATACAAATGTATTTTTTTTTAATAGAGAAAAATGTAAATAAGACAACACCAAGACACATATCTTTTTTTGTTTTTTAGTAATCACTTTCATGGTTTTCAAAGATTAGTGTTTGAAATTCAAAACATTTAAATCAAATTCAAATTGATTACAAACAACAACACATAACCTTCACCTGTTAAATAAAACGCGAATTTCGCGCTTATGGAGACAGGGGAATAATTTGCTCGGAAATAGGCACTAAAAAATGACACTTAAAAAATTCGCTTTCCGCGATTTCGCGTCTATGGAGACTAGGCTTAAGGCTGTGGTCCGAATATAACCAGGGTTGTGGTTTCGCGGTCCGAAAGTAATCAAATTACTCTGGTTCCTGGAATAGTGGTTACTTTTGGACCTTGGTTTTCTGAAACCTAGTCAACCAAATGTCAAAATAGTTACCGGCTATCAAATGTCGGTTCTGTTGGTTTTATTTGTAAATTCTGTCAATTATTTTTTATTCCATATTCGCGTTCCCCAAGTAACCGGAATTTTCAGTAACCATCTGTCAACCGATTCGGTTACTTTGGTTAACGTTTGGTTATATTCGTACCATAGCCTAAATTTTTGTTTATCTTTTTTGGCAGAATTTTGATAGAAATATTCTGCATTCAACTATTTTCCAAGCAAAATCATGCTCAAAATATGTTGGATAGTTTAATCTATTACATTTGAAGCTCTTGTGATATAATATATGAAATTTTTTAAACAACATGAGGAATATTTATATTGAAATCCCGAATCACAGGTATATACTCAATCTAAAACTGATAATTTTTTCTGTAGCATTTTGTATTTTTATTGTTTATAGGTTTACAGGGTGTTCCAAATTCGAGGGCCAACATGAGGATATCGATAACCGTTACAGATACGAGGGTGGTTAAATTAGAGAAAAGTTGCGTATTTATGTGCCCAACAATTGGTCGGTAAGAAATTGAAAAGTATATTTCTGGTTTTCGAGATTTTTTGGTAAAAGTAAAATTTTGATTTTTCATTTTTAATTTTCGTTTGCCTTATTGAAAAAGCTGCAGAGAAAAAACGGGCACTTTTTCAAAGTTTTTTTTTTGTGCTCCATAAAATGATGCTACTAGATTTTAATTCTCACGTTTCGTCTCTGTGGCTCCATGATCACCATAAACAAGATTTTTTTTTAAATTTCTCACCGGCACATAAATGCGCAACTTTTGTCTAATTTAACCAACCTCGTATCTCTAACGGTTACCGATATTCTCATGTTGGCCCTCAAATTTAGAACACCCTGTACGGCTGGTGGCGGAATTTCTCGGTCAACTACTGGCAACACTGCGTATGAAGCTAAACACTCGATTCGCAACAGGACAAACAGGTTTTCTGTCAAAAACGTCAAATGAAACAGCTATGCACCAGTTAGGATAGGAGACATTTATAATAAATCAACTTTGACAATAAGATAATTATTTTTTTCCAAAATTAAATTTAAAAAAAAAAACAAGTAACCGAAAAATACTAATTGTGAATCTTCAGGAGCTTTCATCTCCACTTTCACTGTTGTCTATGTCTGTGGAAGATGGAGAGTCCTCATCATCGACGCCATAATTATCGTCATTACCGTCAATTTCAGACTCAGATTCGTCCTCGTCCTCCTCCTTCTCGTCCTCGTCCTCGTCCTCGTCCTCGTCCTCCTCCTCCTCCTCCTCCTCCTCCTCCTCCTCCTCCTCCTCCTCCTCCTCCTCCTCCTCCTCCTCCTCCTCCTCCTCCTCCTCCTCCTCCTCCTCCTCCTCCTCCTCCTCCTCCTCCTCCTCCTCCTCCTCCTCCTCCTCCTCCTCCTCCTCCTCCTCCTCCTCCTCCTCCTCCTCCTCCTCCTCCTCCTCCTCCTCCTCCTCCTCCTCCTCCTCCTCCTCCTCCTCCTCCTCCTCCTCCTCCTCCTCCTCCTCCTCCTCCTCCTCGTCCTCCTTCTTGTCCTCCTCCTCCTCCTCGTCCTCCTCCTCCTCGTCCTCCTCCTCCCCCTCCTTCTCTTCCTCCTCCGCAACGTCATCCTCAATTTCATCAATCGAAGTTGCACCTGCAAATGGGCCCAACAAAAGTTTTGAGTTAAGAAGTAGATAACTCTGTTCCAACCGACATGGCGTTCTGGAACGGCAATTTAGGCCCGTATTCTCAGTCACACCTCAAATTAAGGACTCCTCGCGACTTGAAGGTCGCCTTGAATAAGGACGCCTTGGTGGTATGCGACTTTGGCGTTTCATAGTAGCGAATTAAAGAATCCTTATTGAAGGAAGCCTTGGCATAAGTTTTGCAACTGGCAACAACGGTTTCTACGAAATGTCTATTGTTATTGTCATTAAGTTGTCATTATTAATATATGGTTCTATGAGAAAAAGGTCAGATAGCTGTAGAAAATGTGATTTGTCTGTGGAATTCATGCGCAAGTAATTATGGCGATCAAGTACACTGAGACTGAGAAAATGCTCTTGGTTCAGATGGGAGCTCAGCATAGAGTCATAGTTGAAAATAAAAAAATAGACGCCGTATTAGGTTTGTTCGGAATTAGTTCAGAATCAGTTCTGAAATAATCTGCGCTTGCGCATTTGTTCATAAAGAACATAAATAAACAAATACGCAAGCGCAGTTCAATTCAGACCTCATTCTGAATTAAATCCAAACAAATTCATTATTCTAGGGAAAACAGGCTGCCTGGGATGAAAATTGTATTTGCTTGACCATTTTGTAGATAACCGACAACCATGAAGTTGCTTCGCGATATAAGAATAATAATTGACAAAATAAGAATAATATTACGTAGCGAAGTCAATTATTATTAAAAATTCAAGATAACGAAAATTATACAGAGTGTAAAAAAATAGTGTAGGTTCCGGACTTTGAAAGGTGATACTACATATGAAGATAATGAAAAAAGTTCCTATGAACATATGCCCTGAGATACTTTTTTGTTTTGTGAGTAAACTACCCTCTACCCTTATTGAAACTACCCTTTCGAAACTGTTACGATTTTTTTTACTATCACCATTCGCTTTGGTATCGAAATGTATGCGAGAATACCAAATTTCCAGGAAAATATTTTGGCACTGATGCAATATTCGTGAAAATAAATATATATATATATATATATATATATATATATATATATATATATATATATATAAACAATTTATTTCCCAGCCCTTCAAGACGACCGATACCCCAAGAAACTCCCATTGTTTATAAATTCTCCGGTCAAGATACTCTGTAAATATATATATATATATATATATATATATATATATATATATATATAAACAATGGGAGTTTCTTGGGGTATCGGTCGTCTTGAAGGGCTAGGAAATAAAAATCTCTTTTTCCACTAAAATTCTCACTTTGCAAGTAAGTTATAGTTAAAAATTTATATGTCCTAGTCATAGTTTTGATTATTCATAATAATAAGATCTTTTATATTGTTGTAGCCCTGACGAAGGCAATAAATAATTGCCGAAAGCTCGGCTTAGTGGAAAAAGAGATTTTTATTTCCTAGCCCTTCAAGACGACCGATACCCCAAGAAACTCCCATTGTTTATAAATTCTCCGGTCAAGATACTCTGTAAATATATATATATATATATATATATATATATATATATATATATATATATATATATATATATATATATATATATATATATATATATATATAATTATCGGTTTATAACGTTCTACGTCTTCCGATTCCCGATCTCCAACCATCTCTGTCAATCCAGGCATCCTCTTCTAGGCCTCTGTCCTTCATTTCCTCGTCTACACCACTTCTCCAGCTTCTTCTTGGTCTGCCGCGTCTTCTTCTTCCCCCTGGCATCCACTCGAGTATTTGCTTGAGTATTCTTGTATCTGCCATTCTTTGTACATGTCCGAACCAAATCAGCTGTTTGTCCTTTATATCATCTATTATTGTGTGTTTTACGTCCATAATCTCCCTAATTCTCAGATTTGTTATCCTCTCCATTTTTGACCTGCCTGCCGACCTCCTCCAAAAGTCCATTTCAGTTGCTTCCAGCATTTTTGCGGTTCTGATCTTTAGTGGCCAGACTTCTGAACTATACGTGACTATGCTTTTGACTATGGTGTTGTATATTCTCGTTTTGTTAGTTTTGTTGATATTTTGATCCCACAGTACACCATTTAGTAGGGATATCGCCTTGCGTCCTTGTATATTCCTATCTTTAATTGCTTCGTCTAGGGTTCCCTCGTGTGAGATTTTCATGCCCAAATATTTGTAATCAGAACATTGTTTTATTTCTTGTCCGTTATTCAATTTCAGATTTCGTTGTTCACCTCCTATAGTCATATATTCTGTTTTCGTTAAATTTACTTCCAATGATGAAAATAAATAAAATCTATTATTTTCATCTACCATTTGAAGGGCTGTAACTTCTTCAGGGAGCATCTTAGGGCATATTCATAGGAACTTTTTTCTTATTTTCATATGTAGTATTACCCCTCGAAGTCCGGTACACTATTTTTTTTACACCGTGTATATACAATTAATCTATTAATTTTTTGGTGTTTCAACTTTCTGTTTCTTTTTCCTCTACCAAATGCGAAGTCTAGCGACCTAAAATACTTTGTTCTTTTGTAATATGTGAGCGAACTTGCCTCTGATGAAGAGAGCTTCTTGTCTCGAAACATGTAGAGCGCTTTAACTTGATCAAAGTATTTTGTGGAGGAAGGCTTTGTGTATTCTTTTGGAATTTCAACTCCACTTTGAGACATGGACTACTTCTTTAATTTGGAATCCTAATGGATTCTGCATGTCTCGATTCTTGAATGTACCTTCTTGGCCTCCGCAGCACAATCCGCGTGTGGCTAAATTCACCAAAATGTTGCAATGCCACGGATGCAGTGATTTATCGACTCACTAATGCATGCTAATGCCTGTTTAATTTAATACTGCTTTTTCTACCATTCCACCACGGTGCCTATACCAGCTGAATTTAGCCACACGCGGTTATCATCATCAGCGACATTTATCTCTGCAAATAAATTTTCCAGCTCATCCATACTAATTACAATACTTAAAATAAACTTTGCACATCAATGAAATACAGTTCACGTACTGTCACCAATTAGGTTCACGTGCTGTCACCAATAGGTTAGAAAACCAGTCTCAAGGGACCTCTGGACATTCCTCAAGTCAAGGAAGGAAATGTGCCGAAATACGCATGAGCGGCGTAAGGACGCCTTGACAATTTTGACTCTGCAAGACAATTTACTGCGAAGGTCACCTTCAAGGAATCCTCAGCACTCAAGTAGGCACTATGAATACCGGACTTACAGTTGCCCACGAATTTTTCAATAAGCTGAATGTTTATCTCAATTGATATATATCTTCTTGTAGGAACCAACCAAAGTCACATGGATTCAATGCGGTGGGTACGGACAAGTATGCATGACTCCACATGTGACCTATAAAGGCACTTCTTATTTGCTGACGAAACTCTCTCTTACATGGTGGTAACAGACATGCGTCGAATTCTAACAGTTTTTTTTTGAAATTCTCTGTCGATTCAAGCATGCTGTAGCACCGAGTAAACAGGTGCAACCTCGCTTCACCGACATTATTCAAATGTTTTAGGCCGTTCCTTTGAGTAGCATACAGTGCAAAGGAACTCTTCTATTGTCGAACAAGCGTCCTCAAAATTGTGCCCATCAGGGTCTTGTACATCAGTGAACGCTTTCTGGATATTCTCATTGCTGATATAAGTCCATGGTTTGCGTTTTGCAATCCTATAAAAGGATGGATTATAGTCGCATCCCGTGAATGCATGAAAGTCAGTTAATCCTTTGCACAGGAGTGCTCCCAATTGAGCGTACAGTTTGTTTATATTTATGAACCTGTAAATTTGCATGGATGTTAAATGAATCACTGCGTACTTATTACAAAAATTGTACCTTTTATGATTTCCGGTACCAAAAAGAAGCCATACCTTTACATTTTCAGAAACCCACTGCATGTTAAGGCCCCCACAGACTGCGTTATTGTTTGACGGTTTTGTTCGACGAGCAAATCTGGTTAAGCAAAAACGACGGATCGGAGTTGCCCACAGACCTCGGTTTAGTTTGGCGAAGATCAGTCATGTTGTAAAGTTTTTAAACATAAAATTCTGTAGCTACGCACCACACACCACATGAAACCGTCGTTTTTAAAATTCGTAGCCCACACACTTCAGATTTCTTGACATATCGATCATATTCGACGGACATAATCAGGCGAAGCCAGATATTTGCATCGGTTTTGTATGCCAGCAAAAACGAAAACTTTTCGCACACACGCTTCGGTTTTGCGTCGTTTTTGCTCGACCAGATTTGCTCGTCGAACAAAACCGTCAAACAAAAACGCAGTCTGTGGGGGCCTTTAGCTAGAACGATTACAATAATATCAGTGTCTGAGCATTTAATAACTACCTCCTGGTTTTCGGAGATTTTCGTTAGGAAAAAGGTTATTTTAGAATCAGCTTCGTCGTGACCTTTGCACCCAAATTCTGGAAGTATTTTCCAGGTAATATAATCGTTTTGTACGGCGAAATAGTGACACTTCTCGAAGGAAACGAAAATTTCCTTCGAGCCAATTAAGCGTTTAGCTTCCTGACAGGTCGACCAATGTTCGATTAGGAATGCTACAAAATAGTGTTTCCCAACGTGTTTCACACAATATTTTTTCTAATTTTGACCATGTAATCCTGTTTAATTCAAGATAAAAATATAAAAAACATACTTCTTCTTCATAATTATGTCTAATTGTCAAGCGTCAGGTGAATTCAGAGATGTTTATTTGTTAAAAGTATTTCGTTTTTCGTTGCGACAGAAACAATAGTGTTAAGTCTGTATCTCTAATTTTTGAAAAAGTGAAAAATTTTAATTAATATTGTTCTTATATAAACCACTCAAACTTTATAGAGTGAAAGAATAATTATTAGATTCTAATGTCCATCATTTCAAGAAGCGTCGTACCGAGTGACATTGAGGAGTCGGCTCAATCTGCTTTATCTACAATAAATTATTCCTAAGAAGTCAAAAAGCAAATATGATTTGGCCCTATGTCAAATTTAGTTCATGGTCAAATTAAATTTCCATATGTAACTACAAAGAATATAATAACAATACTTCAAGTAGTTTAGCGTTATAATTATCACAAATTTTATTTCTGTATTTTTCGCAACTGATGGTGAAATTTACTTTTCCTACGACCTCATACGAAAATGACGAAATCCGCACTAGTTGGTTCTTTGGAAAGCGCTTAATATCACACGCGTACTGAAAGTACTTTCAATACGCGTGCTAAAAGTACTTTCAGCACATGTGTGGAAAATAGCGTTGACATCATTTGTGATTGACCTTGACAATTTACTGCCAATACGTGGGTTGAAAGTTGAAATTACTTTCAGCACGTGTGTTCAAAATGAGAAGAAATAAAAAAAGAGAAAATTGGTGTAAATCAGTTTCTGGTCGTAGGAAAACTGGTGTACATCACTAGTGAGAAAGCGTCTTTCATACACTCGTGTGATTTTTGTCACTTTCTACACTTGTAATGTAATATACTATTTCCTACAGCCGTGCGGAAAAATCGATTTTCCGCACTGATATGCGTGCGGAAAATGAGTTTTCCCGCACGGTGCGGTAAAACTTTTTTTTTTGACATATCAGTGCGGAAAAAGTTTTTCCGCACGGCTGTCAGTGCGGAAAAAATTTTACCGCACTGATATGTCAAAAAAAAATGAAAAATTTTACATTTTTACGCCTGTAGGAATAATATTGTACCTTACACTTGCGGAAAATATTTTTCCGCACTTGTTAGGTAAATAGCTATTTCATCACCAGTTGCGAAAAAATTTACTTTTCGTAACTGGTGATGAAAACTAAGACATTTGATAACGTCAACGAGTTTTGAAAAGTGTCACTTTAAAGTCAAAATTAGAAAATAGTTATTTTCCTAACAAGTGCGCAAAGTGTTACTTTTCCGCACGCAAATACAGTTATACGAACGACGCGAAGCGGAGTTCGGATAAGTGTTTGCGTGCGGAAAAGACACTTTGCGCACGTGTTAGGAACAAAATTTTTCCTACGAGCTTCATATCAGGTAGGTAACAACAAAAATTTAAAAAAAAAAACGATAATTTGTGCAATTATTTTCAATTAACTTGAAGCGAACCTATTCATTCATCAAA
Organism: Ceutorhynchus assimilis; assembly: GCA_917834065.1. Lineage (NCBI taxonomy): Eukaryota > Metazoa > Arthropoda > Insecta > Coleoptera > Curculionidae > Ceutorhynchus > Ceutorhynchus assimilis. Next base: position 20,819,143 of record OU892285.1, on the reverse strand, counting down.
AAATTACATAACAGAAAAACAGAAAATTGAAATCCTCGTCAGAGCTGTTCATCTTCAAGCGTTTAAATTTGATGCGAAAGAAGTTTGTAGATTCTTGCATGTAAATGGGAACACAAATCTGACAATGTGTCAGATTATATTCAGTGTTTGTATAGATGTTGGCTGATATAGAAACAGAGAACAAATTTGTCATCATATGTCAAAGTCGACAGGTGCATTGATTGTTGCTTGACAATTATTTTTACTTTTCGGCACTCAGTGCGGATAAGGCCCGTATCCGCACTGAGTGCGGAAAAGCGAAACTTTGAGAACTGTAATGCGTGCGGAAAAGTACTACTTTGCGCACGCTCGTAGGAAAAAGCTTTTTCGTGACTCTCTTCCTTTTGCGGAACTCGCTTCGCTCGTTCTGCAGAAATCAGTTCGTTACGAAAAATAGTGCTTTTCCTAACTGGTTGCACAATAATATATTGTGTATTTAGGTGGAAAAGTGACACATTCTCGGCCGACGGTGTAACTTGACGGGCGAGGCGTAGCCGAGGCCGGCAAAACACCGAAGGCCGAGAATGTGCTTTTCCACCGAAATTCACATACTATTTTTTCTGAGATCGGTTAAATATCTGTTAAACGTTTGTATTTTTGTTCCAATTGTTCAGCAGTACGAGAATCACTTTCCCGGCCTAGGCCGGAAAAGTGATTCTCGTATTGTTATTCATTGATTCCTTAGCAACTATGGAAACATAATTAAAATACCAGAATATTGGGTTTTGCGACCTGTCAACTGGTCAAAAATGCTGACATTTCTTGTCAATCTCAGAAAAATAACTATTTTGAATTTTATGTTTCTCAATTCCGCCGCAAAATCAGTTGGTCGGCTTTGCTCTGGACCTAAAAATTACATAAAAGATATAAAATTATAGAGTACCTATTATCAATTATTATAGTTATTAACGTTATAAGGCCGATAAATAGCAAATAACGGCCGGGCTGAAATTTGTGATCCGAGTCAATAGCCGAAGATCATTATCAGCCAAGGCCTGGAATAGAAAAAAAATTGTGTTCCCTTCGAATTCTATGCATTGTTATTCATGTTTGGTTTACATACTTTACATTATTAGCGTGAGAAATTTTAACAGTGTTTGTTGAAGAAAAAAAAACCGTTTTGAAAATTTGGTTGGGCCTTTTTTGGAGTATTTATGTTTATAAAAGTTAAGTATGAAAATTATATCAGTTTGCTTAAGTTTTACTTCACCTGTGATATTGTAGTCAAGATAAAAAGTATCCCTCATAATGTGCTCGTTCTCTTTTAATGATGGTGTTTTGTACTCGTCAAAAATGATGTATATCTGTGAAGAATCTTCCATTGTCAAGATACGAAGGATTTTCTTTGAAATTTCACCAAATTTTTGCGGTATTTGCTTTATTTGGTGCAAAAAGAAAAATCCATCGACCATAATAATTTGGGCACTTTGTGGCTCCTCATGATCGGTAATGCTTTTTTCGATGATTTTGGCTAAAGCACATTTATTAGTTTTATTAATTGTGCCATCTAAGTGACATAATGATAAAGGTACTGGTGTAAGCGGATAGGTCAAAATCTGGAAAAAAAAAATGATAAACAGAAATTAGTGTCTATTAACATAATGTGCATATACCTTTTCTATATCAACTCCATTGCAATTCCTAGTAATCGTCCAAACAAATCTCTTTGTAGCTTGACTTCTTGAACTTTGTTTCCAAGTTTGATCTTTTTTTTCGATGTGCAAACAGTAAAATTTTGAATTTTCTGTCTTTTTATTGTGTAAGAGCTAAAATTATTTTTGTTAGCGTGGCACTTATCAATCATCTGCTTCTTCATATCTTCACCTATACTTTCGATGTTTAAAAGATAATTTTCAACATCTACTGTTGCTGCTCTACCAGTGGGTATATTAGAAAGTTCATCCGCAAGGAGTTCTTTAGAAAAGGGATTCATGCGGTAATTTAAGCTTGTCGAAAAAGCCTGTTTATGCATTTCAGTTCTTTTGATACGATTAGGCAGCAAATCATTCGTGCAATCTTGGGCAATATTTAGTCCACATTCATCCTACACGGCAGCTATTAGCGCACATCTGAGGGCATGATTTATGCACCATCTCTGTCGAGCTGCTATAGAATTGGTAATGTGTGTTATACCATTCAACTTCCTCCCAGCATCTGTATTGATAGTTTGCTCAAGAGTTAAGTCAATGGGTAATCTGGAAAACGATTTATCCGTTCTCTTAACCCCAAAGCTTCCGCTCATAAATTCTTGTTTCAATCCAGGATGAGTGTTTTCTACGTTTAGAAGTGAGTCCAAATACCATGTCAACCAACGAGCATAATTCTGCTGATTGACAGCGAAAAAAATGCTAGTCATTTTAGCAATCGCAAACCAATATAATTCAAAATCTCTTGTGCGAATACTGCGATCAAATAGTAAAGAGTAATTAATAAGTTGCAAGTAAATGGCATAAAATTTTTGTGTTTTGCCATATGTACCATTTTGAACTTGAAATTCTTCAAATTTACTCAAAATTCTTGATAATTCTTCATTTTCGATTACTTCGTTTAGAGATGTATCATCACTGACATTTTGTAATGCAACTTTCACATTTGGACTTACTTCTATTTCATTAATTTGTAAAAAGTAATGAAATTGTTGTGATTGCAAACATACATATAATAGAGTATGCAATCGTTTTGCTTTGTTGAAATTTTTGCCAGATAAAAATCCGTTTATTGAGCCACATCCAATTAAATTACTCTCCACCAACAAAGTGTCTAGGCCACAACCATTTATAAAAGTACCTACTGCTTTATACCAAGCGGCAAGGATGTAGAAACCTCCGATGTGAACAAATAATCGCTTGAATTCCAACAGTTCTGAATTTTGAAGAGGTACAGCGATTTTCGCAATACCTAAATCATATGTAACCTGTGCGTATTGTTCATGACATTCGTCTGCAATTCTGATAGCTCTTCTCATCGTTTCGAGTACTACCGATTTGTCGGTTGGTGGCTGATTAATCGGCATTAAATATAGAACTTTCTGTTTAATTTGGTCGTCTTTTATTACTTTTGAATTAAATCCAACCCACATAGGTGTTGAGATCTCGCAGGCATGGGAAATCATCCATACTAAATCAATGTTTTTGATATCTTGCAAATTTTTTGGAATCATATCGCGCATCAGTGGATTATCATATGCCGGTAAGGTAGCTTCAATTCTTGGTCTGATTTCATTTATAAAGCCTTCAAAAGCTCATCTTCTTTTTTGTCCGGCACGATACTGCGTAGCTTCAGTCACAGCGTTGCAGTCACCTCCTGCACATTCTCCTGTATCAACCTGGTCCTGGAAAATTATACCCACTGTGTCATTCAGTGTAGTTTTATTTGAAGTACTTTCGATAAACCTATCGAAATTATTGAGTGCGCATCCGGTATGCCGACCTTTCTCTAGAACTGTCCCAGGAGGGCTGACTCGAGAAGCGTCCACAGCGGAAAACGTAACCTCCGTTTCAAATTCCTCCAATAAATGGTAGCAACAACTGTGACCATATCTATATGCAATATCTTTACTATTCTAGCACTATTTGTTGAACTTTTGATAGTGCTCCCAAAAATTATTTGTTTGGATTGTTATTTGTATGGAAACTTTCGAGAACACAAAATGATTTCTGCTTTATCAAGCATAACATGGCCTTTAGAACTTTTAGTGCCGGTACTTTTGCTCTCATTTGACAGCCGTTAAAAGTAATCAGGGGTTAGAATGTGCTCCAACCACATCATACTTATAGACCTTGACCAATGCAAAACTTTGACAACGTATCAAATTCGTTAATCGAGAGCAAAACCTTAAACAATTTTATAGGCTTATTTGCAGTTTCCTCGTCTTGGCAAATGAATCAAGTTTTTTTTTATATTCTCTTCCATGTTAGATCTCTGGGAAAGAGTAACATAAACGGAAAAACTGTCATAGACTCTTTCCAACACAAGACCTGCTTGTCGTATTGATGACAAAATTTGGCAGTTTAGCTTTAGGTCGTGTTTATGTTGGAGCTCTGATACCCGATAAAAGCAACGATACTAATGTAAAGTATCATTAGTATCGTTGCTTTTATCGTTTATCACAGCTCCAACATAAACACGGCCTAATACGCAGTATTGCCAATAGTAGGTAGTACTATGAAGTGGGCGAATCTCAGACTGTGTGACCGGCACAATTTGATTACCATTAAAATAATCGTCAAGTTATTCGTTAACAACCCTCTTCAGTACCTTGGACACAGCAGGCAATGTACTTATAGGACGAAACTAAATGTTATGTGTGGGATTTGAAACTTTAGGAAGGGGTATGACGTTTGCACACTTCCAGACAGATGGATACTCTGAAGTACAGATCGAGGAGTTAATGATTGTGTTATTTGATTAGTCAAAATAGGAACAACAAGAGAAAGTATTTCATTTTCAATATCATCCACTCTCTTCGCATTTGTTTCAATTCTCAGCAACTTCTTCTCAATAAAATCAGAGCTAACTTCTGTGAATTTAAATTTGTCTCGAACACTTGGATGCCCTTGTAGTTCAAGTTCAATCATTTGCATGACTTCGTCACTGATACTTTCAGGAAGCTGTGCTAGTAATAGAAATGCGGAAGTTGTATTAGGCAAAGACTCCAATACCATACTAAAATTACAATCCGTCCTTTTTATTTGCACCGGATAAAAAGGGACGGAGAAAGACCGCGTGTTGCGCAACGTATTTGTCAATGAAAATTTCAAATATCTCTCGAATGTCACTTATCAAGCCATGTAAAGTTGGATATCAACCGTACTTCTATTCTTGTCAGATCACGGGCAATTAACAAGGATAACGAGATGCCCAGTGTGCAAAACGAACACCTCACACCTGTAGTAGTTAGCCAATGAAAAAGCCTCGTGTTGCGCGTGCAAACCAGGTAAAAATAGGTAGGTCTATTGCGAGGAAAAAATTAGCTTCTAGTCCGCATGATATGTACTATTTTTCCCCAATCACGACAAATTGAATTTTTAAACAACTTACTTTTAATCCGCCGGCCGGATTAAAAGTGATTTACCTTGATCTGCACCGACCATTTTAACGGAGGTTTAACGATAATCAACGCTTCAAGAGACATTTTTACATGTAAAAATGTCACACGGTGCAAACGGTCATAACTGATTAATTGAAAGTAGAAAGCAACGAGCATATTTTAGACCGGTACGAGAATTGTCAGCATTTGCACCAGAATAGTCTAAAAATGTCAACTTTTTTTTGACGGTTGGGGAAAAACGTTTATTCCCTAGGTTTATTCTAGACTTTCAAAGCTCACGCTAGCAAACAAGCAATGACGTGACAGGACTGTCACAACGACAATTTGTTTGAAGGTGGCAACCCTAGTCGGAGGCGGAACGGCGGAACTTTTTTTGAGAGCCACGCTGAAAAATACTTTTTTTTTACTACTAACCTGAGTAGTTATTATTCAATCTATTTTTCTCGGAAAAAATTGAATTTCTCTCCCTAGGTTAATAATGAAAATAAAGAAAAAAAACCTAGGTCAATAATGAAAATGACGTCATGACGCAAGGATATTGTCATAACGTTACAGGTTTCTATTGATCTAATTTCAATTTCAAACTGTCAATTTAATCAAAAAAACAGGTTCGTGTATGTATCATAGGAAATTACCATAGATGTTGATAGAGGGCAGCACTTCCAACTATAAAAAATAATTTTAGCACAGATTTCAAACTTATTTTTTATTTTCTATTACAGCTGTAGTAAAAAAAATTCTATATATTCCACGCTAGAGAAAGTCATTATATACCTTACGCATTATAAAAGCGCTCGGTATATAATGACCAACTTCTCTACCTAGGTATATAATGTACTATTATCTTGAAGCGGTCCATAATTTGAACATTATTGTCGTCAACACTAGACACAGAAGTGATCCATTATGTTCCTAGGACCATAATAATTTGTTCGATGTTTGCTCGCTAGAGGCAGCAGCGTCAAACAGCGCTATGTTCTTGTAATTTACTATGCGTATTCTTCTTGCTAGATGGCAGCGTCAACGACCAAGTTCCCAAAAGCATAAATTATTCATAATTTGCACTAAATTGTTTGATTTAAATTTTTTGTTCAATATTAAAAATTAAATTATTGCAAAAATAAAAGTGGGACGTTTTTGAACCGAGAACGAGTGTTCCAGTTAAATACTCGCTGAAATTAATGTATTTTCATCATGTATATTAAATCTGTTTCGGATTCTTCAAAATTCAAATGTTCAGTTCAAGAACTATCCAGTTTTGATCCAATCGGTTTATACCACTGATCGTTTATACTTTGTGGGCCGATTTTCGAACTATTGATTTTTGCTCTGACATTAACCGCAGAAATCACAAATCAGTTAGAGCGTTTTTGATTGGTCCAAATCGCCAACAACCAGTTTCCTGGCTATTTTCAGTCAATGACTGGTTTGTGATTCCTGTGGAAACAGATCTAATATTGCAGAAGATAAACTGTTGTATGCCATTCGGCCCAGAAGGTCTTTCTGTCCTTCGTTCGATTGTAGGCCTCCGCTACACGTCGGCTTTCAAACGTTGGGCTTAGCACAAAAAGACCCACTTCTTGGCCTATAATGACACTATCTTTCTAGTGTTTCGAATAAAAAATATTTGTACGCCAGAGGGGAAGTTATTAGTGATAGGGATTATAAAAGAATATACTAAATGAGTCCAATGACAATAACACAAAAATATAATCGAACAGCAATCACGCCTCGGCCATAGTTTTCTTAATTCTTTTGATGAATAGGGCTGGGTTTTGCCTGCCACTTATGGTTTAAGCGTACGGTACAGGATTAAAAAGTAAGGCTGGGCAACAAAAGTAAAGGAACTGGTCCCCGTTCTTGAAGAACAATTCAGGAGATAATTTTATTGCAGCTGCAATTTTTGGTGTAAGGTTAAGGTTTTCAAGAACTTATAGAGAAGTTTTTTTTATCAAGACGGTAGACGGCGGCCCAATAGGGAACTTGCATATTAAATTAAATATGAAATAAATAATAAAATAAAATAACAATCATCCTAATAAATGATGCAATTAGGAAAAGGATATAATATCTTATCTCTGGTTTCCAAAATCTTCAATTGAAAATACCAAATAATTCGAAATTCTTGACGAGGTCAAAAACGTATTTCTATGGGTCCTGACGTCACAAGGCAGTAATAATCGGGTCGCACCGCTGCCACGCCATGTGCTGCTGGTGTTGTCAATGTCAAATCTATCATAAACGGCATACATAACAACATAACCATAATCTAAATCTACCTGCTCGAAGGTCACTGTCAACCAAGGACTGTGAACGGAATTTTGTTGCTGAGTGACGTCACACTAATCGGTCGTTTCAAATGGCGATGTTTCGAGCGTAACTTCAAATATTTATAAAAAATTAACGGCTGATTTTTAATGCTTGATATTTGGCATGACTATTGTTCGTCAATTTTTGACTGATACTTGCGGTATGAAGAGCGAGGGGGTGTTTCATATGGCAAAAACAGGTGTGACGTCAGGTAACCATTGGCGTTCTAATGTAGGGAGCCACCAGCTCACATTCCGTCCGAGTATCAGATTAAAATCGACGAACAATATGTCTTTAGTGTAGTACAACGCATTTTTGAAATAAAAAAAAGAAATGTGCAAGTTCCCTATTTCGGTGTGTGGCCCCACCGGGCATTTGCCCGGTGTCCCGGCGGTCCAATCCGCCCCTGGCGCCACCTAAATTTTATCTCTGAAAGTTTCAGAGCAAATAATTTTGCAAATAAAATCCATCCAAATTGCTTCTATATATTTGAACATAATTTTCAAAGAGCATAAGAGACGGAAAGCGTGGGAAATATTATTTTGGAACCCTTAACTAAATTTTTCCGCCTCTTGTGTAAAAGGAGATAATAAGTTGGTATAAATGTTTGCGGCACTTCTTAGCCTTTCCGAAACTCAAACTCCTGCTCCACACAAATGGTAATTTAACTCTCTTCTCCTCCGAAAGGAAGTTTCTCATTCAAACTTTTAAAAGTTGACTTTATATTCAGTTATATTGAAGATTTGCTTTACACTTTGCAGAAAAGCAATTTTATCAAAAGTTGGAAAACTTCCCAAGTAATAGAATCAATTCAATATGAATACGTCATACATAATAGCTGTAATTTACTTTATTGAAAACTCATAGGAAATCACGTCCCAAAACATAATTTAGTGTAATGCGGCACATGTTTATTTAAATAGTATTACCTGCCTTGAAGCTCTCAAATAAACTCGTCCGTAAAATTCAAATTAGATTCACTAACGTTAATACTGGTGGGATTTTTCAGAAACGTACTAACAGCAGATCCAAGCCTGACAAGTTAAATAACTATGAATTATTTAGCAAACAAACCAAATTGTTTAGTAGACTAAAGGTGAGGTACGTTGAATGTCTGGCGAGAAATGCAAATAGGCAACTAGTTATTGTGTAGGGTTTTGAATAAGGCATGAGATTACACGGTATTGTTGAGAACTTTTGACAGCCTTAGTAAATTTGATTTGCCAAAGGCCACACTTTTCTTCAATGATTTTATTTATTTCACAAATATTATGATCGCATCCTGTATTGATATCTTTGTTACGTGTTAAGAAATGCCCAGTTTGTCTATTCCAGGGCGAAAATGAGCTTATTATCTTACCCTCATTTAAATATCGGGGTATACGATTCCCATTTCGAGTTTACTTTGTAGAAAATGGTCATTCCATTCTGACAGGATTCGACCATTAAATCATTGGCTAAACATTTCGGAATGCTTCGAGGGGAGAAATGAAGTCGGTCTCTGGATAATTTGTTCGGTGTCCGACGTGGCCGGATAAAGAGACGTAAATAAACAGCTTATTGCGTGCCAGAATGTTCTTGTATGAATAATAAGGGTTGGCTCTCAGCTGGTGTAACATTTTAACTCATGGTTTTGGAAGGACTAATTTTATACCTCTTGGCAGGTTTTAGGGTAAGTGTTTTTAAGTGTGTTTTTTTTTTAAATCAAAAAAATTCCAAATTCATGTTCAATATCGTGTTAAGAATAGATACTACAAACTGTTTCAATGAGAGAACTAGAGAAATATGAAAATTGCGTAATTTCGATGTATTTGAATGTGTTTCAGAGTATGGACCCAAAAGGGTGAAGTAACAACAACAATATTGGTCTATCAGAAACGCAAATTAGAGCATTATTATTTGTTTTGCATCTACAATTATTTGATGCCATACAAAACTTCTTCAAGTCCTGAAAAAGTAACTTTTTCTAGACAATGATATAAAATAAGAACAGCGAATATCCATTTAAGGGGAGACGTGGGTCAGGATGATATGATACCGCAAAACTCTCACTAGGTAAGGTAAGTCTACTGAGCTGAAACTCTGTAACGAATAGAAATATTTTCTCTATCTCTATTGACGTCCCCTCTCTATTGATTTCGAACAGAGAGAAGAAGACAGCTGATGTCATAGCGATGGGGATAACGATCTCTATCCGTTACAGAGTTGCAGCCCTGAGTTCTTATGAATTGATGGGGAACCAGTACACTAAGTGCCAGGAATATACATTCAGTAATCCACAGGAATCTCAATGAAATCGGAAAGTTCTTACCAACACCTTGTACGTATTCACATGCCAACTCAGGGAACGCACTGGGTACATCCAACAGTCACAGTATTGCCTGAGTAATATTGCCGCTTGGCTTTACTTGATTCGACGCCTCACCTCAATTACTATTCTACAAAATCACAAATATGCTTAGTATATATTTCAACTCACTGGAACTCAGATGAGAGAAATTCTTACCACAATGTTCCCTTGCTAAATTTTTAATAGGAATTATTCAAGGTCAAGGTAGGGAAATAAAACTAGTATGCACGGAATAGGATGAGTTTTTTACTATTAAATCTTTAAATCATTACCTCTTTCAATCATTAACCTTCCTCTTCCCACGTCAAAAAAAATTACGCAGATTCCCACGTGGGGTATATTTGTAGCCCATGATAAAAATCATACTTCTGATAATTAAATATGTTTTTATTTATACTAAACAGTTATAATACATAAAATCAACCTATAACAAGAGTACTGTTAGCGAAAAAAAGTAGTTAGGAAATGGTATATTCGACCATTGTGGCCATCTTTTGATTTATAAATCAGATTTCCGCCTTCTACTTCCCGTAAACTTTCGTTCTCTTCCTGCCCCACAGATACTTCTTGACCAGCTTTATTATCGTGATTTCTAAATTTAGCAGGTTGGAAATGTATTTCCAACCTGCAAATTTTCTGCAAGGTGACTACTTGATAGGGTAGCCACCGATTCCCACGTGCGATACGTCATTGGGTACATGTGCTCCACGCTATGCAAAAATTAATATTTCTAAAAGATAAATAAATTGAAAATGTTTGACTATCACTAATTATGTGCAAAGCCCTTACTGACACAAAATAAAATTAGTCACAAAAAATATGCACTTTTTGGCAAAATATGCTAGAAAAATTGTTTTCTGGGGTACATTTGTACCCCACCCGGGAAGACGAAGGTTAAATCTCAGCTCGAGTATCAGTGTTAGGGCTTCGCAAGACCAAGACCAAGACCAAGACTGGCCAGTCTTGGTCTTGGTCTTGGTCTTGATAGTCTTGAAAATTTTTTATTGGTCTTGCTACCAAGACCAAAACAAGATCAAGACTAGTCTTGTGGTCTTGCGAAGCCCTAATCAGTGTCTTAATTAAGAAAACAAATAAGGTTGGTACCTATCGTAATTGCGTTAAGCTCACAGCTCTTTTATAATAATTACTACTTCCTGATCATTATCTTTAGCTACATCATCACTCACTCGCTTTTTCCTAATTTGTTTCAATTAATTACCGTCAATTATCATTTCATTACCAAAATTGATAAAATATGGGCTGTTTCTAGTTACTTCCGATTTAGATGTTCTTAATGCACAAGATAATTATTTTGATGTGTTCATCCCAACGTTTCTGATTACCTACCATTTATAAATGAACGAATCATAGTTTCAATTACCCTATTATATCCTTCTGTGAAATCTGGTGCTGGATGATATAACCGATTAGTCAAAAAAGTAATGTTATAGCTTTTCAAGAGACTTTCAAACTCCTGAGACTTATATTGACCACCATTGTCAGATCTTGAAAATTCAGGTATGCCAAAAAGCATAAAAACGTCTTCAATTAATGAAGCTACCTTCTTTACTCTAGCAGTATGTAACATATATATTAAAGGGAATTTACTGGAATAATCTACTATGAATAAAATAGAACGATGACACGATGAACTTCTTGGGAATAGTCCCATTAAATCGGACGAAACGTACTGCCAGCTTCTTGTGATATCAGGCTTTGAGCCCATCAACCCAGCAACCTTTTTCTGTTGTGGCTTTTGTTCAGCACATACATGACGCTTGGCGATATATTTAACAACGTCTGACTTCTTTTCAGGCCAATAGTAGTTATTAAGAATTTTATGATATGTTTTATATACACCATGATGTCCTGATGTAGCATCATTATGACCTTCATATAAAATTTTGCATCTCTGAGGATTAGGCAAAACTACTTTCCACTTTTCATAGGGTTCATAAAAATCATTATTATTCATATATGTATACAAAATGCCCTCCGAATCTCCCCTCCATCGAGGATATTTTGAAGGTTTCTCCCTAACGCTATCACGCATCTTCTTATACCAACTACATGTATCATCCAAATCCAGATTTAATGAACTCACAGTATCCAAAGTATCTAAACCTAGCCTTAACGATTGATAAGCAGTCTGGTACTGTGTGCAGTACACTGCGCTTATGCACAATATTGAAACGATTTTGCTGAAGGCGTAAAGCCCGTCTGCCCAAACGTCATGTAGGTTAGCAGACACACCTAGTAAATCTTACATTTCACACAGACACACAAACACCTAAAAACACGGAACACGTAAATTTTACGTAGGTTATTATCAACAGGTATTTTTAGAGAGTTAGTATTCTAGGGTTAAACACATAGGGTTCTAGCTCAGGACCAAATATCCTATCTATTAAAGATTGAAAAGTTGCAGGTGCATTTGTAAGTCCAAATGGTAATCTCTCAAACGTAAAATGACCTCTACCAGGTATTCTAAAAGCTGCCTATTTTTTTTTAGTCTTTTCACATCTTTACCTGATAATACGCCATTCTTATATCAAGAGTTGACAAATAACGAGAGTTCCCTCATCTGCAGAAAATAGAATTTATAAGAGGTAATGGATAAGAATTTTTATCCGTTACATAATTTAATTTCCTTAAATCCATGCAAAATCTATGTGAACCATCGCTCCTTGGAACCATCAAAACTGGGGATGACCAAGGACTATCACTTTTCTCAATTATGTCCATATCTAAAAGTTTAGTTACCTCCCCTTTCGCATTAAAGGATTAACTGGATAATAACGAGATCTAATCGGAAGACTTTAAGCTATAATTTCATGTTTTACGAAATCAGTGCAGCCTAAATCTGTATCTCTTTCCGATTCCAGGTAATTGTTTATAACTGAATTTAACCTATTTCTCTGTTTGACAGTTAAATCATCCGCTGACTGAATATAATTTAGATTTAGATTTTGTTCACTAGTTCCAAAATACCATTCTCCCTTTCTTAAGTCTGGGATTATACCCATTTTAATCCAGAAAGCTGTACCCAAAACAAGTGTGTGCCTTAACTGGGGCATAACAAAAAAATCAAAAATGTTTATTTTGTTTTGAAACTGAATGGGAACTGATATATAACCAATACATTCTAACAATTCTCCATTAGCGACCTGACATCTCTGAACATCATTCAATCTTTGCAATTTAATACCCAAATTTAATAAAATATTATATCCCTTGAATCCCAAAAACAACTTATTAGCACCCGAATCTAAAAGACCATCTATTTTAGTGCCATAGTTAGACACTGTTATATTATATGGACATCCAATCTGATCCCCCTGAGCTTGAGATAGGTAGCATGTAAGATAAAATTGGTTTACTATGACTATTATAAAAATCTAGTTCCTCTTGTGAGAAATAAGTAAAAGTATTTTTATCTTCTTGATTTTTTGAGACCGATTTAAAAGAATCACAAACCGAACCACGATCTAAAATTGGTTTCCCTTGGCGTTTACCGCACGAGAGGTACAGGGTACGAAATTGCTTTCTACCTCATATACCTGTTAATTGAAGAGGTACAAAAAAATGTTAAATATAAAAGTTGTTGTCATTTTTATGAGGAATTAGGAGCATTTATTTTTAAAAAAATGTAAAGGCGGGTCTAGAAAATATAGCAAAAAATTTAACATATCTTGTTTTTTTTTCAAATGGAATGACCCATTTTAGAATATGTTTTCGGATTCTACATTAAATTTGAGCCCTGATATATGTTACGTCCTATATTTAAATGTAGCAATTTTGGAGATATCCCTAATCAATGATTTTTCAATATAAATTACGAAAAAAATTATATTTCATCGTTGGAAGCTGGTAAGAGTGGTA